>OX940950.1:4562900-5762900 GCA_954870475.1 Euphrasia confusa | reverse complement strand
TGCACAGTTTGTCGATCTTTAAATCTGCAGCGGTGGTTGTCCCCAAATTGGTCCTGGGCAACTCACTTCCATCATCCCTGAACTCCTCTGCCATTTCCTTGAAGAGTTTAAATGCCTCCTCAGCACTTTTATTCAGGATAGACCCTCCACTGGCAGCGTGCAGGAGGGTTCTCTCATGCATCCTTAGCCCAGACACAAAGTATTGGATCAAATCGTGGTCAGGGATTTGGTGCTGAGGGCACTTTGCTAACATCTGTTTAAACCGTGCCCAATAGGCGGGGAACTATTCGCCCGCCCCCATCTTAATGCTACTGATGTTCCTTCGCATGTGTTGGATTCGGGCGGCAGGGAAGTATTTCTCCAAAAACTTCTGTTGGAGCTGTGCCCAAGTAGTGATTTGTCCTTCGGGCAGAGTGTAGAGCCACTCTCGTGCTCCATCCCCAAGTGAAAAGGGAAATGCCAGCAGTCGGATGTATTCACTCAAAGGGGGCCCTCCCCTTATAGTTCCGCAGGCTAACTCGAAGTCTTGAAGATGCCTCTGTGGATCTTCCATGGGCATATCGCTGAACTTAGGCAGTATTTGGATGAAGTTGTGCTTCATCTCCCAGTTCTCGTTGATAGTGGGCAAAGTGATGCCTGATGGTCGGAGGTTCAGATTGGCAGGGAACATCATTTCCCTGAGAGTTTGGTTTGCCATTATGGCTGGTTCCGGTGAAGGTCTTGGTGGGGTAATTGGTTCACCTCTCCTTGCCCTTCTCGGATTTTCTGCCCTTGGTGTTCGGGCAGCTTCTTGGGCGGCACGTGCTAACGCTTTGGCTAGCCTTGTCTCTTTTCGGATTCGCTTCGCGGTCTTTTCGATCTCAGGGTCGTACCAGGGCACGATTTCTTTGCCCGAAGTGGAATCCTGCATAAACAAAACAAGTCAAACTGTTAGCACAGACGACTTACTGTTGGAAATTTGCCTCCCCGGCAACGGCGCCAATTTTGACGAGCGCGAATGTTTGTCGTTGGGAACAAACGCGCGGCCAAAATAATATTTATAATTTAGCCAGTACCCAATCACTACAAAAGAGTAGATAATGGTAAGTACGTGGGGTCGGTCCCACAAGGAGGCAATTACAGTAGGTGATCTCGGCTTTGCCCAAGGGGTTGTCACAAAAAGTTTTGAATTTGGGTTGCTGTGGGCACAGCGGTTTTGCAATCGTTTCACACCTTGACCTAACTACGGCTAACCATACTAACATGCAAATTAAACAGATCTAAAAAGTAAACAAACAAATCACTCAGATCTAACAGAATACTAAACAGAAAACTTAAATCAAATGGTAAACAAAGCATCCGGGCAGACAACTTCACTCAGGATCATTAGGGCAAACTACCGTTCATTGGCACTAAGGATTTTTACCAGCGGTTTGTCAGCAGTTATGGGGTGTGTAAGACAAAAGTGGTCATATTGTGTCACGCCCAACAGTTGCCCCACCCCTCATCTATCCTTACTGTGTAAAGAAAAGGCTAGCTAACACTTTGCCTAATCCCCTGGATCTGAACAATTCGATAACCTATGCGACCAAACATGGATCTAGTTTGCCCAAACCCGCATTACCCTCTAGACAGACCCGCTCGGCCAATAGCATGCTCGAAACATACGACCGCATCTCCTGCAAGTTCTAGTGCTATGCCCGCAACAATACTACAAGGTACATCTATGCGGTTTGCCAATCACCAGTATCCCAGTTTATAAAGGTTCACTAGTGGTCGTCCTAGTTTACCCAAACTCCCCAGAAATAAATCTCAACCAACTTTGCCTCGGGAACAAACGCCCAACCGGTTAGTTCAGCCCCTCCAACCTCGCGGTCTAACTAAACCCTAATTTCTCCTTCGATCCGTCCCTGCCCAGATGCACAATTAACTTAGCCGATCATACTGAAAATAAAAGACACAACAATTAAGGGAAAGCAAACTATATTAACCATAGCTTCAAATCGAAGAATCGTTTTTGAAGGAATTGAAATACGGAATTAAAGAAAATTAAAAACTGAAAACATAAAATTGTTTCTCGACCCGAAGGTCGGTTCTACTCAAAAACAAACAAAGAGACTCGGACGAACAGCTCCGATCTCTCTCCGGCGACTTCGGCGGCGACGGCGACTGCGGGACCGGCGGCTCTTCCGACTTCTCGGTGCGTAACGTCTTGTCTATTTGCTGCCCGTCGCGCCCCGCCTTTATAGACTTCGAATTTGAATTTTTGAATCCGCGGCTGTTTCTCACCCCTTAGGAATAGGAGTCCTTGGTCAATGGGCTGGGGGATAAGTCAGATCCCCCGAAATCAGGGATTCTGGTGCGCTGCCAGCTTGCCCGCAGCGAATCTCCTGTCTGCCGCGTCTTCTGCCCAAACTGAAATCTGCAGGTATTTCTTCTCCTCCACAGGTGGTCGGACCAGGCACGGTACTTGGTAAGATTTCTAGCTCTTCTGCTTCGTGACCTTACCCATTTGCCCGATGTGGTCAAACTGTTGCTTGTCACTACCGCTCCAGAACTTTGCCCAAAGAAGGGGATTTCCTTGCCTCTTTTGCCCAGTGCGCCACCTGTTACCTGCATCACCACACACTCTGCCCAAACACCTAATTGTGCCCTCCCAGACACGTTAACGACTCAAACTGACTCAATAAAGGGTGTAAAAGTGCTCTAAGATGAGCAAATAAAATGGCTCATCACCAAGATTCCGTTATTCATCAAATATTCATAGAAGTTTTACAAGATTGAATTTCAATCACCAAGATTCAACATCAGAAAAGAATTTATATTTATATTTTTATTTAATAATAGTTATACATATATCTACTTCTTCTCCCCTCCTTCATAAATTGCTCATGTTGAAACAATTAAATTTCAAATGTTACTGAAGAACATTATAATATGATAATAATATCAAGTTAGTAAATTGATTGCTCAAAAGTAATTTGTAAGTTTGAAAGGTTTACGTAGTAAACCCCCCAAGTCGATCTCAAGGAGCAATGCTATCGGCACGTGAATTTTATCTTGTATATGCTAAGTACGAGCTCCAAAATAGTAAAGTAACACATTAACATCTAAGGGGGTTGCAAATGAGTGTTTGTTTAACAACTAAGAACGAGTATTGAAAAACGAGTAATTAAAAGGCCGAGTTGTAACAAAGGAGTTTGGAAGCAAGGTTGTCTCGACTACTCTTCCTAACGAGCTAGAGTTGAATAGGATTTACAAACTCTCAATTAACTAATAATCGGACTATGATCACGGTGTTGTCACGTTCTCCCTCACCGACGATCACTCACACATCGATCGTATGGTCCACTAGCGATATACCCGAGGTTGTTCGACACGAGACCACAAATCGAGAGGTGTAATTGTCCAATTCCTAGAAATCGAGCTACTTAAGAAATCAACTCTAATTCATTGAGGAATTTCATCAAACACCCTTACAAAAGGTTTAGCTAGCCATAACCAAGCACTCAAATTCACAATCCACAATCGTATAAGCCATAATCGAGGGTAAACGAAGAGAATCTCACCACGAGAATGATGGAATCGATGGATGAAGAAAACGATTCGAACCGAGCTTCCGAAATCGAGGTCGGACTTCAACTTGTCACCCGGAGAAACCGCTCCGATGAAAACTTCGGGCTCGATGCGAGGATTATCGTTTGTGAATGAGATTTAATCGGATTCTCGACGTACGTAATTTAGATCGTGAATTTGTGTAGAGAAAATTGAAGAACAAAAATGGAAATTGTATTGCTTGGGAAGAAAGCTAGAAATATCTTGTGCAAAGTGAGGAATGAAAGTTAGTTACAAAAATCCAAGCCAAAATACTATTTATACCCTTAAAAACGAGGGTCAAACAAAGTCAAAGGGTGAAATCTCAATTCCGGATACTTCATCACGTCTTGTCGTCCGACAGAAGATTCCTGTCGTCCGACAAGTGCTCTGTCGCACGACGTCTCGGGAATGTCGTACGACATCTTTGCGTCGCACGCGGTAAATCACATCGCACGACGTCGGGGTGCACTGGGCCGTGCGTCGCTGCAGCTCAAATCACGTCGCACGCGGTGATTTTGTCGTCCGACATCATCAGGTGTCGTCCGACAGGCGTGTCGTCCTCCACACTTGGCGTTCATTCGAATGTCGTCCTCCATGGCCATGTCGTCCGACATGTCTGTAGTTGAAAATCCATGTCGTCCGACAGGCAGTCAACTGTCTCCTGAAAAGTCAACTTTCACTCGTTTTCCTCCCGTTTCGCCTACAAAACACGGAATATGTCTCGATCACACTATTCCAACCAATAATGACCAAAGGCTACTTAAAACGGAGGAAAGAGTAACGAAAGGAAGCGGAAAGGACCACGAACCGACCCGAAATACGCACCAAAAACGGACCAATCATAAATCAATTAAATTTTTAATGTTCTTGAAGAACATTGCGATATGAAATTGCCGAAAAATATCAAAACTAAATGTTCTTGAAGAACATGATATGATATTCTGAAAAATATCAAAATTAAATGTTCCTAATTAAAAAAATCGTGATATGATATTTCTGCAGAAATATCAATCTCAAATTTATTATTATTATATATCAATATCGAATCGAATAATACACTATTCATATTCATATTTGTAAATATTCGAATATGTATTCGTATTTGTTTCATTTAAAAGTGTTTCTCATTTTACTACTTGAATGTCGTTCTCTAAGGGAAGTAAGCGAGGATATGTGTTTCAATTAATTATCAAAAACATAAATGAAAAGAAAGAAAGTAATTCAAGTAATAACCATTTGGGGTTTTTCGATGTTTTGGAAATTTAAGTAGCAAACAAGAATTAAACGAGCAATTGAAAAATGAGCAAACTAGTTCTAATCAAAGGGATATAGTAGTTAGGGGTGGGATCGTATTAATAATTGAAATTGGGTCGAGGAAATTGCACAAAAGTGTCGTTAAGGAAACGCGTCGTCCCTCGTGATCGCCTTTGGTTTTACCCGACCGAGATTCAAACTCACGGCTCTCGACGAGGAACTCTACAATTTCTTCAAAAACGAGCTCTCCTAACCGCACGAGGCGAGCTAGTCGATCAAGCCATACAAAACTATGATTAATTAGGCTTAGGGGATAATGGACTTGGTCAAATTAATAAGTAAAAACGATAAATGAATCTTCCGAATAAGAAGGACTTGATCCATCTCCTCTTCAAATACAATCTTGTTTACCACCTACTTTCATGCAAAAATCCCAAACCCACAACTATATCCCATCCCTAACATAATATTTAGCTAAAAGCATCATAAAAAACACATAAATATCAAAAGATAAAAATATGCTCAAGCCAAATAAAAACATAGAATCAAAAGTGGTTTGATTAGAAAATAGATTATACCACAATGATCTCCTAATCGACACGAACAACGTTTCTACTTGGCTCGAATAAATATTCTTAATGCAAGATGGAGAACTAAATAAGTATAATAAACCCTAGAAAAATCTCAAGAACTAGAGAGAGAAAATAAAAAATGATGTTTTTGTTTCTTGGTAGGTGGTATTGAAGCATGAATTGTATGTGTCCTCTTGTGCCAACATTCTCATGTCCCTCCTAAAATTGTAGCTTGAAAATATCCAAAACGCTCCTCAAAATATCTCCAATGGGATGGTCAAAGGGTGGTCAACTCGGGTAAACACGAGTCAACGGAATTTGGCTTCAGGAATTTCAAACAACGCCACCACGGCCGCCACGTAAGTCCCAACGCGACGGGCGGGTCGCCCGCGCGTTGCTACTCTTCTTCTCGGCTCGTCGGCTTTCGTCGATTCCTTATTGCTCGTTTTTCGTCTGTTTTCGCTCGTTTCTACTCCTCGTCTCGTCTAAACTTGTCCGGACAATAAAACAAACAAAGAAGTGAAAAAAACACAAACAACAAATACACAGACACATGAATAACGAAAAATCAACAAAACGAACGTCACAAAAACAAATAAAACAGTATTCGTATTTCGAAAAAAAATCATCAAAAGTCGAATCGAATCACGAATCGACTTAAAAAATTTCGTTTACATCCCTATGTTAGGGGTTTATTAACTCAAAATAAGAATTACACCGTATAATTTTTAATAGAGGAGAATATATATACTAATGAGTTTATAATTTTTTTTACATCTTTCAGTATGAATATTTATATTTTATGGGAAAATATTTTTCCATGACGAATCGAGATTCAGGGGAGATCAAGAATCAAGAATGCATTTTGGAGATTTGATACACACTAATTTGCGGCCTTCATTCGGTGATTGATAATGTCATGACTGCCGTTCGTGTGAAAAGAGAATAGCACTTCATAGATTTCGCAACAAATCTAGTGGACGCGAATTCCTAATAATGATCATAATGACGTTGTTTTGGGTATAAAGAATTAGAAATATAATTGAAATTGTGCATTTATGATTTTACATAAAAAGAAGATCGATGGTACATAGTTAAATGTAAAATCAATCAACTACTGTTTCCATTTCAGTTGGAAGCGAAAAAATGGGGACTCTTCTATACATGTCAAGTCATCGTCTGATAATTCATTCAATGGTTCATCCGATTGGTCGTCTTCTAGATCCGGACTTGTTTTCGGGACGTCATCTAGTAACGACTCCAATGCGACATCCCTCCACGTAGAAGCACCCTCGTCGTAAGCCTCTGCTCTTGCTTCCTCGAGATCATTCAAACCATACATGAAATGGTAATGTGGGATCGAGACTTTTGCATCCCGTGCTTCTAAAAGTCTTTTCGCAAGGAAACGAATATTGTTTGTTTTCTCGAGACCATAAGTGCACATGTATTGCGTGATCACCTTCGGGCGACAAATCCGGAACAACCCATCGAAGAGAACGTAACAACTTAGTGGCGGCCGCAGTTGCAGATGGGAGATTTCGAGATTCTCGATTTCAGGCGTGGGCAAACCTCGAATCTCTCCCGGCTCGTATTCCGAGGTGGTCAGAGAGTAAACGTAAAGCGAGAGAGATATCTTTGAAAACCTAAACTTGTCTATGAATTTGCTCAGTCGGTTGAACCACGAAGCAGAGAGACGTTTGCCACGTAGGAGTTTTACGTATACGTAAGAGTACTCCCATCCCCTTGCATTCGACTTAAAAGACAGTTCGGGAAAGTTCGAGCATTCAAAGGCTAACTCGCGAATACTCGGGATATCGAGCTCGACCCTCTGAACCGTATACTCCTGCATGTTGAAGTGCAGACGTTCGAGCGTAGGGCTTGAAATCAGTATCTCTTCACGGCCTTCGTTTATGTGTAAGGTTAAATCGGTAAGGGATGGGAATTTAGACGATAAGTCGTCAAGCAACGAGGTGTCGAAATCTACTCGGTCGAGCACTAGAGACGTTAGCCGGTGACAACTAATATCAGTCGGCAGAACATCAGATGTATCACCAAACTCCTCATCAACGTACACACGGCACAACGAGAGTGTCTCGATCAAAGGGCAGCTCGATATTACCCTAAAAATCGTATCATAACTTTGTATCCAAACATGTTCCAACTTAAGGAATCGAAGACTCGAACAATAAGACACCTCTCGACTCAAATTGATCCCGCAGTGTATCCCGGTTAGTGAAACTAGGTTTTCGTATCGAAACACCTCGTCCGGTATAACGAAATCGGAATCCTCGAATTCGAAAGCGAGAGAAGTGGGTCCCAATTTCAACGCTCTAAGAACCAAATTCGTAGCGGTTTCGTAACCGCAATACTTCAGACTTTTCATGCACAGCCTGAAACTCTCGATCCCGACGTTCGAAGTCTCGTACTTTTGGAGTGTCTTCTCCGCAAACTCCAAGAATTTTGGATCGACGATGTAGCAATATTGGCGGGGCCCGAAGTCTGCCTGATCGAAGTCGAGGTCCCCGCGATTGAGCCACGCGCTGCGCCATGACTTGGAGAGGATCGTTGTTTGTGCGGCTTCTTTTGTGGTGAGGAAAGATTGAATGCGTTGGGTTATGAGTTCTGGGAAATCGAACTCAACGCTCCAACGACTCTTGCGAATTCTCTTCGACATCATTAATTGGAAACCCTAACCTAATTAGGAGTTAAACTCAGAATAGAGAACTAGAAATAACGTTTTACAGAATATATATAGTCTTTCACATCCACGAAACCTTTCCTAATTAATATTAGAGTCAATCCAATTAGACGGTTTGGGTTTATGTATAATTTAATTTTTCTATTTTGTTTTTTGTTTCTATATATATATATATATATACTATGTGTGTGTTACTTCTCGTATAATAGAATTATATATAATAAAATAAAATAAAATAGTGTAATATTCGAAAGTTACACAAGATTACGAATGAATTTGTCACGTGTGAGACTACGATAATCTTGAAAAGAAAAAGACTAGTAAAATATTCTTTTAATTAAGGTAAATTGACTACAATGTAAACACGAGGGTAGAAATGAACAATAAAACAAATTGAAAAGAAAAAAGGGACTAAACAATTCAATAAAATAATATAATATTACGAGTAATTTAGAGAAAAAATTAGAATGGGTTTATGATTTATAAATAAGTAACATAGTTTACATTCCTAATAAAAAAGGTAATCAATTTATTGTATATATATAAATTAATGTATTTATATTAATTGTATTCATAATTTAGGTAGACTTTTAAAATTTGATTTGTCTATTTTAACCTTTGTATTTTATTAATGATATTTCCCATTTAATTTATACGTTTTATTTAACTATTGTAGAAATCTTAATCGTTTTCGAACAGAGATTCTTGAAAATCAATCACAGTGTGCTTTATTTAGAATTTATTTTATGATTGCGATTCGTATTTTTTTTTTTTTGAAAATTCAAAAACCAAGCCTAGCCATATTTGTAGATCATCGAACACACTACCAATTCGGCTCTGCTAGTTTTTGAGAAATACGGAATAGCTTCAACAGGAACCATGTAAGACTTTTAATAGTATATTCCACGAGCTTATTACACACCCAGGTAAGACTTTTAATAGTATATTCCACGAGCTTATTACACACCCAGTGATCGAAGCATTCACATAAAGTAATGACTGTGTTTTTAAATTAAATGCTTTAGTATGTTACTACTAAACCAGTAGTATAACATTGGGCAATTTTTAACTACATGTGAAGAAAGTTTAAATTTCACTTCAGTGTGTATTCATCAAACAGTGTACTAGTATTGCTAATGTGTCTGTAGTGTTAGTTTATTACATTATGGCATGTTATAAATATCTCTTCCTGTTGAAGTCATTCGCAAACATTGCTCATAGTTCTTTCGTGTCGGTTATACAATAACGTATTTGGCTTGTTTATTACACATGCATAATGGATTCTTCTACATATACGAGTTGGACAATCAACATACGTGTAGATCTGTTGTTCGTCTTAACAAGACCAAGATGCTCTCCAACAATATTGTTAAAGTAGTAATGGTCGACAAGATTCGTGATAACCCGAACTCGAAAGCTGTTGATATTCTAAAAGATATGAAGTTGAATTTAGAATTAGATATTCCATACCACAAGGCATGGTATGGTAAGGAACGTGCTAGGGACGACGTGCTTGGTGTGGAGGCTGATTCATATTCTCAACTAAGATGGTTCGGCCAAAACACGATACAAGCGAGGGACAGTGCCTAGAATACTAAGTTTAAGTTTGTGTTCATTTGACTTAAAACACTTTTTTATGGTACTCTAGAATACACTGGTCTTATTTTCATTTGTCGTCATTTTAGTTTTTGTTGCCGTGGAGGATATTAATAAGACAAACGTGTTATATTTTAACATTGTCGTCACGATTTTTTCTTCACCATGATCAGTTAATGCAATCAGGAACTTTTTTTGTGAATTTATCCATTCTGCGAATGTCCAGTGAGAAATTGATAGTTAAAGGAGGATTTCCAATGGATAGTGAGGGTACACATTAGTGAATAACATTCAGTTTAGGTTAAACATGTAGCATGCATTTTAGGAAGTGGGGCATGATCTATGTTGAAGTCTGTATATTTAGGTGTATTGTGTTTTGAGGTTTATTATTACTGGGGCATCATATATTTGAACAGATACTACTTCATGGAACTTCAACCGCTATTAACATGTTTCTGTGACAATGTACATGTAGTTTGACATTCATTAGTCAACAGGAATGACAAATATTGTTCCCAGGTTTAAACAACAATGTTTACCACAAAACAGTGTATTCAACCATGTGTCTCATGATTTCTGAAAACTTGAACTATCAAAACCAATTAAAAAACATCCAGAAAAATCTCCAACTAGGTACATCAAAATGTTTCGACAATAATTTCAACGACATTAATCGCATATCAGAAGAAGCTGTAGTGCCTTTCTCTAGAATGTCCTCTCCAGCAACACTCAACCCCAATATATTTTCAACATCATCCAAAGATATTTGGTCGGGACTACCTCCGAAGGAGAAGGATTCATCTTCGTGGTTGTAACCTTTTAGGATCATGCCTAGCTGGTTATTTGACTTAGAAATATTCAATTTACCAGTGAAGGAGAGATCGAATAAATCTGCAAACTGTGTCTGTGAAATTATTCTTCTAACACCCTCCGTGATAGAGTTGCATGTATCGTCATCATACTGAGGGACAATGCTTCTGAACTGAAAAGACTGAGAATCATAAATTAAACATATTAGTCCATAAACTGTTTACAGACAAGTACATATAATCACGATACTTACACACACAAATTACGATTAATAGGTTCATGAAGCTTTTGGATTTGAAGCAACCTGATTTTAAACAAACCTGCAAATTGGAGTCGGTACACTATGCGATAATAGAATCATGCTCAGCTGGTTGTTTGACTTAGAAATGGTCAATTTCCCGGTGAAGAATAAATCGAATAAATTTGCAAATGGTGTTTGGGAAAAAATCCTCCTAACACCCTCTGTGATAGGGTTTCCTGTTTTGTCATCGTATTCAGGAACAGTGCTTCTAAACTGATAAGTCTGCGAATCATAACAAATAACACGTTAGTCGATAAACTGTTTATAAGTTTCAAGACGATTTAATAACCTGTTTACTAACTTATATTAATGTAATAAAGATTTAAGGCATAACTGGTATACAACTACATATAATGACGATACTTACACACACGTATAACGATATTAATCTTGTGAGTTTGAAACACACAGCTTAATATATAGGAATCTCGAAGTCGATACACTATTCAGAGACCTATAACCAGATGTGTGAATCAAATTCTAGTTAGTTTAGGTAATCCCTAAAACCCAAAAGTGATTCAAACATAAGAGGACTCTAGGAGATTGAATTTGTTGCAAATTAACTACTAAATTGTTCTATTTAACTACTAAATGTGGTCAAGTATTCAAAAAATGTAAAATACTTGAATTCTGAACTAAAGCATACACTGTGACATATATGTAATGTGAGTAACAGGGTACACAATCTTTTAACCAACACGTAGTCCAACACTGTTAAAATGGGTTAATTAGGTCTAAACATAGGTCTTGTGATATGACAGGGTTTGAATAATTGGATCTATTAATATATATTAAACTGTTTTTTCACAAACGACGAAACAAAGTATGCAACAAAATCTATACCATACACTGAACATACACAATTGAGAGTGCTATTGGTAGTGTGAATGTTCAAATTCATTCAACTAAACCTGAAGAGTTCACTGCCACAAACTGTGCAGTGTTAGTTCCACTAACCCTGACCATTACACTGCCACTGTTCAAAGGATTAGTTCCAATAACCCTGTTCATTACACTGTTTGCAAAGTACTAGTAGATATTGTCTTCAATGTGTTTTTGGTAGTGTCCATATGCAATTTTATGGCTTAAAACCAGACCAGTACACTACCACTGAAGGTGCATTAAATGGAATAGTTTAGTTCTATTAGCCCTAAACACTACACTGCCATTGTGTAGTGTTAAAAACCATGTGATAGATTTTACCTTCAATGTGTTCTTGGTAGTGTACATGTATAATTTTATTGCTTAAAACCAGACCAATGAAGGTGCATTGATTAGAATACTCTAGTTCTATTAAACCTTAATACTACACTGCCATTGTGTAGTGTTAAAATCAGTGTGATAGATTTTACCTTCAATGTGTTCTTGGTAGTGTACATGTACAATTTTATTGCTTAAAACCAGACCAGTGAAGGTGCATTGATTGGAATACTTTAGTTCTAGTAAATATTAACACTACACTGCCATTGTGTAGTGTACACTACACTACACTACACAAAATGTCTTATGTGGAATTCACTGCATGTCAAAAGACGCAACAAACCAATATGACAAAACCCAATTTGAGATATACAATATGTAAGATTCATATTAGAAGCCGCTTGACAAAAACCTACCATGAAAATATGGAGATTCGAAATCAGATCTGAAAAACTTTCACAAACTGAACACATTTAGTGGGTTTTCCAAAAAACAAATTCGAAAGCAAACAAGGAAAAGAAAATGTGTAGAATTAAAACTCACGACCTAAAACCCAAAATTAATCATTGCCCTATAATGGCATAGAAATGCATGTCACTAATCGTATGGAAAAACTATGAAAATCAAGAGCGAAAAATTCATACCTATTTCAAGCCGCCCAGAGTCGAAGAAAGCACGAATTTTTCCTGCAACTCAGTGAATCTCATGCGCCGCCAGTCTGGAATAGGTAAATCCAAATATGCCTTGATGGATGCGCGGTGCAAAATAATCCCAAAGCAATTGTGAGTTGGGGGTTAGGTTTATATGGAAAGTTAATATTTCATATGTTTTTTTTGGTAGTATTGTCGTATATAATAAGTGTATATTTAATAGATTTAATTAAAAATATTACATAATTGGTGAATAATTAAATATACATAGTTTTAAATAATTAAAAGGGTTAATTGGGTAAATCTAGTTTTTTTTATAAATAGTGTAAAGATTGATCTTAATGTATAATTAAGAGTAAGATAATTACCCTTTTTGAAAATCCCCCTAATATTACTATGGTTTGAGAGACAATAATCACTAGCGCCCGTTATACTCATTATTAAACTTATCGAAGAGATGAAATATAACTTAAAGTATATAATATAAGTAAAAGTATAAAATAAAGTATTAGTAATAATTATAATACCTTTTAAATTTAAAAAATAACCACCATTCATGTATAATAATCAAGAGTAATTTCGACATGTTACATTAATCTATAATTAAGAAAAAATAATATATTAAATTATAAATAATTATTTAAATGTACTCTTTTTTCAAATCTCCTTATCTTTTTTATTGCAGGAATGAATATATCATCAAAAGAAGAATTAGATCATGAATTAACCGCTTCCAAATTCAAAAAAACAAAATCCCAATTGTTTTTTCTATTTTAAATTTTTAATAAATATTTTTTGAAATGTTTTTTATTTTCTAGATGAATCAAAACACAAAATTGAAGATTTTGTTTACTTAAATTATTGATGATATTAATTTTTTGAAATTGAGGTAATTGCTAAAGATGATATTTTATTTTTATGATTTTTTATTTTTATGTTATTGAGATATAATTGATCTTTTTAATGTTTTCAATACAATTTTATTACACATTTTTTTTATGTAATATTCATTTAATTAATAAGATATCTTCATAATTTATGACTTAAATCTTCATTTGTTTTTTTATGTGACTTTTGTAAAATGAACTGGTTTAAAAAAAAAAAGTTAATATATTTTTTCGTTTAATAATAATAAAATCATCATCCGACAAAAGTTAAATATTCCTCACATATTATTCAAATCTTCATTGTTGTTGTTTTACATAAATATTCATTACATATTATTAAAATATTTATTCTTGTTTTATATAAATTGGATTTTTTCATTAAAATATTTATCACATATTATTTAAATCTTTATTAATGTTTTACATCAATTTGAATTTGATAATGAATATTTTTGATTTATTAATGGATGAAGATTATATTATACATTATGCTATATTGTAAATTGTCAAAAATTGATAAATTTTCATTCTTACGATTATGTTAATTTAGATATTATATTTTTTTGTGAGAATTAATATAATTAATAAACAATGAGAGCTGAAAAGGACAGTAAAAAAAATGTTAATTGAAAATTTAGGTTAAAAAATTAATTTATATAATGATTACTAGTTGTACCTGTGCTGCTGTGCATACAGTTGTGCAATATAAATTGTCCAAATGAAAATATAGGTTAAAGATTTAATTTATATAATAATTACTAGTTGTACCATACAATGTATATAAATTGCCCAACTCAGGAGCTGAAGGTTCTAATCAAGTTAATTAAAAAAAACTTACAAATTAACTAGGTACTTGGTTGAACAAACATGATAAATGTAAAATGAAAAAAATGTATGGAAGGACAAATCAACATCAATATATTTATATATAGTACTGTATCAGTTACACGGTTACAATTTCCAGGACAATCGGAAGCGAAGTTTCTGATGACGATAAGCATTGGAAACTACTCGAGTCAAGCATATTGATCTTATCGCATGCTAATTGATGAAAACATAATGAGTTTGAGCTCTAGTTCGACAATTTCTATATGGACCCTATGTTGTTTGAGGTACCATCTCGAGAAAGGACGAATCGACGCCTGGAATCATCTACTACGTACTACTATATATATATATATATATGAGCAATAATGATAAGTAGACATGCTTTGAGTAATCACATCAGAATAAGAGAGCATATAATCAACGAAGTGGAGTACTACTAGTTAAACTGCTATTGTTTCCAGTTTAGTTGGAACCGACAAACTGGAGAATCTTTTGCCTGTGTTGACTCGTAGTCTAGTAATGACTCCAACTTGACATCCCTCCATGTAGAAATAGCCGCATCGAAAACCTGCGCTCTTGCTTCCTTGAGATCATTCAAACCATACATAAATTGGTAATTTGGGATCGGGACTTTTGCATCCCGTGCTTCCAAAAATCTTTTCACAAGGAAATTAAAATTTTGTGTTTCCGTAGGACGTGTATCCCATGAGGAAGAACATTGTATTTCGGTGACGGTACTCGTGTATTGAGTAATCAGCTTTGGGTGACATATCCGGAACAAACCATCAAAGAGAGCATAGCAACTTAGGGATGGCAGGTGATCATGGTAGATATTCAGATTCTCTATTTCAGTCGTGGGAAAACCTCTAATGTCTCCCCCCTCGTAATCAAAGGTGTCTTGAGAATCAACATGAAGCGAGAGTGATATCCTCGAAAGCCTCAACTCTTTTAGAAAGTTGCTCAGTTTGTAGAACCATGAAGCACTGAGGCAATTGGAATTATTTACGAATACACGAGACTCCCATTCCCTTGAATTTGATTGAACAGACAGTTCATCAGGGATGGATGAGTATTGATCAAAGGTCAACTTACGAATACTTGGGACATCAAACTTGACCCTCCGAACACTCATCTTGTCAAAGTGCAGACTTTCAAGTGTAGGGCTTGAAATTATTAACTCTTCTGCCCATAGGTTTAGGGTTAAATCTTTTAGGGATGGAAATATAGACGATAAGTCAGCAAGAAATGTGTAGTCGAATCTCACATGTTCCAGCACCAGAGACTTTAGCCTATTAAGAGGACTAATAATAGTGAGCAGATCTAGACCATAACCACCAACAACATAACCATCACTAAATGGATCACGATCAACATCAACATACACATTGCACAATGAGAGTTTCTCAATCAAAGGGCAGCTCGATATTATATGAAACATCGTATCGAGATCGCCTTTTATCCCAACACTTTGGAATCGAAGGAATTGAAGCCGCGAACAACGTACCGCTTCTCGATTCAGATTGAATATTTTGCACCCTTCCACGGTTAGTGAAAGGAGGTTGTCATATCGAAACACCTCATCCGGTATCTCAAAACCATAACCATCTAATTCTAAAGCGACACGAGTCGGTCCCAATTTCAACGCTCTACAAACCAACTTTTTAACAGCAGGACCAGAAACACTAGTATAGACCTTGTTATCGATATAAATGAAACGCATACGTAGACTGAAACTCTCAATATTCAGGTTCAAATTCTCGTACCTTTCAAGTGTCTTCTCCGCAAACTCCAAGAATTTCGGATCAACTTCGTCAACATGGTCGTATGCACGAAAGTCTGCGTGATCGAAATCTAGGTTGGGGCGAGTGAGCCACGCGCTTTGCCATGATTTGGAGAGGATCGTTGTTTGTGCAGCTTCTTTTGAGGTGAGGAAAGATTGTATGTGTTGGATTATGAGTTTTGGAAAATAGAACACATCAACAGATCTCTTACACATGATCGGAAACCCTTATAACGAAAACCTCAGACTCTGAAAACTAAGAATTAGGTTATTTATGAGAAAACCCTAGACTCTGAAAAATAAGAACCGGGTTATTTATAATAACGTACGGTAGTTATCTTCCTATCCACGGCACTTGACCTAATTATTCGTATTTTTAATATAAAACATCATATTTTATTAATTAGACGGATTAATTTATCTTTATTATATATAATAGTCATTATCAATTTTTAATACCTTATTTTATATAATTAGAAGGATAAATATATATATTAATTATATAAGAGTTTTCAAATTTGATTTGACTTCAAAAAATAAATAAAAATGTGTGAAATAATTTTATCGTTTTTTTTACATAAATTGCAACAAAGATACATGTCATCTCCAAGATAAAAAAAAACATTGGGTGAATTTGATTTTGTGTGCTTTGATTCATTTACAAAAAAATAATGTTAGAGTATATTAGTATATTAACATATTTATTAAAATATGATAATATATTGATACATATTTGTATATATCGGATAGGTTAGGTTAGCTGTAATGTTGGATAGATTAGCTTAGTTTAAGGAAGTCTTTGGACTATAAATATTGCTGTAAAAATACTTTGTAGACGATCGAAATATCTTCCTCTTTATGGTATCACGAGTACGGTTGTTCCTCTCCTAAAATCCTTCCGCTTTGCGCCGTCTTTGTGTTTCTGGTATTTCTTTCAATTTATTTTATTTTTTTTAAGCATATTATCATGTCATCTTCCAAATCCTTCTACCATCCGGCCTTGTGGTGTCGAATATCAAAAATCACATCGCCATCGTCCTTGATTTGGAAACGGCTCAATATGCGACATGGGCAGAACTTTTCAAAGTTCATGCTCGATCCACCCGTACGTGTCTTTCATCATATCATTCAATCCGAGAAGAGCAAGGTCAAAGAATTTTGGATCAAGTACGGGGATGTAGGAGTTGCTCTGACGAAAGTATTTTTGTGATCGAAATCGAGGTTCCCGCGATTTAGCCACGCGCTGCGCCATGACTTGGAGAGGATCGTTGTTTGTGCGGCTTCTTTTGTGGTGAGGAAAGATTGAATGCGTTGGGTTATGAGTTCTGGGAAATGACTCAACACTCCAACGACGACTCTTACGAATTCTCTTCGACATCATTAATTGGAAACCCTAAACCTTAAGAATTAGAATTAAACGTATATACTATATACTACGTATACTCTCTCTCTCTCTCTCTCTCTATATATATATATATATATATATATATATATATATATATATAGCTTTCCATCAACGGAATTAACCTTTCCTAATTATTTCCTAATTAAGAATAATTGCCTTAATTTTTCTATTTGTTAATTCGTTGTTTCTTAATAATGTATTTTTCTATGTTATTTTCTAGTAATTTTTTTATATTTGAAAATAGTTGTTTAATATTTTGTATTTAGGATACTTAGTTAATATTTGACAGTACAATATCGCTAAGGTTGAAAACTAGGCCAATTGAGCCTAGCATTACCCTATCGAGCATAATTGGCCTAGAATTAACCTTATCGAGCGTTTTAGATAAAAAATAAAATGAGTTTGATCTTAAAATTAATATCTCTGACCTATTTTTTTTTTCAATTTTGATTCTAATTAAAATCATGTGATATAGACCAAACAATATTCATAACTTCGATCTTCCCATAATTTTATCATTTTATATTTCTTATTTGTTTGAATTCGATCATGAATCTTGCAAATTGTCATACATAATATAAATGAGTATAAATCATATATTTATCCCAAGAAATATTCACTACTCTCTCTCTTATTTATTTGAATTCGATCACGAATCTTGCAAATTGTAATACATAATAGAATGAGTATACATATATTTTAGGACCTGTTCTTTTGGACTGAAACCGGCTGAATTGAACTTAACTTAAGCGATCTGAACTGAACTTAAGTGATCTAAATTGAACTGAATTGATTTTTTTATAAAAGTAATAATAATTTTTATAAATTATTAAATATTTTTTTTAAAATATTAATAATATTATGAGAGTAACTAGATTTTATATTTAAGGGAAAAATGGCAATAAGGCCATTTTTCAACATTTTTTGACCAATAATGCTAATTTCTAATTTTCGTGTCAATTAGGCCTTTTAGTTCCAATTAGGCCAAAAAATATATTTTGGAGGACGAAAATACCCTCTTCCCTCTTTTCTTCTTGTTCGCGTGTACCAAACACAGAATCCCAAATCTCTGTGCTCCGTGGCCAGATACATCCACCCGCTTGGAGGCACCGCGCTTCGAAATCAAAATCCCGGATATACTCTCGATCTCCGTCGTCGTCAAAACAAGTGGCGTGCTGCCACAGTTTCGACGAAGCCCCCCCGGCCGGCTCGCTCCCCCACCCGAGCATCGGCCTCACTAGTAGAGGAAGCGCGCGCGTGCAGGAGGAGGGACGACGTCGCCCCCGCGAACGCCGCCGTTCTCGGAGCTCCCAACGACAGGAACGCGACGGGCCTGCTCGAGTTGCCGTTGGTGGGGCTGGTGTTTCGGGGCGCGGAGATAACGGTGTCGGGCGGGCGGTTGCTGTACCGGGTGGCGAGGGAGTGACGCGGTGCATTGCTTCACATTCGAGAACTCGGATCTGCTGGGGATCGAGGCAAACATCATATGCTTTTGAAGAGCTGAGAGGACGAGCTCATACTCAGAAGAAATAAACCAGAAGCATGATGATGATTCTCTCTATTTTTTATTTTTTTATTTTGTTATTTTTGGTCAATGTCCAGTGTTTAGTTGTACATTTTCATTTTGTAAACATTCAAGTGTGTTTTTATGACATTCAGTGTGTTTTTATGACATTCAGTGTTAAAATATGACATTCAGTGTGTTAAAATATGACATTCAGTATGTTCAGTGTTAAAATATGACATTCAGTGTTAAAATATGTCATTCAGTGTTATAATATGACATTCAGTATGTTCAGTGTTAAAATAGGTCATTCAGTGTTAAAATATGACATTCAGTATATTCAGTGTTAAAATATGACATTCAGTGTGTTTAGTGTTAAAATATGACATTCTGACATTCAGTGTTAAAATATGTCATTTAGTGTTAAAATATGACATTCAGTATGTTCATTGTTAAAATAGGTCATTCAGTGTTAAAATATGACATTCAGTATGTTCAGTGTTAAAATATGTCATTCAGTGTTAAAATATGACATTCAGTATGTTCAGTGTTAAAATATGACATTAGTATGTTCAGTGTTAAAATATGTCATTCAGTATTAAAATATGACATTAAGTATGTTGTTATTCAGTGTAATTTTATACTCAGCTGTAGTTTCGTCTATAGGGCGGCATCATGTCACATAAGCAGCCCCTTGAAATTTTAAGAAGACAGTAAAAATATAGGGGCTCTTAGCTGTCTGAAAGTATGCTAATAAGAGACACCATACAGACTATAATAACAAAGTCGATAACTTTCTATCTTAATGTAGTGAGAACTTTCGATAATAATCTTAAACATTCTTAATCTTCTTCCTCTTCTTCGTCTTCATCATCTTCAGACCCATCAACGCCGTTCTCCTGCACGAAAGAACATCATAGATTACATTTAAACCCCAGCTAACTTTGAAAACTACAGCCACATTAGTAATGCATTTTGCAACTATCTATTATTTGCAAAATAAAGAAAACAACAAAAATTGCGACATTTTAGGATAAAGAAACATGTTCAAGTAATGCAAGTCAGATTATGTATTTTTATTACCTCATCATCATCATCCATTTCAAGCTCATCTTCGTCACTAGGATCCTACAACAAAAAACACAAAGAACAAAATCAATAAAGCAGGTATACTATATTAATATGTATGTAGATTGTCGCCCTACAGCTGAGTATGAATTTTTGGATAAACGAAACTCAACACTGAATGAAACGTAAAAACACTTAATGTATTTGTAAAATTTTGAAGGAAACAGAAATAGAAAGTCTAACCTGCTGAAAATGCACGAGATGAACTAATATCAACCAAGACACATTTTACCCTCGGGTCTGTTTCCCATTCATCAAGAAAGCTCTTATATCTGATGTCCATATCTACATTAAATCCAATAAATAAATCCTCAGCAATCCATGTTTTCAAGCAGCAGAAGGCAATAAACTCACTTTTTTTTTTACTTTTCTTTTTAACTAACTAAACTAGTAAATAAAATACAGTTAGAGTTTCAAGAGGTCAAACCAAAATTCATAGCATTAAGGGCTTTGGGGCGATCAAGTGTTTTGAGACCTACGCCAAGGTGTTTCATCGGCGGAGATGAACGGGCAGCAGGAACTTCTCTTTGAACACTGGCTTTTGGTGGTTGGGATCGATCAACTCAAACACACAAGCATCTCCCACTTTCAGGCGATTATCCACAACAAAAGTTTTCCATTTGGACCCTTAATAGTATGCCCGAGGTTCTCGAACTTGATGAAAGGAAATTTGAAACGGAACCCGACCCGCACTAACCTCAATCCAGCTGCAAGCCGCTGTCTTTTTCATCCCTTTCCGTCTCATGCAAACTCTCATCCTCGCAACCTCTTTCCGCCTACCAGCTGCAAAATAAATGTTCGATAAGAAACACACAAATAATCGTACCATCCCCAGAGTGTATGAAACACACAAATATTCACTACGTATTTACATATAATAGTACCATCCCCAGTGTGTGTATAAGAAATAGAGCAAATGAAACTAACACATTCAAAACTGAAAAAATAAGAAGAAAAAGATGTTAAAGAGATGGATAAAAGACGTACCTTCCGCAAAAAAGCACCAAAGCCGACCACACAACTTGTGCATTTTGTGACAACTTCATCAAGGACCAGTTCAAGTAGAACAACAACTCCATGTCAGAGATTAAACATATGTAGTTAATTTACACGAGAATTTCACCATCAAATACTACATAATAGGTACATCACTAGTAGAAGAATTAGTATAACATTTTTCTCATAAATCGATCGTTCCACCCTCACCTTCGAGCTGCCGAAGTAATTAGATGAGCTCCGAACACGCACAAGCACGCTGCAAACGGAGGCGGAGGCAGACGCTTCGACCGCTTCTTTCGAGTCGAGCATTTTGTCGAACACTTGGTGGGCGGAATGAGCGACCGCGTCTTTCTCGTGGAAGACGGTTTCGATTGCGGCCTCTTTCTTTGAGTTCGCCGCCTCGATTGCAGTCGCGATCTTGTGTTTGCACTTGCTGTTTAAAAGAACATTCAAAGCAAACTGAAATTCGAATTGAAGTAGAAAAATCGGGGATGTTCGATTTTACCACCGAATCCCTAAATCGATTTCGACATTAATCAAACTCTAGATGCAATCAATAAGAAGGTAAGAACACGAGCTCAAAATCAATCGATTACCAGGCTTAATCGAGTCCTTGTAGATCGATTCGACCATGGCGGTGACCTCGTCTTCCCGAATCGGCCTGAGCGCGTCGATCCGCTTCGCCGAGAGAGAAAAGCTCGAGGGTGCAGAACTTGCTCACCTTGACGTAGTGCGGGCCGTAGTCGCGGCTTCAAGGTCGCGGTGGTGAAACTTGGTGGGGACGCCGGCGACTTTTCGGGGGAAGCTGTACTCTACGCGGAGCTCACGGCTTTGGGAGTCGAGGTGTGCGAGACAGAAATGAGAAACCCCGTGTGTTTAAATTTGTATATATATAGAAGGGTAACGATGTCTTTACACATTTTAGGCGGCCTAATTGACACGCGTAATTTCTCAAATGCCTTATTGGTCAAAAAATGTTGAAAAATGGCCTCATTGCCATTTTCCCCTATATTTAAAATTATATATTGAAATTATTTTTTTGTTTATTTTATTTTAATTTATTTTGAAATGATCTGACTGAACTGAAACTGAACTTAAAGGAGTTGAACTGAACTGGACTAAAATTAAGTCCAAAAGAAAAGGTCCTAAATCCAAAAAAATATTCACCTTTGTCACTCTCTTTGTACGTGAATATTTTAATACTTTATTGGATACATAGATTAAGAAAATTTATTATTTATATTAATTTTGTAAAATAAATAAGAGTAGTTTGATATTTAAAATTAAAAAGTAAATGTAATTATGTTTGAAAATATAAAAATAGGTAAAAAGTTAAGATTATAATTAAATTTTAAATTGAAAAAGTAAATAAAAATATTTTTTATTATTCTCGTTTACTCAAAATTGACAATCAATTTCTCATCAAAAAATATAACAATTATATTTTTTTTTCGATATAATTTTATAATTAGATAAAAATAATATTTTATAATTTTACTAAATTGGAAAGCCTCGTTTTAGTACCACTGCTAAATCGGAAAAATTCTCAAAATAGAAAATGTACTTTATTTTGTTCGTTTTCTTTTGCTTTTTTTATTTTCAATTCATAATCACAATTATAAATCTCGGACTCAATTATATTGACCTCCGATTTAATACAATTAATTAACTATTTAATTAATGCGTATCGTATTCGGTGAATCATTGAATCACGAGATAAACCTTCAATGGTTCAGGTGTATAGCTAGTCGTGGGCTCACAATACATTGTGATTCGAACAACAATTGTTCTTATTATCGACTCGTCCCTAAGAGTCTTGGTTAAACAGAACATATTTTATTTAATCTCGATCCAATCGATGCCCAACGAATTAGTAACGAGCGTTTAGCAACTACGCTTCACCAATTCCCTAGATACAAGTGTCTGCAAGAACCTTGTGATATAGTTAGCGTACAGTACGGTCCCTTCGATGCATATGTCCCGATTGAACAAGAGGTATTGGTCCACCGAGACCTCTTATTAGTTCAATAGTTGTGCGTACGTTCTAGGTATTATATAGATTCAGTCGTGGTTGACTTAGAGAAACACATTTCTCTAATCACACCACTATATATGCTTTGGCCAAAGACTTAATGGACTATAAACCATCAGAATACACAAGACATCCATGACTAATCAAGCGATCGAATCTCCTACTATAATGCACAGATTTCACACTAAATTTCGGACGGCACGAACGTTTCCCCTTTGAGTAACCTCCTTAAAGATTTAGAGACAAGTCACGATACACCTAGTCCTCTAGTGAAGCCACAATGATGTTTGGGTCTTAAGAATTAGTTGTGTACAACTATACCAAAGAACTCTCTACTCGATTAATAGGAACCACTTAGAGTGTTCTTTGGGGAGACAGTTCAGTGAACTCATCAACTATGAGCACCCACTCAAGTATGCCGATGTCACAATACCGAGACTTGAGATAGAGTCCACACACACTAAGTGCTAGTCTCAAGAGGAAAAGACCGGTATCCTCGTTATAGTCGCAACACATCGATTAGAAACATATTTCAACGATTACATTACTTAATGAATTATCTCTCGGTTTGAATTCATAGTAATAGAGCAACACGTCATTACTATATCTATACATGTGCACTGAGACTTAGATATAATATATGTCATTGATATATATTTCATTAATTAATGAAATAATTAAACTGTTATTAAACGGAATACGGTTAATCGCACGGCTAACCGTTGGCTCGCCGATCACCTATTCCAACACAAACCAGCCCTCGACGGTTGGTCAGCTCCTAGCTCGTTCCCGACCCTAGTCAATGTGCTTGTTGGTCTCGTCAATGTGCTTCAAACGAGTTCAGCGACGGAGCCCGGACTACCGAAAGTTTTCTTCCTTGCTACGAAACCTCTCACGACGATCATGAGTTTCGCACGAGAAAGTCGTTTTCCAGTCTGCCAAAACAAACAAAATTAGTTGTGTTCAAAATAATTTCAGAGAGCTTGAAAAATAAAAGTCTGAGTTATTCACCGAGAATACAAACACGGGGAGCGAGCCGATTGACTCTTACGATTTAGCAACGACATCATCCCGACTCGGCTTCTCGGGTTCTTCAGCCGTTTCTGTCGGAATCGGCTGCGCTCGCCGCGAAATTTCGATTCCGGTCCGTTCCCAATTCCAGCCGTAACTGAAGTTCGCCCGGGAATCTTCGAACCTACATTCGATTGGGAAAAAGGTTGGGTTGTTGACTTACAGGAAGGGAGGAGGCCAGAGTCCAAATCGAAGCCATATCCGGTGTTGCTGCTATTGCTGTAACAAGGAACGGGAAAATCATTCTTGGGAATTTTCGGGGAAGTTAATTAGAACAAAATTGAGCTGAATTGTGAATCGCAAGAGGCGCGGCGGAGAGAGGTGGGTCGGCGGGGTTGGAGGCGGGGGAGGAGATCGCGATTGGGCAGTGGAGTGGGTGGGATGGGATGGGATGGTGTAGGTAGAATATATGAGGGTAGTTTTGTCAATGCAATGCAAGTACTATATTTTTAATCTAAAATATCTAAAAATTGTGTAATTGATAAATTAATTAAAATTAGTCTTAATTAAAAAAAACAAAACTAAAATTAATCCTAAATGCCAATTTTCTTTAGAATTTAATATATTGTTAAATTTAAAAAATATCCAGAAATTATTATATACAGTAATTTTTAACAAATACTCAAATTTACTCTAATTGAATTTTAAAAATTTTAAATATAAAAATCCATGAATAATGTTTTTGAGTAAAAGTTTACATTAATTAGAGGTAATGAGTCCCAACTAATATAGCTAGATAGCTGATTGAGTCTAAATCATATCCAACTCAGGAGATTCTGATCAAGTTAATTGAAAAAACGCTTACTTCCAATTAACTAGTTGATTGGTTGAACAAACATGTCTAATCATCAAGCAAATGATAAAAACATGGAAGAACAAATTAACATTATACTCTTAGTTAAAACAGTTACAGATCCCAGTAGAATCGGAAGCGAAGTTTCTGATGACGATATGTTTCTGGAGTTGGGATGTAATAGCTGCCATTGTAATTTGATAGTGCATCAAGTGGCTCCTCGTCCCGCCACTCGTTGAAATCCTCATCGAAAACCTGAATTCTTGCTTCCTTGAGATCATTCAAACCATACATGTATTGGCTTGTTGCAGGGTTCGGGACGTTTGCATCTCGTGCTTCTAAAAGTATTTTCCCAAGGAAACGAATATTTTTTGCTTCCAAACGACCAACTGAGCGAGAATAATTAGGCATGTATTGCGTAATCAGCTTCGGGTGACATATCAGGAACAACCCATCAAAGAGAACATAACAACTCTGGGTTGGGAGGTGCTCATGGTAGATATCCAAATTCTCGATTTCAGGCTTGGCCAAACCTCTAATGTCTCCCGGCTCCTAATAAAAAGTCGTCTGAGAGGACACATGCAGTGAGAGATATATCCTTGAAAACCTCAACTTGTTTAGAAAGTGATTAAGTCTGTAGAACCATGAAGCACCGAGACATTTGCGACGCGTTAGGGATATGCAAGACTCCCATCCCCTTGAATTTGATTTAACGGAGAGTTTAGGAATTGATGAGCACTCAAGGGTTAACTTACGAATTCTTGGAACATTGAGCTTGACATTGGGTTTAGAAATGTAAAAGCACACAAATGTTAAGTTACGAATACTTGGGAGATTGAGCTTGACCTTGTGAACACTATTACGAGAGCATCCCAGTTGTAAGTGCAGATATTCAAGTGTAGGGCTTGAAATTAATGTCTGATCTCCTCGTGCGTGGTTTATGAATAAAGTGAAATCTTTAAGAGATGGAAATTTAGACGATAAGTCAGCAAGAAACAAGGTGTCGAAATACACGTGTTTGAGCACCAGAGACTTTAGCCTATGAAGAGGACAAATAATAGTCTGCATACCATCATCATCAACAACGGATTCACCACCATAGCTATCATCATCAGCATTGACATTGCACAGTAACAGTTCCTCAATCAAAGGGCAGCTCGATATTATATGAAAAATCATATCACGACTTTCCATCCGAACGCATTGGAGACTAAGGGATTGAAGCCTCGAACAACATACCCCCTCTCGATTCAGCTTATTGATTCTGCACCCTATCGCGATTAGTGAAAGGAGGTTTTCATGTCTAAACACCTCATCCGGAATATCAAAATCCCGATTTACAACATCAAATTCGAAAGTGAGATGCGTCGGCCCCAATTTCAATGCTCTATGAACTAATTCTGTAGCCTTACTAGAAGCCATATCATATTTCTGAGTTTTCATCTCTAGCCTGAAACTGTCAATCTTGAGGTTGGAAGTCTCGTACCTTTCGAGCGTCTTCTCTGCAAACTCCATGTATTTTCGACTAACTTTGTAGCCATCGTAGGTTCTGTTGCAAAAGACTGTCCGCAGATGAAAGTCGAGATTTGGGCGAGTGAGCCACGCCCTGCGCCATGATTTGGAGAGGACAGTTGTTTGTGCAGCTTCTTTTGAGGTGAGGAAAGATTGTATGAGTTGGATTATGGGCTCTGGGAAATCAAACTCAGGAATCTTACGGAATCGCTTTGCAGCTTCTTCTGAGGTGAGGAAAGATTTTATATGTTGGATTATGGATGAATCATGCTCAGCAGGACTCGGCTCACGAAATCGCTTACGAGATCCTTTCGGCATGATTGGAAACCAAACCCGTAACAACTGAAAACTTAACGAAGACTCTGAATCCCTAATTACATCTTTTATATACAGAATATATTAATATATATATATATATATATATATATATCTTTATATATATAAAGACAAGAACTAAGTGCCACTTGTCGATCTTTATTCATCAACCGATGTTTATGCATATGTATGTATTGTGTAAGTAAATAATAATTGAATAATTAAGATTTTTTTCTAATTCGGACATTACACGTGTCACCCCATTTGTAGAACACGTTAGTTAGGTAATAATTATTGAATTAATATTTTTCATAAAATCCTACATTATCTCAAAAAAGAAGCCCACGTATCATAAAAAATCTATACGTATAGGTGTATTTATAGAATAATTATATTTGTTACATACAATAATTCATTTGTTTCAATTGTTCAGATCTAGATCCCTAATCCATTTCGCTCACGATTTTTTCTGTATTTTATTTTCAGGCTCTTCACGGGATCGGAGCAAGAAGCCAAGAATAAAACTCAAAATTGTTACTCCTCCTTTGACAATGATGACAGCATGTCTCTTCGCCGCGGGTCGAAACTTCCACCTTTATAGCTTGGTCGCTGTTGGAACCGGGGCAGCTCACAGTCGGCCAATTGATGGTTTTCCTCCTCGTCTCCGCCTTGGTCGCTAACCGCCGCCTTCTCTCGACGCTCATCAGATATCGATGCCGCCGTGACGATCTGAAATCGGGAGACCACAAATTCCATAATCAATTTCTACAACTGCGGTAAGGTTTTAAATTAGAGGATAAAGAGCTTTTGCGATGGCTCCGATCGAATTGTTCTCCGTTGAGTTCAAGTTTTTAGAGTCTTCTCAATTAACGTTTGTGACCTGGGCTTTCTTTCATCTTCTTCTAAATAGTTTCTTTTTTATTTTTTTATTAATTAATTCATCTGTTTAGGGTGTAAAGAAGATTTTTTTTTTATTAATTAATTAAATTGTTTAGGGTGCAAAGAAGAAGTAAGTAAATTCAGCAGCACCCGCTTTCTCAGAGATTCGAAAACGGATCGATGTCTCGCCGTACTGGATCCACGTCCTCCGGCTGCCGGGCCCCAGCTTATCCGACCCATTCGGGAGCACTAATAACAATATCACGAAATAGGTGATTTTTGTTTTTTTGGCTTACATTCGTATGTGTTTGTGGAGAGGCTTTGTGCCTGGATTTTATGGTCGGGTTGTAATGATTAGGATCTAATGTGAACAGGGGGCAAAAAACGTGTGTTTCCAGCAAAGAGAACACTTCGACGTCGGCATCAGATCTCAACTCGATGGCGTCGTCTCCCTCTACCAAGATTTAAAGTCAACTTCCACCTCGCCCACTGCTTAAGCGCCAGCTTAGCGTTGAGTCTGCGGTTGAGTCTGCAGCGTCACAGACATGCGCGGCACCCACGAGTTCTCTTGATTTTGGTTTAAAGGTAAGTTTATTTATATCTACAACTCCTTGTTCAATCGATTTATCTACGGTGAATTTAGGGTTCTTGTTGCTTTCAAAAGATTCAATTTCGGGTTGTCGCTTCTTCCTTTCTTTAGAAATTGTTCAGAGAGAAATCATAATCGTGTATATCGGTCAGGTGGGGATTCAGATCGAAAATTCATGTCGGGAGTTGTACTGCCTCGAGCATGGAATTCAGCCCGACGGGATCATGCCCCAAACTTTTTTATATTTTATTTTTGTTCTATTTTGAGTTTGTGTTTTGTGAAATGTGAGATCTCTCGTGGTTGGAACCCTAATTATCCCATAATCATTAGAGATAAAATGGGATGTTTTCTAATGCATTCGTTTGACTGTTCTGTAAAGTGATTCGTTACACAAACACCCTCGTACATAAGATTATTGATCCCCTAAAGGGCTGACCTCGTCAGTGTATATCTTGAATTATAATTTCCAGAAATAGTTACAGACTTCAAGAATTCTTCGTACATAATTAAAAACATATTTTCAGTAGCAACTCCAAAAGGTTTAAGAGTTATGGGTGTTCAAGGGTTAACGATTTCCCATGTAAAGAGCCACTTACAAGTATGTATATGTATGAATATTGATATGAAGATATTTCAACGGTTGTGGACATTTTCCAGATTCTTCTTCTGATGGTAGGTTATTTTTTCGTTAATGTGCTTGTATTAGGTCTTGATATCAGTTATTGCCATATTTTGCGTTCACGTACTAATTCATGCGACTTCAATACATTTATTTCACAGGTTAAAATAAGCGAGTAGAAAGAATCTGGAGACCCGCTTACCATCATGGATGGTTCACCGTAAGAGTATCCCTTATTTTTTTTGGTTATTTTATTGTGTTACTATTTCATTTTTCGATTCACATTGATCGCCCTTTTATCCGATTTCTATTCAACTATGATTATAATATAATTGTTATTCTTTTGTAGAGGAATGCAAATTAGTAAAGCACTGTACAGTTTTTCTTGATGTATATAATTTGTATATAATTGCGCACTGTAGAGTTTTTATATGTTGAATTAGGACATGCCTATTGTTTCTTGTTGTGTGTTATTTTATAAGTACATACTTAGTTCACATGATTTGGCTCAGTTATTGGTTTTTACTTATCAGTAGGTTAAACTTATGACCTCTGTATCTTGTAATTTGAACACTATCGATTTTGGTTTTGCCTTGTTCATACGCTAAGTCACATGGGCTTTCGTCTTGCACGGCAAGACGAGCGCCCCTAGTATATATATATATATATAGGCAGAGCTTCCCATCCACGGAATTAACCTTATGGATATTAATGGTACGTTGAGTAGTAACACTATATTAGTATTATAATCAAAATAATAAATATATATTTTTCAGTTATATTAAGGGTGGCGCTATTCGCACCCCCATTTCCTCTAAGTACACCCCACATCTTTATTATTTTAATTATTTATTATTTTTACTAGATACACCTCCATCGTCTTCCTAATTTACCCTTTTATCTTCAACCCCTATATCATTAACAATTCACATCTTATTTTTTGCTTAAGAAAATAAAGTGCACGTCAAGTTTGTCCTTAAGCAATATCGAATTCGAGGGTGTTGGAAACAAAGAAATTGTTGGACAAATTCGTTTGCTTGATAAATGGTGCTCGTTCACACGGAAAACAAATACAAGAGAGAGATACTTATTTTATTCACAAGAACTGCTCCTTCTTAGGTCAGCCATCTCGAGGTCGACCGACAGAGAGGGGACGTCGAGCAGCAACAGCTCTTGAGCCCTTTCGTCAAATTTCCGTCAAATCTCCTGAACGACAACTTCGTACGAAAGCCTCGTCAAGAAATGGGGTTGATGCTCCTGCAGAGCTCCTTCCCGTTGACACATTCCTATACGTCAAGTCTCGGTCAACCTCGAGAGCTCCTTCCCGTTGACACATTCCTATACGTCAAGTCTCGGTCAACCTCGAAAATCGACGACCGGAAAAGCGCGGAGTCGAGAGTCACGTACGGTCGATTCTCGATATAGGAAAAGAACGGGTACACGTTGATCATCAAAGGCGAGCCCGTGTCGAGGAGGAAGCGGAGCAAAGCCGGTTTGAGAGTCGGGTCGAAGGCTCCGGAAGACGGAGGGTACGATTGGGAGAGGATTGTCGAGGCGTGAGACGAGGATAACTTGATCGACTCGCTTAGCCCTAACGCTTGGAGGGCTCCGTACAAGTTTAGAATCGCGGGGACGTAGAAGGGTTGTTTGAGGAGGACTTCGTTGCCGACGACTAGGTAGAGGACTTGGGAAGGCAGGACGTGGGAGAAGATGTTCGACTGGAGCCATTGGGACGAGAAGTCGACGGTGTCGTTGGCGAGAGTCGGGAGAATCTCGTTCGGGATGCTGATCGCCAGCTGGATCCCGGAGTCGCCACCCGGCCGTAGGCCGTAGCATACGCCGACGGGTGCAGCCCCTGTGGTGGTGGTGGTACATAAGAATGTATGTAACAAGATCGATTCCCCTTGAAGAAGAAATTGACCTCAATTGTCCTTGGAGAGCGTCCACTTGGCCCTCTCACAGGCAGTCCTCAGGCGATTGAGTGTTTTGGCGTTGCCGGAGAAGTCCTTAGATATTCGACATGAAGTGGGATTGTATTGTTAATTGAAAGGGCAAGTTAGGAAAGATTACGTAGTGTATGAATAAAAATAATAAATGATTAAAATAAAAAAAATGTGGGGGTGTGCTTAGAGGAAATGGGGGTGCGAATAGCGCTGCCCTTATATTAAAGCACACTTTAGAGACATGGAATATATTTTTAATTTTTATTATAAAATACGAACTTTATATATATTTCCATTTAATTATTACAGAAAATATTGGTCTAAATAATAAGTAAAATTGGAGTAGTAGTTAAAGTGCTACAATTTCCACTTCAGTCGGAAGCGATGCAATGGATAATACACTTCTCCATCATCATTATAATCTTCTGCATCATCAATGTTTAAATACTCATCTAGTAATGACTCCAATGTCACATCCCGCCACTCGTCGAAATCCTCATCGAAAACCTGCGCTCTTACTTTCTTGAGATCGTTCAAGCCATACATGTATTGGTTTGGGATCAGAACTTTTGCATACAACGCATCTAAAAGTCTTTTCCCAAGGAAATCAATATTGTTTGTCTCCCGAAGACCATATGATGAGCCACTATCAGACTTGTATTGAGTAATCACCTTTGGGCTACATATCCGGAACAACCCATCAAAGAGAACATAGCAACTTTGGGTTGGGAGGTGCTCATGATAGATGTACAGATTCTCGATTTCAGGCGTGGGCAAACCTCTAATGTCTCCCGGCTCGTAATCAAAGGTGGCTCGAGAGTAAACATGAAGTGACAGAGATATCCTAGAAAACCTCAACTTGTTTAGAAAGTTGTTGAGTCTATAGAACCAAGAAGCACTCAGACATTTGCGACGCTCTATGGATATGTGAGACTTCCATCCCCTCGAATTTGATCTAACAGAGAGTTTAGGAATGGATGAGCAGCTAAAGGTTAACTTACGAATACTCGGGATGTCGAGCTTGACCCTGTGATTATGCCTTGTCATGTTAATTTTCAGACGTTCAAGTGTAGTGCTTGATATAAGTATCGTTTCTTGATCTTTGCTTTTTGACTGGGTTCGAATTCGATCTTTGCACGATAGGGTTAAATCTTTAAGGGATGGAAATATAACCGATGAGTCAGCAAGAAACCCTATGTCGAAATTCACTTCTTTCAGCACGAGAGACGTTAGCCTTTGGAGATAAATACTCTGCAGCAGATCTAGACCCCTATCACCAACGTCATACGTCAAAGGGCACAATGACAGTTTCTCAATCAATGGGCAGCTCTTTGATATACGAAAAATCGTATCGGGACATTCTATCTTAACATATTTGAGATTAAGGAATTGAAGCCTGGAACAACATACCCCGTCTGGATTCAGATTGAGTCTGCACCATTCTGCCGTTAGTGAAACGAGGTTTTCATGTCTAAACACCTCATCCGGAATATAAAAATCCAGATTTAAAACGTTAAATTTGAAAGTGAGATGCGTGGGCCCCAATTTCAATGCTCTACAAACGAATTCTGTAGCAATACCCATCGGACGTTCCATGCTGAGCCTGAAACTGTCAATCTTGAGATTATACTTCTCGTACCTTCCAAGTGTCTTCTCCACAAACTCCATGAATTTTGGATCAAGGCAGTAGTGCCAGGATTTGCTTCGACGAAAGTATTTCTCATCGAAGTCGAGGTTGGGGCGAGTGAGCCACGCGCTGCGCCATGACTTGGAGAGAAGAGTTGTACGTGCGGCTTCTTTTGAGGAGAGGAAAGATTGTATGAGTTGGATTGCGGGTTCAGGTAAATCGAACTCAACACTCCATCGACTCTTACGAATTCTCTTCGACATCATTAATTGGAAACCCTAAAAACCAAAGAGTTTTAAGACTCTGAATACAGAATTAGAAATAACGTAGGAGTATATATTATAATATATACTCCATATATAAAGCTTTCCATCCACGGAATTAATAACCTTTCTTAATTATTTTATAATTAAGAATAATTGCCTTAATTTTTCTATTTATTTGATGTTTCTTAATATATATAGTTTTGTTTCTTAAAAATTATTTTTCAATATGTTAATTCTCGTATTTGTTTTTATTTTTCAAAATAGTTTTAAAATACTCCCTCCGACCATTAATAGATGTCATACTTTGCTGGACACGGAGTTTAAGAAAATTGTTATTTTTTAATGTAAAAATATATTTTAAAAGTGAAAAGTAAAGTAGTTGTGAGTAAGTTTAAAAAGTAAGTGGGGGTAAAGTAGAATAAAATTGTATATTAAAATGAAAAAGTTAGAATAATTATTTCCTTTTTTGGGGTGTGTCAACTATTGTTGGACACCCCAAAAAGGAAAGTATGACAACTGTCTTTGGATCGAGGGAGTAATTTATATTTAGAATGTCGAGTACAACAAAGCCTCTCCCCAGATAAAAGGCTGAAAACTAGGCTATCTGAGCATTGACCTTAAATGAATTTGATTTTGAGCTCGATATTTATTATTATTAAATAATTTTTTTATTAATTAAATATTATTTAAATAATTAAAAATAATAATTTATCAAGCGACTCGCAAACCTAGTCAACGACCTATTTGTTCACCAGCTAATGAAATCTATTGACTTTATTGTGTGAATCCCACAAGCATAAAAAAAGAAAACAAATTTATCATTTTAGTCTCATAAAAATTGATATTTTTGTTTTTGCCACCACAAAGTTAAATATTTTCAATTTAATACACGAAAGTTTCAAATCAATTCAATTTCATCCAATTTTCATCAGAAATTGAGCATGCGAGACCCACGTGTCAATCAAATTGGGGCATTTTGGCGACCAAATTCACGCAAACACACTTTGATTGGCTGAAGTTGTTATAAAAAACAAAACAGAATACATTAATAAAAAAATGATATTTTATTCACACACATTTTACTTTAAATTTGAAATATTTTATTTAAATTTAAATATTTATTAATAAATGATATTGCCATTTTTATTTGATTTTTTTTTATTTTTTTGAAATATTATTTTAATTTATATTATCAAAATTAATAAATATATATTATTTTAATAGATTTTTATTTATTTATAATTTTTTTGGAAGGAAAATAGATTGTTTACTAAAGAATTTAATATTTTAGATATTAAATTGTGTAAAATGCAATTTTTATCAAAAGTAAGAGTGTTTGATGCATTTTATCAAATACTTGGGAGTTAAGTGCAACATTTACAATAGCTTTTGGTGTTAAATGTTTTTTACCCAATAAATAAATTAGAGGGGTGGAAAAGCGGGATATTTACGGGCTCTCTCACCCTTTTTTCACCAAATAATTCTATCACATTAACAACTCTAATTCTCAAATTAAAAGTAAAAATCAGAAAAAATCAAATCACTGAAAGCTTTCTCTTTGCAGTCGCAGGTTGAGGAATGGTTTTCAGGTGACGAAAAAAGGGGCGAAATTTCTTTTTCGACCCTTGTAATTTAATTTCTTTTTTGTTTTTCTTTAATCATGTAATATACGATGTGACAGTCCATTTGGAATTTATTTTGTTTTTTGTTTTTTCACCAAACTCCATCCAATCAGAGTATGGACTCGTTCTTTTGGACTGAAATCGGCTGAACTGAACTGATCTGAACTGAAGCGATCTGATCTGAACTGGTTTTTTAATAAAAATAATAATAATATTTATAAATTATTAAATGTTATTTTAAGAATATTAATAATATTGTGACATTAACTATATTGTATATTTACAATTATTGGTTCAAGTTATTTTTTGTTTATTTTATTTTAATTTGTTTTGAAACGAACTGAACTGAAGCGATCTGAACTGAAGCGATCTGAACTGAACTGGAGTGAAATTAAGTCCAAAAGAACAGGTCCTATGTCGCTTATTTTTTTATTTTTTTCACCAAACTCCATCCAATCAGAGTATGTCGCGTGAATTATGTCGCCAAAAAGCCCCAATTTAATTGGCACGTTCGTCTCACATGCTCAATTTTCATATTATTTTTGAATTTTCGGCGAAAATTGGATAGAATTGAATCGATTAGAAGCTTTCATGTATGAAATTGAAAATCTATGATTTTTAGTAACAAGAAGAAAAAAAATTATCTTTACGAGACTCAAATAATAATTTTCTCAAAAAAGAATTTAATTCAACCCATTGGGCATATTGAGTTATAAATTGAAATCTTAAAGAGATAAGGATTTATATATATATATATATATAAATGTTCACAAAACAATTAGATAATATGAGCAATAATGATCAGTATAAACATGACTTGAGTCATGACATCGTAAACAACCCATCGAAGAGAACATATAACAATTAAGGCGTGGCAAAGCCTTGAATGTTCCCGCCTCGTAATCAAAGCTCGGGTCGCAGGGAAAACGTGAAGTGAGAGAGATATCCTTGAACACCTTTATCAACTCCTTTACAAAGTTACTCTCTGTCTACGGAACAATGAAGTGGAGTTAAACTACTATTTGTTGGAAAAATTGGAATAAAATAATTGGTTTGACCAATATTTGACCGATTTTTTGTGGCTAAATATTAATTCACGTTGGAATTAATTTGTTGATAATTTTCTACGATGTTGCGTAGTTAATTATAGTATTTTATTTCGTCAAGATCCGATTTTTCGGTGAATAACCAAATGTCTAAATCCGAAACATAAAATAAAATAAAATAAAATAAATCTGAACTAGAACAGTACTACTGATCTTTACAATTCCAGAATAAAATAATTAAATAACATAACCTGAATCGGACTTCGAAAAGAAATTTGTTGCGGGTAGTCGAGGCGCTTTCGCTATCCGCAAGACTAAAACGTCCCGTGTATGCTACGGTTTTGCGACGTTAGTCCCCAAAGATACAACGACTTTCAATCGTCTTCTAGTCTGAGGCACACCAGCTAGAAGCTCCGGCGAACGAGGAAAGAGCGAGAACCGAGCATATGCAAATGCAAGGAACTAATATTGTCTACACAATATTCCAACACTAGAATGTTTATGAACTTAGAGAGAAGAGATTCTGATGTGGGATATGTTCTATGGGATGAATTATGGGATGATCTCTTCTCAACTAAAAGCTCTTATTTATACTCATCAAGGGGGAGTCCCAAAAGACATAAAAGGCATTGCAAAAGTCACTTGCAATTCAAAGGTCACACCATTATGAGGATTAATTTATATATTTTTTATTAAATATATAAATAAAATTCTGATGACTTTTCAAGTCATTGGGCCGTCTATTCAAATTCCGTACAACCCATTGGGCTGACTATTCAAATTTCGTACAACCCATTTAGGCTAGCCCAACAGCTTAACCCAATTAAATATTTCAACTAATTTACTCAGCCCAAAGGCTAGCAAGCACAAGCCATAATAACCAACGTGTTATTATTTAACAGGCCCAATACAAATTAAATTTGTACTTTGTTAAAATTTTATAGGCCCAAGAAAATTCTCGGAGGCCCAAGTCCAAATCATTATATTCCAATTGACCAAGAATAAAATTCAAGTCAATGGACTTAATTAAAGTTGAAACATTTCACTACTCCTCATATAACACCACGAAAGTATTAATTTTCTCTCCACATTCAATGTGGGATTAGAGACTTTTCATATTCTCAATAATTAATACACAAGACCTTTTATAATGGTTCTCACAAACCCATTATCTACCACATTTCGATGTGGGATGAGATTTAACATTCTCATTCAACAATACCTTTTCACTTGGCTAATTCAACCATTTATTTCTCACTCACCGAAAAATCGGATCTTGACGAAATAAAATACTATAATTAACTACGCAACATCGTAGAAAATTATCAACAAATTAATTCCAACGTGAATTAATATTTAGCCACAAAAAATCGGTCAAATATTGGTCAAACCAATTATTTTATTCCAATTTTTCCAACAATCCCCCACATGAGTGAAAATGAATTCATGCAATCTATGCAGACCTAGTGCTCGATTCTCAAGAGAATTTATTGCTTTAGGAAAGGTAGTTTGCGGCTTTGAACCTCCCGTAGTAAATTATCATCGGAAGTACAGGAGGCCTAGTGGACGCGATGCCTTGAACTATTCCCCCACAACGTACAACGAGTCAATGATATTTACACAATAAATCCCCAACAATTTCCCGTTCTTATGTTGTGTCCGTTTTGGCCATGGACTCACTTTGGATTCATAAATGTTTACATTTGAAGCGGCCCTCACTTCACATTTATATAGGTGATCTCCCACAAAAGTATCCTGACATACTTCACCTTTTCAAGGTTGGGATTCATTAAAAGTCTCCACGAGAACTTAACCTTTTACCACACATCAGGATTTAGCACTTGATTTGCCCTTAGGGATGAGTTCACAAAATATATAAATATATAAAATATATAAATATATTTTTTAAGTGCTCAACTGAATTTTCATAACTTAGTTTTCCCTTTGAACCAAGTTCCTGGGATCTCCATTCATCATGGTAGGGTTACCGTTATGATCGTTCATTAAAATGTGGTTTTTCAAACTCAATCCCTTTAGCACATACTCAATTGATCTCTATCAATTCCTTTCGTCAAAGGATCAATCAATTTTATTTTATTTTTCTTAGATTTCACACATTCTAAGAAAATTACTCCATTTGAGATCAATTGTCTAACGGTGTTAATTCTCCGACGAACATGTCGAGATTTACCGTTATACATAATGCTCTATGCTCTTCTTATAGCAAATTGGCTATCACAGTGAATCATCACAGAAGACACAAGCATTTTTCATTACTTTGGTTCAGGTATATACACCTTTGCCAAACACCCCCACACTTTAAAATATTTATAAGACGGTTTACGATTTTTTTTTTATTATTAAAAATCAGTAACACCTCTAATTTTTAATTTTAGTGGGTATTTTTTCAATTTTTTTTTTTTCAATACGTGGTTAGCTTGTCAAAATAGCTTCCCCCACATGTTCTGAAATAATCTATAATTAATCAATACGACGTTCATCAACTCTTCAAGAGTTTTAATAATAATAAAATTATTATTATTTTAATATAATAATAATAATAAATATTATTATTAATTTTTTTTCCTTCAATCACACCATACGGTGAATACGAACCGTCGTTTGAAAAAATTATCTCATTTTCAGAACAAAATTAATTTCTCAAATGCAACACCCATTTGGAAATATTCACTGATCGACATGCCTTCTCCGGCTATGTATACATCAATTGGTACTCTTGGAATTAAAAAAATCACGGTCTTATACACGACCATTTAATAATTCAAGAACATACCGACGATGAACATTTTAGTTCCAACGTCCTCAATCTTGTATTTCTTCACCTTAGACACCCAAAGTGCTTTGGACGAAGTTATACTCTATACACATCGTATAGTTCAATATTCAATCCGTTAAGGACAATATTCCGGCAAAGGTAACACCTTGCTCTTATGCTTCAAACGTTAAACGTTTCTCAGCATCTATCTCATTCTCGTAGATGACCAAAGATCCATCTTTGAGATACCTTACCGAACCCATCAGTCCCGGAGGTAGACATTTAGTACTACAAAATAACCAACACTATTGTTTCCAGTTGAGTTGGAACCGACAAACTGGAGAGTCCCTTACATGGGTCGTCGTATGAGACATCTAGTAATGACTCCAACGTGATGTTGGAAAATCTTAAAGTCAAAATTGATTTTATCCAATGTTTGACTGATTTGACTGGCTATAAATTTAATTCCGATTGGGAAATAAATTGTACGATAATTTTCTACGTCGTTTGTAGATAATTATAGAATTTTATTTCGTCAAAAACCGATTTTCGGTGAGTGAGAAATAAATGGTTAAAGATAGCCAATTAAAAAGACATTTAATTGAATATGTAATAAAGTGTAAGACTTTATTACATTGAAATGTGTAATAGTTATTACATCCCACATTGAAAGATGTAATAAAATGATTACACTTAATAAATGGTTGGAGGATTAATGTGTTCAACAAGTGAGTAAGACCATGGACCGTTAAGGTACATGGCAATCGCCACACGCGCGTTCGTCCGTCCGTCCGCTCGGCCCGTGCCCGTGCCCGTGCCCGTGCCCGTGCTCGGCTCGGCCCGTCCCGACCCGACCCGACTCGCCTCGTCCTTCGTCCTTGGACTTGGACTTTGGGCTGGACTTGGGCTTCCTGGGGCTTCTGGGCCTGGCCAGCGTAATAGTTTTGCTGACGGGCTGAACTATGTTTTGATTGGGCTAACGTTGAACACAATTGGGCAGAATACTACTGGTCATGTCCATTACTGCAGGGCAATTACTTGGATGATTATGGAGGTGGTAATGGGCTGCATTACTCACCAGATTGAATGCCTTGATTTGACCCCTCACATGCAGGTGGATCACTATAAATAGTGAGTCCTAGGCTGCATTTCATACACAGCAAAAACGCAAAAGAATTTCCCAGCATATCATACAGTTCATACTCCTCACTTTTTCTCGTTCGAAAGAGGTTCTTACAGTTCATACTCCTCACTTTTTCTCGTTCGAAAGAGGTTCTGCTCTGGTTGCTTCAGAGAAGAACAACTGAAAGTCGTTGTATCTTTGGGGGCATTACGTCTGAAAACCGTAGCAAACACGGGACGTATTTGTCTTGCGGATAGCGAAAACGCCTCGACTACCCGCAACAAGTTCTTGATCGAAGTTCGTGTCCAGTTCTGACGATCCATTGAAGTTGAAGACCTGTTCGATTATTTATCTTTTTCTTCTTTTCTTTTATTTTTATAGTTTCTGGAAACGTGTAAAGTATTCAGTAGTACTGTTTACTAGTCCAGAAACGAGCACTGTAATAGCTACGTAATACCAACACGTGACCCGATCGAAAACTTGAGCTCTTGCTTCAATGAGATCATTCGAAGCATACATTAAAACTAATAGTTCTTCGGTGAGGGTACGCATGTACATGTATTGCGTAATCGCCTTTGGGTGACACATCCGAAATAAACCATCAAAGAGAGCATAACAACTTAGGGTTGGCAAGTGCTCATGGTAGATGTTTAGATTCTCGATTTCAGGCGTGGGCAAACCTAGAATCTCTCCCCCTTCGTAATCAAATGTGGGTTGAGAATCAACATGAAACGAGAGCGATATCCTCGAAAGCCTCAACTTGTCTAGAAAGCTGCTCAGTTTGTAGAACCATGAAGCACTGAGACATGTGCAATACCCTACGGATACACAAGACTCCCATACCCTTGAATTTGATTGAACAGACAGTTCATCGGGGACGGAACTCGAGCATTCAAAGGTTAACTTACGAATACTTGGGACATCAAACTTGACCCTCCGAACCCAATTACACCACGTCATGTCAAAGTGCAAACGTTCAAGTGTAGGGCTTGAAATTAGTATCTCTTCTCGATCAGTGCTGTAATTTATACATAAGGCTAATTTTTGAAGGGATGGAAAAAGAGACGATAAGTCAGCAAGAAACAAGTTGGTGTCGAATTTCACATCATTCAGCACCAGAGACTTTAGCCTATGAAGTGGACTAATAATAGTGAGCAGACCATCATCACCAACAACATATGGCTTATTAACATAGACATTGCATAATGAGAGTTTCTCAATCAAAGGGCAGCTCGAAATTATATGAAACATCGTATCGAGACGTTTTATCCCAACACTTTGGAAACTAAGGAATTGAAGCCGCGAACAACATACCACCTCTCGATTCAGATTGAATATTTTGCACCCTCCCGCGGTTAGTGAAACAAGGTTATCATATCTAAACACCTCGTCGGGTATCCCAATTTCAACGCACTACAAACCAAATCTTTAACAGGACCAGTACTTCTATTATAGATATTTTGAAAGCCATAATTGAAACATATACGTAGACTGAAACTCTCGATATTCAGGTTCGAATTCTCGTACCTTTCGAGTGTGTTCATCGCAAACTTGAAGAATTTTGGATCAATTTTGTCGACATAGTCAAATCCACAATAGTCTGCGTGATGGAAATCGAGGTTCGGGCGACTGAGCCACGCGCTTAGCCATGATTTGGAGAGGATTGTTGTTTGTGCAGCTTGTCTTGAGTTGAGGAAAGATTGTATGTGTTGGATTACGAGTTCTGGAAAATAAAATTCATCAACAGATGCCTTACACATGATCGGAAACCTTATAACGAAAACCTTAAGACTGTGAAAACTAAGAATTAGGTTATTTATAATAAGTTACGTACGCCGTTACGTACCTTCCCATCCACGGCACTTGTCAATGTCCTAATTATCCATAATTGAATATAGTAGTAGTAATAATATACAATACTCTGTTATTTAAAATATTAGTCATCTTATTTTATTAATTAAAAAATTCATTAATAATATATCCAAATTTTATACATTTAATATTGAAACAATAATTATTTAGTAAATTTACAAAATTATCATTATTAATTAACATTAAAAAATTCAAAACAACATTTTTAAATTTCAAAAACATGAAATATAGTTTAACACTTTAACATGAAATATAGTTTAATAGAACACATGTGGAATATTATTTTTAGTTTTTATTATAAAATATGAGCTTTATATATTATTTTAAAACTAAAAAGATTGAAATATATTTCATTACAGAAAAAATTGGTCTAAATAACAAGTAAAATTTTGAGTAGTAGTTAAAGTGCTACAGTTTCCAGTTCAGTTGGAGGCGATGCAATGGAAAATAACCATGTGGATCAACTGTTGAGTACTCGAGTAATGACTCCAATGTCACGTCCCTCCACTCACGGTGATCCTCGTCGAAAACTTGCGCTCTTGCATTCTTGAGATCGTTCAAGCCATACATGAATTGGTTTGGGATCGAGACTTTTGCCTCCCGCGCATCTAAAAGTCTTTTCCCAAGGAAAAAAATATTGTTTGTCTCCTTAAGACGATATGCTTCGCCAATAAAAGACGCGTATTGAGTAATCACCTTTGGGCGACACATCCCAAACAACCCATCAAAGAGAGCGTAGCAACTTAGGATTGGAAGGTGTTCATGGTAGATGTTAAGATTCTCGATTTCAGGCATGGGCAAACCTCTAATGTTTCCCGGCTCGTAATCAAAGGTGGTCCGAGTGAAAACATTAAGTGACAGAGATATTCTTGAAAACCTCAACTTGTTTAGAAACTTGTTTAGTCTGTAGTGTTATAATATAGTAGTTATTATATTTATAGGATTATGGTTTACCTTTTGTTTATAGGATTAGGGTTTACCTTTTGTTTTGGCTATATAAAGCCTCTCTCTTGTATATTTTAGATAACGCTTATAATCGCTTATTTTGTTCTAATACCACAAGTTCTCTACGTTTATCTTTTCTTTTCCTTTAACCCTTGTTGGATTATATAAATCCTAACATGGTATCAGAGCGGGAGCTCGATCCTGTTTGTCAGTGGTTATAACCACTCTTTGACTAGGACTCACAAGTGGAGGGGGTGTGTTGAAGGCCACTTGTGAGTTGTCCCACATCGAATAATTGTGAGAGGGGAGTCTATCAAGCTCCCGCTCTCGTTTGTGTGCGCTAGGCGTGGGACCGCACTTGAACACCCCCATTTTGGTTCGTTTTGATTGTTGGCGTTTTCGGTTTCGCCAGTCAATTTTGGTTCCTTTTGGTTAATTGGTTAATTTTGGTTCGTTTTGATTGTTGGCGTTTTCGGTTTCGCCAGTCAATTTTGGTTCCTTTTGGTTAATTGGTTAATTTTGGTTTGCTTTGGTCAATTGGCGTTTTCGGTTTCGCTTGTTTTCCAATGGTTCTTAGTGAGGACTCGTTGCAGTCAATTTGTGTTCGTTTGGATGTGGCTTCAGAGTCTTTTGTTTCCATCCACCGAGGCAGAGTATCGTGCTAAGGCTTCCACTACGACTGAGATTATATGGTTGCGCTCATAGATTTTTCGTTGACAAACTCTCGATACTTCTTGCTGTACCATCGTGAGTTTGAGGGGGAGTGTTAGAATATAGTAGTTATTATATTTATAGGATTATGGTTTACCTTTTGTTTATAGGATTAGGGTTTACCTTTTGTTTTGGCTATATAAAGCCTCTCTCTTGTATATTTTAGATAACGCTTATAATCGCTTATTTTGTTCTAATACCACAAGTTCTCTACGTTTATCTTTTCTTTTCCTTTAACCCTTGTTGGATTATATAAATCCTAACATGTAGAACCAAGAAGCACTGAGCCATTTGCCACGCCTTATGGATACGGAAGACTCCCATCCCCTCGAATGTGATCTAACAGACATTTTAGGAATGGATGTGCATTCAAAGGTTAACTTACGAATACTCGGGATGTCGAGCTTGACCCTGTGATTACGCCCTCTCATGCTAAAGTCCAGACGTTCAAGTGTTGTGCTTGAAATCAGCATCTCTTCTCGATTTTTGGAAGCTATTGATAGGGTTAAATCTTTAAGTGATGGAAATATAAACGATAAGTCAGCAAGAAACTTGGTGTTGAAATCCACTTCCGGAAGCACGAGAGACGTGAGCCTTTGTAGAATAATGGTCTGCAGAAGATCGCTATTACCAACGTCATAGTCAACATAGCACAATGACAGTTTCTCAATTAAAGGGCAGCTCTTCATTAATATACGAAAAATCGTATCACGACTTTTTATCTTAACACGTTCGAGACTAAAGAATTGAAGCCCGGAACAACATAGCTCGTCTTGATTCAGATTGATTCTGCACCCTTTTAAGGTTAGTGAAACGAGGTTTCCGTATCTAAACACCTCATCCGGTATATCGAAATCATAATTATAACCCTCAAATTCGATAGTGAGATGAGTGGGTCCCAATTTCAACGCTCTACTAACCAATTTAGTTGCACGACCATAACCACAATATTTGACACTTGTCATGCTCAGCCTGAAACTGTGAATCTTGAGGTTGGAAGAATTCTCGTACCTCTCAAGTGTCTTCCCTGCAAACTCCATGAGTTTTGGATAAAAGTTGCCGGCGAAGTCGTAGGTGCCGCTTCGACAAAAGTCTGCGTAATCGAAATCGAGGTTGGGGCGAGTGAGCCACGCGCTTCGCCATGACTTGGAGAGAAGAGTTGTTCGTGCGGCTTCTTTAGAGGTGAGGAAAGATTGAACGAGTTGTATCACGGGTTCCGGTAAATCAAACTCAACACTCCAACTACTCTTACGAATTCTCTTCGACATCATTAATCGGAAAGGAAACCCTAACGAAGACTTTGAGATCACTCCGAATTCAGAATTAGAAATAACGTATGCTCCATATACATAGCTTCTCATAAACGGAACCTTTCCTAATTAATTACTAATAATTTAGTAGAATATATCTTTTTATTTTTACTTTTGTTATTTTTGTTGAATACTAAGGTATTTTAATAAAATAATTAATTAATTTTATCAATTAAATTATATAAATTTTCTATTAATTATTAAATTAATTAAAATCTTAATAATAATCTATCTATCTATCTATACATATATAATTTCAGGATTCACTAATACCACGTGGACCAATAGGAAAACAATAATAATGTTTAATGTTCACACTATAAATTATAAATAAATAAAATATAAATTCTAAATAATATTATTATTAAGTATATTTAAATTATTATATAATCTCTGACTATTTCGGCCAAAAATTTATTAGGGAAAAATGGCAATAAGGCCATTTTTCAACATTTTTTCGGCAATAAGGCCAATCTCCAATTTATGTGTCAATTAGGCCTTTTTGTTCCAATTAGGCCAAAAACATGTATATAGAAAGACGAAAATACCCTTCTCCCCCAAATTCAATTCTAATCTCAGAACACGGAGATACAGATATGGTGAGATCGAGAGCGAGATGTGAGCTCGTCGAGCGCCCGTAATTCCTCCGCCGGATTTTCTCACCGTAGCGTCGAGATCGCGGGGATGGTCAAGTGCGGCAGGTCCAGCAGCCCGTGGGCCGCCTCTGCCCCCTTGCGGCGTATCTCGACGAATCCGATGACCGCGGCCCCTCCTGTGCGCTCTCATCTGCGCGCTCGGCATCGTCATCGTCGCCTTCGCGAGCACCGCGATGGCCGCCGTCATAGTATCCGGCAAGGCGAGGTGGTCTCCGGGATTGCGGAGGACCGACGATCGCGATTATCGTTCGCCCCGCGTGTCCGATTTGTCGTTTACCTCGACTCCGACCTCGTCCTCGTTGACAACGTGGCTAAACTCGCCTTGTTCAGTGTTGCAGTTAGACTTGAGGTACACTTATTGGTATATTATGATGATTTGTCTAATCTCATTTTGGTTCTAGATTACCATACACAGTGATTTTGCAGGCTCATATCGGACTTGGTTTTTGATGTTGGTTTAACGCCCGATCTTATCTTGTATTCGATTATGATTTGTGGGTTGAGTGAATCCAGAAGGATGAAAGATGAAATTTGTGTGTTATGACTTGAGAACTTACCTTCACAGTAGAACAAAGTCTCTGTTACACCATCACCAAGGCACGAGGAGGGTGGAGAACATGTAGACTCCCAAGAATTTTGAGGCTATATTAGTAAGTCTTTATTCAATTTAAAGAATCTTGATGAAACTTGTGGCTATATCATAGTCTCTGGGCTTGAAATTTCATTCATTTATTTTGCTTCGAGTCTACGTTATATGCTAGATTGCAATTCCAACTTTTATGCTTTTATACAACTTTTGTTTTTTGTATTTATCTTCTTTTGGAATGGTAAATGTATGACCGGTGACTCAAATACAGTATACGCCGTCTTCCTAATACTTTTGTTCTTTTAAATGACAGATGAGTCATGCAATGGCTGCAAAAGTCCAGATACTATCCTGTCAAAGGAAAACCGTCTTTTGACGGTGGATGATTGCCCGATGATATCGAAGATGGGCACTCGAGGGGATGCATATTCTGTGACTTTCAAGCATGATTTTTCATGCATGTATTAGTTGTTCGTGTGTGTTCTTCCGAAATCATACGCAACCAATTTTAATCTTTGAATTATGTGTATCTACAGAACTCGTTGTCAATACAATAAATCATTTCTTGGATTATATTCGGTGTTTTTTGATGATATTCAGTGTATTTTTTAATCAAACAGTGTATTCATGTGACATTCAGTGTTTTTCATTCCTATTCAGTGTGTTTCATCCTTATTCAGTGTTTCATTCTTATTCAGTGTTAAAATATGACATTCAGTGTGTTTTTATGACATTCAGTGTTAAAATATGACATTCAGTGTGTTCAAATATGACATTCAGTGTGTTCAGTGTTAAAATATGACATTCAGTGTTAAAATATGTCATTCAGTGTTAAAATATGACATTCAGTATGTTCAGTGTTAAAATATGTCATTCAGTGTGTTAAAATATGACATTCAATATGTTTAAAATATGACATTCAGTGTTAAAATATGTCATTCAGTGTTAAAATATGACATTCAGTATGTTCAGTGTTAAAATATGTCATTCAGTGTTAAAATATGACATTCAGTGTGTTCATTGTTAAAATATGTCATTCAGTGTTAAAATATGACATTCACTGTGTTAAAATATGACATTCAGTGTGTTCAGTGTTAAAATATGTCATTCAGTGTTAAAATATGACATTCAGTATGTTGTTATTCAGTGTAATTTTATAACATTCAGTGGGAAACTCTGGCATTCAGTGTTATTATGCTTCAGTGTAAAAATGGGGCATTCAGTGTTAAACTATGACATTCAGTGTAATGTGTTTTTATGACATTCAGTGTTAAAATATGACATTCAGTGTTAATTAAAGAAAAGCCTCTATCTCTTTCCAAATTAAACACTGCATGTCATAAAAAAACACTGAACATCATAAAAAAACACTGAAAATGAAATAAAAATAGAATATCCCAAAAATAAAATATATAAAATAAAATAAAAAATCTACAGAGGAACATGAAGTTATACATTGTGCTCTAAGTATACATGAAGTTATAACAATGTCGTTCGATCGAGATCTACTGTATTTATCATCAGAAGTAGGCTAGCTAACTAAAAGTCTAAATGGATTTTCCCGTGGTTTCGAAATGCACTGTTTATCCCTAACAGAAATCCACCTTGCCGCCGAAACAACAACCTCGATTTTCGTTTTTGCTTGACAGCATCAGACTTCTTCTCTTTGGCAGCTTAAGCAGGTTTCTGATCCTTGGCCTTTGACTCGTGTTTTCCTGAAATTTATATATCGGAACATGAATCACAATTTGGAGGGTAAATCAACAAATATCATTCTTAGTACCATTATTTCCAAGAATACTTCACCTTCTCAGCTATAGCTTCAGTCAGCGCCTTTTGGCCAGCTTCATCCGGCACGTTCACACCTGCCCATTTCTCCCCCCGATACACGCAACAAGCACGTCTGACTTTCCACCCCATTTCTCGTGTGCATGTTTTCGGGTTTCCTTGCCAATCACGACATGAAATTACCGTACCATCATTGAGTAGATTCCATTTGTCACCCAATCTCGAATGTCTTCGGACGATGCGTCCTTCAGTGTGACAGTCCCAGAATGAACTGGTCTAACCTGTATTTGAAATTCAGAACAAGTTTCAATGAAATCAAGAAAATAGTTATAAAACCAACTTATGTAAATATAAATTCAACACACACTGATTCCTATAACACATTGCATTTCCAACAAATAACAGGTATCCTAGGGAAACTGTTATTCATTCAGACACTGAATGAAGCAAATCAACACTAAATCCATATGGTTAAATATGGATTCAGTGTGCAACAGGTGGGTACAGTGTGTAAGTACAATTAGTCCAACTCAATGCACACTGAATCAAGCCATTAAACACTGAAAAAAGAAAAAAAAATCTGAAAAAAAAAATTAAATAGACCCTTTTCTCGGCTTTCCACACAATAATATGATCAACATCATTTTCTTCAGAAAAACTTAATCAACAACATTAGGAATAAAACATGATCTTAGGCCTCACACTTTCGAAGTAGCGATCAAGTATCTCCACAAAGTGAGGGATGATTTCAAGTATTTCCAATTGTTGTCATCCTGATCAATGCACATGCAGAAATAAAGGCTAGCATATCTGCTTAATATTCAACAAGGGGCACTATATGAACTACACACACCATTCAAAGCAAACAAGAAATGAATATTTACGTAGTTAAAACAATCTGTTTTCAAGCTGTGACCATTACCGAGACCTCTAGTTTCGCCTCTTCAACCCGGTGCATATGTTTCCAATGCGATCCTCCAGAGCCAATAACTCCTGGAAGAAGTTGAAATACACCCTCACAGTAAAAACAAAATGGAGGAATAAAATGCAAAATGGAGGAATAAAATGTACTGAGGCGAAAAAAAAAAAGTCGCATTAGCACCTCATAACAAGGTTAAAAACTCTAAAAGCATCATACACAGCATAGAATCAATCCACGTCAAAACTACGATCGATATCGCCCGTTGTTCGTTGCCGGATTCAACACACAATAACCAGATTTTCAGAAATTTCACAACGAATCCAAATCTATTCAATAACACTGATCTGGATTATATAAATAACGTTACGAAAATCGGAAACAAAATTCGATCCAAAACTTCTCAATGTTCATAAATCCTAAAGAAGATTAAGCTGAATCGAACCTTGATTTGGGTTTTGTCTATCACCTCCTCCTCCGCCGTGAAGAGCCGATCCATTACCGTGGTGCTGCTGCCGTACTCGCAACGTATCCAGCGAATGGGGCCTCAATTGATTTCCAATCTAGGTTAATTGACGACGCCGGCTGCAGCGTATCCGCGACGTCGACCTCCGCCACGAGAACATCCTCCGCATCCTCGACGCGACTGAGGCGCTCCGCGAAAGGAGATTGCCGTCGCTCGGAGCGAGTTCCACGTCGACCCCGGACGACGTCGGCTCGACGCTGCACAGCACAGGGCGGTGAGGCTCCGACAGCCGATGAGGATTCGGATCTCCCGAGGTCGGTCGTTTTCAATTGGGCGACCGCTTCTCGTCGCTCATCTGCTTGGGCGGTCGGCCGTGTTGAGAGATGACGAATCATGAGCGACGTCGAGAAAGCGTCGGGGCTCGGCATGCGCTGGAGATTAGGGATTCGATTTCGGCCTCTGTGTGTCTCCTCTGTGTGTGTATTGCGAACAGAAGGAGGGTAAAGGGTAAGATGGTCATTACACATTTTAGGGAGCCTAAATGACACGCGTAATTTCTTGAAAGCCTTATTGCCGAAAAAATGTTGAAAAATGGCCTTATTGCCATTTTTCCCAATTTATTAATGGACTAACAAATTATTTTATTTAATAATCGAACTTTTACTTAAATTTGTAAATTCGTATTAATTTCATTATTAACCATTATCTCAATTATGAAAATTTTATTATTTTCAAAAACTACGTATGTTTGATGTAATTTATAGTATGTAAGCTTCTTGGGCATAGCCGGAGTGGTAAGGTATATGGTGATGGTGGTGTAATTCCCCGACGACGCAAAGTTCGAATCTCGGATATGACAAATTTTCATTGAAATATTATGAAATTAGTCCTCGATTTACATCCTACCCGATCGAGGAGCCTCTGATCTGGTGGAAGAGGAGTTTCTCGTCACATCCTACCCGATCGAGAAGCCTCTGATCTGGTGGAAGAGGAGTTTATCTTCTCTGCATTGATAACTCGATTCAATGTTCAGAAAAATAAAAAAGGACATACGAAGCCAGATTATAGCAAGTGAAAATTATATACTTAAAAAGTTTGATTAATTTTTTTTAACTTAAATGGATTAAAAAATAGGAAGAAATTAATTTTTATCATATACGATTAATTGAAATTAATTAATATTAATAGAATAAAAAAGAATATTTAAAAAAGAAATAAAAATTTATATATTTAAGATAATAATTAATTATTATTACTAAAAATATATAATTTCAAATTATTATTTAAAATTTATATACAATAATTTAAATATCCTTAATAATATTACTAATTATAATTTATAATTTTTTTATTTATAATTTATAGTGTGAACACAACATTATTATTGCTTTCCTATTGACGTGGAATTAGTGGATCCTGAAATTATATATGTATAGATATAGTTTGAGTAATAATAATTATTTCTCTTCTCAAAATTCTTTTATATTCAATTAATATTAATTTAATTGTATCCCATAAAAATTGATATCTTCCTATTCTCTAATACAACGGACTCAAAAAAATATTCAAACCTTTTGAGTATATTATTTTCTTATGTCCTTTTTTATTTTATATAACATTGAATCGATTTAGATGTACACGTTTAATTAATTATGTTCGACTAGATTTTTATTTTTATTTTTAGTTTATCTCTAATTCAATTATATTAAATTTGTTTTGCAGGTTAACATACGTTATATTAATATAATTGCATTTGTGTCATCTCATCTCATCTCCTTGTTCACCTAAATTCAATTTTTTATATTTTTATTTATTTTCCATCTTTATAATTTTTATTTTCCATTTATTTTGATTTATATATATTTTTATATTTTTATTTATTTTCCAGCTTTATAATTTTTATTTTCTATTTATTTTGATTTTTATATTTTTATTTATTTTTCAGCTTTATAATTTTTATTTTTTATTTTTTTTGATTTGTTAATGGAGGGCATTTTTATTTTCTATTTATTTTAATTTGTTAATTGAGTGCCCGAGTAGGAGATCAGAGGCTCCTCCACCGGGTAGAATGTAAATCGAGTGATTTGCTCGAGTAGCAAACACATGTGGAAGAAAGCCAATAGGTCTCATCCAAGGACCAAGTTCATAATATTTCAATGAAAATTTGTCATATCCGAAAACTTCGTAATATTTCAATGAAAATTTGTCATATCCGAAATTCGAACTTTGCGTGTCGGGGAATTACACCAACATCACCATAGACATTACCACTTGGCTATTCATAATTAAGATAACGGTTAATAATTAGATTAAGATGAGTTTACAAATTTAAGTGAGAGTTCTATTATTAAATAAAATAATTAAAGTGGTACTAGTTTTATATTAATTCTATTAGCTTAAGATGAGTTTATAAATTTAAATGAGAGTTCTATTATTAAATAAAATAATTGAAGTGGTACTAGTTTTATATTAATTCTATTAGCGTGCAATTTTTTAATGAATTTCATATCAATACTACTAATTAATTAATTAATATTAATTTTAATGATTCTTAATTAATTTAATGATTACGAAGTCTTAATGAATTTTTATTATTTATATAAACAACATGTATGAGTATTAATCTCCTTGTTATATGCTTTCCCTACATCACATAAGCGAACTGAGAATCCATTGAATATATATATATATATATATATATATATATATATATATATATATATATATATATATATATATATATATGGTAGCTCCACGAACCGTAGAAGATTATGGGATTTATGGCATAGAACCAGGCTAGAACAAAGCATACGTAGATACGGCCAATTCTTGATTATATGCAGAATTGTCTCAACCGGGGTAAAAGTGTAATTATTGATAAATACGAAGAAACTTGATTTCTGCCCATATATATAATATAATAAAGTATATTACTACTCTATCATTACAATGGCAATTGGCAAACACACAACTAGTGCAGGTCAATTTATAAAGTTGAGCAAAATTGGGATCATAGTCTTCAATTAATCGAACGGGCGAGCAGTAACACTTTATTAAGATAAATATATTTCCATTAAATTATTACAAAAAAAAACTGGTCTAAATAATAAGTAAAATTGGAGTAGTAGTTAAATTGTTAAAGTGCTACAATTTCCAGTTCAGTTGGAAGCGATGCAATGGATAATAACCTTGTGGATTAACTCTTGAGTATTCCTCTAGTAACGATTCCAATGTGATATCCCTCCACGTGGAAACAGCCGCATCGAAAACCTGCACTCTTACTTCCTTGAGATCGTTCAAGCCATACATGAATTGGTTTGGTTTCGAGACTTTTGTATCCCTCACATCTAAAAGTCTTTTCCCAAGGAAATCAATATTGTTTGCCTCCCAAACATTAGACGTGTATTGAGTAATCACTTGTGGGTGACACATCCGGAACAACCCATCAAAGAAAACATAGCAACTTTGGGTTGGGAGGTACTGATGGTAGATGTCCAGATTCTCGATTTCAGGCATGGGCAAACCTCGAATTTCTCCCGGCTCGTAATTAAAGGTGGTCAGAGAGGACAAATGAAGTGAAAGAGATATCCTTGAAAACCTCAACTTGTTTAGAAAGTTGCTCAGCCTTTTGAACCACGAAGCACTGAGACATTTGCCACGCGCTATGGATAGCGAAGACTCCCATCCCCTCGAATTTGATCTAACATGCAGTTTAGGAATTGAGTAGCATTCAAAGGTTAACTTACGAATACTCGGGATGTCGAGCTTGACCCTGTGAATATGTCCTCTAATCCCAATGTCCAGACGTTCAAGTGTAAGGCTTGAAATTAGCATCTCTTCTCGATCTTTAATTATTGACCGGGGTCGAAATAGATCTCTACTTGTTACTGATAGGGTTAAATCTTTAAGGGATGGAAATCTAAACGATAAGTCAGCAAGAAACCCGGTGTCGAAATTCTCATCTTTCAGCACCAGAGACTTGAGCCTATGAGGATTAACATCCTGCATCTGAAAGCTATGACCAACATTGCACAATGACAGTTTCTCAATCAAAGGGCAGCTGTTCATTAACATACTAAAATTCATATCACGGCTTTTTATCGTAACATTTTCTAGACTGAGGAATCGAAGCCTGGAACAACATAGCTCCTTTGGATTCAAATTGATTCTGCATCCTTTTGCAGTTAGTGAAACGAGATTTTTATATCTAAACACCACATCCGGTATATCAAATTCAAAACAATAAGCAAATTGGAAAGTGAGATGCGTGGACCCGGTGTCGAAATTCTCATCTTTCAGCACCAGAGACTTGAGGCTATGAGGATTAACATCCTGCATCTGAAAGCTATGACTAACATTGCACAATGACAGTCTCTCAATCAAAGGGCAGCTGTTCATTAACATACTAAAATTCATATCATGCCTTTTTATCGTAACATTTTCTAGACTGAGGAATCGAAGCCAACATAGCTCGTTTGGATTCAAATTGATTCTGCACCCTTTTGCGGTTAGTGAAACGAGATTTTTATATCTAAACACCACATCCGGTATATCAAAATCAAAACCATAATCAAATTGGAAAGTGAGATGCGTGGGCCCCAATTTCAATGCATAATGAATCAATTTTGTAGCAGTATCCCCCGGATGTTTCATGCTCAGCCTGAAACTGTCGATGTTGAGGTTTGAATTCTCGTACCTTTTAATTGTCTTCTCCGCAAACGCCAAGACGTAGGAGTCGCCTTGACGAAAGTCTGCGTGATCGAAGTCGAGGTTGGGGCGAGTGAGCCACGCGCGGCGCCATGGCTTGGAGAGGAGAGTTGTACGTGCAGCTTCTTTAGAGGTGAGGAAAGATTGTATGCGTTGGATTAAGAGTTCGGGAAAATAAAACTCAACAGTACTCCAACGACTCTTACGAATTCTCTTCGACATCATTAATCGGAAAGGAAACCCTAACGAAAACCTTGAGATCACTCCGAATTCAGAATTAAAAGTAAAGTATACTCCATATATATGTATATAGCTTTTCCTAATTAATAAAAATATTATAATATATACTATTTCAAATTATTAATAATTATGCATTTATAAAAATTTTGTAAATTTTAAAATTTTAATGTTAGATTGTTGAAACAATATATAATATTTTAATAAATAATTAATTTTATAATTACTAATATATTTTGAATTTTTACGTATACGCCCCGGCCCATTGAGGGGTCGAAGCCCGACCCTAATGGGCCGGCTCGATTACCAATAACTGATGTGGGAGTGATATCTTGGCCCGGTTACCAATGATCGATTGTCGTGAGAGTGATATCATGGTCCCACTGTAACCACTGTACCAACAATCAACAAGCTACACTTGTTTTTTTCAACGCGTTTTGTCCTCACTCGTATCGTGTGCACTCGGGACACTTCCCAGGGGCCCCACTGTAACCATGTACCAACAATTAACACATGTCTTTTCCCGTGCACTTTAACCTCACTCGTGTGCAATCGGGACACTTTCTAGTAGGTCACTCATCCTAAAATTACTTCAGAGCGCACTTTGTCCTCACTCGTGCACACCCACAAGAATTACTACAGAACGCAATTTGTTCTCACTCGTGCGCACCCGGGACACTTTCTAGAGGATCACCAATCTTAGAATTACTTCAGATGCTCTGAAAAAAAGATGTATATGTTGATATGAATAGCATATTTAATTCCTTTTAAGGCTTTGAATTTTCTGGGAGTAGCATATTTCATTCCTTTGCCTTTGAATTTTTTGGTGCCTTATGTATAAAGTATTATTGTGTCTACCTTATATAATTAATTAATACTTTCTAATATATGTAGAATTTTTGTTGTTGATCTTAAAAATATCTCAGAAATAAAATGATTTTTTTTTCAATTTTGATCCTAATTAAAATCACGAGACCGAATTAAAAAATTGAGAAAAATAAATATTTCAGAAACAGTTCGTATTTCATAATATTGACAGGGTATATCTCCCTATAATTTTATTGTATTGTATTGATCTCCCAATGTAACCATGTACCAACAATTAACACATGTCTTTTTCAGTGCAGTTTAACCTCACTCGTGCGCACTCGGGACACTTCCTAGTAGGTCACTCATCCTAATATTACTCCAGAACGCACTTTGTCCTCACTCGTGCACACCTACTAGAATTACTCCAGAGCGCAATTTGTTCTCACTCGTGTGCACCTGGGACACTTTCCAGAGGATCACCTATCTTAGAAGTACTTCAGATCCAGCACGCTTAACTTTGGAGTTCTTATATAGAAGAATGCTCAGAAAAAAAGATGTATCTATTGATATGAATAACATATTTAGTTCCTTTTAAGGCTTTGAATTTTATAGCAAATTTTATTCCTTTTAAGCCTTTGAATGTTTTGGTGCCCTACATAGAGAGAAAAATTTTATTGGTCCCAAAAATTTATGCTTTTTTCGTTTCAGCCCCACACACATCCACTTTCTCAATTTAGTCCTAAATATCACAGATTTGGTTTCAATTTAGTCCTTTTGGACGGAAAATTTCGAAATTTACTGGAATCTGACCACGTGCACATCACGTGAGCTCATCGCTGTCGCCCTCTGTTGACTCAGCGCCACGTGTCATTACATAATTGGTCGATAACTTTTAAAAAAAAAAAAAATACGCAAATACGGTAGCAACTCACATATACAGGATTAAGAAAAAAAAGAAAAATATAGAAATACACTATTAAATACGCAACATTAATTGATGATTTGCAATCGGGACGTTTACATCCCGTGCATCCAAAAGTCTTTTCCCAAGGAAATATGATGAACCATCAATACCGAACACGTATAGAGTAATCACCTTTGGGCGACACATTCGGAACAACCCATCAAAGAGAGCATAGCAACTGGGGGTTGGCAGGTGCACATGGTAGATGTCTAGATTCTCGATTTCAGACATGGGCAAACCTCGAATCTCTCCCGGCTCGTAATCAAAGGTGGCCCGAGAGTAAACATGAAGTGACAATGATCACAAATATGTTATTGTATATATTTGATTATTTGTTTAGGTCTTGTTTGGTAGGGGTGATAAAATCAAGATAGTTAAGTTATCTCATTTATAAGGCGTTTGGTTGAGTTTTTTTGGGCCTATGATTAATAAGAGGCCCGCTAATAAACACTGTTGATCTTCAAGGGAGTTATCAGCTCAAAATGGTCGGTTGAGTAGTCTCGTTTCAACAGTAATTTTGATTGGCGTAAAAAATTACAATATTACCCTTTACATTTATAACTAAAAAACACGTTTCACTCTACCCTAATTTCATCCCAAAAGTTTTTGCAGCAATTTCAAATTCATATTCAAATTCTGAATATTGTAGATCTTGAGTTTTTGTAACCCGTAGAAAGTGCTAAGCCCTCACACGAAAATAAAATCGAATTTTTTTTTTTGTTCGAGAAAAAAAAAACGGAAAAGACAATTGTGATGATTGGACTGAGCGTACAGTGCGTGTAGAATTTAATGGTGGCCGGAATTTCGCTCATGCTTGGGCTCGGCGTATTCGCCTTCGTCGCTTCTATCCTCTGCTCCGCCGCTTTTTTCCATTAACGCCAAGGAGATCTCTTAATTTCATCACCACCACAAGAACATAAGTGCATAATCGACCACAAGAACAATTGCATCAAAAATTTACACAAAATATTACATACAGTGGAAGAAGAAGAAAAAAAAATTCACATAACTCGGTGGACTTTGGGAAAGACGAAGTTCAAATTTGTGATTTGGATTTAATGGTTGAGGATATTTTAGTCATTTGTCTTATCAATTTTAGTTTTTTTTTTAAACGAATGGATGACTAATAAAGTCTACCAAACACACTTTTAAATATTTTATCGGCCCAAGTTGAGATACATGACGTAGGTTAATTTATCAGGCCGATAAAACACTTGGCCACCAAACATGGCCTTACGAGAATGATCACAATGCACAAATATGTTATTGTATATATTAATAGGTTAAAGAGTTAGAGTTTCCAGTACAATCGGAAGCGAACTTTCTGATGGCGATATTGTTGTAATTTAGGGTGTTTACTGAAAGAAAAGAGGCTTGAATATTTATTGAATCACGTAGTACGCTTTCCTTAAAGAGTATTTCGACCCTATAAGCCTGGGTATCACGAAATCCCTCGCAGGATAAGACAATAACGACACTCGCGTCTTAGGCTTAGAACACGAGCAACTTATGGAACTTTATGTATTATTTGTTGCTTCAAAGCTCTTAATTTCGTAGGAGATGTTGTGTTTTTTCAGAAAATGAATTCCACTCCCTTTTATAGGTTTTAGACACCCCTTCCTTTGAACATAAGCACCCTTTAGTTGAATAGGTACCTTTTAGTGAACACACCCTTTCACTAAGCACCTATTCATGTTGTTTTGCATGGCTATTCATGCAATTTCGAATTTGCATACAATATATGATATTAAATCATTACTTAGCCATGCAAACCATGCAACCACGAGATTAAACTCGACATGCATCAACATGCTTATTCAAAGTATTAATCCGTATCAATTTTATATGAACGTGTACTCCACACTTCTCCAAATTCATATTCTATTGACTAGGATTAATCCAAAGCCTTGAATGATTCCAATCACATTAAACGGACAATGATTTCACTTAAATCATCAACATTCCTCCTCCATTTAAGTGTAATCCTTGAATCATACAAATTCAACAAATAAAACCAAACTAGTGCATAAAATGAAAATGTCTTGAAGATTGAATTTTCATCTTAGTGAATTATACTTTACAAATATTCGAGAATCACGGTGTCTTAAAGATTGAACCGTTCAACCCATCTGAATACATGAAGACAAAACACACACAAGTTTATTACAATTCCATAAAGAAAACCGACACAAAATTAGGCCTTGTGTCCCTATCCATTCATGAGCGTATATACAGCTTAGCCACGACTCTTGAAGTTGCCACACTTCCCACTCGTATAGGTGAATCTTTTCTTCGTGCACCTGCACAATGCACTTTGTCAAAAGACTCATTAAGAATTAAATTCAACCTTAACATGCAGGTTCAAACACATACCTTTGGGATAATTTCCATGTGTTTCAATTTCAAATATAGGCTTCCCAATTGAATTCTGGTTCTAATGTAATTAGAAATGAATTTGGTATCCCATATTTGAAGATTCAGAGAGGCTTAAGACCCATCCCAGTTACCGACTTTGCTACCAAGTCCCTCGCTAATCCCTTGGTCAAATGATCAGCGAGATTATGTTGAGATCTCACAAAATCTATTGAGATTACTCCATGAGTGATCAGCTCACGGATCGCGCTATGTCTAACGCCCAAGTGCCTTGACTTGCCATTGTATACTTGACTGTATGCCTTAGCCAAAGTGGCTGCACTGTCACAATGAATAGAAAACGCCGAAATAGGCTTCGGCCACAAAGGAATTTCATACACCAAATTCCTTAGCCATTCAGCTTCTTTACCAGCTGCCGCGAGTGCTATAAATTCCGATTCCATAGTGGAACTCGTAATACAAGCTTGCTTCTTTGAAGCCCAACTTATAGCACCGCCTCCGAGTAAGAAAACCCAACCAGTAGTAGAGGAATGATCCTCTATATTGGTTATCCAACTCGCATCAGAATACCCTTCTAGTACCGAAGGATATCCGACATACGTCAAACCAAGGTCTTTGGTTCCCTTTAAGTATTTCAATACACGCCTAACAGCCTGCCAATGATGCGTGCTAGGATTACTTGTGTATCTACTTAGTTTGCCCACTGCAAATGCAATGTCCGGTCTTGTGCTAGTCATAGCATACATAAGACATCCGATTACCTTGGAGTATTCCAGCTGGGACACCGCAACACCCGTATTAGGCATAAGTTTCACATTTGGATCATAAGGAGTGCTAACTGGAGAATAGTCATCGCAATGAAATTTCTTCAACACTTTCTCAATGTAATGAGATTGTGTTAAAGTAATAGCATTATTCTCACGTTTGATTTTTATTCCCAAAATCACATCCGCCTCCCCCATATCCTTCATGTCAAAGCTTGATGATAGAAATGCCTTAGTAAGGTCCACTTGTCTTTGGTCAGTACCAAAGATAAGCATATCATCAACATATAGACAAATGATGACTCCTTTACCAAAGTCATCGAATTTGCTATAAACACACTTGTCCGATTGATTTAATTTAAATCCATTCGACAAGATTACTTCATCAAATTTTTGATGCCATTGCTTAGGTGCTTGTTTCAATCCATACAAGGATTTGACGAGTTTACATACTTTATGCTCATTACCAGGCATAACGAACCCTTCGGGTTGTTTCATGTAAATCTCTTCCTCTAACTCACCGTTAAGGAATGCCGTTTTTACATCCATTTGATGGATCACTAGATTATTTATTGCAGCCAAAGCTATCAATAATCTAATAGTAGTTATTCTCGCAACAGGGGCATAAGTATCGAAATAATCAATGCCTTCCTTTTGCCTAAAGCCTTGAATAACCAATCGGGCTTTATACTTGTCGATTGAACCATCGACTTTCATCTTCTTTTTGAAGATCCACTTGCATCCTAATGGTTTACAACCGTTAGGTAAATCAGCAAGCACCCAAGTGTTGTTCCCCATAATGGAATCCATCTCATCATTGATGGCTTCTTTCCAAAATGCAACATCTTGCGATTTCATGACTTCCTCGTATGTTTTAGGCTCATCATCAACATTATAGCAATACGAGTATTGGAATCCAACTTCGTCCCTTGATCCTTCAACCAGAAAAGTCTGAAAATCGGGACCGAATGATTTCTTAGTCCTTATCCTCGTGCCTCGACGAGGTTCAAGCGACTCAGGTTCGGGCAAGGTTAATTCCTTGCTTTCAACCACCTTAGGCACCAGATCCTTGGGCCTAACCATTGATGAAAACCGAGTTTCATCAAATATGGCATCCCTCGATTCTATGATTGAATGAATCGCAACAGAATCATTTGGTTCAATCACATAGAATCGATATGCCTTGGAATGCACAGCATATCCAATAAAGATGCAATCAATGCCTCTTTCTCCCAAAGTTTTCCTTTTGGGATCCGGTAGTCTTACGACTGCCCGACAGCCCCAAACCTTAAGATAATTCAGGTTAGGCTTCTTTTTGTACCAAAGTTCATAGGGAGTAACCTTGTTCCTTTTGTTAGGAACTCTATTTAATAAATAGCAAGCCGTTAACACGGCTTCTCCCCAGAATCCACTATTCAAACCCGAATAGGACAACATGGAATTCACCATTTCCTTTAGTACACGATTCTTCCTTTCGGATATACCGTTTTGTTGAGGAGTATAGGGCGCAGTTATTTCATGAATAATACCACATGATTCAAACAAAACAGGATCATAATATTCGCCTCCCCTATCGGTTCTCAACTTTTTAATCATGCATTCTTGTTGTAGTTCAACTTCAGTTTTAAATACCTTAAACTTTTCTAGCGCTTCATCTTTAGTACTTAGCAGAAATACATAGCAAAATCTAGAATAATCATCTATGAAAGTTACTAAGTATTTCTTATTTCCCAACGAAGGTGTAGCATGGAAATCACATAAGTCGCTATGCACAAGTTCAAGCATACTAGATTCACGTTGAACATCTTTAAAAGGCTGCCTAACAATTTTAGTTAGCATGCATGTGTTACACTTATCTTCTTCTAAGTTAATAGCAGGAATTAGATCAAGTTTAGACATTTCAATCATACGCTTATAATGAACATGTCCTAGTCTAGCATGCCATAGTAATGAATCATTAACATTAGAAGAAATCATAAGCACCGAATCAGAATTTTTATTTATAATATTCAACATGAACATCCCATTACATTGATATCCAAAGCCGACAAACACACCGTTCTTAGTCAATACATATTTATTAGATTCATACACTTGTTTATATCCGTACTTGGATAAAACACTACCGGATACAAGGTTTTTTCTTATTCCGGGTACATGTAATACATCTAATAATACTAAGGACTTTCCGGAACTAAATTCCAACAACACTTCTCCGCGACCAAGAATAGGGGCAGTTGACTCGTTTCCCATGTAAAGCACTGATCCATCTTCAACCGGTTCATACTTCTGAAACCAATGACGATCTTTGCATACATGCTTGGTTGCACCCGAGTCAATCCACCATGCCACCGAATCATCCTGCATATAAAATGCTTCAGAAACTATAGGCACATAATTTATATCAACAACTAAATTATGAGTCTTAGTCTCACCTTGATTGGTGTTTGGACCCTGGTCATTAGACCTTTGTCCCGAGCGATTGTTCATCGTTCCCTTCTTATTCTTGTTTGCACGACAATTACTTTTAAAGTGACCCGTTTTTCCGCATATCCAGCAAGCGCCCTTAGGCTTCTTACTCCCAGCATTGTTGTTGTTGTTGTTGTTGTTGTTATAGGGACGCTTTGTCCCTCGGTTCTTATACGAACTCTCCCCTGCTTCCATCATATTGATAGTTGCAGACCTTATAGGTTCCTTGTCCTTGGGTTTTTCACCCTCTTGCGCCCTTAGAGATTCCTCTATGCGCAAGTGACTACCGAGTTGCACTAAAGACAACTCTTCCTTTTTATGCTTCAGGGTGTGTTTGAAGTCTTTCCACGACGGCGGTAATTTGTCTATAATACTAGACACCGAGATGGACTCATCCATCTTCATATTATGTTGGGAAAATTGACCCAATATCCGCAGCAATTCATTATATTGCTCCATTACCGGCCTTCCGTCGCACATTTTGTAATTCATAAAATTACCAACCAGGAACTTCTTACTAGAAGCGTCCTCATCAATGTACTTGGATTCAAGACTATCCCATAGTTCTTTAGCAGATTCAACGTTTTGATATATGTCGAAAAGAGAGTCAGACATACCGTTTAATATATGCCCACGACATATATAGTCGTCGTTTTCCCATTTGCACCTTTTTCGAGTTTCCTCCGTTGTTTCGTTATCCTTTGCTTCCGGTTGTGGAGTGCTCAGCACGTACACCACCTTTAATGTTGTTAGCATGAAATGCATCTTCTTTTGCCACCTTCTAAAGTCCACGCCTTCAAATTTCTCCAACTTGCCGAACTTGTTGGTCATTTCTCGAACCGCATCCATCTTTCAGTATATGGAAATACTCTTTAAGAATGTTGTAATTTAGGGTGTTTACTGAAAGAAAAGAGGCTTGGATATTTATTGAATCACGTAGTACGCTTTCCTTAAAGAGTATTTCGACCCTATAAGCCTGGGTATCACGAAATCCCTCGCAGGATAAGACAATAACGACACTCGCGTCTTAGGCTTAGAACACGAGCAACTTATGGAACTTTATGTATTATTTGTTGCTTCAAAGCTCTTAATTTCGTAGGAGATGTTGTGTTTTTTCAGAAAATGAATTCCACTCCCTTTTATAGGTTTTAGACACCCCTTCCTTTGAACATAAGCACCCTTTAGTTGAATAGGTACCTTTTAGTGAACACACCCTTTCACTAAGCACCTATTCATGTTGTTTTGCATGGCTATTCATGCAATTTCGAATTTGCATACAATATATGATATTAAATCATTACTTAGCCATGCAAACCATGCAACCACGAGATTAAACTCGACATGCATCAACATGCTTATTCAAAGTATTAATCCGTATCAATTTTATATGAACGTGTACTCCACACTTCTCCAAATTCATATTCTATTGACTAGGATTAATCCAAAGCCTTGAATGATTCCAATCACATTAAACGGACAATGATTTCACTTAAATCATCAACAGATATCCTCCCGGAGTAGTGGAGACAGAGAGATACTTGTAGTTAGATAATGCATCATCAATAGTCTTCTCACTCCGCCACTTGCCGATATCCTCGTCGAAAACCTCAATTCTTACTTCCTTGAGATCATTCAATCCATACATGAATTGGCTTTCTCCGGGGGTCGGGATTTTTGCATCCAGTGCATCTAAAAGTCTTTTCCCAAGGAAACGAATATTGTTGGCTTCCGGATGACCGATTGAGCGATCATTATAAGGCATGATTTGAGTAATCACCTTTGGACGACACATTCGGAACAACCCATCAAAGAGAGCATAGCAACTGGGGGTTGGCAGGTGCGCATGGTAGATGTCCAGATTCTCGATTTCAGACATGGGCAAACCTCGAATCTCTCCTGGCTCGTAATCAAAGGTGGCCCGAGAGCAAACATGAAGTGACAGAGATATCCTTGAAAACTTCAGCTTGTTTAGAATGTGGCTCAGCCTGAAGAACCATGAAGCACTGAGACACTTGCTACGCTTTACGGATACGCGAGACTCGAATCCCTTTGAATTTGAGCCCAATGACAGTTTCTCAATCAAAGGGCAACTCTTTGATATATGAAAAGTCGTATCAGGATTCAGATTTATTCTGCACCCTTTTGCGGTTAGTGAAACGAGGTTTTCATATCTAAACACCTCATCCGGTATATCAAAACCCTCAGATTGGATAGTGAGATGAGTTGGTCCCAATTTCAACGCTCGACAAACCAATTTAGTTGCACGATCATAACTATAATGCTTTATACTTTTCATGCTGAGCCTGAAACTGTGAATCTTGAGGTTGGAATTCTCGTACCTCTCAAGTGTCTTCTCCGCAAACTCCATGAGTTTTGGATAAAAGCCGTCAGCGTAGCTGTAGGAGTCGCTTTGACAAAAGTACGTGTAATCGAAATCGAGGTTGAGGCGAGTGAGCCAGGCGCTGTGCCATGATTTGGAGAGGAGAGTTGTACGTGCGGCTTCTTTCGGTAAGAGCAAAGATTGAACGAGTTGGATCACGGGTTCGGGTAAATCAATCTGAGCAGCGGCAGTACGCCTACAAATTCGCTTACGAAATTCTATTAACATGACTGGAAAACCCTAACTAAAACTAAAACCTTAATTGATTAAGAATTCAGAATTTGATTATTTATAAAGTACGCCCCACCCACGGCACCTGTCCTAGCTAATTCCTAATTTAACAATAATTAGTTAGTACAATAAAACCTCTGTAAAACCAAGATTAATATATTGGAAAGCCTAACTAAAACCTTACAGTTACACTACGAATTCAGAATTAGAAATAATGTTATTAATGTACGCGTGCGTGTATATTTAAAACCTTTCCTAATTAAAACTATTTCCATCCTCAGTAAATATTTAATGAGTTAAATTATTTTATTGCGTGTGTACATTAGTACATATGCTCAAAATTTAATTATTTCAGCTGCATAAATATTTTAATGAGTTAAATTATTTTACATGTGCTCAAAACTTAATTATTTCCGATGCATATATATATATATATATATATGTTTTAATGAGTTAAATTATTTTAGTGGTTGTCGTACATGTGCTCAAACCTTAATTATTTCTTTATTTGAAAAACTAGATGTTATAATTATAGGGATATACTACAGTACATTTTTTAAATTTGAATGTACCTTAATTATTTCTTTATTTGAAAAACTAGATAGTACATTTTTTAAATTTGAATGTACCTTAATTATTTCTTTATTTGAAAAACTGGATGTTATAATTATAGGGATATACTACGGTACATTTTTTAAATTTGAATGTACCGTACATTTATAGCATAACCAATAAACTAATGACAATTTATTTTTTTACTATGCACCCTATCACATATGATTACAACTAAAATTATTTTTCTAACTAATAAATAGATAGTGACCTGTTATAACGTGTTTTATTAATATAATATAGAATACTTTTATAAAACTATTTAAAATAAAATAAAAAGTTTAAATACTTAATTAATTTAATTAAATAGTACAAATAATAATGTATTTATTTAAAATTTTATTTTTTAAAACAAAATATTTATGTTTAAATATGTTTTTAAACATCAATTAATTTATTTTAGTTACATCAATTAATTTATTTTAGGATTAAAAATAAAAATGTAATTGACAGGGTATATATCTCTCTCTATAATGTAATTGTAGAGAGATATTCCTTTTTTTTTAATAACTTGGAGATGGAAACTAAATATCACTAAACAAAAAAAGAGACAAAGAACATCCGTCCCAACTAAGCATTGTAGTTAATTTGCTATTGTTTCCCAGTTCAGTTGAAAGCGATGGGATGGATAATAATTATCTTCTGCATCATCATCAACTGTTGAATACTCATATAGTACATCTAGCAATGACTCCAATGTAACATCCCTCCACGTCGAAATAGCCCGATCGAAAACCTGCGCTCTTGCTTCCTTGAGATCGTTCAAACCATACATCAATTGGTGATTTGCCATCGGGACGTTTACATCCCATACATCCAAAAGTATTTTCCCAAGAAAATATGATGCACCATCAATACCGAACACGTATTGAGTAATCACCTTTGGGCGACACATCCGGAACAACCCATCAAAGAGAACATAGCAACTTTGGGTTGGTACGTGTTCATAGTAGATGTCCAGATTCTCGATTTCAGGCGTGGGCAAACCTCTAATTTCTCCCGGCAAGTAATTATAGGTGGTCCAAGAGTTAACATGAAGTGAGAGAGATATCCTTGAAAACCTCAACTTGTTTAGAAACTTGTTCAGTTTGAAGAACCACAGAGCACTAAGACACTCGCAACGCGTTACAGTTACGTGGTTCTACCTAGAACTAGAATGTAAAGGGTAGAGTACAAACACTTAACACAATTTGGAGATTCTAAAAGAAAACTCTTTTATATATCTTGTAAAGGGTGGAACCACTTACAAATACATCTACAAAATTCTAGCGAATCTTGTAGAAAGGTCAACACGACCAAAAACTAAGTCTACGAAGAACTAATCTAGCGATGCGTTCTACTAAGACTAAACAGAGGGTAGAACCGGAGCTTTCTAGCGAAGTCTCTCGGTCTACAAATTTTCTCTCTCTAGAAAATGTCAAATCAATGCATAAATAGTGAATTCCAACAACCCGCTATTTATAGGTGTCGAGAAATAGGGTTTCCGGAATTCACGCTTAATGGGTCGAGCCCAAAGCATCTTCATGGAATATTCGAGATTCCAATTCGATTGTACTTGACGAACCCAGCTCTACGCACCGCCACACTAGCGTGTTCTTCGTGCTTCGAGCTAGTGGTGGGCATAGCTGGAATACTTAGTATTATCCATTTGACTATCATCCTTCTAGCGAAGTCTTCTAGTCGCACCCACAGCTGGCTTCATTCCTTAGCAGTCATTCGTCCAGCCCTTATGTGTAGCTATGCTTGCACCGCGTCCGTCAAGGTGTTAGCTCTGATTCAAGGTCTTCACGGTAAGCCTTGAACTCTCTGATTGGTAGTGCGTTGGTGAACTCGCATTTCACTCTGATCCACGTTGCACCACGTTGGTGAAATAGCTCGCTCAATGCTGACGCACTGATGTAACTCCATGATGCTTGTAGAGCCTAAGTCTGCTTGCTCCATGCTGATGAACCGTGGTTACGCGTTGAGCCACTTGTTAATTCCACAGTTCAACAGCTCGTACTACGTTGACCTAGCAGACTTGTATGAATTAATGAATAGAAAGCATACAAACATGAAACATGAAGTTACTACAAAAACAAAGTGTATAGTTCAACGTAGTTCAAACAAGAACAACGCGGTTCTATGTTGAACTAGGAAGAACTACACACTAACACGAGACTCCCATTCCCTAGTTGAATTTGATCTAACAGACAGTTTAGGAATGGAAATCAAAAGTAAATAGTTCAACGAAGGACAGGGATAGAAAACACTTGATTAAACGTTCATTCGCTTGCTTCAGCGTCAGACTGTTCAGGAGTAGTGTGGTGGCGCAAATCTTCCTCGTCAGACGCTTCATCAACCGCCTTGAGGGTTGATTGGTATGGCTTGCGTCGAGGCTTGTTGGCAAACTGCTTTCTACGTTTCCCCATGGCCACTTCACTTTTGGCTAGCCCAGCTCGATGCGCTTTCACCTTTGCCAGTGCCTGCGGGCTACCTAAAGCATGTAAACCTTTACCTGCAGTGGTTGGACGTTGGGCAGGCTCCTTTGCTCCAGTGTTTTTGAAAGTGATCTTGGGGAGCTTGGGTGACACGTGCGTGCCATCACTTGATTTTGGTTTCTCAACTGCCTTGCTGCCCGATGAGCCCGCGCCCTTAGCTTTTTCAGTTTTCTTTACCACCTCAACCTCGTTCACCGTGCCATCAGCGTTCTTCACCAAACCGCTGTGCGCATCGCCCGCCTCTTTCCTGCTCTTCTTCAGCGTAGCACGCAAGACTTGAACATCATCGTCTTCTTCCTCCTCATCCTCTTCCTCTACGTCCACCTCTTCAATTTTTCTTTTGCCACTCCTCGTTGTGGAATTCTCTGTGGGACGGTCAGCCGCATTCCTTGAAGCCTCCATCTGTTCAGCCACCAAATTTACCATTCCTGATAAACGTGCATGAACCAACCTCAATGGACCCAGATCAGCGTAGGACGACCCATCTCCCCCTAGACGGGCCGCTCGACGTGACTTCCTATGCATATATGCGGCGTACTGCGACGCAGCATCCAACTGAAAGCGCAAATAAGAAAAATCACTTAAGAGCGTGGTCGGCTCACACAGGTATAAGTCGTCCGACGAGTCCTCTCCCGACTCCTCCGACGTAGAATCAAGTGCCGAAGAAGGCCTGTGGCGCGATGAGCTAGAGGACTTGGTTCTTTTCTTTCTGGGGCCATCTGCAATGAGCAGTGGTTCAACGATTGGTCCTTCAGCGTAGCGCCGCCTGTCCTCCTCTTCGTTCCCCAAACGGCGCCACGGTAGATCAACAGTGGAGAGAGTGACAAAAAAACTTGGTCAAACGCATCGGTAGAGTGTGATGAGCTGCCGGAGTGTGTCCACGAGCCAGGTAGCACAACGTATGAGCAGCAACCTAGACCAAAGAGTAACACGCACTGCAAAAGAGATTATGGGTAGAACAACCATACTTATAATGTAAAATCAGCAAACAGCACAACAAACAAAAAGTAACACGTTAGACAGGAACGACTATCATGAGAACTCAAAGTAGCGCACGTAGAGCAGGAGTAAATACACAGAGACATACGTCGAATTACCCAGATTTCAAATTCACATAAAATATGTCTTGTCCAACGAAGTCTAAAGAAGCACTTCAAGGGTAGAACAACAATGCTTCGTCGAACAGGAGTACTCTGCAAAATTTAATAACACGAGATACAGTTAAAGGCATAACAGGCACACACAAAGTGGACGTACGTACCACCACACAGTGAATCAAAAACGCTGGAAAGAACACGAAGTAGAGATATTGGAGGTAGAGTGACAGTGCTTTATGGACGGTATTGCTATTTTGGCCAGTTCAACGTGTAATCACGACCATTTCTTTTGCTTTTTCAAGCGTAGAGCAGGCGTATTAGGACCCAAAGAGGGGTGTTATAGATGATGTTTCCATATATTTTTTTTTTGTTTTCATCATTATATGTATAAGACCATGTCTTTTTCATTTGCCCGAAGACCAAGTCAGTCAAGACCCGATCCATCGAGGAAATCTTTAGGCCGACTTTTCCTGCTAGACATAGAGCAAACAAGTTTGCTCCAATGAATTGCTTATATAGATATTTAAAGAACAGTATGTCCAAATACTACGTCACTTTGCACCGTCAACAACGAACCTCACCTTGCTCTACCTCATGGTTCCATTGAGAAAATAAACGGCTGTGGGTGGATGTAGCCAATTTGCGGCCTACTACCCTTCAAGATGTGGTCATGCAGAGAGACTTCCGTAAATTCAAAAATCTTTCCGAAGCAAGTGGTTTTGTGAAGAAGTCTGAGAGTTGTTTCTCCGTAGGCACATGTTCCATTACAACCTTACCCCGTTCTACCAAGTCTCGAATGAAGTGGTGCCGTATGTCAATATGCTTGGTCTTCGAGTGTTGTACCGGATTCTGACTTATCTTTATAGCACTTTGGTTGTCACATTTTAAAGTGAGTGGCGTGCTCTCAATTTGATAGTCGGCGAGCATTTGTTGAAGCCATAGCATTTGGGTACAACAACTCCCAGCAGCCACATACTCGGATTCGGCTGTAGATAGAGCAATGCAATTTTGCTTCTTGCTATGCCATGAAACAAGGTTGTTGCCTAAGAAGCAACACCCACCGCTAGTGCTTTTCCGTTCATCATTGTCACCGGCCCAATCTGCATCTGCAAAACCAACAAGATAAGAAGAAGTATCTTTAGTGTACCATAGACCAAGGTTGGTAGACCCGGCCACATATCGAAGGATACGTTTCACAGCAGCAAGATGTTCTTCCTTTGGTTGGGCTTGGTAGCGGGCGCAAAGGCACACACTATACATAATGTCTGGGCGAGTGGCGGTGAGGTAGAGCAGGCTTCCAATAAGAGACCTATAGGTAGAGATGTCAACATCCTTGCCCTGCTCTGCCTTGCTCAACTTGTCCGTGGTAGCCATTGGTGTCTTCATGTGCTTGGCGTCCGCCATATCAAATTTCTTGAGCATGTTGATGGCATACTTGGTCCGAGAGACAAACATACCATTGTGACGTTGAGAGACTTGAAGTCCAAGAAAATGACTCAACTCTCCCTCCAAGCTCATTTGAAAAGAAGAAGCCATAGCGTTCGTGAATTCTTTGACCAAGTGGTCGTGGGTAGCACCAAACACAATGTCGTCGACGTAAATTTGTGCAATGAGCATTTCGTTCCCAACAATTTTGATGAAAAGAGTAGTGTCGGCATTCCCACGAGTGAACCCAAACTTCAAGAGAAAATCCGTAAGGCAGCTGTACCATGCACGAGGTGCTTGTTTCAAGCCGTAGAGGGCCTTATGGAGGAGGTAGACATGATCCGGCTTGTGAGGGTCTACAAAACCCTTGGGTTGTTCGACATACGCCTCTTCGTCTAACACGCCATTAAGGAAGGCCGCCTTCACATCCATTTGTCTCAACGGAATATTTTTGTGACATGCCACCGCAATGAGCAAGCGAATGGACTCTATGCGTGCTACAGGGGCAAACGTCTCCTCAAAATCTATTCCCTCTACCTGGGTATACCCTTGGGCAACCAGACGTGCCTTGTTACGCACTATTTGATTGAATTCGTTGGTTTTATTCTTGTAGATCCACTTGGTGCCAATGACATTCACTCCTCTTGGTCTTGGAACCAAGGACCACACCTTATTTCGTTCAAACTCATGTAGTTCTTCCTGCATTGCCGCAATCCAAAACTCATCAAGAATGGCTTCCTTTATATTTTTGGGCTCAATTTCGGAGACGAAGCTCATTATGCCCACATCTGGAGAAAGGAGAGCCAAATTTGAGAGAGTGGAAGGGTCGCTTGCAAGAAAGGTGTCCGTATGGTGGGTAGAGCGGGTAACCCTTTGATTCAGATCGCCGATCATTTGTTGGTTTGGATGCCTCTTGCGGATGTAGGCAGGTGGTCCAGAGTTCGGCACTCCCGTGGAGGTAGAAGCGCCTGTGATGCCCGTAGCAGAGTTGGAGGTACCCTGATTTGGACCTTCATCATCACTCTCTGAGGGGGTAGAGTCACCAGAGTTGTGAGATGGGGAAATTCCATTGAGTTGAACACAAGGTCCTTTTCCGTGATCTACCTCCCCCTCAACCAACACTTCCGTAGTGGGTAGTACAGGAGCAAAATCGTTTCGTTGCAAGGTAGGCTTAGAAGGATTTTCATGAAAAAGATGCTCGTCAAACTTAATATTTGTGGATTCTTGTACCGTCTTAGTCCGTAGGTTGAACACTCGGTAAGCATGGCTGTTAAGGGCATAGCCAACAAAGATAGCCCTGTCTGACCTAGAATCAAATTTCTTCAACGGATCTCTGTCATTCAAGATGTAACAAAGGCACCCATAGACACGAAGATGTGCGACATTTGGTTTCTTGGAAGTTAATAGTTCATATGCCGTACATTGGGTACCGGCCCGAATACTAATGCGATTCACCACATAGCAAGCTGCACTCAAAGCCTCTGCCCAAAACCCCTTTGCCATGCCCGCAGCCACCAACATAACTCTTGCCATTTCTTGTAGAGTTCGGTTCTTCCTCTCTACAATTCCGTTTTGTTGTGGTGTCTTTGGAGCAGAGAATTCATGGTGGATCCCTTTGCGAGTGCAATATTCCACGAACATCCCGTTTTGAAATTCACCACCATGATCACTTCTTATACGTTGAACCCTTTTGGCAAAGGTGGTGCGAATTCTGCGGGCGAGAGATCGAAAGGCTTCAAACGCCTCATTCTTTGTGCCAAGAAAATTTACCCAGGTATACCTTGAAAAATCATCAACGATGACAAGGGTATACCACTTATTTCCCAAACTTTGCACTTCCATGGGTCCCATGAGGTCCATATGAAGTAGCTCAAAGCACTCAGTTGTGCGGATGTGGGTAGAGATAGCTGGGTGAGGAGATCGAGTTTGCTTTCCCATTTGACAATCTCCACACACTCTCTTGTCAATCTTGGGTAGACTCTCTATGCCTCTGACTGCTTTAATTTGAACTAACTTCTCAAGATTACGAAGACTGGTATGGCCAAGCCTTTGATGCCAAATGTCAATCTCGTCATGGGTAGAGGCACTTAGGCAAGACTCAGTGATGGCGTAGCAATTGTTCTTTGCACGAGCCGCAGTGAGAATGCACTCTCCTTTGCTATTAAAAACTTCACAATTTTCTTTGTTGAACTTAACATTTAGTTCATCATCACATAGTTGACTGATGCTTATAAGATTAGCACACAACCCGTCGACCAAAAGTACATTCTTGAGTGCGGGTAGACCCTTCACATTCAGCGTTCCACTACCAACAATACTTCCCTTTGCCCCACCTCCATACGTGACGGGGCCACCGGAATGAGGAACGAAGTTGATCAGGGAGTCTTTGGTGCCGGTCATATGTCGAGAGCACCCACTATCAAAGTACCACGTCTCCTTCGTCGTACCCTTAGCAACTGTGAAAGCAACATTGCATGTCACCTCTTCCTTTCTCCTCCATTCTTGCTTTGGCTTAATGTCCTTTGTTGTGGGTAGAGCAGCTTTAATTTTCCAAACCTGTTTTGTCTTGCCATGCGTATAATTAGAAGAGGGTCTCCGAATTTGTTTTAACACAACTCCATTGGAGTTCAAGTCGTCGGCACGCTTATAGCAGAACGGTTTGATATGTCCCTTCTTCCCACAATAATGACACACATAAATACGCTTGTAAGAGGTAGAAGAAGTCTTCATTTTCTGAGTGGTCATGCCCGTAGCAGGATTTAGTAAGGGAGTAGACCCGGACGATCGATCCTTTTGAGTGGATTTGGTAGTGACATTGTATGCCTTGGATCGATTCGAGACATTTCGTGTAAAATTTTTCTTGTCATGGGTAGACTCGAATTTTGTCACGGGTAGAGCAGCGTTGGAGACCGGTGTCAACGAGGACAATGAAGCAAGTTTGGGTTGGGGAACAATATTAGCACGTTTGAGAATTTTAACCTTTGAGGTAGAAGTCACATTGCCTTTGGATGTATGAGCATCCTCCGGCGTGACCCCATTTGTATCAACGAAAGTTTTGTTTTTAGCATGCACAAACTTAGAAAGCGTATAAGGAGAATCAGAGTAAACGGAATCAAAAGTTTCCTTAAACCCAAGTCCGAAATGCTTGGTGTTAACACAACCCAACATATTATCAAGCTTAGAAGTGCCAGTGTTAAGTTTCTTGAAAAGACAATCAGCAACATCAAGTTTATCTTTCACTTGGTAGAGTTCCTTGGTGCGCATAGCATAGCCTTCCTCCATCTTGGCAAGAGAGTCCCTCAAGAAATCTTTCTCCGCATCATCTCTCTTCACAATAGCCTCTAGCTCACTTGCCTTCTTCAGCGCCCTCTCCAACTCCAACTTCACAATCTCGAACTCCCTCTTGCTCACCCTCTCAGCATCAAGGGTAGAGTCAGCTTTCTTCTTGGTCAAGCCCCCAGCCAGAGAATTGGGGGTAGAACTAGCACCCTTCTCAGTTATGCCTGCAACCACAGAGGTATAGCAAAAAATATTTTCATGAGTAGCCAAGTCAGCTTGATCTACCTCGAACTCTTCATCACTCTTATCATCAATAGCACTTAAGAGTGCATTAACTTCATTGGGCTCTACCATCTTTCCCTTGTCGTCTTCAGAGGAGTACAAGGCATCATCACCATCGAACACCAAGTAACTCACATCCATGTTGTTCTTCCGATGCAAGTTAGGACATTCATTCTTCACGTGCCCCATCCCCTTGCACTCGAAGCATTTGATACGAGACATGTCCTTGCTGGGGGCGCCACTAATGAACTTCCGACCTGGGGTAAACCCACTGCGGTTGGTTGCGGGTGGAGTGGAGAACGAATTCCCAGGGCTCCTCTGATTCCGGAATTGCTTGAACCTCCTCTTCCTCTTGATGTCTTGACGAACAAGGTAGCTCACGGCATCTTGAATGGCGACGAACTTGTCTGGATTTGGAGAGTCAAGAAGAGAGAGGGCCTCACTTTCATCATCGGAGTCTTCGGCAAGGAAAGCATTACTCTCAGTAGAGTAAGGAGAGTGGGTAGAGCTGTCCTTGTTGGAGGTAGAGCTAGATGCATTCTGAGAGATTGCAAGGGCCTTCATGGAATTTTCAAATGGAGTCATAGAGTAAGACTTGTCCTTTAACTTCAAGTTCAACTCGTAGTTCTTCAAGTGGCTCATGATCTCGTTGTAGTCACCCGATAGTCCAAGCTTCGTGTCTTCCATCGTAGTCACCTTGACACTAAACTTCTCTGTTACACCTCGAAGAACCTTGGTGCAAATGAGGGGTGGAGGAATAGGATCCCCAAGTTCTTGGCATTCGCTCACAATGGCCATGATTTTGTTGAAGAAGGAGTCAAGGTCTTCATCTTCCCTCATTTCAAGGCGATGAAATGTAGTGGTAAGTCCTCTGATCTTTGACCTTTTGATGCTATCACTCCCTTCACACATCCGCTCCAAGGTGTCCCACACATGCTTGGCCGAGGTGAGATGCCTTACCACAGAGAACATGTGGACATCGATAAGATCAGTAATAATGTGGATGGCCTTTGAGTTGAAGGTGGCGGCTTCATGTTCGGCCGTGGTCCATGTAGATTCATCCTTTGGGACCGTGTCATTATCTTTGTCAACAATGGTTGGTGGTTGCCATCCGTTCAACACAGCACCCCAAACGCGTGAGTCCACGTTCTTCAACTTCAATCTTGTCTTGCTCTTCCAGTAGGAGTAGTTCGTTGAGTTGAGTATGACGGGCTTGACTACGGTGAATGACTCCATTGTTAGAATCTCTTCCTAGGATCACACCAAAGGTGGTGCACTCTCTCTGATACCAATTGAAATTGTATATTTTGTACTTGGTTCTACCTAGAACTAGAATGTAAAGGGTAGAGTACAAACACTTAACACAATTTGGAGATAAGAAAAGAAAACTCTTTTATATATCTTGTAAAGGGTGGAACCACTTACAAACACATCTACAAAATTCTAGCGAATCTTGTAGAAAGGTCAACACGACCAAAAACTAAGTCTACGAAGAACTAATCTAGCGATGCGTTCTACTAAGACTAAACAGAGGGTAGAACCGGAGCTTTCTAGCGAAGTCTCTCGGTCTACAAATTTTCTCTCTCTAGAAAATGTCAAATCAATGCATAAATAGTGAATTCCAACAACCCGCTATTTATAGGTGTCGAGAAATAGGGTTTCCGGAATTCACGCTTAATGGGCCGAGCCCAAAGCATCTTCATGGAATATTCGAGATTCCAATTCGATTGTACTTGACGAACCCAGCTCTACGCACCGCCACACTAGCGTGTTCTTCGTGCTTCGAGCTAGTGGTGGGCATAGCTGGAATACTTAGTATTATCCATTTGACTATCATCCTTCTAGCGAAGTCTTCTAGTCGCACCCACAGCTGGCTTCATTCCTTAGCAGTCATTCGTCCAGCCCTTATGTGTAGCTATGCTTGCACCGCGTCCGTCAAGGTGTTAGCTCTGATTCAAGGTCTTCACGGTAAGCCTTGAACTCTCTGATTGGTAGTGCGTTGGTGAACTCGCATTTCACTCTGATCCACGTTGCACCACGTTGGTGAAATAGCTCGCTCAATGCTGACGCACTGATGTAACTCCATGATGCTTGTAGAGCCTAAGTCTGCTTGCTCCATGCTGATGAACCGTGGTTACGCGTTGAGCCACTTGTTAATTCCACAGTTCAACAGCTCGTACTACGTTGACCTAGCAGACTTGTATGAATTAATGAATAGAAAGCATACAAACATGAAACATGAAGTTACTACAAAAACAAAGTGTATAGTTCAACGTAGTTCAAACAAGAACAACGCGGTTCTATGTTGAACTAGGAAGAACTACACACTAACACGAGACTCCCATTCCCTAGTTGAATTTGATCTAACAGACAGTTTAGGAATGGATGTGCAGTCAAAGTTTAGCTGGCGAATACTTGGGACATTAATGAGGTTGACCCTGTCAACCTTATAGTCATATTCCATGTTAATGTTCAGACGTTCAAGTGTAGGGCTTGAAGTTAATACGGTTAGTGAAACGAGGTTTTCATATCTAAACACCTCATCCGGTATATCAAAACCCTCAGATTGGATAGTGAGATGAGTTGGTCCCAATTTCAATGCTCTACAAACCAATTTAGTTGCACGATCATAACTATAATATTTTATAGTTTTCATGCTCAGCCTGAAACTGTCGATCTTGAGGTTGGAATTCTCGTACCTCTCAAGTGTCTTCTCCGCAAACTCCATGAGTTTTGGATAAAAGTCGTCGGCATAGCCGTAGGAGTCGCTTTGACAAAAGTATGTGTGATCGAAATCGAGGTTGGGGCGAGTGAGCCACGCGCTGTGCCATGATTTGGAGAGGAGAGTTGTACGTGCGGCTTCTTTCGGTAAGAGCAAAGACTGAACGAGTTGGATCACGGGTTCGGGTAAATCAATCTGAGCAGCGGCAGTACGCCTACAAATTCGCTTACGAAATTCTATGAACATGATTGGAAAACCCTAACTAAAACCTTAATTGATTAAGACTAAGAATTCAGAATTTGATTATTTATAAAGTACGCCCACCTACTGCCCCGGTCCTAATGTAATTATTCATAATTTAATAATAATTAGTTAGTACAATAAAACCTCTATAAAACCAAGATTAATTGGAAAGCCTAACTAAAACCTTACACTCCGAATTCAGAATTAGAAACAATGTACACGTGCGTATATATATAGGGCGCTTCTACAATACGGTACATTTCATTCTACAATACAATGTTATATGCTTAGGTTGGATGGTCGTTGAGCTAGTCTGTTAGCTCGGTGATGCGGTGGGATTTCATTCCCCATACGCTGATCTGTATCATACATTTTTTATTTTCTATGTGATTGACCTTTACAAAAAAAAATACGGTACATTTTATTCCATTTCAACCTTTAAATTTAATTATTTAATATGGACGGTTAGATTTATAAAAGAACATCATATCAAGGTAGACATTCAAACACTCAATTATTGTCCTATAAAGTCTTAACTTCCGTAAATACAATATAGTAAATAAAATATATTTTTTGGCGCTGAATTATTTGTTTAGAAATAAAAAAAATGTGGGTTGTTATGAATATTATTATATTATAGTGAATGACTTGTTGGCTAAGTCAGAAACCCTAGATTGTATCCTATATAAAGGGGTCTCCCCATATGAATGAATACAAGAATTCATAACAATTCTATTCTCCTCTCATATTCTTTCTACTATATTATTCTCTCTCAATTCTCTTGAGTTTATAACACGTTATCAGCACGAAAGCTCAACCTCGTTCTTCATCGAAGTTCTACTCATCCAAGATCCGAACTCCAAGGCACATCGAAGTTCTACTCATCCAAGATCCGAACTTCAAGACAAGAATTTATATGTTTGTTTATATTTATTAATAATTATAAATATATCTACTTCTCCTCCCTTCTTCTTAAATTCATATGTTCCCGAAGAACATTATAATATGATATTCTTGAAGAAATATCAAATTAATTATGCATAGTAAATCAATTAAATTTTTAATGTTCATGAAGAACATTGTGACATGATATTCTTGACGAAATATCAAAATTAAATGTTCCTGAAGAACATCGTGCGCGTTTTTCGTGGTCAAGTCATGTATGTGCGAACTCGACCCATGAATCAATTGAGGTGCTTCGTGAATTCCAAAGTGGGTGAAACTTTAGAAAAGGTTAATTCAAACCTTGTTGAATAGCATGGTTATTTGCTTGAATATTGGGATAAACACATGAGTTCGAATCCCCATGAAAATTTGATATCCTGAATAATATCAAATCAAGTATTCTTTATAATCAATTAAATTGAATGTTCCTGAAGAACATATACTCTTGGTTTAAATATTATATTGATCGTTCTGGAAGAACATCATGATTTATATTATAGAGAAAATATCAAATTAAATTGCTTCCCATAGTAGCAATAAGTTTTAAATGTTCATGAAGAACATTATGATATTCCCGCAGAAATATCAAATCAATGGCTTATGATGTAACAATTATTTTTATTGATTGCTCCCGAAGAAGCAAAATTCAAAATATTATATGTTTCGGAATAAAGTTATATCGTGATACTCATAGTGAAACGTCAAATCGATTGTTCTTTTGTAACAATGATTATATGAATTATCCATGAAGGATATATTTTGAAAATCGAGAATAAATGTATTGTGTAACGTGTTATTCCTGAAGAATACACAATTGATTTATTTAATTTGATAAATTTTCCTGAAGAATATTAGATTTGATTATTTGTCAATAAAGTTTGAATGACACAAAAGTATTTTGATCCCCAAAGGATCATTGATAAATGTACTGTATCTCCGAATGATCATTGGTAAAGAAATTGTATCCCGAAGGATGATTGGTAAAGATACTATATCCCCGAAGGATCATTAGTAAAGAGGAGGCTCCAGAAGAGCTTTACTCATTATCCCTACGAGTACTACAAGTGTACTTAAAAATGAAAATGATGCATATCATGGTTATTATTAAATGCGTGGAAATTGTTATTTCCCATCTGCGAATTAATTTGAAATATGCAAGTTATATTCATATTACCACTAAAGTGAATATTTATGAACGGGCATAATAGAATATAGGTATATTAAATACCTCCAGCCCATGATCCAGAAGATCGATTTATAGAAATTACGTTGATTTGCATATTTAACGAAAATCATTTCCCGGCATTAGGGGGAGATAAGAATATAAAGGATTTAAATGCCGAGAAATTTCATTGAATAAAAACGATATTTAATTCTAGATCCACGCACCAATTTATTGAACCCGAAGTTCATGAAAATATGTGACTTGCAATATTCAACAAGTAATCTGCCAAATTAATGAAGGTGTGACAAAATCACATATATTTGTGAAAAATGAACTAAAAGAGTTCAAATACCAAAGAGATCAACTCAAATGTTGATTCTAATATACGCCTGAAGCGTAGTAGATCGATCGTAAGATATAAAATAAATTTGCGGAAAAACAAAGAAATTAAGTCACCCTCAAAATCTCCTGAAGAGAGTTAGATGAAAATTCCATTGAAAAAGTATGTGCACATGATAATAGAAAATCGTGGGATTGCGGAACAACCAAATTAAATACTTTGGGAAATGATGAAAGATTTGGTTGATATATTGAATTGTCATCATATGGAAAAAGTCGCCAACGACATATTTGCCTCAAGAAGTTGCTCTAGAAAATTTGGATCCAAAACTTAAATCAATGACATTGTGCCAGCAGCACTCAAAGAAATAGAAACGAGCAATTGAGGCTGAGCATGACTCGCTAAATAAAAGAGATATATTGACTCTATAGTACACACTTCAAAATATTATCCCAGAAGGATATACGTGGGTGTTCGTAAGAAAAACGAGTAATAATGTGGTGAGATATAAAGGCGAGATTAGTTGCTCAAGAGTTTTTCGCAGAAACTCGATGTTAATCAAATATTTTTAAAGATGACATTAAGTTCCGCTACCTAATATTTATGGCAGCAATAACGATAAATATATGCATCGAATGATACATACATGAAAATCCTGGATGGATTTTAAAATTCCTGATATGAAAGGAAATGAAAATCAGAACATGTACAATATCATATTACATATATCATATTATGGACAAAAATGATATGAATATAAGGTCTCGAAGACCAGTGATTGGTCCCGAAGACCAGTGATTGCACTCTTTTTCCCTCTATTAAGTTTTTGCCCACGGGGTTTTCTTAGTTAAAGGTTTTTAACGAGACAATCACCACAATATACATGTGAATGTCATGTACTCTTTTCCTCGAGTATTTTTTCCTACAAGGTTTTATAACGAGGTTTTTAACGAGTCATGTACATCACTCGATAATAATTAATGGGGACATCAGAATGTTCCATATGAGTTTGTTTTCGAGATAAAATGAGGTATTGAACCTGAAGTTCAAATGATTGTGAATTGAAGTTCACATTATTGTTCATTTGTCAAGAAATGTATATTGAACACTAAATGCATCTCAAATACTCCAGAAGAGTTACCGGCCGGTTATAGCAGTTGCGAATGCTCTAGTCAATAGATGTCTGGTAAAGGCATGTCCCAGAAGGACGGAAAATATACAATGATACAAATGAACGTGAAACTCGAAAATTCGAAGGTTGTGTCCTAAGACCAAAATGTATATTTGAATAACTAAGTTTTTCCTATATGGTTTTATTAGTTACAGGTTTTAATGAGAAAGATTGATCACCAATAATTACTTTCAAGAAGTCAAAGATCTTTGGTGATTACAATCAGGGGAGCAAGTTGTACTCTTTTTCCTTCGCTCAGGTTTTGTCCCACTGGGTTTTCCTGGCAAGGTTTTAACGAGGCAGCAATCCTGTAAATAGTCATTCAAGGGGGAGTGTTATGAATATTATTATATTATAGTGAATGACTTGTTGGCTAAGTCAGAAACCCTAGATTGTATTCTATATAAAGGGGTCTCCCCATATGAATGAATACAAGAATTCATAACAATTCTATTCTCCTCTCATATTCTTTCTACTATATTATTCTCTCTCAATTCTCTTGAGTTTATAACATGGGTTAAGTTTTTTGTTTTTTTACAAATTTGTGAATTATTTTAAATAAGATGAAAATATTTGAATTTTTGAGAAAAAAAGAAAAATCATTGCTAGTTTTTTTTATGCAAATTCCAAAGAAATCTGTGTTTTTTACAAATTTGAGAAAAAAATCAAAAAATCTTTGCGTGTGTTTGAAAACAAAAAAATCATTACTACACGAATTATTTTTTTTTAAATAAAATGAAAAAAAATTGCGCTCTAATTATTTTTATAAAAATAAGTAGAAAAAACTTTGCAATTATTTTTATAAAAATAAGAAAAAAAAACTTTAAAAAAAATCATTACTACATGAATTATTTTTTTTAAAAAAAAATTCGCGCTCTAATTATTTTTATAAAAATAAGTAGAAAAAAACTTTACAATTATTTTTATAAAAAAAAATATGTTTTTTTATTTACAAATTTGTGCTTTGTTTTTTAAATAATTATTATTTGGACTTTTCAAAGCCTTCTAAGTAATTTTACAAATTAATAAAAAAAATATAAAATTAAAACTAATATTTTATTTTAAAAAATTTAAACTTGCGCTCTCCAAAAATAAAATAATACACTTATTAGTTTAACAATTTAAACTGTGGAATCAATAAACATGTTTAACATTTTTAAATTTATTTAATTTAAATATTATTTTCACTTAATTAAATATAATTTTTTAACTTAATTAATATTTTGATTTTGCAGGTTAAGCAATTTTATAAACTAAGAGAAAATAAAAAAAATGTTAATAATTTATTTGAAAAAATAAAATATAAAAAAAAATTATCTTTATTAAAAATATATATAATACAGATAATTACAAATAAAAAATATAAAAAATATTTTTATCAAAACAAAGAAATCATATTGGGTAAAAAAATATTTTTGCTTTAATTTAATTTAATTATGTAAAAAAATAAAAAATTATATTATATTAATAAAACCTGCTTCACCCTATTTTCATTGAATAAAAAACTAATTTAAATTATAATACTATGTAGTAAGTTGCATGATAATTAATTGAAATGTCATTTATTTATTGGGCTAACCTATAAATGTACGATACATTTAAATATAAAAAATATACCCTAGTATTCTCCTATTATATATATATATATATATATATATATATATATATATAGAGGGGCCTTCTACGGTGCCGTGAATGTACGGTACATTTAATTTAATTTTAACCTCTGGATTTAACTATTTAATATCAACCCTTAGATGTATTAGAGAATACCCTATTAAGGTGGAGGTTGAAACACCTAAGTATTATCTTATAAATATAATTTAACTTATTAAATTGATAAATATGTTTTTTTACTGGATTTACGATAAATCTTTTAACGCATTATTTTTTTCATAAACAAAACAAAAAAATTGCACAGAAATAAGAATAATTTTTATACAAATTGTTAGAGAATAATTAAATAAATTATGTTAATGCAGAAATAAGAATAATTAATTTTTTTACAGATTGTTAGAGAATAATTTTTCATAAACAAAACAAAAAAATTGCACAGAAATAAGAATAATTTTTATACAAATTGTTAGAGAATAATTAAATAAATTATGTTAATGCAGAAATAAGAATAATTTTTTTACAGATTGTTAGAGAATAATTAAATAAATTATGTTAATAATAAATTTTTATTTGTTAGCGTATTCAAGTATTTTTATTTAATTTACACTTATTTCAAAATCTCTTTCATTTTTAACTAGTTTTCCTCTGTTAGAGAATAATTAAATAAATTATGTTAATAATAAATTTTTATTTGTTAGCGTATTCAAGTATTTTTATTTAATTTACACTTATTTTAAAATCTCTTTTATTTTTAACTAGTTTTCCTCTGCGAACATTTTTTTTAGAAATATGATTTTTTCCACTAATTAATTGGTGAAAAAAATTATATATAAAAATAAATATTTTATTTTAGATAATGATCAGTTAATTGTAAAATAAGTTTTTTTAGATAAATATATTATTAAGTGTATTAATAAATGTAATTAAATAAGTATATAAAAATAATTTTTGTTTTTTTAAATAATTTAATTTAATTATATAAGAATATAAAAATATTTATATTATATAAATAAATTAATTAAAACATGCTACATCACGTAACTACTATTTTTATTCAATTCTATTTTAAAATTATAATCACATGCATTTAAGTGCATAATAATAAATTGAAGTGTCAAATTCTAATTGGTTAGAATATAAATGTATGGTACATTTAATTATAAGAAATGTACCTTAGTATTTTCCTATATATATATATATATATATAGCTTCCAGAAACCTTTCCTAAATAAAACTATTTCCATCCCAAATATTTAATGAGTTAAATTATTTTAGTGCGTGTCTTTCAGGTACTCAAAACTTAATTATTTTCGCTGCATAAATGTTTAATCATTTTAAAAATTAGCCGTTCAAATTATAATGTCTACGTGAAATTTGAAATATGAAGGACGGTGTATTGGTTTGGGATTTCGTTCGATTTTTTAGGACTTTTAAAGTTTGGAGGTATTCAGTACGGATTTTAGAAAGTCTATTAAAATTCTGGGGGTATTCTCATGGTGCCTTGAGATATTTTTATAAATTAATAACTTTATTTTAATTATTTAATAAAATAAAACTAGGCGTGACAATACACAATCTATCTAATCAAATATAAAAAATTATCCAACTTAATATATTGGAGTACTTTAAATTTTATTTTATAGTACTATTAGCTAAACTATGATTATTTAAACAATTTTTTTTATATTACAAAAAAGTATAAGAATGAAATGTAGAAGATTATGGCATGCATAGAGCCATGCTAGAACTCTTGAATATTTGCAGGATTGCCTCAATTGGGGTAAAAGTGTAATTATTGATAAATTCGAAGAAGCTTGATTTCTGCCCATATATTTTTATCATAACAATGGCAATTGGCAAATACACTACTAGTGCACAACTATATTGTTGTGGTATGTGCATATTGTTGCCCCATGAATCGAAAAAGACTAATTCAAGCCGCATCTAACACATGGAATATATTTTTAAATTTTTATTATAAAAATATGAGCTTTATATATTATTTTTAAATTAAAAGGATTAAATTATTTTTCCATTAAATTATTACATAAAAAATTGGTCTAGATATAATAAGTAAAACTAATTCAAGCCGACACATGGAGTAAATGGCTACTGTTTCCAGTTCAGTAGGAAGCGAAAATCACTACCTTGTGCTTTAACGGTTGAGTACGCACCTAGTAATGACTCCAATGTCACATCCCTCCACTCGTCTAAGTCCTCATCGAAAACTTGTGCTCTTACTTCCTTGAGATCATTCAAGCCGTACATGAATTGGTAATTTGGGAACGGGACTTTTGCATCCCGAGCTTCGGAAAGTCTTTTCCCAAGGAAACGAATAACGTTTGTGCCACGAGTCTCGTATTCAATATCAATCACCTTTGGGTGACATATCCGAAACAACCCATCAAAGAAAGCATAACAACATAGGGTTGACATGATCCTAGAGTCGTCGATGGTTAGATTCTCGATTTCAGGCGTGGGCAAACCTCTAATGTCTTCCCCATCGTAATCAAAGATGGCCCGAGAGTCAACTTGAAGTGTGAGAGATATCTTTGAAAACTTTAACTTGTTTAGAAAGTGGCTTAGCTTGTAGAACCATGAGTTACTGAGACGTTTCCTACGCGTTATGTATACGTCAGACTCCCATCCCCTTGAATTTGATGTAACAGACAATTTAGGAATGGAGTTGAAGAATAAGGTTAGCTTACGAATACTTGGGACATCGAGCTTGACCCTGTGAACCTTATATTCGTCTGCCATGATAAAGTCCAGACGCTCAAGTGTAGGGCTTGAAATAAGTATCTCTTCTCGATCTTCGTTTATATGTAGGTTTAAATCTTTAATGGATGGAAATATAAGCGATAAGTTAGCAAGAAGCCTGGTGTCGAAATTCATTTCTTTCAGCACGAGAGACGTTAGCCTTTGGAGATTAAAATTAGTCTCTAGACGGCTATCAACATCGTAAACATCATCATAAACGTCATACTTGACATGGCACAACGACAGTTTCTCAATCAAAGGGCAGCTCTTCGTTAATGTACCAAAAAGAATCATATCACGACATTCTATCGTAACATGTTCGAGACTAAGGAATTGAAGCCTGGAACAACATACCCCGTCTGGATTCATCAGATTGATTGTGCACCGTTTTGCGGTTAGTGAAACGAGGTTTTCATGTGTAAACACTTCATGCGGTATCTCAAAATCATAACCATGACCCTCGAATTCGAAAGTGAGATGAGTCGGCTCCAATTTCAACGCTCTACGAATCAATTTTGTAACAGTAACAGTAGCCTTAAGGCTCGGTTGTTTCATACGGAGCCTGAAACTGTCAATCTTGAGGTTGAAATTCTCATACCTTTCGAGTGTCTTCTCTGCAAACGCCAATAATTCTGGACTAACTTCGGACCCGTAGGTTATTTTGCTTTTGACTGTCGGGAGATGGAAATCGAGGTTCGGGCGGGTGAGCCACGCGCTGCGCCATGACTTTGAGAGGAGAGTTGTACGCGCAGCTTGTTTTGAGGTGAGAAAAGATTGTATGAGTTGGATTGCGGGTTCGGGTAAATCAAACTGATCAGCGGCAGAAGTACGCCTACGAATTCGCCTGCGAAATCGCTTACGAAATTCTAGGAACATGATTTGAAAACCCTAGCTAAAACCTTAATTGATTCAAGACTAAAGATTTCAGAATACGAAATAAGGATCAAATTTAATTAAGTAATATAATATCAACTGTACAAATTTATTAAAGAATATAATAATTATAATGGAAATTACAAATTAGAGAATATAATAATTATAATGGAAATTACAAGAGACAATTATTATCTTCTATATGGATTAACCTATGATCAAATTTAATTAAGTAATATGAACCGTACAATATTAAACAATATAATAGTTAGAGTGGAGATTACCAGAGACAATTATTATCTATTGTATAAAGTGGAGATTACAATAGACAATTATTATCTACTGTATGGACTAACCTACTAAACAAGTTAATATTTTGATTTTTTTGTAAATTAATAAAAAAATTAAAAAATTCTAATATTTTATTTAAAAAATAAAATATAAAATTATATTTTAATCTTATTAAAAAATATAATGCAAATAATTACAAATAAAAAATAAAACAACATTTTTATTTAAACAAAAAATTTAAAATATAAAAAAGTAATTATTCAAAAATATAAAATTAATAATACATATTTTCTCGTCATAAAAATATTTAGTATTTTAAAATGTAGTATGTATTAATTCGCACAGAATGAATATTTTTATTTTTTGAATATTTTATATTTAAATTTCTCATTTTTATTTGTCAAATATATTGTGTTTTCGCAACTTTAATTTTTTTGTATGTTTTAAATTTATTTGTTTGCCTAATTTTTTTATTTTTATTTTTTCAATATTTTTATTTGTGTATATTGTTTGCGCAATATATATATATATATATATATATATATATAATATAATTGATGTTTAAAAACATATTTAAACATTAATATTTTGTTTTAAAAAATATTTTTTTAGATAAATACATTATTATTTGTACTATTTAATTAAATTAATCAAGTATTTAAATATTTTTTTATTTTAAATAGTTTTATAAAAGTATTTTATATTATATTAATAAAATTGGCTATAGCAGTTACCCTCTATTTATTAGTTAGAAAATTAATTTTAGTTGTAATAATATATGGTAAGGTACATAGTAAAAAATTGAATTGTCCTTAATTTATTGATTATGCTATAAATGTACTTTATATTCAAATTTAAGAAATGTACGTAGTATTCTCCTATATATATTAATAAATATAATATCTTCCCATATACAACATGGAACCTTTCCTAATTAAAACTACTTCCATCCCACTATTGTTTAGAAATATTTTAATAGAATAAGAACCTTTCCTAATTCAAACTACTTCCATCCCACAATTGTTTAGAAATGTTTTAATAGAATAATCCAATTAGTTAGTTTGGGTTCGTCTATTTTTTGAAAAGGCTACATTAACACCCAATGTAGAGAATCTTATCTACACCATCAATAAAATTTTGACAAGTGTATTTTTAATTTATTATATAAATATTATTTTGTTTATATAAAAATGTACTATATATGTAAAAGAATCTCAATTGATACTTTCGTAATTATTTACTATAATCAAATTTGCTAAAAAAATCAATCTTAAAAAATTAAATTTATATAAATTTAATTGTTTTTGGATAAATATTCCACATTTCAATTCTAAAGTTTAATATAAATTTAATTTATTAATTCAATTTAATTCATTTACTTGATTGAAAAATAATTAACTTGGTTACTAACCGCAAAGTCAATGAATTATAATATTTAAATATTAACAAAAATGATTTAAAAGAATCAGTTAAATGAAAAATAAAATACTTAAAAATATTAAACTAGTATAATTTGTGGAAAAAAAAATGTTGTTGAATTTGTTTTGTTTATTGATTTCATGTGTAAATTGAAGTAGAAAACCCCAAATTTATGTGCTTGTTTCATTAAATTTTCCATTCGGTAATTCGATTTTGACGATTAATGACAGTGGTGACCCGTTTCTAAAGATTGGTCCTCTGATTATTAAGAGACATGGATTTGCACTGTTCTCCTCAGAATGAGAACGGAAGGTTTGAGCAAATACTCAACCATTTCAACAGCTCTACTAGTCGTCGAGCCAACGAAATAAAAAAGAGCGACAAATGATTCAATCTAGCTCTGGGGGACTGTACTCCGGAGTCCGGCCATGGACAACTTGAGCTTCCGGAACAGGTCTCTAATGGAACCATGGTAATCCACATCATACTCGTCCGAGAATATTAACATTTTTAATATTAAACGGTAGAATTAGAATGTAGAATATTTATCAAAATATAATTAGATTTATATAAATTTAATTTTTAAGATTGATATTTTTACCAAGTTTTATTATAGTAAATAATTAATTAAGAAAGTATCAACTATGATTTTTTTACATATATACAATTTCTATATAATTTTAATATTGTATATATTACAATAAATAAATTCATTTGTGAAATTTTATTGGTGGTGTAGAGAAGTCACTTTTTACATATATACAATTTATATATAATTTTAATATTGTATATATTACAATAAATAAATCCATTTGTGAAATTTTATTGGTGGTGTAGAGAAGTCACTTGGTGTAAGAGTAGCGTCTTCCTCTATTTTTCTATGTTATTTTTTTTTATTGTCATGGGTACCTTTCAATATAATGCCTTCTTCAATATAATATACTTTTCATATTATTTTCCATGGGTACCTTTCAATATAATGCCTTCTTCAATATAATATACTTTTCATATTATTTTCGTATCATCAAAATAATAGGAACTATTTTTTTGGTGCGCCAATATTAAAAAAATACTTTTTTTTTTAATTTTTAATAAAAAAGTAAAATGTATTTTTATATTAAAAAGTAAATAAATTGTTAGTGAAATTGAAAAATTAAGTGAAAAATCAAATGTAAATTTGTATTTTAAAAATTAAAAGTTTTTATTTCATTTTTGGGCAGGACCTGTTATAATGAGATATCGATTTAAGGAGTAGTATAATTATATATAAGGTAAACTTGCCAAGGGATCGAAAACAGAAAAAGGGCCCCAAGGTAATTATTTTCAAATTCAATAGCACAAAAAGAAATTAAACTAATTCAAACACGTGTTCACAAAAACACTAAATCGAATTAAAAGATTTGATAAAAAGTTATTGAAATGAAACTTGAAAGCTTCAGCATTAATCATAACTTCCTAGCTAGAGCTATTGTTTCCAGTTCAGTAGGAAGCGAAAATTTGGATCATAACCTTCTTCATTATAAATTGTTGAGTACTCATCTAGTAATGACTCCAATGTCACATCCCTCCACTCGTCGTAATCCTCATTGAAAACCTGCGCTCTTGCTTCCTTGAGATCGTTCAAACCATACATTAATTGGTAATTTGCGATCGGGACTTTTGCATCCCGTGATTCCAAAAGTCTTTTCCCAAGGAAATGAGTATTGGCTGTCTCCCAAGTTCCATCAGACAAGTAATAAGGAGCAATCACCTTTGGATGACAAATCCGGAACAATCCATCAAAAAGAGCATAACAACTTAGGGTTGGCAGGTCCTCATGGTAGATGTCCAGATTCTCAATTTCAGGCGTAGGCAAACCTCGAATTTCCCCCAACTCGTAATCAAAGGCGGTACAAGATGCAACATCAAGTAAGAGAGATAACCTTGAAAACCTCAGCTCACTTAGAAAGTGGCTCAGTTCGTAGAACCATGAAGCACTGGGACAATCGCGATGCGTTACGTATACGTCAGATTCCCATCCCGTTGAATTTGATTTGAGAGACAGTTTAGGAATGGAGGTGCAGTCCAAGGTTAACTTACGAATACTTGGGACATCGAGCTCGACCCTCTGAACCTTATAACTGTATCCAATATAATATCCCATGTTAAAGTCCAGACGCTCAAGCGTAGGGCTTGAAATTAGTATCTCTTCTCGATCTTTGTTTATATGTAGGGTTAAATCTTTGAGGGATGGAAATTTAAATGACAATTCAGCAAGAAAAAAGGTGTCGAATGCCACATCTTTCAAAACAAGAGACTTTAGCCTATGAAGAGGACTAATATTAGTCTGCAGACTGCTATGAACATCATCATCATCATCGTCATCGTCATCGTCATCGTCATCGTCATCGTCATCGTCATCGTCATCGTCATCGTCATCGTCATCGTCATCGTCATCGGTATCGGTATCGGTATCGGTATCGGTATCGGTATCGTCATCATCATCGGTATCGTCATCATCATCATCATGACGCACGGAGTCCAATGACAGTTTCTCAATCAAAGGGAAGCTCTTCATTGAACGGAAAATCGTATCGCGACTTTTTATGGTAACACGTTCGAGACAAAGGAGTTGAAGCCTGGAACAACATACCTCGTCTGGATTCAGATTGATTCTGCACCCTTTTGCGGTTAGTGAAACGAGGCTTTCATGTCTAAACACCTCATCCGGTATACGAAAACCAGACTTGTGCTCAAATTGGAAACTGAGGCGAGTCGGTCCCAATTTCAACGCTCTACAAACCAATTTTCTAGAAGCAGCAAGATCATCACTACCATAATACTGCTTATTGATACTGAGCCTGAAACTGTCGATTTTGAGGTTGGAATTTATTGGAGAATTGGAGAATATATTCGACCCATTAATATAGATGTAAAGAAGCCCAACTTCTCTAACAGTTCGAGCTTTTAGATGAAGCGGTTTCTAACAGAATTCTCGTACCTTTCAAGTGTCTTCTCCGCAAACTGCATGAATTTTGGAAAAAGGTTGTCGACGTATGAGTCGCTTTGCGAAAAGTCTGCGATATCGAAGTCGAGGTTGGGGCGAGTGAGCCACGCGCTTCCCCATGACTTGGAGAGAAGAGTTGTTTGTGCAGCTTCTTTTGAGGTGAGGAAAGACTGTATGAGTTGAATTATGGGTTCTGGGAAATCAAACTTAGGAGCAGCCGCAGTAGTACGCCTACGAACTCGCCTGCGAAATCGCTTACGAAATTCTAAGAACATGATTGGAATTAATTAAGCCCTAAGCCCCTAACTAAAACCTTTTAATTCTGAATTTGATTATTTATAATTAGTACGTACAGAATATATATTGTAAATAGCTCCCATCCACGAACCACAACCTGTCTCTATCTATTTAATAAATTAAGCATAATAAAATTAGGTTTTATTATTATTATTATTATTATTATTATTATTATTATTATTATTATTATTTCAATGTGTATAAGAACTTATATACGCCAATCTCATAATAGTAAAATTTGATTATTTATATTTATTCCGTAATTAGATTTTTTTAACAAATTTATGATTTTCTTATATAATTGGTTGTGTATATAAAGCCTTACCGATCAAATCGTGTTTCTCTAGAGTCGTGTAGTGGTTAATACGGCATTTAAGAGAATCCATATTTTTTGAAGTTACAATCTCTTCTGAATTTGATTTTAAGCAACAGATTTTAGAATTTAATAGGTTAGTTCTTTAATTTTGTGAAAAAAAAAATCAATAATAAAAATTATTATATTTGATAATATTTTTTTTAATTTCATTATATTTGTCGATTATATATGAGAAATACACTACACTTTACTCTATATATAGTTCAATCGATCTTGTGTGACGTTTATTCGAGTGAATTTTATAAAAATTAGTACCAATGCCCGTGCGATGCACGTGGTATTTTTTTTGTTTTTTTTAAATTAATAAGTATGAAATAATTTATTAATTTTATTCGATTCGCAATTTATTCGGCTAAAAGTTTATTAATCTTTTAATAATTTATTTTATTTTATAATCGAACTCTCACTCAAATTTGTAAACTTGTATTAAATCTCATTATAAATATATGAAATACTTATTAAAATTGAAATGTTATGTCTGTTTGAAGTAATCGATCAAATTTGTAAATTTGTATTAAATCTCATTATAAATATATGAAATACTTATTAAAATTGAAATGTTACGTCTGTTTGAAGTAATCTATAATATAAAATGTTTATTAAAATTGATCGATTTCAACGTTTCATAAAGATTACACATGGCTTTGATTAATGGTCATAGTCATATGATATTATAATTTTATTTGGGTGTTTCATTTTCATCGTTCACTTGAATCATACTAACTTGTATCGAATACTTATAAAAAGAGAATGATTAAATATAAAAATTGAATAATTTTATAACTACTAAAATTAAATTACTTGTAGAAATGCATTTTCTTAGTACTTTCTGTATGACTAACTGTATTCAATTAATTTATTAGTTTATCCTAAAAAAACAAAAATGTTTTTCATTTAATTTTATTTTAATATTTAGTGTTGTATTCAAGTATTTAACGTAAATATTTAAATAAATTTTAATTATCAACTATATATTCATATTTAAATATTTAAAATTTAAAAGTAAGAATAAATATTTAAATTTTTTTTTTTGAAATATAGCATTTTCATTGTGTTGTTTATTAATTATTATATTAATTAATTAAAATATACATTAAATAATTTCAAAAAAGAATAATAGTACTATTATTATTATTTATTATTTATTATGACACTCTAAATCCTATAATTAGACCTTTAAAATATGAATGAGTTTGAAGAGTAAACTACAAAAACTACCCTGAAAATTTTTAAACTCTAACTAAAAAAATTTACAGTATATATGTCAATTGAGAGTTAATTATATATTGTATTTAAAAAAATAGAGAGCTATGATGCTAAAAAATCTTAAAACGTTGGATGCTAAGTTTTTTTTATAAGTATAAGATAATGTCACAATGAAATTTCATTGATCAGCATAAGTTTAAATGCAAAATTTAAAGCTTCTTGACACAAATTCGGTACAAAAATACGCACCAAAAGCCAACAAACTATACTAATAAAGTTCATATACACAATCTTAAACAATTGTCCTCGGCACACCACTAAAGCAATATAAATCGCTTCCGGCTCGGACTACTGAGAAATGGGCCCAAGGAAATCCTCGTGCATACTAACAACCGCCTAAAAATAAAATATTTCATTAAATAGTAACCCTGATTGTCATAAATAACCAAAAACCGCATAAACAATTGATGAGTCTAACATCATATTTAATTTATCTTTTACTAAAATCAAGCGGCAAATAGACCGTTCCGAAGACACCGGCAGAAATTACACCCACATAGCATCGATAAAAAACTTTTTAGCTATCCTGGTTCCTACATTTCCTAGTTCTCCCCTCTTTATATTAATGAACTGAACAACTACATATTACAGTCATGCGATTTCGTAAGCTATTCGCTAAGAATTGACGTGCATCGACGATGGGTGAATCTTTAAGTGGGGAAGAAAGCACACAGTATTAATGCGAGACTGGAGGTGGAACGCAAATATATTTCTCGTTAATATCAAATATTGAGGTTGAATAATTACTATTTCCAAAAATAAATGTAAATAAGCTAATTATGAAATTTTATAAAATTATCATAAAATGAGAAGACTTTTTAATTAAGAATTTATAAAAAAATATTTGGTCGCTAAAAGCCATTTTTTCTAGTAGTGTTAATGTATGGAGCATTAATTTATAAAGATTTTACTATATTAAGACTTTCCAATTGATACACATGGTATTAAGAGATTAAGGAATTATTTTGTACTACTAAATATAAATAAATGTAAATTAATTGATTATTATGAATATTATTACCAAATAAATATAAATAAATATAAATTAACTTATTATGAAATTTTTTAGAATTGCTAAAAATAAAAACTTTTTTAAAATTTAGAATTTATAAATATTTTTATTATTTTTATTTATAATTTATAGTGTAAACACAATAATATTAAACATTTACTATTGGTCACTGGTATGGAGAGATCCAGAAATTATATATGTATAGATAGATAATGTAGTACTAATAATTTATATATATTATTAAATATTTTTAAAATATTATATATTTTACCATGAATTATATTGTATATTTAAAATCATTTATTTTATTTTATTTTATATAATTTTATTTTGAACTAAATTAAGCTGTGTTTTTTTTATGCATTCAAATTATTGATGATTGAATTTTAACTTTTATTATTTGATTATTTGTTTACCAGAATGATCACAATTCACAAATATGTTATTGTATTAATTGGTTAAACAGTTACAGTTTCCAGTAGACAGAGTGATACTTGTTTGATAATGCCTGATCAATAGTCTCCTCACTCCGCCACTCGCCGAAATCCTCGTCGAAAACCTCAATTCTTGATTCCTCGAGATCATTCAATCCATACATGAATTGGCTTGCTTCCAGTAGTCAGAGTGATACTTTTGCATCTGAAAGTCTTTTCCCAAGGAAACGAATATTGTTTACCAATTTGAGTAATCACCTTTGGGCTACTGATTAATTGGTGTGTTTTCGGTGCTGGGGACCTTTTTATAGCTTTCTAACTATTTTATTACATTGTTAAATTCAAACACCTTCTGCTTTTTGAAAAACTGGGGCTTTACATTGACAGCTCGTCTAGTCTGCGTGGAAGGGCCTTAATTTGGTCGTGCTATCAACGGATGTTCATCGACTAAGAAGCTGGCGTTGATCTCACCTCTTTTGCACGGTGCGGTTGGGCATCGAATCCGGAACATCCGGTGACTCAGCACTTGCCAAGGGATCGAAAACAGAAAAGGGTCCGAAGGTAATTATTTTCAAATTCAATAGCACTAAAAGAAAACTAATTCAAATTAACACAAGTTCACAAAACAGTAATATATGGAATTAAAAGATTTGAATTGAGTTGAAACTTGAAAGCGTCGGCATTAATCATAACTTCCTAGCTAGCTATTGTTTCCAGTTCAGTAGGAAGCGAAATTTCGGATTATAATAACCTTCTTTAATAATTGTTGAGTTCTCGCCTACTGATGACTCCAAACTCACATCCCTCCACGTAGAAACAGCCGCATCGAAAACCTGCGCTCTTGCTTCCTTGAGATCATTCAAACCATGCATGAATTGGTAATTTGGGATCGGAACTTTTGCATCTCGTGCTTCCAAAAGTCTTTTCCCAAGGAAACGAATATTGTCATTATCAGACATGTATGGACCAATCACCCTTGGATGACACACCCGGAACAACCCATCAAAAAGAGCATAACAAATTAGGGTTGGCAAGTACTCATGATAGATGTCCAGATTCTCGATTTCAGGCGTAGGCAAACCTCGAATTTCCCCCACCTCGTAATCAAAAGCGGTACAAGATGTAACGTAAAGTAAGAGAGATAACCTTGAAAACCTCAGCTCTTTTAGAAAGTGGCTCAGTTTGTAAAACCATGAAGCACTGGGACAATCGCGATGCGTTACGTATACGTCAGACTCCCATCCCATTGAATTTGATTTAAGAGACAGTTTAGGAATGGATGTGCATACAAAGGTTAACTTACGAATACTTGGGACATCGAGCTTCACCCTGTCAACCGTAAAACTAGGTCCAATATGGCCACCGTCTCCTATTCTCAACTCCAGACGCTCAAGCGTAGGGCTTGAAATTAGTATCTCTTCTCGATCGTTGTTTATATTTAGGGTTAAATCTTTAAGGGATGGAAATTTAGACGATAAGTCAGCAAGAAACAATGTGTCGAAATTCAAACAATTCAGCACGAGAGACGTTAGCCTATGAAGATTAATATTAGTGTGCAAACGGCTATCAAAATCAAGATCATAATCATAATTATCATCATCTTCATTATAATTCTCATCATCATCGTCGTCATCATCATCATCACCATAATGATCATCATCGTGGCGCACCGAGTCCAATGACAGTTTCTCAATCAAAGGGCAGCTCTTCATTATACGAAAAATCGTATCACGCCATTGCATTTTAACATGTTCGAGACTAAGGAATCGAAGCCTCGAGCAACATAGGTCGTCTCGTTTCATATTGATTCTGCACCGTTTTAGGGTTAGTGAAACGAGGTTTTCATATCTAAACAACTCATCCGGTATACGAAAACGAGAGCTGTGCTCAAGTTGGAAAGTGAGGCGAGTCGGTCCCAATTTCAACGCTCTACAAACCAATTTTCTACAAGCATCACAAGCATCACTACCATAATACTGATAATTGTTACTGAGCCTGAAACTGTCAATCTTGAGGTTCAAATTCTCGTACCTTTCAAGTGTCTTCTCCGCAAACTTCATGAATTTCGGAAAAAGGTTGCTTCGACAAATGTCTGCGAGATGGAAGTCGAGGTTGGGGCGAGTGAGCCATGCGCTGTGCCATGACTTGGAGAGAAGAGTTGTTTGTGCAGCTTCTTTTGAGGTGAGGAAAGACTGTATGAGTTGGATTATGGGTTCTGGGAAATCAAACTCAGGAGCAGCCGCAGTAGTACGCCTACGAAATCGCCTGCGAAATCGCTTACGAAATTCTAAGAACATGATTGGAATTAATTGAAGCCCTAAACTAAAACCTTAGAATTCTGAATTTGTTATGCTCTATTACTAGTAGGAGTAATAATTAAGGATCATAATAACGTCGTACATTAGGGTTTATTATTATTATTATTATTATTATTAGCACAATGTAAGAAATTTTATACGGCAATTTAATAATAGTAAAAAATTAAGTAAAATATCTCCGTAATTAGATTTTTTTAACAAAGTTGTGATTTTCTTATAAATAAAATTTATATTACATAATTTAATTGGTTGTTTGTGTATATAGAATATCATGAATAAGAAATAACAAAAAATCAGTGAAAACGCAATAAAAATAAATTGCCCCAGCCTCCCACCGTGGCGCACCGCCGCACCGGTGGCCCCTTTAACAAGCATTCTAGTTTTTTATTTGTAAACTCATTTATTTATTTTTTTACTTTTTTTTAACACATTCAAATTATTATTTGTTAAATATTGATGATTGAATTTTTTTACTTTTTAGGATATGTTTGACTTAATCTTTTAGAACATTTTTTATTAAATTTGTTTTAAAATAAATTAAAATAAAATAAATAAATAATAATTTGAATTAATAATTTTAAGAATACAATTTAATTAATAATAAAATATTATTAATATTTAAAAAATATATATTTAATAATTTATAAAATTTATTATTATTTTTATAAAAAAAATCAATTTAATTTACTTCTGTTCAAGTTCAGTTTAGCCCATATATTTCGGTACAAAAGAATAATTACTTAATATTTGATTATTTTGTATACCAGAATGATTCCAACACTTGCTTTGAATATTCCATAGTTACATTTTCCAGTACAATCGGAATCGAACTTTCTGATGGCGAAATCCTCTTGGAGTTGGGGAGTGATACCTGTAATGTAATGATGAAGTAATTCGCTCCTCACTCTGCAACTCATCGCCGAAATCCTCGCTGAAATCCACGTCATCCAAAACCTCAATTCCTGCTTCCTTGAGATCATTCAATCCATACATGAATTGGTTTGCTTCAATCCATACATTTGCATCCAACGCATCTGAAATTATTTTCTCAAGGAAACGAATATTGTTTGCTTCCGGACAAGCATTATTAGGCATGTATTGAGTGATCCTCTTCGGGCGACACATCCGGAACAGCCCATCAAAGAGAGCATAGCAACTAAAGGTTGGCAGGTGCACATGGTAGATTTTCAGATTCTCGATTTCGAGCTTTGGCAAACCTCGAATCTCTCCCGCCTCGTAATCAAAGGTCTTCTCAGAGTGAACGTTAAGTGACAGAGATATCCTTGAAGACCTAAACTTTCTTAAAAAGCGACTCAGTCTGTCGAACCATGAAGCAGTGAGACAATCACATGTTACGTATACGCACGACTCCCATCCCCTTGAATTTGCCCTAACATGCAGTTCGTCGGGAAAGGATAATGTGCATTCAAAGGTTAACTTGCGAATACTCGGGACGTCGAGCTTCACCATTGGAACCGTACTGTCTGCCATGCTAAAGTCCAGATGTTCAAGTGTAGGGCTCGAAATTAGTATCTCTTTTCGACCATTGCCTATGTGTAGGGTTAAATCTTTGAGGAATGGAAATTTAGACGATAAGTCATGATCGAGAAACATGGTTTCGATATTGCCATGTTTCAGCACCAGAGACTTGAGCCTATGACGAATAATAGTCGGCAGACGGCTATCAACATCAACATGAGTGTAAATCTCGCACAATGACAGTTTCTCAATCAAAGGGGCAGCTCTTCAATACATGTAAAATCGTATCGCGACGTTTTATCTCAACAAATTCGAGACTAAGGAACCGAAGCCTAGAACAACGTAGCTCTTGGTCAAGATTGATATAGCACAATGTCACGTTGAGCGAAAGGAGGCACTCGTATCTAAGCACCTCGTCCGGTATAATAAGTGGACCAAGATTTTGGGCTTCGAAAGTGAGACGAGTGGGTCCCAATTTCAAGGCTCTACGGATCAATTTCGGAGTACCGTAACCACAATCCATCGCGATCTTACATTCTAGATTAAGCCTGAAACTGTGGATCTTCAGTTTCGAATCCTCGTACCTTCCGAGTGCCTTATCCGCAAAATCCAAGAATTTAAGTTGTACAGTCTTGTCTCTGAAGTCGATGTAGTCGATTTCCGAACGGCAAAAGTCTGCCTGATCGAAGTCAAGGTTGGGGCGAGTGAGTCACGCGCTATGCCATGACTTTGAGAGAAGAGTTGTACGTGCTGCTTCTTTTGAGGTGAGGAAAGATTGTACGACTTGGATTATAGGTTCCGGCAAATTAAACTCATGAGGACGATGACTCTTACGAAATCGCTTTCGATATCCTTTCGACATGATTATTATAACTGAAACCCTAATGAAGACTCTGAATTCAGGAGATGAGATCTATATAGCTTCCCATCCACGGAATTAAACTTTCTTAATTCTTTACTAATTAAGAATAATGACCTTACTTTTATATTTGGAATTTTAATGTTAATACCGTTGGGTCCAAGCATAGAATAAAAAATACTCCTACAGTACTATTTTAAATTAAACAAAAAAATCAATAAATTATTATTTGGATACAAAAAATAAAAAATCAAGCACTGCTTTTTCCCACCTAAATTTCGATTCCACATTTCCACCTAAAATATTTCAAAATTATTGTTTATTTTAACACTTTGAAATTGATAAAAATAAAAATAACAAATTGCATACTATAAAATTGATCATGTTCAAGTGTACGTTATCGATCGGGCATGATGTAGTTCAAAAATTGTGTTTAAAATTTTCAATTTTTAAAATATAGCTACGCAAATTGTACTGCAAATGGTCTCGTTCTCTTGCGAGAATCGAACCCCAGATATTTGTGAAGCATTATCAGGGGCAATATATCGATCGAATTTCATACATACATGTTCCAATCAAAGCCTTAATTTTAATTTGCTAATTACTGTAAAACTTCTATAAATTAATACAGAGAATTTTTATCAATTTAAAATTTTATTAATATATCGATAAATTAATATTTTATTAAATAAAAGAGAAATGTTTAAAATTCAGTAAATTTAAGTACAATTTATTTTAAAATAAATAATTAAAATTCATGTATAATATAAATTCAATATCGAGATCTAATTTTCATCATCGAATCACATCTCTCCTCACTAAGCACTCTGGTAAACTTTTGCAACAAGCTTTCGCCATCTTCTCTAAGATTGTATTAATCGACGGTAGTATTTTTTTTCCATTCCCGTAGAGGAATTTCACCCATCAATGTGTTGTAATTTTATACTACATGTTTTTGTAATTTTTATTGAATTTGAAAATTGAGACGATGATGTAATTTTATTTTATGTTTCACAATCTGTTCATTGTGATTTTCTTTTAATTTGGATTTTTTTTGAATGGGCAGATGAATGTCTATTTTTTAATTTGAAAATGATTTTTTTTTAATTTATTTCCATTTTTTAATTATTTTATTATAAAAATATTATTGAACAGATGTTGACTGAGGGTACATTTGTAATTTACCAAAAATTTAAGTGGTCAGTTATAAATTTAAACTATAAATAAATCCAAATAATCCTAAAAATATTTCATTTCGACAAATAATATTGCCCTAAATAGTAGTAAACCTCTAGTAAGAAACTGTAATTTACCCTAAATTCAATGTATAATTTTAACTATTATATTTATTGAATTATATATTTATTAAATGAATAATATTTTATATATATTTCAATATAAAAATAAACTAATTCGTAATTCAAAATCATGTCTTCACATTATTTAAAAAACATCACAAAATCATCCATGTATAATGAAATGCTTAAAGCATTATGTGAATATAAAATAAATCATCTCAAATGATAATAAGAGTGATGATCATAGTAATTTTATATTTGAGAAATACATATATAGTTCAACAGATCTTGTGTGACGTTTATTCGGGTGAATTTTATAAAATTATTGTAGTAATCATTTGTACTATAAATTATTAAATATTTTAAAAAAATTATATTTTACCATGAATTATATTGTATATTTAAAATTTATTTTAATTTTTATTTTTATTATTATTTTATTTTGAGGCTGTTTTGGCAAAGCTTATAAGCTCTTTAAAATATCTTATAAGTTGTTTACGAGCATATAAATTCTTAAAATTTGTTTGGTAAACTTTAAAAAAATTTAAAAACTTAAAAATAAGTTGTTTAAGCTATTTAAAAAAAAAAAGTGGGAGAGAAGTACTTGTAACTTAAACAATAAAAGACCAAAATACCCCTAAAATTATTACGATTTATATATATATATATAAGAAAATTTCAAATTTATTATTTAGTTAATATAATTTTTTTTCGTTTTTTTGTTAATTTATTTTTGATAATTTTATTTATATAAAATCTTAAATCGTCAAACAAATTCAAATATTATAAGTTTATATATTTATTTTATGCAAACGGTTTAAAAACTTATTTAATTATCAGCTCTCGAAATAACTTATAAGACCTAATATGTTATAAAAAATTTGAACTTTTAATATTTGATTACGAGAATGATCACAATGCACAAATATGTTATTGTATATATTAATAGGTTAAAGAGTTAGAGTTTCCAGTACAATCGGAAGCGAACTTTCTGATGGCGATATCCTCCCGGAGTAGTGGGGACCGAGAGATACTTGTAGTTTGATAATGCATCATCAATAGTCTTCTCACTCCGCCACTTGCCAATTTCCTCGTCGAAAACCTCAATTCTTGCTTCCTTGAGATCATTCAATCCATACATGAATTGGCTTTCTCCGGGGGTCGAGATTTTTGCATCCAGTGCATCTGAAAGTCTTTTCCCAAGGAAACGAATATTGTTTGCTTCCGGACAAGTGATTGAGTGATCATTATAAGGCATGATTTGAGTAATCACCTTTGGACGACACATTCGGAACAACCCATCAAAGAGAGCATAGCAACTTAGGGTTGGCAGGTGAACATGGTAGATGTCCAGATACTCGATTTCAGAAATGGGCAAACCTCGAATCTCTCCTGGCTCGTAATCAAATGAGTCATGAGAGTTAACATGAAGTGACAGAGATACCCTTGATGAAAAACTCAACCACTTCCTTATAAAGTGACTCAGTCTGTCGAACCATGAAGCACTGGTGGTGGGACGTTTCTCGGACGTTATCCGGCTCGTTACGTTTACGTAACACTCCCATCCCCTTGAATTTGACGTAACACACACTTCATCGGGAATGGATATACATTCAAAGGCTAACTTGCGAATACTTGGGACATCGAGCTTCACCATCTGAACCGTATAGCCCGCCATGCTAAAGTCCAGACGTTCAAGTGTAGGGCTCGAAATTAGTATCTCTTCTCGATCTTTGCCTATATGTAGTGTTAAATCCTTAAGGGATGGAAATTTAGACGATAAAAGAGCAAGAAACGTGGTGTCGAAATTCACGTATTTCAGCACCAGAGACTTTAGCCTATGACGATTAATAATAGTCTGCTGGAGCATACCGCTATCACCACCAACATCAACACGGCACAATGACAGTTTCTCAATCAAAGGGCAGCTCTTCAATACATGAAATATCGTATCTAGACTTTTTATCTTAGCACTTTCGAGACTAAAGAATTGAAGCCTGGAACAACATAGCTCTTGGTCCAGATTGATTCCCCACATTGTGACGTTGAGTGAAAGGAGGTTCTCATATCTAAGCACCTCGTCCGGTATCTCAAGATGAAGATTAAAACCCTCGGCTTCGAAAGTGAGATGAGTGGGTCCCAATTTCAAGGCTCTATGAATCAATCTCGGAGTTCTACCATAACCAGAATCATCATCTATGAGACTCAGCCTGAAACTGTCGATTTTCAGTTTCGAATTCTCGTACCTTCCGAGTGTCTTCTCCGCAAAATCCAAGAATTTATGGTGTTCATGTTCTTCGAGGCCGAAGTAGGTGCATATTTGACGGCAAAAGTCTGTGTGATTGAAGTCAATGTTCGGGCGAGTGAGCCACGCGCCTTGCCATGACCTGGAGAGGATCGTTGTTTGTGCAGCTTCTTTTGAGGTGAGGAAAGATTGTACAACTTGGATTATGGCTTCTGGCAAATCGAACTCACGATGACGATGACTCTTACGAAATTGCTTGTGATATCCTTTCGACATAATTATTATATCTCAAACCTAGCTTAATTAAGGATATACTCCATATATATATAGCTTCCCATCCACGGAATTAACCTTTCCTAGTTATTTCCAAATTAAGAATAATTGCCTTAATTTTTAAGTAGTAAGTATTTTATATTTAGAATTTTAATGTTAGTGTCCAAGCATGGAATAAAAATTATTATTGTGAAGAGCTGAAGATACCTAAATTTTTTATTCCATATTTCCACCTAAATATTTCAAAAACATTGTTTCTTTTAACACTTTGAAGTTTAAAATGGATAAAAAAATACAACTAAAAAATTGATCATGTAAGTGTACATAGTCGGCATGACGTGAGTTTTTCCCAGAATTATTTGTATTCACAATTGTATACACTTGCGTACGTCTTGCTCCGACCACTTTTCGAACGATTATGAAAGAGTATGAAACCCCGAAAATGCTTAGTACTCGAGGAAGCTTCGATATACTAATTTCGTGCACGGAAGTTTCACACCCGATGTAGGTATATAGCTCCGCTCAAACATATACTCCTTATGGAATTAGAAATTATATCTAATCACATAATATTGTAAACTTATTCATTGATGATTGAATTTTTACTTTTAATATTTGATTAATTTGTTTACCAGCAGATTAATGATCCCAACAATTGCTTTGCATATTCGATAGAATTAACACTAGTAGTTATTTAGTTAAACAGTTACAATTTCCAGTACAATCGGAAGCGAACTTTCTGATGGCGAAATCCTCCTGGAGTTGGGGTTCTTGGGGAGTGATACTTGTAGTTTGACAATGCATCAATTGGCTCCTCACTCTTCCACTGGCCGAAATCCTGGTCGAACACCTGAATTCTCGCTTTCTTGAGATCATTCAATCCATACATGAATTGGCTTTCTACGGGGGTCGAGACTTTTGCATCCAGCGCATCTAAAAGTTTTTTCCCGAGGAAACGAATATTGTTTGCTTCCGGACGACCGATTGAGCGATCATTATTAGGCATGTATTGAGTGATCACATTCGGCCGACACATCCTGAACAACCCATCAAAGAGAGCGTAGCAACTTAGGGTTGGCAGGCACACGTGGTAGATGTCCAGATTCTCAATTTCAGACACGGGCAAACCTCGAAGGTGTCCCGGCTCGTAATGAAATGTGTGTCGAGAGTGAACGTGAAGTGACAGAAATACCCTTGATGAAGAACTCAACTTCTTTATAAAGCCACTCAGTCTGTCGAACCATGAAGCACTTAGACCTTTCTTACGCGTTACGGATACGCAAGACTCCCATCTCCTTGAATTTGACGTAACAAAAAGTTCGTCGGGAACGGATGTGCATTCGAAGGTTAACTTGCGAAGGCTCGGAACGTCGAGCTTGACCATCCGAACCCTACATCCCGCCATGCTAAAGTCCAGACGCTCAAGCGTAGGGCTCGAAATTACCAACTCTTTTCCACTTTCAATTATATGTAGGGTCAAATCTTTAAGGAACGGAAATTTAGACGACAAGTCATCGAGAAACACGTCGTGGTTATCGACACCTTTCAGCACCAGAGACTTGAGCCTATGACGAATAATTGTAGGCAGACGGCTGCTATGATCAGCAACAACAGATTGAAATTGATAAGGCATGTACTCGACATCGCACAATGACAGTTTCTCAATCAAAGGGCAGCTATTCAATACATGAAAAATCGTATCATGACTTCTTATCCAAGCAGATTCGAGACTAAGGAATCGAAGCCTCGGCCAATGTAGCTCTTGGTCCAGATTGATTTTGCACGTTGTCACGTCGAGTGAAAGGAGCTTCTCATATCTAAACACCTCGTCCGGTATCTCGAGATCATCAACACAGTCGTCGGCTTCGAAAGTGAGACGAGTGGGCCCCAATTTCAAGGCTCTACGAATCAATCTCAGAGTATCAATATCATAATTACTTAAGAGACTCAGCCTGAAACTGTCGATCTTCAGTTTCGAATTCTCGTACCTTCGGAATGTCTTCTCCGAAAAATCCAAGAATTCATGTTCGTGGCCGTATTTGCCTATTCGACGCCGGCAAAAGTCTGCCTGGTCCAAGTCGAGGTTCGGGCGAGTGAGCCACGTGCTAAGCCATGACTTGGAGAGGAGAGTTGTTCGTGCGGCTTCTTTTGCGGTAAGGAAAGATTGTACGGCTTGGATTATGGGTTCCGGCAAATCAAAATCAAACTCATGACTCTTACGAAATCGCTTGCGATATGATCCTTTCGACATGATTATTATAATTAACTAACGAGTCCTTGATTAATAAGACTCTGAATTCAAGAGATATATATAGCTGCCCATCCACGGAATTAAACTTTCCTAATTGTTTTATAATTAAGAATAATTTCTTTAATTTTTAAATAGTAAGTATTTTTATATTTAGAAATTTAATGTTACTACTACCTACTACCGTAGTGTCCATGCATAGAGTAAAAAATATTATTGCGAAGATACCTATAAATTATATGATTCCACATTTCCACCTAAATATTTCAAAAATATTGTTTCTGTTAACACTTTGAAATGGATAAAAAATAAATGCAAGTATGCAACTACAAAATTGATCATGTTCAAGTGTACATAGTCGGCATGACGTAGTTCAAAAAGTGTTTTAAATTGTTCAAGTTAAATATAGCTACGCGAATTCCACCGCGAATGGTCTCGTTCTCTTGTGATAATTTTTGAGACAAAGTAAGTATTTATTACTAAAAAATAGAAAGACAGAAAAAATATAGATTAAAATTTTAAGTTGCGGCCGTAAGACTGTCATGCGAAACTCTCTATGATTTGCTCTGGTGTCCCTCGTTCAGCGCGTGAAAAACGCGACCCCCGCCACGCAGTATTCGTAGATGGCTATGAGCAACTGGTCTAAGAAAATGTCTTTCAAGAGAGAATATGTGATCCCCATTTTGATTTTTTCCACGAGGCAAATTCAAGATTAGTTTATCGAGTAGAGAGTTCTGTTTTTCGACAATCGTGTTTTCTTCGGTTGGGAAAACATCTGGTACAGAAGAGCTATAGTGTGAACTACGGCCAAATACTCCAAATTGTAATGGTATTCAATTCATAGGGGAATCTCTGAACGTTTACAATTTTCATAAAAAAACTATGCAAAGAATACAATTATGTTAACAAACCTAATTCATGGATAAAGACTACAAACGGATAAAGGGGTTTTTTTTTATCAACCAACTCTGAGCTAATAACCTTAATATTAATGCACAATTTCAAATAAAATTTAATTGATTGTAAACAAAGAAACTATATTATAAATGATTCTATATATTATGTTTTGTATATTATAAAAGAAAGCTACGTGTGAGTGAACCTTGCATATGGAAGTCTATACTTGTTGGTGCTCGTAACACGAGAACACAAAAAGTTAATAATTAAGTGGGGTGTACGAGCAAAGAGGGGTGAGTAGTAAATTACGAGCTGTTTTTTAGGGGTGAGTAGTAAATTACGAGTAGTTTTTTTGTAGGAGGGTAAAATAGGTTTTGAAGTGGGGGTGTACTAATTTATTTGTTAAATTTAATTAGGTGTATTAATCATGGGGTGTCTAAATTAACGATGGAGGGTGTAAATATCCTAAGGCGCCTTTTTTATAATACTAAAAATCAAACTATTTTTTCAAAAAATCGAGTGGGTTGAACTCGGCTGGCCCGTTACCATATTAATGGGCTAGGGTTGGGATGGTAGTATGGTATGGAACTCGATGGGTACATAAATAAATTACTAGTGCTGTAATACTCTCATCTATTGAACTATATTAGTAGGATTAATACATCACGCGCATGTAGTCCACAAGAAATACGAGTCCTATTTTTATTACGCTCATGAAAGGAGTCAACAAAAAATACTAGTTGTTATAAACTCAAAGAATTGAGAGAGAATAATAGAGTATAAAGAGAGACAATATGATAGGAGAATAAGATTCTTCTGAATTGTTGTTTCATTCATATGGGGACACCCCTTTATATAGGATACAAAGTAGGGTTTCTGTCTTGTTTATCAAGAAAGGGTAAACTAGTCATTCACTAATTAATAATATTCATAACACTCCCCCTTGAATGACTATTTACAGGATTGCTGCCTCGTTAAAACCTTGCCAGGAAAACCCAGTGGGATAAAACCTCGACGAAGGAAAAAGAGTACAGCCTGCTCCCCCTGATTGTAATCACCGAAAATCTTTGACTTTGTGATCAATCAATCTCATTAAAACCTGTAACTAATAAAACCATATAGGAAAAACTTAGTTATTCAAATATACATTTTTGTCTTCAGGACACAACCTTCGAATTGCTGAGTTTCACATTCATTTGTATTATTGTATATTTTTCGTCCTTCTGGGACATGCCTTTACCAGACATCTATTTACTAGAGCATTCGCAATTGCTATAACCGGCCGGTAACTCTTCTGGAGTATTTGAGATGCGTCTAGTGTTCAATATACATTTCTTGACAAATGAACAATAACGTGAACTTCAATTCACAATCATTTGAACTTCAGGTTCAATATCTCACTTTCTCTCGAAAGCAAACTCATATGGAACATTCTAATGTCCTCATTAATTATTATCGAGTGATGTACATGTCTCGTTAAAAACCTCGTTATAAAACCCTGTAGGAAAAAATACTCGAGGAAAAGAGTACATGTCACATTAATATTGTGGTGATTGTCTCGTTAAAAACCTTTTACTAAGAAAACCCTATGGGAAAAACTTAGTAGAGGGGAAAAGAGTGCAATCACTGATTCACTGGTCTTCGGGACCAAAATCACTGGTCTTCGGGACCTTGTCTTCAATATCATTTGTGTCCATAATGACATAGTAATATGATATTGTACATATTCTGATTTTCATTTCCTTTCAAATCAGGAATTTTAAAATCCATTCAGGATTTTCATGTATGTACCTTTTTAATGACTTCTACATTGTCAAACCATACATTCGATGCATATATCTATCATTGTTGCTGCCATAAATATTAAGTAGCGGAACTTAATGTCATCTTTCAAAAATATTTAATTAACATCGAGTTTCTGCGAAAAACTCTTGAGCAACTAATCTCGCTTTTATATCTCACAACATCATTACTCGTTTTTCTTACGAACACCCACATATATCCTTCTGGGATAATATTTTGAGGTGTGTATTATAGAGTCAAAATATAGCGAGTCATGCTCATTTCTATTTCTTTGAGTGTTGTTGGCACACTATCATTGATTTAAGTGTTGGATCCAAATTTTCTAGAGCAACTCTTGAGGCAAATATGTCGTTGACGACTTTTTCCATGTTGATGACAATTCATTCTATCAACCAAATTTTTAATCATTTCCCAAAATATTTAATTTGGTTGTTCCGCAATCCCACGATTTTCTATTATCATGTGCACATGCTTTTTCAATGGGATTTTTATCTAACTCTCTTCAGGAGATTTTGAGGGTGACTAAATTTTATTACCGCGGATTTATTTTATATCTTAGGATCGATCTACTACGCTTCAGGCGTATATTAGAATCAACATTTGAGTTGATCTCTTTGGTATTTGAACTCTTATAGTTCATTTTATCACAAATATATGTGATTTTGTCACACCTTCATTAATTTGGCAGAATACTGGCTGAATATTGCAAGTCACTTATTTTCATGAACTTCGGGTTCAAATGATTGATGCGTGGATCTAGAATTATAGATCGTTTTCATTCCATGAAATTTCTCGGCATTTATATCTTTTATATTCTTATCTCCCCCTAATGCCGGGAAATGATCTTCCTTAAATATGCAAATCAACATAATTGCTGTAAATCGATCTTCAGGATCGCGGGCTCAAGATATTTAATATACCTTATTTTCTATTATGCTCGTTCATACACTTTAGTGGTGATATTAATATACGTTGCATATTAATTCGCAGATGGGAAATATTTGATTTATTTCCACGCACTTAATAATAATCATGATATGCATCATTTTCATTTTAAGTACATTTCTAGTACTCGTGGGGATAATTAGTAAAACTCTTCCGGAGCCCACTCTTAATATTTCATAATTTGCATAACAGTATCTTTACTAATGATCCTGCGGGGATACAATACATTTATCAATGATCCTTCGGGGATACAATATCTTTACCAATGATCATTCGAGATCAAAATATTAAGTTTTATCAATGATCCTTCGGGGATCAAAATATATCTCAATATATAATTTTCTCAGAAATTACATTTAATTGGAATCGACTTTTTCGATATTCCATGAGTACCCACATAATAAGATACATTTGTTCTCGAGTTTTAAAATATATCCTTCAGGGATAATTCATATATTATCATTGTTTCAACGAGAAAAATCGAATTTGGCGTTTCACTACAAATATAATAATGAAACTTTATTCCAAAAATTTTGCTTCTTCGGGAGCAATCAATACAAAATATTCTTTTTGTATTATTTCTTATGAATATCAATATCGATTTAAAAATATTTAAAATTTAATTGCTAGATCAAAACAATTTGATTTGATATTTCTGCGGGAATATTCTATCATGATGTTCTTCAAGAACATTTAAAATTTAATTTTGATATTTAATAATGAATATCATATCATAATAATCTTCGGGATCATATAAAACTTATTGCTACTACGGGAGCAATTTAATTTGATATTTCCAAACTTATTGCTACTACGGGAGCAATTTAATGTGATATTTATCGAATAATATTAAATCATGATGTTCTTCCAGAACGATCAATATAATATATAAACAGTTTATGTTCTTCAGGAACATTCAATTTAACTGATATATTAAAAATAATTGATTTGATATTACTTCAGGATATCATATTATAATGCGACTCAAACTTGTGAGTCGGGCTTCATGATTTTTCCACAACCAATTTATTCAGAATATTTGGTAAAACCTCTTTATCGATATTGCTACTGCAGGAGCACATTCGACACATGAAAAGTAGAGTATGTTTTCTCATCTTCATAAGTTATAGTTTCACCACATAATTTTAATTGAGAAGTTACTTTCATGATACCACGTTTTGGTAGTACGACAAACTTCGGGTGATCGTATATTTCTTTGAAATCTTTTCACAAAGCTAGTAGATCTTTCACGGTCTATTTTCAAAGATATTATTCGAGATTATTAGTATATAATCATAATCAATTTGATATTGATATTTTTACAGGAATATCATATCATGATGTTCTTCAGGAACATTTAATTTTGATATTTCCTCAGGAATATCATATCATGTTCTTCAGGAACATTTAATTTTGATATTTCTTCGGGAATATCATATCATGTTCTTCAGGAACATTTTCTTTTGATATTATTTCGAGAATATCATATCACACTGTTCTTCAGGAACATTAAAAACTTTAATTGATTTATTAAACATAATTAATTTCATATTACTCCAAGAATATCATATTATAATGTTCTTCGCATAATTAATTGGATATTACTCCAGGAATATCAAATTATAACGTTCTTCGGGAACATAGGATATTAGTTCAGGAATATCGAATTATAATGTTCTTCGGGAACTTAATCATAATTAGTTTGATATTACTTCAAGAATATCATATTATATTCTTCAGGAACTTAATCATAATTAATGTGATATTACTTCAAGAATATCATATTATAATGTTCTTCGGGAACTATTGATATTACTTCGGGAATATAAAGTTCATGAATATCATATTACAATGTTCTTCGGGAACATATGATATTACTTCAGGAATATCATATTATCATGTTCTTCGGGAACATTTGAATTTTAAAAGAAGAGAGGAGAAGTAGATATATTTATAATTATTAATGAATATAAACAAACATATAAATTCTTGCCTTGAAGTTCGGATCTTGGATAGGTAGAACTTCGATGAAGAACGCGGTTGAGCTTTCGTGCTGATAACGTGTTATAAACTCAAAGAATTGAGAGAGAATAATAGAGTATAAAGAGAGACAATATGATAGGAGAATAAGATTCTTCTGAATTGTTGTTTCATTCATATGGGGACACCCCTTTATATAGGATACAAAGTAGGGTTTCTGTCTTGTTTATCAAGAAAGGGTAAACTAGTCATTCACTAATTAATAATATTCATAACACTAGTCATATTTTCATATATTGTCTTATTTAGTAGTTTATTTCCATCTTTTATTTATTACCTTATTTTGTTTAGGGTTTACCACATACTTATATAAAGCATATGTGTACTCAGTTAATTATCAATAAAGAGTATCAAAAGTTTTATTTTTATTTGTTTCTCGATTGTGTGCGCCCAATGCCGTTTCCTGTTACTTTCCCTCGCAGTTCGGCTATCGAGACGGAGATCGACGGCTGCTTGTTTCGGAAACCGTTTTGTAAACCCTCTTACATGATTGACCTCAAGGTAAACCGTAGTATTTAAAATTATTAATTTATTACTAATTACTTAGTTGTTGATGGATACTGATCGATCGATCTAGGGTTTCGACGATGATGATGATGAGTACGAGTGTTTTCCTGAATCTGAGATGACTGAAATGAATAGAATTAGTATGAGAGCTTTAGCAATCCTGGCATTGAACTCATACAAGGAATATTTTGTAAGTCGTGTTTTTTATTTTATTTTTATCATTCAAGCATAATCGATCTCTGTGCCGACACAATTAGTTCATTGTAATAATATGTTTATTTGTCGTTTGTTGTTGTATTTTGATTATTAGGGTGAAGAATATTCCTTCAATTCTCTTGAGAAGGCTGCTGTTTGTAATGGTCGTCTTGGTGGCGGAGGTAATCATTATATCACCTTCACTGCCCTGAAAATTGGATATGATCAAGTTTCCCATACCGTTCAAGCTATTGTCACCAAATTTGGAATACATGCTTTTGTCCTATATGTCAAGATCATCCAGTCCACCGAAATGAGCACGTAGAGCTAGCTAATATAGTTCTATCTTATTAATTTAGCTACTATATGTTGGGCTTTTTCATTAGCTCTTGTTCTCCTTCAATTCTTCATCTTGCTGCTGAATACTCAATTACAACTCAATTTTATTTTAATTATTTAGCTTTTTCTCAAAATACTTGCTTTATCCATCCCATCCTCTTAATAAGTACGTACGTCTTAGATGGAATTCCCAAATAGTGATGCATTAGGACTACCCTAACTGTTTCAGCTAGTCTGAAATACGACTAGTTTCTAGGCTGGATGAGTTTGCATAGTTCTAACTTCTAAAGGGAAAATGAATTATCTCAACTTTTATTTTGTAACTTTTATTTTGTAACTGATCAAGTCTCCTTATTAGTTTTTAAAGAGAAGTGTATGGAATGAACAAAAATGGAAAGTCTGACCATCCCGTTGGTGAGAGTACCCGCAAGGGGCATTCTTGCAAGGCGCACAACGAGGACGTTGCATATAAAAGGTGTGCGCGGGAGCGTTGCAAATGAAACATCAATCATTTTTTTGTTTTTTTTTGTTTGAATAAAACAAGAACACATCAATCATTTTTTTTTTTTTTTTTTTGTTTGAATAAAACAAGAACGTACACAAAGAATTGGAATTCAACTTGACCCAAATGTTGTAATGAGTCTTTGCATATATATTGTCTCTAGGCATATACCCCTTATGGAATTAGAAATTATAACATCTGATCACCTAATATTGTCAACTTATTCATTGATGATTGAATTTTTACTTCAAATATGCAGTATGATGATTTTGTTTTTGCTAGAATGATCCCAACAATTGCTTTGAACATTCGATTAAATATGTGATTGTATTAATTAGTTAAGCATGAGTTACAGTTTTCCAGTACAATTGGAAGCGAACTTTCTGATGACAAAACCATCCTGGAGTTGATAATGCATCAATTGGCTCCTCACTCTTCCACTCGCCGAAATCCTCGTCGAACACCTGAATTCTCGCTTTCCTGAGATCGTTCAATCCGTACATGAATTGGTTTGCTCCGAGGGTCGGGACTTTTGCATCCATCGCATCCGAAAATCTTTTCTCGAGGAAACAAATATTATTTGCTTCCGGAAGACCGATTGACCGAGCATCATTAGTCACGCTTTGAGTGATCACCTTCGGACGACACATCCGGAACAACCCATCAAAGAGAGCATAGCAACTTATGGTGGGCATGCGCACGTAGTAGATGTCCAGATTCTCGATTTCAGACACGGGCAAACCTCGAATCTCTCCCGGCTCGTAATCAAACGCGTGTCGAGAGTGAACGTGAAGTGACAAAGATACCCTCGATGAAAAACTCAACTTCCTTATAAAGCGACTCAGTCTGTCGAACCATGAAGCACTTGGACCTTTCTCACGCGTCACGAACACGCAAGACTCCCATCTCCTCGAATGTGACGTAACATGCAGTTCGTCGGGAATGTTCAAACATGCAAAGGTCAACATAGTAAGAATCGGGACGTCGAGCTTCACCGTCTGGACCGTACTGCCCGCCATGCTAAAGTCCAGACGTTCAAGCGTAGGGCTCGAAATAAGCAACTCTTTTCGATTTTCATATATATGTAGGGTCAAATCGTTAAGGAATGGAAATTTAGACGACAAGTCATCGAGAAACACGGTGCTGATGTCGACATCTTTGAGCACCAGAGACTTGAGCCTATGACGAATAATAGTCGGCAGACGGCTGCTATCACCAACAACAGATTGAAAATAATTAGGCATATACGCAACATAGCACAATGACAGTTTAATCAATGTTCAAAATAGTAATAAAAAAAGTTAAAAACAATATAAAAAAATATCATTTTGAGATTTATATTTTACTTTTAAGGTAAATTTCTTACTATTATATATAGACTATAGTTTTATTTTTTTATATATAATGTTTTAAAATTTTATTTAATATAATAATATATTTATTATTTAAATTAAATAATTAATCGGGTATTTCGGGTATACCCGAACGGGTAATCGGGTACCCTAATACCCAATATTTTTAAAAATGAATCCCATAACCCTACACTTTACCCAAATTTTTTGGATACGGGTACCCGAAAACCCAATCAGGTGCGGGTATTTCGGTACAACCCCGAATACCCTAACCCGAATAGTCACCCCTACTCGAGATCATCAATACAGTCGGCTTGAAACTGAGAATAGTGGGCCCCAATTTCAAAGCTCTACGAATCAATCTCGGAGTACTCAGATGACTTACGAGACTAAGCCTGAAACTGTCGATCTTCAGATTCGAATTCTCATACCTTTCAAGTGTCTTCTCCACAAAATCCAAGAATTCATGTTCGTGGCCGTAGATTCCTATTCGACGGCAAAAGTCTGCCGGAATTATCGACCTTGATGATGAAACTAACGTTTCAAAAGCTAAGTCTTTTGGAAATCCTCTTCTGTCTGCAGGATTGGAGAAGGATCCTCAAGCGTTGCGCTCCCCAAACTCACAAGGCAGCGGCAAGGAGCTTAATCCAAAATCAAAAGCGAGTGCGATCGAGGCGCAAAAAGCACTTGATAAAGGAAAAGGTATCGTTGTCGATGACGATAAAGATGAGGAAGAGGAAGAGAACGAGGAATTCGTTGATGAGATGAATCAAGAAAAACAACTTCACAGTTTGAAGAATGAGAGTGATAATGATGACGGAGACATTGAAGGCACCGAGGTTGAGGCGTCGAGATTGAAGGCGCTGAGGGTGATGACGATGAAGGAGCCAAAGAAGATGGAGCCTAGAATATGGAAGTTGATGACGAAGTGAACTCGCCAATTCCATCATCCGATGCTTCTACCTGATTCTTATTTTTTGCTGAAATCCATCTTGAACATTACTTACTTTTGATTTGATTATTCATGATTCTCTATTTGTCTAAGTTTTTACTTAGAAATTTTTTGGTTCATGATTATTTGATTGAGGGGGAAGTTAAATTTGTTTTTAACTCTTTATGAGTTGTGCCAAAAGGGGAGATTGTAAATGTATGTTTTGGCGACAACTTGTTGTGTTTGCTTTTTTATTCTATCTTGCAGGATTCTAACTCGAAGATGATGGATCATGAAACCTGTCGCCTAGGAGCATGCCTGGCGCTTGGCGGCTAGGATTCACGTTGGCGCCTGACGCATGGAAATCAAGATGTAATCTGGTGCTTGGATTGAAGCATGGCGCCTCGGAGTGGAGAAGGCGTCTGGTGATCAGCAACCGAAGATGGCGCCTGGGAAAGTATTTGGCACTTAGCGCCTGGAATTGTACATGGCTCTTGGCACCTCGGAATGAATCAGGCGCTTGGCTCCCAAGTTTGAAGTTGCGTTGATTCAACAATCATCCACGCAATGAAGATGATGACGCGCACAACTTCAACACTTAGAAGATTTTCATGTCAAAGTGAAGTTGAAGCGTAGACGAGCATTGGAGCTTAGCATTCGTTCAAGCGCGCCCAAAATCGAAGTACTCAATATTCAAGATTCAAAATTCAGGAATTTGACCTCAAGAAATTCTTGAGACGTCAGCCGAACCCAAAATCGAAGTACTCAATATTCAAGATTCAAAATTCAGGAATTTGACCTCAAGAAATTCTTGAGACGTCAGCCGAACGTGTAGCCAATGAGCTAGGATCGATTTTCTCAGGCGTTCTCGCGTGCGTCTCTCCTATAAATACCCTTGAACTCGATTTGGAAAATCACTTCTTGCACTCACATTTTCGAATTAAGGTTTATTTTAGAAGTTTTAGGGTGCGTCTCTCATAGAATAACTAATTAAATATGTGATTGTATTAATTAGTTAAACATATGAGTTACAGTTTCCAGTACAATCGAAAGCGAACTCTCTGATGACAAAATCCTCCTGGAGTTGAGGAGTAATACCTATAGTTTGATAATGAATCAATTGGCTCCTCACTCTTCCACTCGCCGAAATCCTCGCCGAACACCTGAATTCTCGCTTTCCTCAGATCTTTCAATCCGTACATGAATTGCTTTGCTCTGGGGGTCGGAGCTTTTGCATCCATCGCATCTAAAAGTCTTTTCCCGAGAAAACGAATATTCCTTTCTTTCGAAGGACCGATTAACCGAGCATCATTAGGCATGTATTGTGTAATCACCTTCGGGCGACAAATCCTGAACAACCCATCAAAGAGAGCATAGCAACTTATGGTCCGCATGTGCACGTAGTAGATGTTCAGATTCTCGATTTCAGACACGGGCAAACCTCGAAGGTGTCCCGGCTCGTAATCGAATGTGTGTCGAGAGCGAACGTGAAGTGACAAAGATACCCTTGATGTCGAAGACCTCAACTTCCTTATAAAGCGACTCAATCTGTCGAACCATGAAGCACTCAGACCTTTCTCACGCGTTACGGATACGCACGACTCCCATCTCCTTGAATTTGACGTAACAAAAAGTTCGTCGGGAAAGGATGTGCATTTAAAGGTTAACTTGCGAATACTCGGGACGTCGAGCTTCACCATCCGAACCCTACATCCCGCCGTGTTAAAGTCCAGATGCTCAAGCGTAGGGCTCGAAATTACTAACTCATCTAGACAAGTATGTAGGGTTAAATCTTCAAGGAATGGAAATTTAGACGACAAATCATCGAGAAACACGGCGTCGTTATCGACACCTTTCAGCACCAGAGACTTGAGCCTATGACGAATAATTGTCGGGAGACGGCTGCTATCACCAACAACAGATTGAAATTGATAAGGCATGTACTCGACATTGCACAATGACAGTTTCTCAATCAAAGGGCAGCTATTCAATACATGAAAAATCGCATCGCCACTTCTTATCCAAGTATTTTCGAGACTAAGGAATCGAAGCCTCGGCCAAAGTAGTTCTTGGTCTAGATTGATTTTGCACATTGTCACGTTGAGTGAACGGAGCTTCTCATATCTAAACACCTCGTCCGGTATCTCAACATAACGAATACAGTCGGCTTCGAAAGTGAGACGAGTGGGTCCCAGTTTCAAGGCTCTACGAATCAATATCGGAGTGTAATAACCACTTATGACACTAAGCCTGAAACTGTCGATCTTCAGTTTGGAATTCTCGTACCTTGAGAGTGTCTTCTCCACAAAATCCAAGAATTCATGTTCGTGGCCGTAGATTCCTATTCGACGGCTAAAGACTGCCTGGTCCAAGTCGATGTTCGGGCGAGTGAGCCACGCGCTATGCCATGACTTGGAGATGAGAGTTGTTCGTGCGGCTTCTTTTGCGGTAAGGAAAGATTGTACGGCTTGGATTATGGGTTCCGGCAAATCAAACTCATGACGATGACTCTTACGAAATCGCTTGCGATTATTATAACTCATGAAACCTAGTTTGATTAATAAGACTCTGAATTAAGGAGATATATATAGCTTCCCATCCACGGAATTAAACTTTCCTAATTCTTTATTAATTAAGAATAATTGCCTTACTTTTTAAATAGTAAGTTTTTTTATAGGGTTAATTACATTTTCCAACCCAATATTTAAGTGTTTTTTACACTTTGCAACCTAGTCGGAATTTCGTTACAGATTGCAACCTGAAATTTTCGATATTTACACTTACCTACCAGTTCAAAGCCGGAACAGAATATTCCACGAATATTCCGATCATCTGAGTGACACGTGGCTATTTTTAAGTCAAATTACAAATTTGCCCTCTATTTTCTATTTTCATATTAATAACAAATAAAAATTGACAACAAAAACAAAATAAAAAGTTGTGTTAATTAAAGAACTTATCAAACATCAAATATTATAGATTCGCAAAACAAATATGCAGATGAATACTACTATATATCTTCTATAAAAAAAATCATTTTCTGGACATTAAAATGAAATTATAAAATCTATTAAAAAAAATTGGAATTTAAAATCTACACAAATTTCCAGTGCAAATAAACAACCCAAAATATTTGTAATCTAGATATGGAAGAAGATAAAAAGGAGATCTGGATTTAATATCACAAAAATTTCCCGCAATTAAACAATCTGCAATCGAGATATGGAAGAAGAATAAAAAGGAGATCACAGATCTGGATAAAATATAAAAAGAAAAAGATAAGTAATTTTTTTAAAAAATAAAATAAAAATGAACATCGAGTAATTTTTCAAGAGAAAAATTGAAACTTAATTAATCAGTAGGAAAATCAAAATCTATTAATTATCTGTGACAAAATTTGCGTTTTAAAGAAAAGGAGAAATAGAGCGAGCTATGAAGCGGTCTGTAATGGCAGAAGGGGTAACAACACGTGCGCTCGATCTGGGTTCTTCGATCTGGGTTCTTCTGTTGGAATTGAAGGAATTCAATCAACAAACATTGATTGCGAACTGAAAGTGATGGCAAGAAGGGGTAAAACACGTGCGCTCGATCTGGGTTATAATGTTGCACTTGTAGGAATTCAATCAACAAACATTGATTGCGAATTGAAAGTGACGAGTGTAATTTGAAGATGCAAGAGTATAGGGAGGTAGATTTGTGAATCTCGGTTTTTTATTTGTTCCAGTACGAAAGAAAGAAGATAAAAGATGACTCTTCATGTTTTTTTGTTTTTATTTTTATTTTATTTTTTTATTTAAATTATTTTTTTGATTAAAATAACAAAATTGTCCCCATTTGACCAGAATATTCGCTGGAATATTCTTTTCCAGCTCCGGCAGGTATGTAAGTGTAAATGTCGAAAACTTCGAGTTGCAATCTGTAACGAAATTCCGGCGAGGTTGCAATGTGTAAAAAACACTAAACATTGGGTTGTAAAATGTAAATAACCCTTTTTTATATTTAGAATTTTAACGTTAATACCGTAGGCACTTTATACCTTGTTCCTAGTAACACGATTCTAATTGTACACTCATGATTATATTTTCATGTATTTTATGCTAATTTAATGTTTATAATAATTATTTTTTTAAATGAATATTTCTTATTATTGAATGATGATTTTTATATTTTAAAGAGGGAGAGCACTATTTATATCGTACTCCTAAGAGTATGATATAGGTATTATACCGTAGCGTCCAAGTATAGAATAAAGACTTAGGTACTATTAAAAATAGGATATAATGATTTTCATTATTATAAAAAATTCGTTAGTTTCTTAACTAATAAAACAATTACTACGTTTTTTTTAGAAAATAGAAAAAAATGGCAATAAGGCCAATTTTCAACATTTTTTGCCCAATAAGACCAAATTCCAATTTATGTGTCAATTAGACATTTTTGTTCCAATTGGGCCAAAAATATATATATAAAATGGCGAAAATACCCTTATTCTATTTATACTCAACTTACCCCACCCCTACCCCACCCCACCCCTGCCCCAAACACCGAATACAATAAAAAAACACTGAACGTCATATTTTTTTCTTCTACTCAATTCACCTCACCCCAAAAGACACTGAATGTCCGACACTGAATGTTAGACACTGAATACCATTAAAAAACATTGAATAACACTGAATAACACTGAAAGACACTGAATAACACTAAATAACAATAAAAGACACTGAATACCATGAAAAGACACTGAACGTCATATTTTTTCTTCTACTCAATCCGCCCCACCCCAAAAGACACTGAATGAATGTCAGACACTGAATGTCAGACACTGAATACCGTGAAAAGACGCTGAACGTCAGATTTTTTCTTCTACTCAATCCACCCCACCCCACCCCAAAAGACACTGAATGAATGTCATACACTGAATACCATGAAAAGACACTGAACGTCAGATTTTTTCTTCTACTCAACCCACCCCCATCCCAAAAGACACTGAATACCATTAAAAGACACTGAATGTCAGACACTGCATACCATTACAAGACACTGAATGTCAGATTTTTACACTGAATATCATTAAAAGACACTGAATGTCACCCCAACCTCATACACGAAATACCATTAAAAGACACTGAACGTCAATTTTTTTTTTGTTAACCCACCCCACCTCCACACACTGAATACCATTAAAAACACTGAATGTCACCCCAACCTCAGACACTGAATACCATTAAAAGACACTGAATGTAAGATTTTTACAATGAATATTATAAAAATACTGAATGTCATAAAAAAACACTAAATATTATAAAAACACTGAATATCATTAAAAAAACACTGAATATTATAAAAACACTGAATATCATTAAAAACACTGAATGTAAGAATAATTACTCACAGGTTTTCTAGTTGAACTCTACACGACTTCTACGCGATTAAATCAATTTCTCGGACTATTCGAGCCTCGACATTTTCAGCACTACGGACCTGAGATGCAACAGCATCCCTCCCACCATACCAGGGACAACCGCCACAGTTTCAAGCATCACAGCACTACATCCGTACAACCAACCTATCATTTTGTCGTATCTGCAAAAAAATACATTTAGAAAGCCAATCCAATTAAAACAGACTGAGATTGTTCACATGTAAAAGACATTTCAAATAGATGTCAATTATAATATCAAGAATGTATACATAAAACATGAAATTACATGAAACAGTTCTTACATTCCAAAAATTGACAACAAAAAAAGGAGAGATGGTGGGATAAAAGGTCAATAAAATTTTAAAATATAGTGAATAAGCAATTAGCCATGGTAAGTATCTTCAGAGACTTTATTAGGAAATAGAAATAAGAACCATGAGAAATACCAAGCATTCGAACTCGGGTTTTTAAAAGGGGGGCTGGAACGCTTTTATAATCCCATGAAAATAAATATGGAGAGATAGTATGCTAATCATAAATTCATCTACCGAAGGAAACATGAAAAAGATGGCACCCCGTTTCAGTGAATGTCACACAGGTAAATTAGAAATCTAGGTGGGGTGGGGGTGGGTGGGGCGGGGGCTGTGAAGAATTTTTCTCATGGTAAAACAAATGTCCTATCAGAAACAAACTTGTTACCTGATGGACAAGCCCAAGTGCATGAAATTGTACAAGTGCAGCCCGTGAATGAACAACTTCTTGTACGTCATTACTCCATCTTTTGACTATCTCTGGAGAAGTATTCTTATGCCTGGAAATCAGTCAAAATGTTCACTTGATTTTCGTGGAATCGTTAACTCGATCAGCCCATCTAGCGGTTAGCAAATGGAATAATAACAGTCACTACAGGCATTGACCAAATGAACTGGTTGTGGTAGTACCCATCGAACCTCTCCTGCTCCAACGAACACTGATTATCATTAAAAAGCACTGCTCGTGAGACAGGGTGCTGCTTTTGCTCGTTCCTTGACAAAGGTTTCTGCACTAATAGCTCTGTTTTCATACAGACATTTAATCAAACACATTAAAAACACGCACGAAAGAAAGAAATTATAGTACTTTAACGAATCATTACCAGGTGCAAGTTATCATCGATGAACCAAACGTTCAAGGCGTGCGTATCAGCGTCGCCCCCTCCCGGACCCGCCACAACGCCTCCCCCAGATCTCGTCACCCGCTGACGAGAAACTAAATCGTGGTGCTTCCTGATCGACAACGAGGATTTCATCAAATCCCACCTCCGTCACTCATCCATCACTAATTCCAATCGCCATCTCCTTCTCAGAGGCCTCAGATTCTGCTCCGTCGACCTGGAATCGCTCGACAGGGCACGCTCGATCGAAGCGAGGGGCACTCGAGCGTCGTCGCCGACGACGGCTTGCTCCTTGGGCGACCGGTTCTCGATGAGGGAGGTGAACGACTCCGCGCCCATGAACATCAGATCTTCGTTCCAAGACGGGAAGTCGTCATCGTCGGGCCCCCGCGGCAGCGGCGTGCTGAAATCCGCCGGGAGAGATGAGGACGGAATGTCGAGCCTCCGATTTCTTGCCGGAAACAATGGTCGTCGTAGTCGACGACGACGATGAGGTCCGAGTTGGTGAGGTAGAATGGAATTGCAGGTGACGTTGAGCGGATCGAACGGGAGGAAAGAAAGAGGGGAAAAGGCTAAAAAGGTCTTTACACATTTTAGGCGGCCTAATTAACACGCGTAATTTTTCGAAATCCTTATTGCCGAAAAAATGTTAAAAATTGACCTTATTGCCATTTTTTCCTATAAAATAAGGTATTGAAATATTATTTTTTTTGGTAAATGTGAATCTCAAAATATTTTTAATTATATATTTATTAGTTTGTTTTTATTTATATTTAAGATAAACTAGTACACTTAATTATATAAATATAATAAGAACATCCCTTAAATAAAAATAAGCCTAAATACTAAATACTGTACACAGTACACGGAGTACTATTTTAAATTTTCAAAAAAAAAAAATCAATAAATTAATATTGCGAAGATACAAAGAATAAAAAACCAATAACTGCTTTTTCCCACCTAAATTTTTTATTCCACATTTACACCTAAATATTTCAAAAATATTGTTTTTAACACTTTGAAATTGATAAAAAAAATTGCATTACTAAAAAATTGATCATGTTCAATTGTATTTAATTTATCATCTAAATTAAACATGTCAATCGGATTTCATACATACATGTTCCAATCAAAGCCTTTCTCATATACAGTAGTACTTAATTTTAATTTGCTAATGTTTCCAGTTGAGTAGGAATTGAAGCGCAAAGCTGGATAATGATCAACTTCTACATCTGCTAATGAGTCCAACGTGATATCCCTCCATATTTGAACTTGACCTCAAGTTCCTCAGAAACTTGCCCAGTCTATAGAACAACGTAGCCTTCGGACATCCATATTGATCATGCGTCACGGATATGTGAGACTCCCATCCTCTTGAATTCGATCTAACAGAAACTTCCTTCGGAATGATTGAGCATTCAAAGGTTAGCTTACGTATACTCGGGACATCGAGCTTGACCGTGTAAGCCTTATAGTCTCCCATTATTCTCAAGTCCAGACGTTCAAGTGTAGGGCTTGAAATGATCAGTATCTCTTCTCGATCTTTGTTTAATTTTAATTTTAATTTTAATTTTAATTTTAATTTTTTTGATGAAATCTTTTTTAATTGCAATGCAAATTTTAAAGAAATTGCTGGGACATCTAATCATATACAGTGAAAAATCTATAAATTAATAGCCTCGTACCGTGAAATTTTATTAATTTAGAGAGGTTATTAATTTATCAAGTGTATTTTTTTCATTTAAAAGACAAAGTCGAGACTGAAAGATTCTATTAATTTAAAGAGGTTATTAATGTATCGACTGTATTTATTCAAAATTAGTACTATTAATTATGAATTAATATTTTTTAGGGGAGAATTTTTTTTCTTGGTCCCATAAAGTTGGGCCATTTTCGATTTAGTCTCATGTAGTTACACATTTTCAATTTAGTCCTATATAACTCGAAATTGTGTCCGATTTAGTCCTTTTTGGTCGGAATCTTCAATTTTGACCGGTCAACTATGACGTGGCAGGCGGAGATACGATCGCCGATTTGCTTGGACACGCGTCGTCTCCTCATTGGCTCCTGTAAACCATTTTCAGAAAAAAAAAAAAAAAAAAAAAAAAGCCAAATCAGCAAAACCTAATTAATAAATAAAAAAAGAAAATGAAAAATCGAATTATAAAAGGGTTACGGGTTCCAACCGGTAATCTTTTTGGGGAAAATTCCATGCTACCCATAAAGGTTGTGTTCACATGTGAAATTGTGTGGTGCGTATTTTTTGTTGTTGTGTTTTTGTAATTAAAACAAAAACAAAAATACAACACAAAAAAACACACCACATATGTTTGAGATGTGGGCATTGCCTTTACTAGTAGCATGTAATCAACCTCTTTTTGGCCGGAATCTTCAATTTTGACCGGTCAACCGGTGAACATTTTCAGTAGAATTTAGGTGACAAAATCAATTCAAACCTACCGTAGTTCGGCGGCTCCTGCATTTGAGCACCCTTCTTTTTCCTTCGAACACGCACCATTTTCCTTCAATATGGACGGATTTATTTCAGAAATTGGGTCGGTTTTTGGTTTGGGGAATTAGGGTTCTTCTGATTTGGGAATTAAGGTTTTTTGTTTTTACGGGCAGTAATAAGTGAAGTGAGAATTCTTCACCTGCTAAACCCGTTTCTCACTTTTGAAATGGATTTTTCATTTTCTTTTCTTATTTATTAATTAGGTTTTGCTGATTTGACTTTTTTTCTGAAAATGGTTTACAGGAGCCAATGAGGAAACGACACGTGTTCAAGCAAATCGGCGATCGTATCTCCGCCTGCCACGTTTTCAGTTGACCGGTCAAAATTGAAGATTCCGGCCAAAAAGGATTAACTTGGACACAATTTCGAGCTATATGGGACTAAATTAAAAATGTGTAACTACATTGGACTAAATCGAAAATGACCCAACTTTATGGGATCAAGAAAAAAATTCTCCCTATTTTTTAGTGACATCTAATCCAAGATCTTCTTATATAAAAATTTAATAAAATTAATTATGTATTCTTAATAATTTATATATAATCTATTTTAATGTAGTGACATAATCTCATGTAATTATTTTTCAATATCATGTATCAAAACTAATAAAACATATTAAAATACGAGATAGTCAAATAAGAAACAAAATAATTATTGAACAAATGGATTAATGAAAACGCTGAATTTATGGTTCCATTCATTCTTTTCCGAATTTACATGCCTATGTATGAAACAATTACTCTTAATTATTATTATTATTATTATTATTATTATTATTATTATTATTATTATTATGATTGTTAGCTAGGTGGTTGAGCACTCGAATTCAGGATTAAAGATCATATGTTCGAACTTCAAGACTTTGTAATTGAATTATACCAAAAAAAAAAAAAAAAATTATTATTATTTTTATTATTTTCAAATAATTTAAATTCATAATTCTCAATTTAGTAAAAGAATTCTCAATTGAACAATCGATAGAATAACTAATTAAATACATGTTGATTGTATTAATTAGTTAAACATGAGTTACAGTTTCCAGTACAATCGGAAACGAACTTTGTGATGACAAAATCCTCCTGGAGTTGAGGAGTAATACTTATAGTTTGATAATGCATGATCAATTGGCTCCTCACTCCGCCACTCTCCGAAATCCTCGTCGAACACCTCAATTCTCGCTTTCCTGAGATCATTCAATCCATACATGAATTGTCTTGCTCCGGGGGTCGGGACTCTTGCATACAGCGCATCTAAAAGTCTTTCCCCAAGGAAATGAATATTGTTTGTCTTTCGAACAACACGATATGATGAGACACCATTATTAGGCATGTATTGCGTAATCACCTTCGGGCGACAAATCCTGAACAACCCATCAAAGAGAGCATAACAACTCATGGTCCGCATGTTCAGATTCTCGATTTCAGACACGGGCAAACCTCGAAGGTGTCCCGGCTCGTAATCGAATGTGTGTCGAGAGCGAACGTGAAGTGACAGAGATACCCTTGATGTCGAAGACCTCAACTTGCTTATAAAGCGACTCAATCTGTCGAACCATGAAGCACTCAGGCGTTTCTCACGCGTTACGGATACGCACGACTCCCATCTCCTTGAATTTGACGTAACAAAAAGTTCGTCGGGAACGGATGTGCATTCAAATGTTAACTTGCGAATACTCGGGACGTCGAGCTTCACTATCCGAACCCTATATCCATTAAAGTCCAGATGCTCAAGCGTAGGGCTCGAAATTACTAACTCATCTCGACAAGTATGTAGGGTTAAATCTCTAAGGAATGGAAATTTAGACGACAAGTCATCGAGAAACACGGCGTAGTTACTGACATATTTCAGCACCAGAGACTTGAGCCTATGACCATTAATAGTCGGCAGACGGCGGGGGCTATCACCAACAACGGATTGAAATTGATAAGACCTTAACTCATAATTGCACAATGACAGTTTCTCAATCAAAGGGCAGCTCTGCAATACATGAAAAATCGTTTCGTGACTTCTTATCCAAGTAGATTCGAGACTAAGGAATCTAAGCCTCGGCCAACATAGCTCTTGGTCTAGATTAGTCATTTTGCACATTGTCACGTTGAGTGAACGGAGCTTCTCATATCTAAACAACTCGTCCGGTATCTCAACATAACGAATACAGTCGGCTTCGAAAGTGAGACGAGTGGGTCCCAGTTTCAAGGCTCTACAAATCAATATCGGAGTGTAATAACCACTTATGACACTAAGCCTGAAACTGTCGATCTTCAGTTTGGAATTCTCGTACCTTTCAAGTGTCTTCTCCACAAAATCCAAGAATTCATGTTCGTGGCCGTAGATTCCTATTCGACGGCTAAAGACTGCCTGGTCCAAGTCGATGTTCGGGCGAGTGAGCCACGCGCTATGCCATGACTTGGAGATGAGAGTTGTTCGTGCGGCTTCTTTTGCGGTAAGGAAAGATTGTACGGCTTGGATTATGGGTTCCGGCAAATCAAACTCATGACGAAATCGCTTGCGATATGATCCTTTCGACATGATTATTATAACTCAGGAAACCGTAAGGAAGACTCTGAATTCAGGAGATAGATATATATATAGCTTCCCATCCACGGAATTAAACTTTCCTAATTCTTTACTGATTAAGAATAATTACCTTTATTTTTAAATAGTAAGTATTTTTTTATATTTTGAATTTTAATGTTACAACTGTTACGTCCAAGCATAGAATAAATACTTGGTATTATTAAAAATAGGATATATGTTATAAATTCAAGAGAATTGAGAGAGAATAATATAGTAGAAAAAGAGACAATATAAGAGGAGAATAGAATTGTTATAAATTATTGTATTGATTCATATGGGGAGACCCATTTATATAGAATACAAAGTAGGGTTTCTGTCTTGTTCACCAAGAAAGGGTAAACTAGTCATTCACTAATTAATAATACTCATAACACTCCCCTTGAATGACTATTTACAGTATTGTTGTCTCGTTAAAACCTTGTCAGGAAAACCCAGTGGGACAAAACCTGAGCGAAGGAAAAAGAGTACAACTTGCTTCCCTGATTGTAATCACCGAAGATCTTTGACTTTTTGAAAATTATTGGTGATCAATCAGTCTCATTAAAACCTGTATATAACTAATAAAACCATATAGGAAAAACTTAGTTATTCAAATATAAATTTTGGTCTTCAGGACCCAACCTTCGAATTGTCGAGTTTCACATTCATTTGTATTATTGTATATTTTTCGTCCTTCTGGGACATGCCTTTACCAGACATCTATATTGACTAGAGCATTCGCAATTGCTATAACCGGCCGGTAACTCTTCTGGAGTATTTTAGATGCGTCTAGTGTTCAATATACATTTCTTCACAAATGAATAATAATGTGAACTTCAATTCACAATCATTTGAACTTCAGTTTCAATATCTCAGTTTATCTCGAAAACAAACTCAAATGGAACATTCTGATGTTCTCATTAATTATTATCGAGTGATGTACATGTCTTGTTAAAAACCTCGTTATAAAACCCTTTAGGAAAAAATACTCGAGGAAAAGAGTACATGACATTCACATTTATATTGTGGTGATTGTCTCGTTAAAAACCTTTAACTAAGAAAACCCCGTGGGAAAAACTTAGTAGAGGGAAAAAGAGTGCAATCATTGGTCTTCGGGACCAATCACTGGTCTTCGGGACCTTGTCTTCAATATCATTTTTGTCCATAATGACATATGTAATATGATACTCTATATATGTTCTGATTTTCATTTTCTTTCATTTCAGGAATCTTAAAATCCATCCAGGATTTTCATGTATGTATCTTTCGAATGACTTCTACATGGTCAGATCATACATTCGATGCATATATCTATCGTTGTTGCTGCCACAAATATTAAGTAGCGGAACTTAATGTCATCTTTCAAAATATTTGATTAACATCGAGTTTCAGCGAAAAACTCTTGAGCAACTAATCTCGCTTTTATATCTCACCACATCATTACTCGTTTTTCTTACGAACACCTACGTATATCCTTCTGGGATAATATTTTGAGGTGTGTATTATAGAGTCAAAATATCTCTTTATTTAGCGAGTCATGCTCAGCCTCAATTGCTCATTTCTTATTTTTCGAGTGCTGCTGGCACACTATCATTGATTTAAGTTTTGGATCCAAATTTTCTAAAGCAACTCTTGAGGCAAATATGTCGTTGACGACTTTTTCCATATTGATGACAATTCATTCTATCAACCAAATATTTCATCGTTTCCCAAAGTATTTAATTTGGTTGTTCCGCAATCCCACGATTTTCTATTATCACGTGCACATACTTTTTCAATGGAATTTCCATCTAACTCTGTTCAGGAGATTTTGAGGGTGACTTAATTTCTTTGTTTTTCCGCAGATTTATTTTATATCTTACGATCGATCTACTACGCTTCAGGCGTATATTAGAATCAACATTTGAGTTGATCTCTTTGGTATTTGAACTCTTCTAGTTCATTTTTCACAAATATATGTGATTTTGTCACACCTTCATTAATTTGGCAGATTACTTGCTGAATATTGCAAGTCGCATATTTTCATGAACTTCGGGTTCAATAGATTGGTGCGTGGATCAAATATTGAAGATCGTTTTCATTCATTGAAATTTCTCGACATTTCTATCTTTTATATTCTTATCTTCCCCTAATGCCGGGAAATGATCTTCTTTTAATATGCAAATCAACATAATTGCTGTAAACCGATCTTCAGGATCGCGGGCTCAAGATATTTAATATACCTTATTTTCTATTATGCTCGTTCATACACTTTAGTGGTGATATTAATATATGTTGCATATTAATTCGCAGATGTTAAATATTTGATTTATTTCCACGCACTTAATAATATTCATGATATGCATCATCTTCATTTTTAAGTACATTTGTAGCACTCGTGTGGATAATTAGTAAAGCTCTTCCGGAGATAATTAATAAAGCTCTTCTGGAGCCCACTCTTAACATGTCATCATTTGTATAACAATATATATCTTTACAAATGATCCTTCAGGGATACAATATTTTTACTAATGATTCTTCGAGATCAAAATATTAAGTTTTATCAATGATCCTTCGGGGATCAAAATATATCTCAATATATAATTTTCTCAGAAATTACATTTAATTGGAATCGACTTTTTCGATATTCCATGAGTACCCACATAATAAGATACATTCGTTCTCGATTTTCAAAAGATATCCTTCAGGGATAATTCATAAATAATCATTCTTTTAACGAGAACAATCGAATTTGTCGTTTCACTATGAGTATCATGAGATGTAACTTTATTCAAAAACATTTAATGTTTGAACTTTGCTTCTTCGGGAGCAATCAATAAAAATATATTCTTTCAAGAATATTATTTCTTTTGAATATCAACATCGATTTAAAATATTCAAAGTTTAATTGCTACACTAGGAACAATTTGATTTGATATTTCTTCGGGAATATCATATCATGATGTTCTTCAGGAACATTTAATTTTGATATTTCGTCAGGAATATCATATCATGTTCTTCAGAAACATTTAGTTTTGATATTTATTCGGAATATCATATCATGTTCTTCAGGAACATTTACTTTAATTTAGTTTTGATATTTCTTCAGGAATACCATATCATGTTCTTCCGGAACATTAAAATTTAATTTTGATTTTACTAGCATAATTAATTTGATATTACTTCAAGAATATTCGATTATAATTATTAATTTGATATTACTTCGGGAATATCAAATTATAATGTTCTTCGGGAACATATCACTTTTGTGAAGAAGGGAGAAGAAGTAGATATATTTATAATTATTTAATAAATATAAACAAAATATAAATTCTTGCCTTGTACTTCGGATCTTGGATGGGTAGAACTTGGATGAAGAACGCGGTTGAGCTTCTCGTGCTGATAACGTGTTATAAACTCAAGAGAATTGAGAGAGAATAATATAGTAGAAAGAGAGACAATATAAGAGGAGAATAGAATTGTTATAAATTATTGTATTGATTCATATGGGAGACCCCTTTATATAGAATACAAAGTAGGGTTTCTGTCTTGTTCACCAAGAAAGGGTAAATTAGTCATTCACTAATTAATAATATTCATAACAATATACTAGTAATGGTATAAAAAATTCTTAGTTTTTTAACTTAAAAAAATAAAATAAAAGTAATATATATATATATATATATATATATATATATATATATATATAAATTAATTATTTATAAAATACGGTTTTTAATTATATTTTAAGGTAGTTATTAAAATGTGTAATATCATCTATTCTTTTGGACCGAAGCCCGTTGAATTGAAATGAAACGATCTAATTTTAAACTGAATTAAACTTAAGCGAAACTAAACTAAATTGATATTTTTATAAAAATAATAATTATTATTATAAATTATTAAATATTTTTTTAAAAATATTAATAATATTGTAACTTAAAGTTATTGATTCAATTTTTTTTAATTTTTTTTAAAACTAACTTAATGGAAGCAAGTCAATTGAACTGAAGCGATTTGAACGGAATAGACTGAAACTAAGTTCAAACGAACATGTCGCATGTATATCTATATGTATTTATTTATAATTAAGATAAATTAGTACACATACTTATATAAATATAATTAGAACTTTTCTTAAATAAAAATAAGCCTAAATACTTACACTACACGGAGTACTATTTTTATGAGTTATTTTGAAAAGAAAGTATTTAGATTCATGTATTTAAATTTTCTAACCCGTAAGCTTTACTTTTTAATTAAGTGTTTAAATATTTTACTTTAATTTATTTTGTTTTTAGGATAGTAACTATCATGTTATTATAATCAAAAGCACATTATTAAATGTTAATTACTATTTTATCCTTACATTTAATTTATTTTTATTATTAATAAAAGGTTAATTTAGGTAAACTACTTAAAATTATAATTAAGAAAAACTAATACCCTAAATTATATACAAATTTATAAAATTACACTTTTAATAAAATTACCCAATTTTAAAAAAAAATGTAATTTTAATTAATTGTTTATAATTAAATATATTAGTTTTTCTTACTTATAAATTAAGGTAACTCGACAAAAATACACTTTCTTAATATACATGGCAGAGTGGTATTATACATGGCTGAGTGATTAATTATTAACCGCTAAAAGTATTTTTGTAATTTTTTTACTCTTCTTTATAATTATAAAATTAATAATATCCTAATTAATTAAAAAGTAAAAGAAAAATATCCTTAATTCCAAAGTTTATTTTATGGAGTTTGAAATGTAAATTAATAAACTAAAATACACATTTTTCAAAAATAAGATACAAAAGAATAAAAAAATCAATAACTGTTTTTTTTCCACCTAAATTTTTATTCCACCTAGATATTTCAAAAATATTGTTCCTTTTTAACACTTTAAAATTTATTTAAAAAAATTGCATACTAAAAAATTGATCATGTTCAAGTGGGTCGACCGGCATGAATCGTGATGTAGTTTGAAAATTGTGTTTAAAATTTTCAATTTCTAAAATATAGCTACACAAATTGTACTGCGAATGGTCCTGCAGCTCGTTCTCTTGCGAAAATTGAGTCTCGAGTATTTGTGAAGCGCTATCAGGGGCGATCGGTCGAGTCATGTTCTAATTAGAACTTAGTATGCATTTTACCTAGATCATGTCACTCGAATTTCAATATTTCATACATACATGTTCCAATCAAAGCCTTTCTCATACAATACTAAATCCTTGAATGCCTTAACTTTAATTTGCGAATGTTTCCAGTTGAGTAGGAAGCGCAAAGCTGGATAATGAACAGCTTCTACATCTGCTAATGAGTCCAACGTGATATCCCTCCATGTCGTTGAAACAGCCGCATCGAAAACCTGCGCTCTAGCTTCCTTGAGATCGTTCAAACCATACATGAATTCGTCATTTGCAATCGGGACTTTCGCATCCCGCGCTTCCAAAAGTCTTTTCCCGAGGAAATGAATATTGTCTTTTTTCGGAAAACATTCACTAGACGTGTATTGCGTAATCACCTTCGGACGACACATCCGGAACAACTCATCAAAGAGAGCGTAGCAACTTATGGATAGCATGACCTCATGGTCGTAGATGATCACATTCTCGATTTCTAGCGTAGGCAATTCTCGATTGACTCCCACAACGTGATCGAATGTGGCCCAACTCCAATATTTAACACAAAGTGAGAGAGAGATATTTGAACATTTCAAGTTCCTCAGAAAGTTGCCCAGTCTATAGAACAACGTAGCCTTCGGATATCTATATTGATCACGCGTCACGGATATGTTAGACTCCCATCCCCTTGAATTCGATCTAACAGAAACTTCCTTCGGAATGATTGAGCATTCAAAGGTTAGCTTACGTATACTCGGGACATCGAGCTTGACAGTGTAAGCCTTATAGTCTCCCATTATTCTCAAGTCCAGACGTTCAAGTGTAGGGCTTGAAATGATCAGTATCTCTTCTCTATCTTTGTTTATCGACAAGGTTAAATCTTTAAGGGACGGAAACTTATACGACAAGTCATCAAGAAACAAGACGTCGAATAATGCCACGTGATCCAACACCAAAGACGTTAGCTTACGACAACTAATAGTCGTAAAATCCTCATCACCACCAACGACAGATTCGTCAACATCAACATGGCACAAGGACATTTTCTCAATCAAAGGGCAGCTCGACATCACACGAAAAATCATATCGCGACTTTTTATCAAAACGGATTCGAGGCTAAGGAATCTAAGCCTCGAACAACTCACCTCTCGAGTCAAATTGACCCCGCAGCACACCGCGGTCAACGAGACGAGGTTTTGATACCTAAACACATCGTCCGGTATGTCGAAATACGAATCTTGAAAATCGAAAGCGAGGCGAGTGGGCCCCAAGTACAGCGCTCTGTGAAGCAATTTCGTAGCGTGGGGCCCGGCAACCTCGTAATTCAGGTGTTTCATGCTGAGCCTGAAACTGTCGATGACGTTCATGGTCGAATGCTCGTACCTTTTGAGCGTCTTCTCCGCAAACGCCATGAATTTCGGATCGATTTTGTGGAAGTATTTGTTGCTTTGATAACGGAAAAAGTCTGCGAGATCGAAATCGAGGTTGGGGCGAGTGAGCCACGCGCTTTGCCATGACTTGGAGAGGAGAGTTGTTCGTGCGGCTTCTTTTGAGGAGAGAAAAGATTGTATATGCTGAATTAAGGGTTCTGGTAAATCAAACTCGCGACGTGGAATCTTACGTTTACGAAATCGCTTACCAGATCCTGGGTCCATGATTATGATCGGAAACCCTTGACTCTGAATTCCAAATTATTAATGTAGGTTAATCTGTAAATACTAGGTTAATCTGTCCTCATTATTTTGGGTTTATATACATACCAACGCTGCCTTTAGTGGATTTGGGCCATGTAGTGGGCTATATTTTCATGGGCTGCATGAATGGATCCATAAGCACTTTGAATAAGGATGTGGGCCGGTCTAATTCCAACCTCACTAATCGACAATCGTATTCGTAGTGCTTGAAAATAATTCTGTTCAAACCGAACTGAATCCGATAAATATTGGTTCAATTTTAATTAATTTAATAAGGCTTTAAAAATTAATTACAAAATACAAAATAGAAAGTTAGATATTTTTGAGAAGGGCAATAGGTAGTATTAGTATTATATAGTACTAGTATCATTTTCCCGTGCGATGCAAGTGATTTATTTGTTTGAAATAATATAAAATTTTATTTAATTTTCAACGTATTTCACCAAAAATTTATTAATGGTCTAAGAAATTATTTTATTTAATAATCGAACTCTCACTTAAATTTGTAAACTCGTATTAATCTCATTATTGTTAACTGTTATCTCAATTATGAAATTTTTATTATTTTCAAAGATTACGCTTGTTTGATATAATTTATAATATGTAAGCTTCTTGGGTATAGCCGAATGGTAAGGTATGTGGTGACGTTGGTGTAATTCTCCAGCGACGCAGAGTTCGAATCTCGGATATGACAAAATTTCATTTAAATATTATAAAGTTAGTACTGAGATTAGACCTATTGCCTCTCTCCCACATTTGTCTGTTACTCGAGCACATCCCTCGATTTACATCCTACCCGATTGAGGAGCCTCTGATCTGGTGAGAGAGAAGTTTATTTGTCTTACATCCTACCCGATTGAGGAGCCTCTGATCTGGTGAGAGAGAAGTTTATTTGTCTGTTACTCGAGCACATCACTCGATTTACATCCTACCCGATTGAGGAGCCTCTGATCTTGTGAAGTTTATTTGTTTGTTACTCGAGCACATCCCTCGATTTACATCCTACCCGATTGAGTTTACATCCTACCCGATTGAGGAGCCTCTGATCTTGTGAAGTTTATTTGTCTGTTACTCGAGCACATTCCTCAATTTACATCCTACCCGATTGAGGAGCCTCTGATATGGTGAGAGAGGAGTTTCTAGTCTCTGCATTCCGATTTACATCCTACCCGATTGAGGAGTCTCTGATCTGGTGAGAGAGGAGTTTCTAGTCTCTACATTCCGCTTTCTCGTCTCTGCATTCCTCGAGTGTCAAACGCATCCAGCATAGGTGGAGGGAAAATAAAAATTAATTGGAAATAAAAAAAATTAGAAATTATAAAGTTAGAAAATAAATAAAAATATAAAATAAATTGAATTTACTTGGTGAACACGGAAGGAATGAGATGACACAAATGCAATTATATTAATATAACGTAGTTAACCTGCAAAACAAATTTTACAGAACTGAATTAGAGATAAACTAAAAATTAAAAAAAAAAATCTAGTCAAACATAATTAATATCTCGACAATTTGATTCTGAAATCTGCGAAAAAAATCATAATTAATACATAAAATTAAAAAAAATCGAGGAAAAAAATAAATAAATAGAAGAACTTGTAATCGATTCAATGTTCAAAAAAACAAAAAATTTACATCAAGAGAAAATAATATACCTAAAATGTTTGATCATTTTTTTAAGTACGGTGAATTAGGAAATAAGAGAAAATCGATTTTTATGAGATACAATTAATTGAAATTAAATTAATATTAATGGAATAATAAAAGAATTTTGAGAAAGAAAAATAAAAAGGTATATATTTAAGATTATGATTAATTATTATTACTAAAATTATATAATTTTAAATTATTATTTAAAATTTATATATAATTTAAATATGCTTAATAATATTATTATTTAGAATTTATAATTTTTTTATTTATAATTTATAGTGTGAACACAATATTATTATTGTTTTTCTATTGGTCATTAGTGGATCCTGAAATTATATACGTATACATCCGATATTGATGAATTTTTTTTACTACTTTCATATTTATGTTGTTTTTTTAATTTTGATATAAAAAAATATTAAACTGTATTCTAATTATAAAAAAATAAAAATTATCTCTTAGTTTCTTATAAAAATTCAAAAAATAAATAAGTATACAAAAACATAATAAAATAAATAAATAATTATTAAAAACAATTCAAGAAAATATTCACTAGTAACACTAAAATTATCATTATAAAATATTTTTAAAAAAATATTTATTAAGTAACACTAAAATTATCATTATAATTAACATGGGAGAAAGTTGGTACACAATTCTTATATGTTGCATATATTATTGATTCTCAATTTATATATTATTTATGTCTCATATTAATATGCATCATTTATAAATTATATAAAATCTGTGCATATTAAGTATTAACATGGGAGATGTAGATATTGTTTTTGTTTCAAAGGAATAAATATTTTGTTGTATTTTATAAAAAAAATGTATTTAGAGAGAAAATGAAGTGAAGACTGAAGTCTAAACAACTGTAAGGTGTTGAATGATCTGACCATCTGAGATAGTCTTGACGAGAACAATAGAGTAAAATTTTGTTGGAAATGAGAATTTATGAATATGGTCTTAAATTTCATATTTTCAACGACTGATCAAATACGTCCATAATAATACTCCAATTGAATTCACACGTCAAGAAAAATGTGGGATGTTAGTGGGGTCAACTAAAAGATTTTCTTGGGAGCCCAAGATCTTCCTCCCTTTCTCTATTGGCATGTCATGTTTCTTGTTTTATTTCTCAATTCATTTAATTAGGTCTCCCACTATTTTATTCTAATAATTCATATAAAATACAATGTCAAATTGTCAATTTCAGGCCCTTAATTCTTTAATAATTTACTCGGAATTGGAATTCAACTTGACCCCAACGTTTTACCGAGTCTTCACTATATTTTGTCTCTAAAATAATGTAGAAAATGATGATTTGAGAATTAACCTTGTACACGTACTTTCATTGCTTCATGTATTTGGGCAATTTGCTACACAATCCAAGTACAAAACACGGTTAAATATTTCGATCAAACTACACTTTTCGATCGATTATGAAAGAAACCAAAAGCCCAAAAATGCTTAGTAGTCGAGGAAGCTTTGTTATACTAATTTCGTACACGGAAGTTTCATACCCCGCTCCGTTCAATCATATTACTCCTTGTGGAATTAAAAATTATAACATCTAATAACCTAATATTGTAAACTTATTCATGGATGTGGATCAAAAAATTAATATTTATATTTTTTGAATATTACGTGATGAAGTTAATTTGATCAAAGATTACCCGAAAATTGAGTCCAAAAATATCAAATTTTGCCCCTCGAAAACCTCAAAATCTGTGGGATGATACGTAAAATCGGATCAACAACAAAGTGGATTTCAGAATCTCAGCCGTGTGCCTTTTCACATACTCCTTATTAAATAAAGTAGATTTCAACAGATATGGTTTTAAAGACCAAATTTTTATTCATAAATAAAGTGAAAAATAAATAAAAGAAAAATAGGGGTGGTGGTGGTACCATCATCATATATATTTTGACACCACCCACAATTCACCATCATGTGTGATGTGAATGAATCTCTTCTTCCACATCACAATTTCTTGTCTATTTCCTCTTCTCTCGGTTTTCTCTCTCTATATCTCCCCATTTTATTTTCAACTGTAAGTGTGTGTGTGAGCTGAAATTAGATATCTTTTTTGTTCCGAGGAAAAATCTTGTTGATTCTTGATCTGGGCCGTTGGTATTTCTCTTGAACATGGCTAAAAATGGAGTCTTTTCGAGATTGAAGAGGTTGGACAGGGTCGATGATTTCCCAGAATGTAAGGACTCTGAGGAAGTTCATGTTCTTGCTGTGGATGACAGTCTTGTTGACAGGAAAGTGATTGAGAGGCTGCTCAAAATCACTTCTTGCAAAGGTAAAATAAAATAAAATTTAAATAAAAAAACTTTTTTTTTCTTTTTCTTTTTTAAATAAAATTATTTTACGAATAATGGAATGTTTTGACGATTTTTTTTTTACAGTGACATCAGTGGATAGTGGGATAAGGGCTTTGCAGTTTTTAGGGTTGGACGTTGAGGAAAAAGCTATTGGTTTTGATGTGAGTGAGGAAAATATTTCTTCTTCATTTTGATTTTTGTGGGTTGTAAATTAATTCTGATTTTGATTATTTTTTTAGGGTTTAAAGGTGGATCTGATAATTACAGACTATTGCATGCCTGGAATGACAGGATATGAGTTGCTGAAAAAGATTAAGGTGAATTGTTTTTCTTATATATGATTGAATACAATTTATTTAAAATTTTGCATTTTCTTCCTTAATTTGTGTTGTTATTTTGCTGGAAATAAAAAACAGGGGTCATCTACTTTTAGGGAAATTCCAGTTGTGATCATGTCATCTGAAAACGTTTTGGCTAGGATTCACAGGTATAAATTTACTAATTTTAACTTCCTCTTTTTACTGATTGCAAGAAACAGTAATTAATAGTAGTACTCTGTTTTTTGCTCTGTTTTTATATGCAACTAGCTTTGACCCCAAGTGGGCACAATCTTAATCTGACAATGACTGCACTTAATTTAACCTTAATATGAAACAGATAAACCTAGTTTTTGTCTTCATTATCACTAAATCTTTATCTAGGTTTGAATCAAAAAATGCTCGAGAGTCGGATTAGATCCTTTGTATAAAGAATTTAAATGGAAGTATTTGGAGCTCCATAGTTATTGTTATTTGATGAGTTGGGTTTTCGATTTCAGTTGTTTGGAAGAAGGTGCCGAGGATTTTATAGTGAAGCCGGTGAAGTTAGCAGACGTCGAACGTTTGAAGAGTTGTATGTTTGGGGAAGGCCGAACCCAATCGAAAGGGTTTAACAAGAGGAAATTGCAAGAGAGCCCCGCCTCTTCGCCCGAGCAATCTCCATCATCAACACCGGAAGATGTCTCGTCAATTGAATCTCCACCGTCCGTTCCATCGCCATCTTCGCCCCGATCCTTTTCATCCCTCCCGTCGAGTCCCCGATCCCCCACTCCTCCCGGATCTCCGATCGACCGATTCAAATTGATCGACAAGTAATGAAAACACAACACAATCCTTTAATGTTCTTGGCTTCATTGCTTTTGTTCCTACCCACCACATCACCATGCCCTTAGAGAGGATGTATAAAAAGAGAATTTTTCATATATATATTTCAATTTTATTTTTATTTTATAATTTTGGCTAATTTGACTTTTGTCATGACGAATTCACGTACATTGCATTTGACAGATGGGTTGTGGTTGGAATTTAATTTAAATATATATATATGAATATGAGGATTTAGATTTTGAGATTGATATGATTCGGATACGGGCTTTATTATAATGAGAAATTCTTGTCTGCTAAACCCTATAAGAGAATATTTGATTCGGATTTGATGTGTCCCCTTATTGGGCCTTTTGCAATTATTGAGAAATGGTGGGGTCAAATATTAATATTTGTTATCCCTGTAGTTGCTGGCCATTTGATGATGTATGTAGAGTATTTGTTACAACAATAATTCACAAACAACCCCTTTTCAATATTTTAATTGTGGGTTGATCATATCTATTTATCTTAGTATCTATGTATAACATTTGTATAGCCATTTGCAAGTTTAATACAATGAATTCATGCATATAAAGATGCAATATAAACTTACATCGTAATTCATGGCAAAGACTATATATAACTCGTTTGTACGTTCGCCATAGTTTGAAGGTTCGTGAATTCCAACCGGAAAACTTGTTGAAGGTTCTAAAAATGACGTGTAAGCGTCGGGAAGAGTGAACTAATTAGGAGAATGCAACCACTCTTAAAAAGGTTACAAAGTTAGAAGCTTAATTGAACAGGCCCCATAAATCTTGATTATTGATGCCCGTGTTTTGGTTGGGCTAATCAAATTGATCTTCATTGAACTTTTTCATATAATGGGCCAGGCTTTTTCTTAATAAGGAATTGGGTTTTAATGCAAATGATAAACAAGTTTGGGCTCAATCCAACCATGTGTTTAATTACGTAAAATAGCATGGTGGGATTTTCGGCACAACGCCTGGGAAGCGACAACTGAAATTGATTTGAACTAGATATATAATCGTTACATTAACTTTACTTAAGCGACATATTGTAAACTCGTTGAAGACGTCGATCTACATGCGTTGTAACTTGTAAGTAATTAAAATAATGTCGAAACGACAATTCAAAATTAAGAAAAAAAATTAATCTTAATAATATCATCATACTAATCCATAGGTGATTAGATGGAGTTATTTAGAAGGGTTATTGATGACCATTCAAATTATTATGCACATCATTATATTTGCCATTCAAATTTATTGTCCTTTTTCACCCAATAATGTAATTTACTTTTTGAAGATTTGCACAAATGGATACTTTGAGCATGCTTATGATTGTAGGGTATTTATGATGTGTTCATAGACGGAATTAAACATTCAAAGCCAACCATAGTGAGTCAGTGACGGTGGGGCTCACACGGCACGGGATGCCGTGGCCTAGTCTTGACGCCGTCCATAAACATAGGGCCGGCAATTCATTTTTATTTAATTTAAATTATAAATTCAATTATATTCTTAGTGGTTGACAAAATTCATTTATACAGTATGTTTGTATGAGAAACAATCAAACCTATATTAAGTCAGTAGGACAATATTGTAATGCTTGACTTGAGATTGATTGCTTGTTAAAATCATTTGACTCGATTCGGTTGAGATGTGAAGTTCGAATATACGGGTCAAGAAACGAGAAGTTTGAGATCGATGTGTACTCGACTTCGTTAATTTGTGATCGAAACACTTTGATTCTTTAGAGTGAAATTAATCGTTAAGATTCTCGAACAATACTTATATTTGTCTTTCTTGTTTATAATTTGTAAGAGCATTTGTAAATATTTGAGGGGTTTCAATTGTTACAATCAATATCAACAATCTAATATTATAAAATTTTACTATGGTTTGGGATGTTTTGGTGGGGGTAATGTTATTCTATTAATGAGAATTAAATTTTATTTTATTTTTTTTAGAAAAAATCAATTCTTATTAATTTATTATCATTTTCTTTTTATTTCATAATATGATTAATTTCCTTAAATAAACGTTTCATGGTAATAAAATTTTCTAGAAAAAATAATAATAATTTTACTTTTAATTTCACTTTAATATAACAATTTTACTCATATTTTTTCAACTCGTAATTTCTTTATCTTTTAACGTTCAAATATATTTATATCATTTACTATTCGGTTAAAAAGTAGCAATTTTTTTAATTTTCACAAAAACGTTGTTATAATTTTAAAACCGAGGAGGTGTCCGTGTAATTTATAGAGTGATTTTCATAAAATGGTAATTTTAAAAGTTAGTATTTAATTTAAGATATTAGTTTTTTTAATTATAAATTTGAGTAATGTTCTAAAATTACCCTTGTTTAATATACATGGTAAGTAGTTATTACAATGGTATTAAAGTAATTAGTTTTGCTTTTTTTATAATAATAAAATTAATAATACCTCTATTAATAAAAACAGTTATAAAAAATTACCCTTAATTAAAAGTTTAATTTATGAAAATTGAAATGTAAATTAAGAACCTAAAATACCCTTTTCCCTAAATATTTCTAATTTATAAGAGAGGTAGTGATCAATGGGCATCGCATAGTATTTAATATTCTTATCATCGCAAATTCGCAATAAATTAATTTATTTTGCAGTAGTAATGAATGTGACGAATTGAAGGACCACGGACAACAATAAATTATTTCTACCTACAAAACGTATACATTACTAGAATAAATATCCAAACTGATTAATAATCCAACCAACTTAAAAGCAAAATATATATACACACACTCATATATATATATATATATATATATATATATATACTCTATTTACTATATATGCACGAATCTTTCTGCCACAATAAAAATCATGAATGATTCTTACACAATAAAAATAAATAATACTCCAAAAACATTAATACACTATATAATGCTGGAATTGTGCTAGTTCAAGGATCATGATTCAAATTATTCATTCCCAAGTTCAATAGTATATATACTTATTAAAATTAAGTTGATAATGCTGGAATTGTGCTAGTTCAAGTGATCATGATTCAAATTATTCATTCCCAAGTTCAATAGTATATATACTTATTAAAATTAAGTTGATAAGGTATTAATCCAACTTATATGTGAAGCTCAAGATTCTTAATTCAATAGATGTGAGATATTTAACACTCACTCTCACGAGTAGACAGAAAATTAATTTCATCGGCTCTACTCGTTGATTAAGGTCATCTTTGTGGCAAGTCGAAAATTCCATCGGTTGTGGAGGTCCCACATCGTATTGAACCCGGTCTGATATCATTCCAAAAGTTGGGTCAATAACACCTTAATTAAAAAACTTTGTTAATGTGATAAAATAATTCAACTTATACGTGAGCCTCTTAATCCAATCAATGTGAGATATATCTAACAATTTTCAATTCATTTTAGTTTATCGGTATTCAATTCAGTTTAAAATAAAATTACAAAAAATTAAATAAATAATAATTAGGATTAATATTTTCATGTATAAAATTTATTCCTTGCTTCAATTTTATCAATTTTTTTAAAATATTTAATAATATATAAAAATCATTATTATTACAGAGAATTATATATTATAATAAAAAAATTAGTTCGTAATATTCAAACTCATTCAATTTAATTTAATTCAATCAAATTGTTCAAAAGACAGGAAAATACTACTACATTACTTTATCATTCAATATGGACGTGATACAAACCTTTTTGAAACTATCTTCAATTTTCTCATTATTTAGCTACACATTTAAATCTCAATTTCAGTTTCAACTTAATTTTGAATGAATGAGATAGCAAATCGAAAACTCACACATTCTCCAATAGAAGTTTAAAATATAATTACAAGGGTGATTTGGTAAAAGAGAATTTTTTTTTATGTTTTTTTTTTGAATTAAATAACATACTTTATTTTAATTATAAGTTAAATAGTAAATACCATAATTATCCTTTTAAGTTTTCTAGATAAATTTAATTTAAATTATAAAAATTGTTTTATATGCGCATTAATCTATACGTCAATTCTATTAATTTAAATAGTTAAAATAATTATTAATTTTAATTATAATTTTAATCGTAATCTTTATTTGGAAAATATTAATTGTAATTTTAATTTTAAATATTAATTAAAATAAATTTTAATTTAACCATAATTTTAATTTTCAAAATAAATATTAATTTTATAATTAGTTTATAATTTTTAATATAAATTAATTTATTAAATATAATTGTTAAGTTTTTACCTTAAGGGTATTATAGTTTTTCTATAATTAAAAATTAATGATTTTTGAAAAGTGTAAATTTAAATAATTAGTTATAATTTAAAGAATTAGTTTTTTTTTATAAATATGAGTAAAGTTTCAAAAATACTTTTTTTATTTAAAAATATGTGGGTGCTTAACCTTCAAGGGTATTATAATAATTATTTTACTTCTTTTTATAATTATAAAAATTATTAATACCCTAAATAATAATAAAAACAAAAATAAACTATACTTAATTTAAAAGTATATTGTATGAAGTTTGAAATGTAAATTAATAAACCAAAATACCATTTTTCTTAATCACTTCTTAAAAAATTACGCTTCACTATAATTACAAATAAAAGTTACGATTCACTATAATTACAAATATCTTAACACACTATTTTTTAACAAAGTAAAAAATATAGAATACTTTTTTCAAAAGAAAAAATATGGAGAATTGAATACCACAAGTTTTCTACGTTTATCTTTTCCTTTCCTTTAATCCTTGTTCCATTATATAAATCCTAACATTGATAATATGTAAAATCAATAAACCTCTTTTCCTGATAATACCTAATTATAATTATTGTTGTAACATGCCAAATTTTGTTTTATAAGTAGTTGATTAAATTCCTTGAAATATTTCATTTTGATTTTCTGGTAAAGAGATGAGTGCAAATACGTGAAATTTCGGACATAGTTTTACTCGTTATAAAATGATTGACCGTTTGTACGTATATGAATATAGACTATGGCACGAACATTATATATTTACTACTCCGTACTTTGTATAAAATACTTACAATCTCTAAAATGATTTTTATTTTTGTCCGGAATAAAATATATTCGTTCATATTTGGATTTTTCTATGTGACCAAAAAATGAACCATTGATTCAATGAAACCGAGTATCATAATTTGTCACCAACCAAAAACATGAAAAAAATAAAATGAGCAAAAGAATCAGTGCCGATGTATGAATATGAAACACAAAAAGTCAAATAAATCACGAAATAGACAATTATTATTGGCCAAGTAGTTGGGTTGACTTTTCTCTATGTGTACACACTTTTAAAACTTGCAAATCGCAAAAGCCCAAATATTAATTTCAACCACACTCCTAAAGTTTGAGAACGAGTCAAATGCATCCTTACATTTACTCAATGTATAAATTAAGCCCCTTGTGTTTTTCTAATTACAGATTCACCCCTGATGTTTTGAAAAACAGTTCAACTACACTTCTTCAATAGTAGTGAAACTTGTCTGAACTTATTGATATTTTAAATAACCTTTTTCTTTTGAAAATTATTGAGTTATGTACAAGAATAATAATAAGATTTTAGTCGAAAAATAATCAAAACATTTACATACATAAAGAAAGTGTTGTTGTTATTCTTTATTTTGTTATAGAATCAATTTTATGAAGTCCATGGTCAATGTGATTTTCAATTTTGAAATAGTTGGCATAAATATTTAGTTGAGCAACTCCAATCCATTCATACAAAATTAATTCTTACTTTTTCCACTAATTTCGAAATATAAGTACGTACGAAACTAACGTCTTGATTCTTTAATGCCCTGAACGCTAAACACACAATCTAATTTAATTATTGTCGACCCACTCTAAGAGAGTCACACTATCCAATTTTGAATAAATGCTGTTTTCCAAGTAATATTACTACACATTGTCCTCCAACAAAACAACATTAATTTAAATGTCTTAAAACATTGTCTTTAATTTCAAATACTGTCTTAAAAACATTGGCCTTGATTTCAATTTAAGTATATTTACCTTTGTTTTGTCGTAAAAAAAGCTTCTTAGATTCACTAGTACAAGAATGATTTTTTTAAAACAAATTATGTGTAAAGTGAGCCTCCAAAATTGTTTTTGATTTTGTTGGTTCTAACGTAACACTACTTTTTAATCAGAGCTTTTCTCGGACTAATCTCTACAACATTTGGCTCGACAAATGAAAGATTATTTTTAAAAATTTTGAGTCGGACTTCGGGTTCTTGGGCTCAACGATTCCTATCATCTACTCAAAACTAATTTTTTTTAAAAATAAAAATCAATATAGTATCGAACACCTAAAAAATTATGAGATCGGAGGATTTATTCAATTCACGTACAATGTGGAAAGTAAAGTAGTTTAATGTAGATTATGAATAACTAAATATCAATCAGAAACAAGTAACATATACTCCCTCTGTCCCAGAGCAATAGGTAAAACTGGTCAACGTTGACTTTTTTTGCCCGTCCAATACATATGATAAACAGTATTAAAAAATTATGAAAAAATAACTAAAATATAATTTAACTATTGAATTTTATTTTACTTATTTTTTCATAATTTTTGTATATTGTTTATCATATGTATTGAAAGGACAAAAAAAGTCAACGTTGACCACTTGTTTCTATAGCTCTCGGACAGAGGGAGTACTATTTATGTCACACACTAATAGTCACACTTCCTTCACAAATTCTAAAAGAGAAAACGCAATTAGTCTGAGACGGAGATTTTTTTTATTCAGACATAAAATTGAAATATACAGTATAACGTTAACGCATATAAAAAATAAGTTTAATTTCAATATTTTGTATAATAAATCAAAATAATCATTTTCTGAGCTTAGACCTGCCTAAATAAAATTGAGTATATATATATATATATATATATATATATATATTTTAATTTTTAACAAATGTGAAGATATATGTTAAAGTTGTGTTGTAATTTGTGATTTTGTCTTGCATTGAATTTGTACGGAAAATAAAAATATTTTAGTATAGAACTTCCCTCGGTCGGATATCCCTCTCCTACCTTCGCTTAACACTCGGGCTCACTTGAGAATCAATGTGAGCCTAAACTAGATCCACAATGAAAGAAACACGTATACAAAATAATAATTGGTAATTTTAAATTTGTAGATTTGTCCATGGGCAAAATTGTTCAAAATTTTTTAACTTTTTTATTTTTATATGATTTAAAATATAATTACTTAAATGAATATTTTAAAATAATTTTTTTATCTTTTATTATTATATGTTATAATAATATGCATTTTAAAGGATATGCATTATCTTTAACAAAATATTTTTTTATATATTATTTTTGTGCAATATTTATTTTATATAGTATAACTAATTATATAACATGTCAAAAAAAATAATTAAATATTATTACATTTACAAAATAATTGTTTAAAATATTTCTAATAATATATGACCAAAATTTAACAAGCTCATCCCAAGATAAATTCTTGATTCCTTAATCCGTCATTTATAGTGCTTACACACGATTGATTTCAACAATATACTTTTAAGGAATGCAGTATCCCTTTAACATCTTGACCTCCTTTTTATTTTCACAATTCGTATCTACCATGACTTTTGCGGCTCGTTTTTATGGCCTAAATCGGGTGAAACATGTCTTCGAGAATTAGTCTATAGTCTTCCTTACTACTTTTTCCCGTTGTACCCTTCAATCACATTGCTCTCATCTCATTAATAAAACTATAATCTCACAATCTAATTAGTATTAATGACGCAACAATTTGTGCGGTAAGATTGTTACACACCGGGTCAACGCAGTCCAGCCAGCAGTAAAATTAAATTGTTGACCAAATCATCAATTAGGAAAATCTAATCAACCCTTAATCAGAATCTTCTTCTTCGTAAATACAACCTAAGCGCAGGGGCAGTACGGTCATATCGCATCCCCAGGGGCTTAAATACACCCGAACAAACAAACAAACAACTGCTCTGCTTTGACACTTTCTGCAACCACACCAAAACCATTTATAAAAAAAAAGATGGAAAAGGGAAAATCAAGAAATGATCAAACCGCACCACAAAAGTACTTCGTCGTCTCCACAAACAACCCCTCGATTCTTCAGCAGCTGCGGTGACCATGGCCGCGCCGAATATTCTCTCTCCGCTGCTCATCCTCATAATCATTTCCGGCGCCCCCAAATCCTTCTCCCAATCGACTTCTCCCCAAAACATCCAGACCTTCTACCCTGTTTCCCCTCCTCCCCCGCCTCCGATCAATCTCCCGCCGCAGGCGCCTCCGGCCGTCGACCAGCCACCAACCAACGGAACCCCGCCGCCGCGCGGATCCTCCACGAGGTCGGCCGTCGGGAGAGCCATCGGGCTGACGGCCGCCAGCACCGTCGTCTTATCGGGCCTCGTCTTCTTCTTCCTCCTGAGGCGCTCCCGTCGGAAGAGGATAAGGTCGGAGGAGGAGGAGGAGAAGAAGAATGCGGCGGCGGCGGCGGCAGGCCCGCCTCCGCCCGACGACTTCTCTCGGTTCAACGGCAACATCAGGGGGCTGATTGTGGACGAGGACGGGCTGGACGTGCTGTATTGGAAGAATCTGGAGGAGGGCGAAAACAGGGCAAGTTTCAAGAAAGAGTATTACAACAAGGAGCAAGCGGTGGAGGAGAAGCAGATGGTCGCCGTCGGTAGCGGCGGCGGCGATAGAAAGAGAAAGTCCGGCAAGCCTCCGGCTCAAGAGGCCCCTCTCCTCCGAGGAATGTCTTCCACCTCTCAGAGCTCCGTTTGGGCCGACGATCAAATCCCCAAAAGGGACCCCTCGTTCTCGATTAGGCCGTTGTCTTTCAAGGCCGTGGAGAGACAAGAATCACGGGTCCAACTCGCCAAACCCTCGCCGCCGCCACCTCCTCCTCCCCCGCCGCCACAAACAGCTGTTCCGGCGACACCCCCGCCTCCTCCTCCACGACAAATCCCGGCGCCACCCCCGCCGCTGCCCACGTCCCTCAAACCCCCGGCACCGCCCAACAAACGCTCGTCCTCCCTCGGCGAAGGCCCTTCTCAGGTGAAGCTGAAGCCTCTGCACTGGGACAAGGTGAATCCGAATTCCGTCGAGCATTCCATGGTGTGGGACAAAATCGACAAAGGCTCATTCAAGTTCAACGGCGATCTAATGGAAGCCCTCTTCGGCACGGTGGCCACCAATCGAAAATCGCCCCAAAGAGACAACCGGCCCCACAGTCCCAATAAACCGGGCCCGCCCGCCCAAATCTTCATCCTCGACACCCGCAAATCGCAGAACATCGCTATCGTCCTGAAGTCCCTCGGCGCTACTCGGAAGGAAATAATCCACTCGCTCATCGAGGGACATGGCCTGAACCCCGACACGATCGAGAAGCTGACGAAAATAGCACCTTCCGATGAAGAAGCCTCTCTAATCACGGCTTTCGATGGGGACCCCACGAGACTAGCCGATGCAGAGTCTTTTCTCTACCACCTCCTGAAATCAGTCCCGTCTGCCTTCACCCGTTTCAACGCAATGCTCTTTCGATCAACCTACGATTCGGAGGTTTCATCGTTAAAACAGTCTTTACAATCGCTCGAGCTGGCTTGTAACGAGTTAAGAACTCGAGGGCTCTTCCTGAAACTTCTAGAAGCGGTGCTAAAAGCTGGGAATCGGCTAAATGCAGGCACTTCTAGAGGGAATGCGCAGGCTTTTAATCTTACGGCTCTGAGGAAACTATCCGATGTGAGAAGCTCAGACGGGAAGACGACTCTTCTTGAATTTGTCGTCCAAGAAGTCGTGAGGGCTGAGGGGAAACGATGCGTGCTTAATAAAAACCGTAGTAGTTTAAGCCGATCAGGTAGTCAGAGTAGCAGTAGTGTGGGAAGCCAAAGCTCGGAGCAAGATAAAGACGAGAGAGAAAGAGAATTCATGATGCTCGGATTGCCAGTGATTGGAGGGTTGAGCTCGGAATTTTCGAACGTGAAAAGGGCAGCGAGTTTAGATTACGAGATCATGGTCAAATCGATAAGGGCATTATCATCACAAGCGGTCGAAACACGTGAATTGGTGTCGCGGTGTGGGAATAGTAATGGGTTCGAACGCGAAATGAATGGGTTTCTCGATAAGGTGGAAGTGGAAATGGGAGTGCTTAAAGAAGAGGAAATTAGAGTGATGGAGCTTGTGAAGAAGACGAGGGACTATTACCAAGCGGGGTCTTTGAGGGAGAAAGGGACGAATAATATGCTTCTGCTGTTTGTTATAGTTAGGGATTTCCTAGGGATGGTTGATCAAGTTTGCATCGATATCGCGAGGAATGTGCAGAGGAAAAAAGTCGTGTCGTATGTCTTTGGGTCAGCTGCTTCTCCCGAGTCTCCTCGGGTATTTAGGTTCCCGAAGTTGCCCGCGAACTTTATGTCGGAACATTCTAAGAGTGGCTCGAGTGATTCGGATGATGGCTCCGAGGCGAGGTGATGGAGATGAGAAGGGTTTTAAGGTTTGTACAGAAACAAGAAAGGAGGGAAAGGATGATAGTAATTTTTTTTTGTTATTTTGATTTCAATTTTTTTATTCAAAAATGTATTTTTCTTGTTCATTGTTGTTAGATGAGTGCATAGAGAAATGATTTTTTATTTTTATTTTTATTTTTTTGGGGTTAAAATTCTGACTCATGATTTTTTGCTTTATATACCCAAATGCAGTTGGGAATGTTATATGGTACATAATGCAATTATCACAAAATCTTGGGGTTGTTGGAAAAGCAGAGTGTAACAATGGGGTTATTACAAACAAGCCTTTGGGATACTATAAAGTTTTAAACACTACTACCAGGTTTCCATTTCTTGACCTAAAACACCAGTATGCAATATGTGTCTGTGTTAGTAATTCAGATACACAAATTTGATCTACAATGTATAGAAACAACGTTTCAAGTATAAAGAACTGCAGCAAGCGAGATACGATTTTCTAATCCGATTTTCTGACTTGAAAAATAAATGTGTTGATGCTCAATTGAGCAAAGTTGTTTCCTAGTCGTCTGCTCGATTTTCCAGCAGAGGCCTTGGGAGCTGTGATTCTGTTCACACTGCGAAAACAATGCATTTCACCGACTTGATGTGGGAGGTTAACTCGCCTGCGAATTCAAGAGAGAAAAATTAAGTCAGTGATTTTGGAGATAATGGTGATAATGATATAGTGATACCAAGGGTTAGTTAACATAAAGTACCTCTGGGGTCTGATATAATTATACATATAAATAACTAAAGTGTAAAGATAACTTTCTGAACTTACAAAAACCAACCCTGGGGTTTTATTTTGTCTTACATGTATAGTCCATTGCCTCGACAAACAATACATTTTTCACGCAGAAACGTCTCCAAATTTAAACGTGATAGACTTAAATTCTCAGCATATGCCATGCAGAATTGAGAAATGATTGTTAAATAATAAGCTCACATTTAGGAATAACAATTATCAGAGAACGACTAGAATAGTCAATACAAATCTGTCCCCAAAAAGGATTTCCTGCCTCGAATACCGTATTTAAAATCTAATGAATTTAGTAAAATACCACCAATGACCAATCAGGTGTGATTCAAAATCAAAGATGTTCAAAATTAAATACTGCAATTATTTAAGTAGAAAAAGTCGAGTAAATCACAAAGATTGTTCTATTTGATCTTTTTAACAAAAACAAAAAAAACAAAACGTACCCTTGATTTACACTAAGCTGAGCATTTGCGATGTCTCTTGGATGAAATGGCCACAAGAAGGGTATGGTAGTTCAAAATACCTCTTGTTAACAGATGAAAATTTTCCAGAGTATAAACTTCTCCACTGTAAATTTCATGAGCTGGTATAGATCTTTTTGGATGACAGCATCAATAATCTCGAACTCCATATCGGGTTTGATTGGCTGTTTATACACAGCAGCAATGGAGAGGAGAACCAATCCATCTTCAGTCTGATTCTTTTCACTCAATTCTTTCATCTCCGCTAACAATGCTGAATTCAAAGAAATCATCATGGAAACCAATGGTAAATGAAATTAGATTCGAGATTAAAATATTTTGTATTGATTAAACACAATCAATTCGCATATTGAAGAAATTCAAATATTCCACAATACATAATAGCTGCTTTAATTATCCATGATACAACAAATAAATATAATATTACGAAGACTGAAGAGAATTCGGTTGATGTTTATGTAAGACCGTTCAGGATTTATAGTAATTTGAATTGAAGAGAGACCTACCATCTTTCAACCATACTCTCAATCCAGATAACTGAGCTTTCTATCCCTCTGCATGGTAATTGACAGCTCACCAATAATCACCACACGAGCAAACCCCGTCTCTAAAGTGATGAAACCGATTAGAATCTCTCACGATAATCTCCCTCTCTGTAAGCCTCGATATGAATTTCGTCACATTATGGCAATCACCACACACCCGCAGATTCTTGTATATCCTTATACAAGTTTTAGGGGGTGAATTAAGAATTCCATACATAATAGCTAGCCTCTCACTATGGCCTGTGAGTATACTCTCCTTCTCATCGTCTTCCACATCTTGTAGGACAAAACTATAATCCGGGTTGTACCCTAGCCCTTTCAATTTAGCATTTAGTAGAGCCAACTCCTTATAAATCTCCTCACACTGAGGGTGAGACTGATGGCCTGTGTAAAAGACTTCGACTTTATTATTTAATTCTACCGAACTCCACCCGGGAGTCTTCCACAGTCCCCGATCACGAGCCAGTGACCTCACCTCATCCACGCCTTCCCACCTCCCAGAATTCGCGTAAATGTTCGACAACAGGACATAATACCCAACATTTTCCGGGTCTAGCTCGAACAATTGGGCCGAGGCCTTTCGGCCAATTTCAACATTTTTGTGGATTCTACAAGCACCAAGAAGGGCGCCCCATATCGAGGCATCAGGCCTCAAGGGCATTCCCGATATGAATCCATACGCCTTTTCCAGAAGCCCGGCCCGGCCAAACAGGTCAACTATGCACCCATAGTGTTTCAATGTGGGCTTTATTCCGTATTCTTCTTGCATGACTTGGAAGAAGCGTTTGCCTTCATCGACCAGGCCTGAATGACTACAAGAAGTCAATAACGACAAGAAGGTCACGTGATCAGGCTTCACTCCTTCGTCTACCATATCTTGAAAGAGCTTAAGAGACGTCTCTCCAAGTCCATGAAGCCCGTGGCATGATATTAAGGCATTCCAAGGCACAGAATTCTCCCTCGGCACCTCTTGGAATAAAGACATTGCTTCACTTAGTCTCCCGCATTTTCCGTACAGATCAATCAGGCAAGTACCGACATAGACATCCATGTCAAGGTTTTGTTTGAGGGCCCGGCAATGGATTCCCATTCCATCTCTAAGAGAACCCAAATGGGCGTAAGCAGGTATAATTGACACCCACGTCCCTTGGTTAGGTTTCAAATCCTCATTCACTTTCATCATTTGATACATGCTAATGGCCTCACTCGCAAAACCATTTTGAGCATAGCCTGTTATCATAGTATTCCACGAGATCACATCTTTAGAAGGAAGTTCCTCAAATACCCTCCGTGCAGAGTCAATGACGCCTAATTTTGCATACATGTCAACAATTCCATTTCCAATAACGGTGTCCTTCGTGATCCAAAATCTTCTAATCACAAATCCATGAACAGATTTGCCCAGTAAAAATTCTTTCGTCTGCGCAAGGCACGAAGACAAGCTCACGAGTGTCAACAAATCCGGTTTGACTTTATTAATTTTCATGTCATAGAAGAAAATGAGAGCCTCATGGGGACAATCATTTTGCTCGTACGCAGAGATTATTGAGTTCCACGAGACTAAGTCCCTAATATTCATGTGGTCGAAAACATTCTGAGCATTTTCCAAGTAACCGAATTTGGAGTACATATTGATCAAGGCATTGGAGACAAACACATTACATTCCAACCCGTGTTTTATCGCTAATAAATGGATCGCAGTACCACTCAACACATCATTACTCTGAGCACAAATCGAGAGCATAGTGGAGACAGTTAATGAATCCAGTTCAATCCCCTTCAATATCATATCGTCGAAAATGGCCAGGGCCTCTTTAGAATTCCCATTTTGAGAAAACCCAGAAAGCATGGAGTTCCAACACCCCGTATCTCGAAATGGCATGTCTTTGAAAATCGTGTACGCACGTTCGGGAAATCCAAACCGGCAGTACATGTGCACTAACGAAGCAGCCACAAACACATCCCACTCGAACCCCAATTTCAAGACCCAAGAATGAATCCTCGTCCCGTCGACTAGAGATTTACAAGCTTTCAAAACGGGTGGGAATGTGTAGAAGTCGGGTCTAACGTCAGTAGCACTGGAGAGCATTTCAAAAGCGCATTTCACGGCTTCGCTAAAACGGGAATTCCTGACGTAAGCCGATAACATGGAGTTCCAAGTGTAGGAATCTTTCCTCGGAATTCGATCGAAAGTGTCCCGGGCCATCGAGACATCTCCGAGATAGGAGTACTTGTTGACCAGTCGCGTGGAGAAAAAAATGCTTTCAGATTTCCCGGAAACAATAAGGAGAGCGTGGACGCTCTTGGTGGACTCGGCTGTTGTGCAGGCGTTGAACAGCAGCTCAGAATCAATTTTTTCGGTCCTTCCATTGGTGTCCTTTGCTAAGCTGCTTATGAATCTAACACTGTGCGAAGGCAAAGGGTAATAATAACACGGAATTCGCTTCGAAAAAATCCCACCTTTGCAGCTGGGCATTAATCTGCGTATCAAAATCAAAATGTAGAATCCATAACTTCGAATATGAAACAAATTTCTGACGAAATTACTGCAAAAAATGGAAATTACTAAATTTAGCTAATACATCAAATCCGAAACTAAAAAAATGCGATTTTCTGAAGAACAGGGCAGCGAATTCGATACGCGCTAAAAAAAAGAAGGAAATAGAATAAAGAACATTGTAAATTGATATGGAAAAGGGAGGCGTATAATCGAGTTACCTGAACATTCATGTACGATTAACTGCAATACACAGTGACGAATTTTTCCCCAAATTATGAATTTAGGGTTTATTCATAAAGACAAATGCCCTGTTTGTTTTTTCGTTTTCGTGTTAGCAAAGGTGTTGGCCATATAAATTTGTTAGGGTTTCAATTCCGGTTCTGTATTTGTATAATATTGTTATTCTAGTCCGTAATTAAAATAAATTGTACTGCATAATTTTGAAATTTTTACAATAATAAAGAATTATTATAAAATAACATTTTGTATGCAAAAATAAATCAAACCTTTTAAATATTGTAAAATAAATTATGACTTTAATTCTAAAAAATTAATTAATAATTAAAATTTTCGTTTTCATTACAAATTACATGTGTATATAAATCATAATCTTTGGTATGCAAAAATAAATCAAACATTTTAAATATTGCAAAATAAATTATGACTTTAACACTAAAAAATTAATTAATAATTACAATTTTCTTTTTCATTACAATTTATTTTTGTAAAATATTAAACAAGAAAGTAGAACAATTAATGTGTATATAAACCCAAATTGATACTTATATTTATTATTCTTAATTATTAAACAATTAGGAAGCTAATATATATATTCTGTATAAGATCTAATTCTGAATTCAGAGTCTTAATTAATTAAGGTTTCTAATGATTAATCATGTCGAAAGGATATTTGAAACAGTTTGATTTGCCAGAACCCGTAATCCAACTCATACAATCTTTCCTCGCCGCAAAAGAAGCTGCACAAACAGCTCTTCTCTCCAAGTCATGGGGCGGCGCGTGGCTCACTCGCCCCAACCTCGACTTCGATCTCACAGACTTTTGTCCAAAATCCTTGGAGTTTGTTATCAAGGCACTTGAAAGGTACGAGAATTTCAACCTCGAAATCGAGAGTTTCGGGCTGCGTATCAAAAATCCTCCATGTTTCGATACCGCTGCAAAATTTGATCATACAGAGTTGGTCGATAGGGCGTTGAAATTGGGACCCACTCGTCTCACTTTCGAATCCGAGACGTTTAGTTATGAAATTTGTGATGATCATCATATCAAGAATTATCATAGCCTTACGTCTCTCGCGCTGAATCATGTGAATTTCCAAACCTCGTTTCTTGATCACTTATGGTCTATATTCCCATCCCTCAAAGACTTAACCCTATCGATAACCAAAGCAGCTCTAACCCGATCAAAAAATTCCAAAGATCGAGAAACGATACTAATATCAAGCCCTACACTTGAACGTCTGGACTTTCACATGGGAGACGATACGGCTGAGACAATGGTCAAGCTCGATCTCCCGAGTATTCGTAAGTTATCCTTTGTATGCTCATCCATTCCTAAACTCTCTGTTAAATCAAGGTCAAAGTTATGGGAGGAGTCTTACGTATCCGTATCGAATGTCATAAGTGCTTCATGGTTCTACGCACTGAGTCGCTTTATAAGGAAGTTGATGAGGTTTTCAAGGATATTTTTGTCACTTCATGTTCACTCTCTAGACACATTTGATTACGAGCCCGGAAAAATTCGAGGTTTGCCCACGCCTGAAATCGAGAATCTGACCATTTACGACTCTGAGAACATGTCAACCCTAAGTTATTATGTTCTCTTTGATGGGTTGTTCCGGATGTGTCACCCGAAAGTGATTACTCAGTACATGCCTAATATTGCTCTCTCAATTGGTCGTCCCGAAGCAAACAATATTCGTTTCCTTGGGAAAAGACTTTTAGAAGCACGAGATGCAAAAGTCCTTGCAAACCAATACATGTATGGTTTGAATGATCTCAAGGAAGCAAGAGCACAGGTTTTCAATGAGGATTTCGATGAGTGGAGGCGTGAAGAGTCGATTGATGCGTTATCAAATTACTGGTATTACTCCCCAACTCCAGAAGAATATCGTCATCCAAAAATTCGCTTCCGATTGAACTGGTAACCGTTTAACAAATTTTGGTAGTTATATATTGTTAAGTTGTTCTTTAATTCCATGTTTCTGTTTTTCAGTTTTATGATATGCATTAGTTTGTTTTTCGTTTTAGTGTTAGCAAATGTGTTTAAAAGAAAAGGAATTTGCAATTTTGGCATACAAATTTGTTAGGGTTTCTATTTCGGTTCTGTATTTTTACAATATTGTTATTCTAGTTGAGTTTTTTTTTTTTTTGGCATAATGTTAATTTGTTCTTTAATTCCATGTTTAGTTGCATGTAAATATAAGTATATAAGCCTTTTCTTTTAATTTAAGTAATTTAATTTTTTTTTCTTTTGTTTCTTACTTAAGAAGTTATGTTTCAATGATTCATATTTCTTACTTATGAAGTTATATATATATAAATAAATAAATATATATATATATATATATATACACATGGAAATAAATCTATTTAATTACTATATACGGAAAATACTACCTTAATTTGACACCCAAATATGCATGTATATGTGTGTGTGTGCATCGCATCAAACTTAATATCGATATCCTAAAAAATAAACGACATGGCAGAGGTAGATCCAGAAATCGGCATTCAGCGTCCGCGCCGTTTAATGCTATGGTTTCATCTTTCTCCTCTCTCATGGTGTCTGAATCTACCTTTTTTCGTTGGTCCGATTACTATGCTTTATGAAAATAACTTACTTCCACTGTAAGTTATCTCGTGCATGTTGTTAGAAAAAATGTAGACGGGATTAGTCGACAACGAAAGTAATAACAAAGGAAATACGGAAAGTAAAACTTCAGATTGCTGGCCGAGGCGTTTGCACTTTCCGCAAATCAGTAAAGCCCCGTGTATGCTACGGTTACAGGCTCTCTGATCCCAAAGATACAACGGCAGCGGGGCTCGAACGATCGCACACTGAATCGAACCCTCGGTTTGAACGGAAAAGGTAAGAACAGAGCACACTATGCAAATGAAATGATGATATGAAGACTGGGTTTTTTCTCGTGCGTAAATGAATGCATGTATTGTCTTTTTATAGACTGCACTCAAGGGGGTTACACCACTCAGATGGTGGTTCGTGGGTTGGCAGTTTGCACTGAGTGGAGGAAGACCAACTCCACCACCTTCAACTGCCCATTAATTAATTACGAAATTAATTAATATCTGGGCCGAGCCCCCAAAAGATTAATTAATGTGTTCAACTGGGCTGAATAAAATCGAGCCCAAAACTTCAATCGGACCGTGTCCAAAAAGACCAGCCCAATAATCCCAATTGGCCCAGTGGGCCCCGGGAAGCCCAGAGTCCAATTGACCAAATCACCAAGCCCAAGCCCAAGCCCAAGCCCAAGCCCGGGCCGGGCCGGGTCGGGGCGGCAAAATCGAGCCCAAAACTTCAATCGGACCGTGTCCAAAAAGACCAGCCCAATAATCCCAATTGGCCCAGGGAATTGGCCCAGTGGGCCCCGGGAAGCCCAGAGTCCAATTGACCAAATCACCAAGCCCAAGCCCAAGCCCAAGCCCAAGCCCGGGCCGGGTCGGGGCGGGGCGCGCGCGTGTGGCCCTTGCCATGTACCGCTAGGGGTGCATGGACTTAGTCAACTTGTTGAACACTCATACTCTCTTATCACTTTTAAAGAAAAATGACTTTTGGTATTCTTTCTATGTGGGATAACATATTTCCCAATAAAATAATAATTGCTTCCATTTACCAAAGTAGTATTTATGGCAATCTTTACACATTTATTTCTCACTCACCGATTAACGGATTTTGACGAAATAAAAACTCATAATTACCTCGTAACACGTAGATAATTATAGTAACGATTAAACTCGAAATCGAATACATTTAATAGCCATTAAAAATTACAAACTTTGGACAAAATACATGAATTATTAAATACAAATTAATAATAATTCCAACACATGTTTCTTGGCTCATCGTTTCACTCTCGTTTGCTCACTTTTGTATATTTATCTACGCCTTTGCTATACGCAAACCCGTACCCCACATCCTCCCTCGTTCTGTTAAGCAGTTGTTTGAGTCGGCTTTCGTCCTCGTCTGTTTGTGTTGGTGTTGTTTCTGTTGGTGTTACTTTGAAAGGGATTATTACATGCTTATACCACGATTTGGGGGCTTGGTCTTTTATTCAACGTTATTCCGATCATGAATCTTTGGTGGCATTTCGAGAACTTTGGCTTCTTGGACTGCGGCTTGACGTTATTGATCGAGGCGGGGTTGTGTTGTTGTACCAAATTAAATGGCGGTACTTGTTTGTTTGTGCTCAAGGACTTGTGTCGCCAATATTATTCCGACAGAATTAAGAACTCGACAGAGAAGCATCTCATCTGATTTCAGAAATTTTTGTTGGTGTACACAAATCACATGTGTGGGAGAGAGCTTGATGCTTGTTATATATCATGTTTTTCTTTAACATGCTTGTTATATATCATGTTTTTCTTTAACTAATGGTACATAGTCAAATTTTGACAAAATGTTCTATTGGACTATATTTGATGACCTACTCTTATAAATTTTAACTAACGGTTTTTATAATACATGAGCCGGCCAATTTTATATAAGAAAATAATAAATTTGTTAACAAAATTCTAATTAGGGAGTTTATTTAACTATTAAATTGGGCGTATATAATAATAATAATAATAATAATAATAATTTACTAACTTATTATCCTTAATAGGACACGTTATAATTATTAGGGATAATTATAGTTTAGTACCTGAACTTAAGTCATTTTTGCACTTTGCTAACTGAATTTTTTTTTTTTACATTTTAATGGCTGGTCTATGCATTTTTTGCATTTTGATGTTATTTTTATCGGAAAACCGGCGATAGTAAGTTTATAGTGGCATTTTAATAATTTTTATGTATTTCATAAACTTGCAATTACCCTTATACCCTTGTGTGTGTATAAAAAAATAGATTAAATGTTTTATTAACAAAAATCTACATACACACTAATAAAACAAATATAAATAATAATACAAAACATAAAAAAACACAAATAAACTCAATATTAAATCTATACCTAAATCTAAATCAATATTTAATTAATCATAAAAATATTTACATCTAGATCTATCTTTGGCGGCGAGAAACTCCGAATAGGTAGCAACTTCCTCTTGCATCGAGGACGAATGTTAGGGCTGAAGGAGGAGATTTAGATCTAAGCCTCACATTTTCGCTTGAAAATTCAAAATTTGCCGGAATTTTTGCGCGTGAGTCGTACGCGCCATTTGAATTAGGGATTCCCGGTGACCTAATCCACGTGGCGACAATTGATTGACTGAAGTTGTTTTAGAAAACAAAAAAAAATCCACGTATGCATGCCACGTGGATATTAGAGGAATAAAAAAATACAAAAAATTGAAATGAGTGTAGATTAAAAAAGTAGAGCTGGTGGGATTTCTTTTTTTTATTACTTTAATATCCACGTGGCATGCATATGTGGGTTTTTTTTTTTTTTTTTGGTTTTTTAAAACAACTTCAGCCAATCAATTGTCGCCACGTGGATTAGGTCACCGGAAATCTCTAATTCAAATTGCGCGTGCGACTCACGCTCGGAAATTTCGGCGAATTTTGAATTTTCGTGCAAAAATTGAATGAAATAGACTCAACTTTAAGTTTTAGTGAATAAATTTGAGAAAGCGAGACTTTGTGGTAGCAAAAGAAAAATAGGCCATCTTTATCTTTATGCATCTTTATGGGATTAATCCCTTTTCTCTATAAAGTTTTAATTAGGGCTTTATAAATTCCAATCATGTTCATAGAATTTCGCAGGCTTAATTAATTCCAATCATGTTGATAGAAATTCGCAAGCGAATTCGTACGGCTGCTGAGATTGATTTACCGGAACCGATAATCCAACTCATTCAATCTTTCCTCACCACAAGAGAATCTGCACGAACAACTATCCTCTCCAAGTCATGGCGAAGCGCGTGGCTCACCAGCCCGGACCTCATCTTCAGTCAAGCAAACTTTTGTGGAGTTAGGACGAAATACATAAACCGTGAATTTAATCCAAAATTCTTGGAGTTTGTGGAGAAGACACTTGAGAGGTACGAGACTTCCAACCTCAACATCCACAGTTTCAATCTGATCATGTCACATCCGAAGAGTATGGCTACAAAATTGATTTGTAGAGCGTTGAAATTGGGGCCCACTCGTCTCACTTTAGACTTTGTCAACAGTGATGATTTTCTTATACCGAACGAGGTGTTTAGCAATGAAAACCTCCTTTCACTAACCGCGCAATCGTGCAGAATCAATCCGAATCCAGACGAGGTATCTTGTTCGAGCCTTCAATCCCTTAGTTTCTATCATGTTCAGATAGAAAGTTATGATACGATTTTTTGTATAATATCGAGGTTCCCTTTGATTGAGAAACTGTCATTGGAAAAAGTCTATGTTGATCGTGATTATCGTGCTGCATCTGTTGTTGATGATAGTCTGCTCACTAATATTAGTCCTCTTCATAGGCTAAAGACTTTGGTGCTGAAACATGTGAATTTCGACACCTTGTTTCTTGCCGACTTATCGTCTAAACTTCCATCCCTCAAAGATTTAACCCTTCATATAATTGATGATCGAGAAAAGATACTAATTTCGAGCCCTACACTTGAACGTCTGGACTTTCAAATTAAAGAACAATGTGTACCTAGTTATACTACTATGGTTGTTCAAGTGGTGAAGCTCGATGTCCCAAGTATTCGCAAGCTAACCTTTGCATGTTCAGACATCCTTGATGAAATGTCTGTTATACCGAATTCAAGGGGATGGGAGTCTTGCGTATCGTTAACGCGTGCCAAATGTTCCGATGCCTCATGGTTCTACAAACTGAGCAACTTTATCGACAAGTTCAAGTTTTCGAGGATATCTCTGTTGTCACTTCATGTTTACGTTATAAGCATCCTTATTCACGAGGAGGCGGGAGACATTCGAGGATTGTTCAAGCCTGAAATTGAGAATCTGACAATCTACGACCCTTTGTACACGACAAACAAAAGTTATTACACTCTCTTTGATAGGTTGTTCCAAATGTGTCACCCAAAGGTGATTAATATCCGATACGTGCTTACTACTTATCGAACAAACATTATTAAGTTCCTTGTGAAAAGGTTTTTAGATGCACAGGATGCAAAAGTCTCGACCCCAAACCAATATTACTTAATGTGGGGTTTGAATGAATACATCAAGGAAGCAAGAGCGCAGGTTTTCGATCGGGCTGTTTCTACGTGGAGGGATGTCACATTGAATTCATTAGCAGATGAGGACTCAACAATTGTAGAAAATTATCGAGATTTTCGCTTCCACCTGAACTGGAAAGAGTAACTAAATTTAACTAGTGGTGAAAAATTCATATATTGACAGAGATCAAAAGCTTCTTTGTATTTATCGATAGTTACACTTTTGCCCCCATTTGGGGCAGTTCTGCAAATATTTTCTAGAATTGGTCCAATTTATTTTTGTCCTTTTTTTTTTTCAGAATACTTTAAACACAAATTTTGAATTGCATTCTTCTGTGTTACATTATGGTGGCACATTCTGCACAAAATCTAATCCTGAATTCTGAGTACTTACTTAAGGTTTTAGTATTATAAGGGTAAATTTCCAATCCAATCATGTTCATAGAATCTGGTAAATTTCGTAAGACATACTTTGATGACATACTTTCGTCGAAGCAAATCTTGCTACTACGAATTCCAGCCTCAAGATTGACAGTTTCAGGCTCAGTATGAAATGTCCGAGGGCGATTGCTACAAAATTGGTTTGTAGAGCGTTGAAATTGGGGCTGACGCATCTCACTTTAGACTTTGAGGGTAGTTCTGATTTCCATACACCGAACGAGGTGTTTAGATATGAAAACCTCGTTTCACTAATCGCAAAATGGTGCAGAATCAATCTGAATCCAGGCTTCAATTCCTTAGTCTCGAATATGTTAAGATAGAATGTACCGATACCATTTTTCGTATATTAATGAAGAGCTGTCCTTTTGATGTGGCAAGACAGTGTTATCATAGCATGAGCTCCATTTTTTGTATATACTAGGTGACATGATGATCACTTTCTACGTACAGTACTCTTAGTAACTGTAATTCGAATTAGGGAATTGATGAAATACATAATCAAGCAAATCCAATGATACAGTCCATGTTTTATTGAATTTTGGACATGCGACTTCTTTGATCGAGCACACTAACATTTCGTCTTGCATACGCACAGAGCATCAACGGTTGTGTAGTTGCATTCAACCCATACTGTTTCATGAGGGTATTCCTTTTGGCATCTAATTTGACATGTTCTAGTGTCATATGCTCCTCCAATGTATCTGCATAACGCTGGATCGTAATCCAGTATTTTGTAATGGCATTCTCCTTGAACATCTCCCATATGGACTGAACAAATGCAATGGACACACATATAATATATATAAAAAAAGATATTATTACTTATCGATTTTAAAAAATTTCAAAAATTTAATATATTCCTGCAAACAAATTAATGAAAATTATACCGAAGACGAGAACTGCTACGAGAAAGACAAAGATTCGAAGTTGATGATTCGCCATTGATGATAAGATAGACTATGTTCGTTCAATTCTCTCACAATTAATTAAGCTCTAAAAATGAACGCAATATATAAGAATATGATATGATAGTTGTAATTCCATGAGTTATTATATAGGTGAAAATATATTATTAAATATTTAATAAATTTTGATAATTAATGTAGCATCCAATTTTTCATAAAATAACGTAAAGAGGATTTTCTTTATATTCGATAATTAATATAACATTCCAATTTTTATAACATAAGATAAAAAGAGGATTTTTTTTATATTTAATAATTAATGTAACATTCCATTTTTCATAATATAACATAAAAAGAATTTTCTTTATATTTGATAATTAATGTAACATTCCATTTTTCATAACATAATTTAAAGATGATTTTCTTATATCCAACATTATAATTTAGACATTTAAAATATATAAATATTCAAAACAAAGTATATTTCTTGGTGAGTATATCCAAAGACCAACCACGATAAAATTGTAATCTTAAAATCTATCCCCAAGACTCAGAATAAAATTATTAAGGTACAATACAGATATGTTAGTGTGTAGTTCTTCCTAGTTCAACATAGAACCATGTGTTCTTGTTTGAACTACGTTGAACTATATACTATTGTTTTGTAGTAACTTCATGTGTATTGTGTGTATGTTTAATTGCTTAAATTCATACAAGTCTGCTAGGTATGAGTAGAGCTAACTGGGATATGTAAGTGGATCTTCCTGGAGCCACGACATGCAACGAGTACTCAGTGTTGGACTAGCGGACTTAAAGAAGCAAACAACATGGAGCTCTCTGTGTGCACAATTGTGAATGACCCACGTGGTTCTATGTACACCAGTGTGGTTCTCGAATTCACTATTGCACCACCAACAAGAGAGTTCAAGTTCTACACAATGAAGAACTTGAATCAGTGCTAACACTTTGATGGACACGGAGCAAGCACAGGTAGACATGGAGCTGGAGGAATGACTGCTAAGGAATGAAACCAGCTACGGGTGCGGCTAGAAGACTTCGCTAGAAGAATTCAAGTCCAAGAAGAAATACCAAGTATACTAGCTGTGCATGCACCAAGCTCGAAGCGCGAACACATGCTAGTGTGGCAGCGGGTAGAGCTACGTTCATCAAGTACGGAACAATGGAATATTCGTTGAAGATGCCTTGGGCTCGGTTGTTCCATTGGGCCGTCATGGGCTTGGCCCATTAAGCGTGAATTCCGGAAACCCTAATTTACGATGCCTATAAATAGAGGGTTGTTGGAATTCATTGATTACACTTTTGATTTGACATATTCTAGAGAGAGAAATATTGTAGACCGAGAGACTTCGCTAGAAAGCTCCGGTCATACCCTCTGTTTAGTCTTAGTAGTACTCGTCGCTAGATTAGTTCTACTTAGACTTAGTTTTTGGTCGTGTGACCTTTCTACAAGATTCGCTAGAATTTTGTAGATGTTTTTGTAAAGTGGTTCCACCCATTACAAGATCAATACAAGTTTACTTTATAGAATCTCTAAATTGTGTTAAGTAATTGTACTCTACCTTACACCACTTCTCTGTAGGTAGACCTAAGTACAATATACACAATTTCAATTGGTATCAGAGCAAGTTCACCACCTTCGGTGTGATCCTAGGAAGAGATTCTACAATGGAGTCATTTACCGTCCTCAAACCCGTCATCCTTAACTCTTCAAATTACTCCTATTGGAAGAGCAAAACTCGGTTGAAGCTGAAGAATGTAGACTCACGGGTGTGGGCTGCTGTTCTACACGGTTGGAGTCCCCCTACCTACACTGATACAGACAATGATGTGCGTGTCAAAGAAGAATCTACGTGGACTAACGCCGAACATGAAGCAGCCACGTTCAATTCCAAAGCTATCCACATTATCACTGATCTCATAGACGTTCACATGTTCCAAATCGTGAAACATCTCACGTCTGCTAAGCATGTGTGGGACACCTTGGAGAGAATGTGTGAAGGAAGTGAGAGTATCAAGAAGTCCAAGTTAAGAGGACTCACTACTACGTTCCACAAGCTTGAAATGAGGGAAGATGAGGATCTCGATTCTTTCTTTAACAAAATTATGGCTATTGTGAGCGAATGCCAAGAACTCGGAGACCCCATACCCCCACCACTTATTTGCACTAAGGTGCTTCGAGGTGTAACAGAGAAGTTCTCCGTCAAAGTGACGACTATAGAGGATACTAAGCTAGGTCTCTCTGGGGACTACAACGAGATCATGAGTCACTTGAAGAATTATGAGTTGAATCAAAAATTGAAGGACAAGTCCTACTCCATGACCCCTTTTGAAAATTCTATGAAGGCACTTGCAATCACTCAGAGTGGCTCCAGCTCCACCTCTAACAACGAAGGAGTAACACATCTTCCTCAGTCCACCGATCAGAGTGCTTTTCTTGCTGAAGACTCCGATGATGAGAGTGAAGCTCTTTCTCTTCTCAACTCTCCCAATCCCGATAAGTTTGCTGCCCTCCAAGATTCGGTAAGCTACTTGGTTCGCCAAGACATCAAGAGGAAGAGGAGGTTCAAACAATTTCGTAACCAAAGGAGCCCTGGAAATTCCTACTCTACTCCACCTGCTGCTGGCCCTAAAGGGTATAGCCCCAACCGTAGGTTTGTTGCCAGCACCCCCGGCAAGGACATGTCTAAGATCAAGTGCTTTGAGTGCAAAGGGATGGGGCATGTGAAGAATGAGTGCCCAAATTTACACCGGAAAAACAATATGGATGTTAGCTATTTGGTGTTTGATGGAGATGACTCTTTGTATTCATCTGAGGAAGAGCAGGGAAAGATGGTGGAGCCAAATAATGTCAATGCACTCTTAAGTGCTATTGACAGTGAGAGTGATGAAGAGTATGAGGTTGACCAAGCTGACTTGGCCACTCATGAAAATATTTTTTGCTATACCTCTGTGATTGCAGGCATGACTGGAAAGGATGCCACCTCTACCACCTCTGCTGAGAAGGTGAACAAGAAGGACTTTGATGTGGTGATGTTGGAACTGGAGAGAGCCTTGAAGAAGATAAAGGAGCTAGAGGAAATTGTCAACAAAGAAGACTCGGAGAAGGATTTTCTCAGAGATTCCTTGGCCAAAATGGAGGAAGGCTATGCTATGCGCACCAAGGAGCTCTATCAAGCAAAGGACAAATTGGATGTTGCAAATTGCCTTTTTAAGAAGCTTAATACTGGCACGTCTAAACTTGACTCTATGTTGAACTGTGTTAACACCAAGCACTTTGGTCTTGGCTTTAAGGAAACCTTTGATTCCGTTTACTCCGATTCTCTTAATGCTTGTCCTAAATTTGTGCATGGTAATGACAAAACTATCATTGAATCTAATATGGCTAAGCCGGAGGATGCTCGAACATCCAAAGGAAACTCGGCCTCTACCTCGAATGTGAAAATTCTCAAACGCATTACCACAAATTCTCAAACCCAAAATGCTTCTATGTCCATGTTGACACCTACAACTAGCTCAGGGCCTACCTACAACAAGAAAAATTTCACACGTAATGTATCGAATCGGTCCAAAACATCGAATTCTATCTCTACTTCTTCCATTAATGCTGGCTTGCCCGGTTCTACCTATGCCCCTGCCCACTATAAGAAAGTCTACGTGTGTGACTATTGTGGGAAGAAGGGACATATCAAACCTTTTTGCTACAAGCGTATTGATGACTTGAACATGCACGGTGTGAGGTTGAGACAAGTTTGGAGACCCATTTTAAAACCTATCCAAAGTCAAGCTAAACAAGTATGGAAGGTCAAAGCAGCTCTTCCCACACCTGTGATAATGAAGAATAAACAAGTTTGGAGAAGGAAGGACGAAGAAGTAAGATGCAATGTTGCATTCACTGTGGCTAAGGGCACTACAAAAGAGACTTGGTATTTTGATAGTGGGTGCTCCCGGCACATGACCGGCACCAAAGACTCTCTTATTGATTTTGTTCCACACTCTGGTGGTCCCGTTACCTATGGAGGGGGAGCAAAGGGAAGTATAGTGGGTAGTGGTACCCTAAATGTCAAAGGTCTACCCGCATTAAGGAACGTTTTACTTGTTGATGGTCTTTGTGCTAACCTTATCAGCATAAGCCAATTGTGTGATGATGAACTAAATGTGAAGTTCAACAAGGAAAGTTGTGAAGTGTACAACACAAAGGGGGAGTGTATTCTCACAGCTGCCCGTGCAAAGAACAATTGCTACGCCATTAGTGAATCTTGCCTAAGTACTTCTACCCCTGATGAGATAGATATTTGGCACCAACGACTTGGTCATACCAGCCTTCGAAATCTTGAGAAGCTAGTTCAAATAAAGGCTGTCAGAGGTATAGATAGCATACCCAAGATTGACAAGAGAGTTTGTGGAGATTGTCAGATGGGCAAACAAACTCGATCCCCCCATCCAGCTATCTCTACCCACAACAGAACTACTGAGTGTTTTGAACTACTCCACATGGATCTAATGGGACCCATGGAAGTGCAAAGTTTGGGAAACAAGTGGTACACTCTTGTTATTGTGGATGATTTTTCAAGGTATACCTGGGTGAATTTCCTTGGAACGAAGGATGAAGCTTTTGAAGCCTTTCGATCCTTAGCTCGTAGGATCCGCACCACCTACGCCAAAAGAGTCCAAAGAATCCGTAGTGACCATGGTGGTGAATTTCAAAATAGGGTGTTTGTTGAATATTGCACTCGTAAAGGGATTCATCATGAATTCTCGGCGCCCAAGACGCCACAACAAAATGGCATTGTGGAGAGGAAGAACAGGACTTTACAAGAAATGGCAAGAGTTATGTTAGTAGCTGCAGGTATGGCAAAGGGTTTTTGGGCAGAAGCACTGAGTGCAGCTTGCTATGTGGTGAACCGGATTAGTATTCGTGCCGGAACTCAATGTACGGCATATGAGCTCCTAACGTCCAAGCAACCGAACGTTGCACATCTTCGTGTTTATGGGTGCCTTTGCTACATCTTAAATGATAGAGATCCGTTGAAGAAATTTGATCCTAAGTCAGACAAGGCTATCTTTGTTGGCTATGCCCTTAACAGCCATGCTTATCGAGTGTTCAACCTCCGGACTAAGACGGTACAAGAGTCCACAAATATTAAATTTGATGAGTATCATTTTCACGAGAATCCGTCTAAGTCCACTATGCTCCGAGATGATTCTCATCCTGTTCTACCCACGACGGAAGTATTGGTTGAGGGGGAGGTAGATCAAGGAAATGGTCCTTGCATTCCACTCAATAGAAATTCCACATCTCACAACTCTGGTGACTCTACCCCCTCAGAGAATGATGATGATAGTCTAAATCAGGGTAACTCTAATCCTGATATGGGCAACACGGGAGAGTCTACCTCTACCGGAGTTCCGAACTCTGGTCCACCTGCTTATATACGAAAGAGACATCCAAATCAACAAATGATTGGAGATCTCAATCAACGGATCACTCGCTCTACCCGCTCTACCGTCACTCTACCTGCCAATTACCCCGATACACTCTCTAACTTGGCCTTTCTATCACCTGATGTGGGCATACTGAGCTTTGTCTCCGAAATTGAGCCAAGGAATATCAAGGAAGCCATTCATGATGAGTTTTGGATTGCGGCAATGCAGGAAGAGCTACATGAGTTTGAACGGAACAAGGTATGGTCATTGGTCCCAAGACCAAAGAATGTTAATGTCATTGGCACCAAGTGGATTTACAAGAACAAAACCAATGAATTTAATCAAATTGTGCGGAACAAGGCACGACTGGTTGCTCAAGGGTACACCCAAGTGGAAGGAATCGACTTTGAAGAAACTTTTGCCCCGGTGGCACGTATAGAGTCTATTCGATTACTTATTGCGGTGGCTTGTTACAAAAATATTCCGTTGAGGCAAATGGATGTGAAGGCGGCCTTCCTCAATGGAGTGTTGGATGAAGAAGCCTATGTTGAACAACCTAAAGGTTTTGTGGATCCTCACAAACCTGACCATGTCTACCTTCTTCATAAGGCTCTCTATGGGTTGAAGCAAGCACCTCGTGCATGGTATAGTTGTCTTACGGATTTTCTCTTGAATTTTGGTTTTACTCGTGGTAATGCCGACACTACTCTCTTCATAAAACTTGTCAAGAATGAAATGCTTATTGCCCAAATCTATGTTGATGATATTGTATTCGGTGCCACCCATGAACGCTTGGTAAAAGAATTCACTGAAGCCATGGCTTCCTCCTTTCAAATGAGCTTAGAGGGGGAGCTAAGTCACTTTCTTGGTCTTCAAATCTCGCAACGTCCAAATGGAATCTTTGTTTCACAGACTAAGTACGCCATCAACATGCTTAAGAAATTTGATATGGCGGATGCTAAGCCCATGAAAACTCCTATGGCCACCACTGATAAGTTGAGCAAGGCAGAGAAGAGCAAGGACATTTACATCTCTACCTATAGATCTCTTATTGGAAGCTTGCTCTACCTCACTGCCACACGGCCTGATATTATGTTTAGTGTGTGCCTCTGTGCGCGCTACCAAGCAAAACCCAAGGAAGAACATCTTGCTGCTGTGAAACGTATCCTTCGTTATGTTGCCGGGTCTACCGACCTTGGCTTATGGTATACTAAAGACACTTCTTCTTATCTTGTTGGTTTTGCAGATGCTGATTGGGCCGGTGATGCGGATGAAAGAAAAAGTACCAGTGGTGGGTGTTGTTTCTTAGGAAATAATCTTGTCTCTTGGCATAGCAAGAAGCAAAATTGCATTGCTCTCTCTACCGCGGAATCGGAGTATGTGGCTGCGGGGAGTTGTTGCACCCAGCTGCTGTGGATACAACAAATGCTTGCGGATTATCAGATTTCAAGCACACCACTAACCTTGTTCTGTGACAACGAAAGTGCTATAAAGATAAGTCAGAATCCAGTACAACATTCAAAGACCAAGCATATTGACATCCGACACCATTTCATTCGAGACTTGGTTGAACGGGGTAAGGTTGTAATGGAACATGTTCCTACCGAGAAACAACTCTCAGATTTCTTCACAAAACCTCTTGCTTCGGAAAGATTTTTGACTTTACGGAGTTCACTCTGCATGTGTGCGCTTTGAAGGGTAATAGACCGCAAATGGCTGCCTCCACCCACAACCGTTTATTTTCTCAATGGAACCATCAGGTAGAGTAAGGTGAGGTTTGTTGTTGACGGTGCAAAGTGACGTAGTATTTGGACATACTGTTCTATAAATATTTATATAAGCAATTCGTTGGAGTGGACCTTGTCTATTCTACGTCTAGCAGGAAGAGTCGGCCAAAATGAGTTCCTCGATGGATTGGGTCTTGGTTGACCTGGTCTTCGGGCAATTGTAAAAGACATGGTCTTATACATATAATGATGGAAAAAAAAAAAAACAATAATAATAACATCATCTTATAACACCTATCACTGATTGGGTCCTAATCGGCCTGATCTACGCCCTGACAGCAAGTGAAATGGTCGTGATTACACGTTGAACTGGCCAAAATAGCAATACCGTCCATAAAGCACTGTCACTCTACCTCCAATAACTCTCCTCCATGTTCTTTCCAGCGATTTTGATTCACTGTGTGGTGGTACGCATGTCTATTTTGTGTGCGCTTGTTATGCCTTAACCTGTTTCCTGTTTTATTTTAAATTTTTGCAGAACACTCCTGGTCTACGAAGCATGCTTGTCCTACCTTGAAGTGCTTCTTTAGGCTTCGTTGGTCACGACACCTTTTTCCTTGTGAATTTTGAACTCTGGGTAATTCTGTGTAGATCTGTGTGTAATTACTCCTGCTCTACGTGTCATACTTTGAGTTCTCATGAATACCTGTCTGTCTCACGTGCTACTCTTTGTATTTTGTACTATTTGCTGATTTAGCACTAAGTTTTCTTGTCCTACCCTCAAGGTGTCGTGGTGTGCGTGTTCCTGTTTGTTACTCTTGCCTGTGTGGACGTGCTGGTTTCGCTTTGTGCACTGTTCCTGTTGAACGCCCTGCCGTACCTTCAACAATACCTCCTCCACGCCTGTCTATTCACTCTACCGTGAATACCACTCCTTGGGTTCCTTTCTCTGTATATATTCTTTTAAGTATGCTTACTTCACCCTCACCTAGCCTGTCATACGTGCTTCACTTTGGTTTCTGAATTTCAGGTGTTTGGAGAGTTGCATCCTTATGTTTCTTGTTGTTAGCTTGATCTACGGGCGCCTGTCTGGTTCGCTGTTATTTATCAAACGCCCAACCGGACTATGCACACGTGGATAGATCTGGGCCGTAGAAGTTGAACCGCTACAGTCTCCCTATAAATACCCCCACGAGTCAAACACACAGTACACCTTTCACTACGTGTTTTTGAGAGCAAAACCCTATCTTCAAGCTGTTCATATTCTCTGCGCACGGTCTCATACACTCTACCCAGATTTTTACTCTTTACTCTACGCCCACGTTTACCCACTTCACGCTTCCTTGCAATGACAAATTTCGAGACTCCCGAGTTCTACGCTGGAAAGATCGTTGAGCTCAACGCCCAGGTGGCTGTACTTGAAAAATTGTTTGATGAAGAGGAAGATTTCTCCAAGGCAGAACCACTTGGGGTTCAAATCTCTGATCTACGCAAGGTTATCACAGAACACAAGCGCAACAAGTTCCTTGCTGAGAAAGATTTTGCACGCATAGCAAAAGAGAAAAAGGATGAGGAGGATAGACTTGAAGCTCTACGTCTGGAAAAATTGAGACAAGAAGAGGACGAACGTAGAGCCCAGGAAGAGCAAAGAAAGAAGGATGAGGAGGCCCGCATAGCAGAGGAAGAAAGAAAGAGAAAAGAAAAGGAGGAGGCTGACCGCATAGCCAAAGCACAACAGAAGAAGGCGGAGGACGATGCTCTACGCATCCGTGAGGAGAAGGAGAAAACTGAGAAGGCCGCAGCTGACCGTAGAATCCTGATGCAACAAAAACGGCTGGATGAGGCAAATAAACTGATCACAGAAACTCTTTCACCGCAGACGCAGGTGATTGAACACTCGGCTTCCCGCACCACCGCGCTTGGTGACACAGCTCTTGCTGTCACTCCCACCGAGTCCCCCGTCCACCTGTCCACTGATACTACTGTTATTGTGCGTGACACTACGCCGCCGTTCGTTGTCCAGGAACGAAAAGTTGCCTCGAACTTAATTGTCAGAGCCTCGCCAACACGGGTTGTTGGACCTGGATTCTCTGATGATTTCCACACGGAGCTAGCGTCCATACGCTATGAATTTTTGAACTTCAAGGAGGTCAACGCTGAACGCTACTACGGGCACAGCAAGTGGGTCAACCGTGGACTGGAGGCCTTCATGCGAACTATGCATCTGTCAGATGCCATAAATTTCGACGTCGACTTCAGTCTTCACGTCCATCGTATGTTCTTCGCCCACGTAGACCGGGCATTTGGAACTCCTGGCTCTGGGTCCTATGGGAAGGTTATTCTCCGTGGGACTGAGTATGACTTTAGCCCCCGCACGATCAATCAGATTTTTCGCCGCTCCAAACTACAGGCTACGTGGGATGAGCCCTCTACGAATCACCCAGACAGCAAGCTCATGGGGTTCATTGTCACCGGTGGCCTTGTCTCTACGGACCAGCCACCTGTTTCTAAACTAACTCATTTCTTTTCTCATTTGAACAGAGTTATTGCCAACAACTGGATCCCCACATCCAACACGGGTGTGCTCCACGCGGACGCCCTTCATTTGATGTATAAGCTAAGTCGGGGCATCCAGGTAGACCTGGGACAGGTCATTTTCAACAAAATCAAGTCATACGGAGAGATGACTGATACTCAGATCCAGGCTGCCAAGCTACCGTGCCCACACCTAATTAGCACAATTTTACTACGTCAGGGCTTTACGTACAGGAAGACTGATGGGCCGTTGATCAAGATCACTCCTTTTCGGTTTGACTCTGCCTATGTTCACGAGAGCAAAGTGAAGGACATTCCCTGGCGTAGACTTGGGAACATTGAAGCAGATCGTGTTTTGTTCAACGATGGCCCGGCGCTTCCTCTGCACCCACAGCAAAATCAAAAACGTGGCAACTCCAAGTCTTCCCGTTGTACGCAGCGCCTATTACAAAAAGAACTGGACTCTTCGTCTGATGACGCTGAATCTTCGGAGGACGAGTTATATTTGTGTCAGCCGAGCACGCTTCTACGTGACTTTGAACGGTTGAACTACATTATTGACATGAGTTCGGGGCTGTGCGGTCACATGCACAACAAAGCACGTAGAGCGGCCCGTCTAGGGGGAGATGGGTCGTCCTACGAAGACCTAGGACCGTTGAAAGTGTTGCGCGCACGTCTGGCCGCTGTGAATGAACTTATTGAGGAGCAGATGGAGGCCTCAAGGAATGCTGCTGACCGTCCAACCATCAAGAAAGAAAAGAAAAATCTAAAAAGAAAGGTTGACGTGGTGGACGTTGATCAGGATGATGATGAACCATTGTCTGAGGATGAGGTGTTGCGCGCGGAGCGCAAGAGAAGGAGAACAGAAGCTGCCCTTGGGCACAGTGATTTGGTAAAAGAAAGTGATGGCACGGTGAGAGGGGTTGATGAGGTGAAGAAAAGGGAAAAGGCTAAGGGAGCCGGCTCTTCGGGCTCTGGGACTACTGCAAAGGGTAAACCGACTGGGTCTACGGGGATTCTGAAAGATGGTGTTACAAAATCCAAAGCAACTGGCTCTACGGGTCCTAGAGTCAAGTTTGTCAATTCTGGTGCCCCCAAACCTGGCTCAGTGCGTGGACCTGGTGCGGGCAAAAATGGAAGTGTGTTTGACATCACTTTATACGACAAAGAGAATATGGAGTATTGTGACAGGCCTCTACGGCTCTCGCCGCTCAGGACAAAGGGAACAGGTCTGCGCAGAAAACAAATTGCTACCAAGCCGCCAGCCAAATCCAAGAGACAGCTAGCTGATGAACCAACGGACGATGAGGGAGATCAGGAGTCCGAAGAGGAAGAGCTCTCTGATCCTGATGATACCCGTGATCTACGTCAACACACACCCACGTTGGACTCGGACGAGGAAGGAGCTAATGAAGATTAAATTCTTCATCCCAAGTGTTTGCTTTCCCTACTCTACCCATAAACAATATTTACTTTCCTGTTGTTTTTCATAACTCTGATCTACCATGTCTTGATACACTTGCTATTTTGTTTTGCTCAGTTTGAGTTATTTTATTTTGCTTTCTCTGCCTCTTATTCGTATGAATGTTTACTTTCTATGTTTTGCTGCCCGCTTGATTAATTATATGCTTGTTGTCATACGATTACTTTTTGAGTATGATACTAGTCTGAGGGGGAGTTGCTCTACGAATCTCCACTTATGAAGTTGACTCAAAAAGGGGGAGATTGTTAGTGTGTAGTTCTTCCTAGTTCAACATAGAACCATGTGTTCTTGTTTGAACTACGTTGAACTATATACTATTGTTTTGTAGTAACTTCATGTGTATTGTGTGTATGTTTAATTGCTTAAATTCATACAAGTCTGCTAGGTATGAGTAGAGCTAACTGGGATATGTAAGTGGATCTTCCTGGAGCCACGACATGCAACGAGTACTCAGTGTTGGACTAGCGGACTTAAAGAAGCAAACAACATGGAGCTCTCTGTGTGCACAATTGTGAATGACCCACGTGGTTCTATGTACACCAGTGTGGTTCTCGAATTCACTATTGCACCACCAACAAGAGAGTTCAAGTTCTACACAATGAAGAACTTGAATCAGTGCTAACACTTTGATGGACACGGAGCAAGCACAGGTAGACATGGAGCTGGAGGAATGACTGCTAAGGAATGAAACCAGCTACGGGTGCGGCTAGAAGACTTCGCTAGAAGAATTCAAGTCCAAGAAGAAATACCAAGTATACTAGCTGTGCATGCACCAAGCTCGAAGCGCGAACACATGCTAGTGTGGCAGCGGGTAGAGCTACGTTCATCAAGTACGGAACAATGGAATATTCGTTGAAGATGCCTTGGGCTCGGTTGTTCCATTGGGCCGTCATGGGCTTGGCCCATTAAGCGTGAATTCCGGAAACCCTAATTTACGATGCCTATAAATAGAGGGTTGTTGGAATTCATTGATTACACTTTTGATTTGACATATTCTAGAGAGAGAAATATTGTAGACCGAGAGACTTCGCTAGAAAGCTCCGGTCATACCCTCTGTTTAGTCTTAGTAGTACTCGTCGCTAGATTAGTTCTACTTAGACTTAGTTTTTGGTCGTGTGACCTTTCTACAAGATTCGCTAGAATTTTGTAGATGTTTTTGTAAAGTGGTTCCACCCATTACAAGATCAATACAAGTTTACTTTATAGAATCTCTAAATTGTGTTAAGTAATTGTACTCTACCTTACACCACTTCTCTGTAGGTAGACCTAAGTACAATATACACAATTTCAAGATATACAATATTATACTACCGTCACATCGGTCTCACTTGCAAATTCCGTGAAAATTTGTGTTTTAAAAAGAGGTAAGTATCAACTATTTAGTAGAGATAACATTTCATACATTGTACAATATGATGTAACCGAATTAATTCTCAATTTTATAAACTAACTTGAACTTTATAGATGAACTTTATAGATAGTGAGATAGTTGATGTGGCTAATTATAGTATTATTTGGAAGTCTAGTATTTAATTATATTATTTACTTATTTTTTTAATAAAGTTCAAGTATATTAAGGTTTTGAAAATATTTATATTTCGTTCTAGTCATTCAATTAAGGGAAATATTTATATTTCGTTCTAGCTATTTAATTATATAAAGATAAAAATAATGATCAATTTACACTAAACTAAAATCAACTAAAATTAAGTTTAAAATAACATAGCATAATTTGACTTTATTACCGTGGGGTCTATATATATATTTGCTTTCAACTGAACTGGAAACAATAACAGTTAAAGTGTTTAACTAGTAGTGCTTCCGTCTGAACCACAACAATATAAACGGAGTATATATGAAATAATTTTTAACGTTCTAAGTTCTCTTCTCACTTTACGCAGTTATTTACATTAATTTTATGTTAGTACTATTTTCTCTCGATCTTTTCCAACTATTCAAAAACATTCATTGTTCACTTAAACAAGGACACCATTTGTATTAAGTAATTGTTTTTCTCCACGATTCGAGTCGACAAAAACCGAGCTTACTCGTGAAGGAGCGTGTGCTAGATACTCCACATCGCTTATGAAAAATAATTAAACTCGCATATAAGTTGGATTAACTTATCATCTTAAATAATTGAATTAACTCATAAATAACTTGGATTAACTTACCCTTAATAAATTAAGTTGTATATTGACTCAACTTCAATAAAAAAAACTCCTTTAAATAATTGAATTAACTCATAAATAACTTGGATTAACTTACCCTTAATAAATTAAGTTGTATATTGACTCAACTTCAATAAAAAAAACTCCTTTTGATTTCGACGATGGATTTTGGTGGCGATGGATTTGATGGCGCAAATCGGGGAGAAATCAAATTATTTAGGTCCAATATGACTATTTATTTAAAATAAAAAAATAGGTCAAATTTAAAGTGCGAATTTATTGTTATGTGTTGATGTGAGTGTAGAATTTTAGTGTTGAATTATGAATATTAATTCAGTGTCAATTTAAAATGTCAAATTTTAGTGTTAAATTAAAATTTTGAATATTAATTGAGTGTAGAATTAATTAAAATGTCCAATGAGGGTCGAATTGGAATGTCAAGTTATTCCTCAATTACTTTATACAATTGAAATGAATTAAAACTTTTCTCTACACATAAATAAATAGAGTATAAATAAAAAAGCAGGACCAAACATATATTAAGAAAAAAAAAAAGGAAAGTAGAAAAATTAAGGTATATATAAACTCAAACGGTCAAACCGACTAAAATTATTATTCCTATTTATTTATTAAATAATTAGAACAGAGGCTATATATACTTGTGTATAAGACCTAATTCTGGATTCAGGGTCTTAATTAAGGTTTCTAATAATCATCATGTCCACCGGATCTCATCGTAAGCGATTTCGTGAGAGTCGATCTCGTAAGTTCGATTTACCCGAACGCGCAATCCAACTCGTTCAATCTTTCCTCACCACAAAAGAAGCCGCACGTACAACTCTCCTCTCCAAGTCATGGCGGAGCGCGTGGCTCACTCGCCCCAACATCGACTTCGATATCACCGACTTTAATCCAAGCCCCTACGAACCTTCTCCATCTAAATTCTTGGAGTTTGCGGTGAATACACTTGAAAGGTACGAGAATTCCAACCTCGAGATCGAGAGTTTCAGATTGAGCATGAGAAATCGGCTATATCACCCTGATTTCGGTACTACTGCAAAACTTGTTAATATAGCATTGGTTCATAGGGCGTTGAAATTGGGACCCACTCGTCTCACATTCGAATCCGAGATTGAATATAATTATTCTGTCATACCGGAAGAGGTGTTTAGACATCAAAACCTCGTTTCACTAACCGCGATGCACGGCTTCATCGATCTGAAGCCGAGAGGGATGTTGTTGTTCGAGGCTTCGATCCCTTAGTTTAAATGACGTTCGCATAAATAGTTACGATGTGATTTCCCGTATAATATCGAGCTGCCCTTTGATTGAGAAACTCTCGTTGCAAAATGTTGAGGTCAATTTTGGTGGTGATGATGATGGTATGCAGACTAGTATTAGTCCTCTTTGTAGGCTAAAGTGGCTTGTGCTGGAAAACGTGGAATTCGACACCTTGTTTCTTGCCGACTTATCGACTATATTTCCATCCCTTGAAGATTTAACCCTATCAATAACCAATGATCGAGAAGAGATACTAATTTCAAGCCCTACACTTGAAGGACTGGACTTTCGCATGGAAGATCATGACTACACCGTTCAAAGGGTCAAGCTCGATGTTCCAAGTATTCGTAAGTTTACCTTTGTATGCTCATGCATTCCAGATGAATGGTCTGTTAAAGCAAATTCAAGGGGATGGGATTCTTTCGTATCCGTAACGGTTTGCGAACGTCTGAGTGTGTCGTGGTTCTACGAACTGAGTCACTTTATAAGGAATTTGAGGTTTTCAAGGGTATTTTTGTCACTTCACGTTTACTCTCAGAGGACCTTTAATTACGAGCCGGGTGACGTTCAAGGTTTGTCCACGCCTGAAATCGAGTATCTGAACATCTACCATAAGCACCTGTCATCCCTAAGTTGTTATGCTCTCTTTGATGGATTGTTCCGAATATGTCACCCAAAGGTGATCACGCAATACATGTCTAATGCTAATGTTCGTTCGGAAGAAAACAATATTCATTTCCTTGGGAAAAAGCTTTTAGATGCACTGGATGTAAAAGTACCGATCCCATACCACTTCATGTATGGTTTGAATGATCTCAAGGAAGCAAGATTTCAGGTTTTCGACGAGGAGTTGGACGAGTGGCGGCGGGAGGAGCCGATTGATGCGTTACCAAATTACAAGTATTACTCCCCAACTCCAGAAGAATTTCGTCATCAAAAAGTTCGCTTCCGATTGAAATGGAAATTGTGACTGTTAATTAACTAATTAATAGTTAATATATATTATTGTTAATCTCATCTTTTCCATTAGCATGCCTAATCTGAGGAAGGGACAAACCTGACGGAGTTTTGTGTTAAAATCCATTGAATTCTTCCTCGATCTTCCATTCATCTCTTCTACACCCATTAATGAAGAAAATTTTGTACCTAATAATCACTGTGTTATATGAGTTGTTTGGACATAACTGTGTGTTACTATACATTACAAAGCTAGCTCAATCTAGCTCAATACTTTGTAAATCTCTGACAGGTACAAAAATTATCATTGAAAAAAATAACATGTTCTTGAAAACCCAAACCCGAAACACGAATTAATTTCAAATCACCAGACTTTGTGATGTAGGCCTAAGGAATAAGAACAATATTAATACTCGTTATTCTAAGAATATCAGAGATTAAGAGATTAATACATAAAGTTGCAAAATATAAATAGTGTACTAAAACCCTAAAATAAATTAAAATAATATGAGAGAAAATTTTTATTGGTCCCACAAATATAGACTGTTTTCGTTTTAGTACCACACACCTTCACTTTCTCAATTTAGTCCCAAATATCACGGATTTAGTTTCAATTTAATCCTTTTGGACGAAAAATTTTAAAATTGATCGGAATCTGACCACGTGCGTATCACGTGATCTCATCGCCGCCGACCTCTGCTGACTCAGCGCCACATGTCTGCACGCAATTGGTTAATGACTTTTTAAAAAAAAATATGCATATAAAAGCCAAATCACATATATAAGCATTAAAAAAAATCAAAAATACACAAATACACCATTAAATACGCCTGCATTAAAAATAAATGAAAAATAAAATGAAAAGACAAGGCCATGTGTCAGCATCTCATTGGCCAACAATATATTTAAAAAAAAAATAAAAAAAATACAATAATACATTAATATTTGGATTTAAAAAATACACAACAAATACGAAAAAATACAAAACAATTAAAAATGAAAAAAAACTGAGACACCATCATCTTCTTCTTCATCTGTACCGCTCAAACACGAAGAACCCTAATTTATTTAAAAATGATTTAAATGAGTTAAATAATTTCAACGAATACAAAGAGACTCTTTTCATCTTTTTCCCAGAAAGCCACAACTCATGTCGGAGAACCCTCCGCGCTGACTTCTACGAGTCGTCGAGATCCCATCGCGAATAAGACCCCACTCTCCACAGTCGAGATCCCCTATCCGAGCACGCAATAGATTCATCGAAACACAACTCCAGCAACCATCTAATGCTATAACAGATTAATGCTCCTATGAACATACAGATACAAAAAAACATTAAAATAGAAAACAAAAAAACAGAGAAAAAAAATAAACAAACTGTCGTACTATTAAAAAAAATTGCTATCAATAATAACACACACATAATGAATTGAATATAATAAAGAGCCCCTTCAAAAATTAATACAACAATTGATTCAAGTCTCAGGAAATTGGGAAAATAAATAGAAAATAGAAAATAGAAATAAAATAAAATCTCACTTGTATGTTGTTTTCCGGCCACGAAGAGTGAGATGGTGCCTCATAGCAGCGCTGGAACCGACGTCGTCAATATGTTTGCTGTCATCGCTGCCGGAGAAGGAGAAGCGGATGCGTGGACTAAATCTGAGATCCCGCTTTATTAATTTAATTAATATAATTATTTTAATTTTTAGTTTTTTTAGTTTTTTAGTTTTTTTGCTGTCATCCACATTTATCTTGTCTTTTCATTTTATTTTTCATTTATTTTTAATTCAGGCGTATTTAATAGTGTATTTGTGTATTTTTGATTTTTCTTTTAATGTCTGTATATATGACGTGGATTGTATTTGCGTATTTTTTATTTTTTTATTTTTGAAAAAGTCATCGACCAATTGCGTGCAGACACGTGTCGCTGAGTCAGCATAGGGCGGCGGCGATGAGATCACGTGATACGCACGTGATCAGATTCCGGTCAATTTCGAATTTTTCCGTCCAAAAGAACTAAATTGAAACTAAATCCGTGATATTTGGGACTAAATTGAGAAAGTAAATGTGTGTGGTACTAAAACGAAAAAAACCTATATTTGTAAGACCAATACAATTTTTCTCTCAAATAATATTAATAGTTTGGGCAAAAAATTAATAGTTTTTGGAATGCATATATTTGTTTTATGCAAATAATTTATTTATTTGTTAATTTTAAAATACAAGTTTAACCTTATTATTTTCACACGTGTTTTAAAATAACTTGCTTTTTTATCATAAAATTACGTATACTCCGTACATCTTAGTATCTTACTTTGTAATCAAAACTTCAAAAAATAACACTAGTAGTTATTTGGAATGGAACATTATTTATCTCTTGAAACAAAAAAGAGGTATATAGCAGTTCTGAAGGGTTAGAATCATATTTAGTCCCTCCGAAAAATGTCATTTTCATAAACGGACAATAACTTTTTTTTTTTCCGATTTGGTCCTTTGACTACTGTTCCGGCGAAAAATGGGCCGGAAAGATGACGTGGCATTGCCACGTCATCCAATTTTGGCACTGTTCCGGCCCATTTTTCGCCGGAACAGTAGCCAAAGGACCAAATCGGACAAAAAAAAAAGTTATTGTCCGTTTATGAAAATGGCATTTCTCGGAGGGACTAAATATGATTTTATCCCCAAAATAAGGGCCAGCGTGTTGGAGAAATGGAGGTTTGAGTTCAAAATCGTCGTTGAAAAAGAATTCGGAAAGAAATCAAAGTCTTACGAATTGACGTTGTGGATAATTCACGTCAAAAGAGTTTCTAGAATTTTGCAATGCAAATGAAATCCAACGACCACTGACTGCCCCAAGATTCCCAACAAAATAATGTAGCAGGAAGAAAAAAATGTATTATGGAGATGCCGCAGAGCATGCTATAGAAAAAAAAAAAATTGCTCAAAGAGTTCTTAGTTGAAGTCAGTGGATGTACAACAAGGAGTGTTTGGAGAATCGTGTAAAATGGTGTAGAAGCCATAGAAAAATTAAGAAGTTAGTGACATTATTGGTATATGTTAATCATTAGAGAATTAATATTTTCAAGCTTGAGCAGATATATATGAATTCCAAAACTTTCATTAGATCATAAGAATTGTAGAAGAATATAACAATTCCAAAACTTTCTTAAGAATCATAAGAATGAATATAACAAGTAAAAAAAAATGTTTCTATTTTATTAAAATATTTTGAAAAATTTCTAGTTTTCTAGTCGACTCTTAAACTTGATAATAAATTTGCAAAGGTAAATTTTTTTTAAAAAAAATCTAAAAGTTAGATAAACTATAATTATTTCAAATAAATATGTATACATTGCATTATATACATTTATGCACAAATAAATTGCCATTATTTCATGATTTTTAATTAGTAAAAACCAGTTTATCTTCTCATAAGAAAATGGAAAGCGCTTTCTTTCTCAAGTCCTGTCCCGCCATGACCACTCTCTCTATCTTCTCCCCTCATTCGCTCTCCCCCTTCGCAGTACACAGCACGAACAAGCTCTATCCATTTCCCCGACTCAAGCCCTTTCTCCATTTCCGACCCCTGCAATTCGTCCACCGCTCTCGATTCAAATCCCCCAGCTCCAAATTTCCTATCGAATCCTCTTCTCAGCTCTCCGACGACGAAATAGAAGCGGAATTCGAAGACGACGAAGACGAAGACGAAGACGTGGCGGCGGATGAGTACGACGAAACAATATCAGGTGAAATTGGGGAAGACGGTGAGCAGGACGAAGACGAGGAAGACGATGACGTTTCGGAGGAGAGTGGCGGCGGCGTCGAGACCAGGTACGAGGAGTTCAAGTGGCAGAGAGTGGAGAGGATTCGGAATGAAGTGCGGGAGTTTGGAGAGGAGATCATTGATGTGGAGGAGCTGGCGTCGGTTTACAACTTCAGAATCGATAAATTTCAGGTAATTTTCTTTATGGTTCTCGACGGCATACACGTTTTCGTGAGCAAGGTTCATACTTGGTAATATGTTTACTGGGGATGTTACCAAATCATGTAAGCAGCTTATGTGTTTGCTGAAATGCTCACCTTTTTTTACAACTACATTAGTGAAATGCTTAAATGTATTTAGTGAAGTTACTTTTTTTTCGTACATTCGATTTTCCGTAACTTTTCGGATACATACTTGAGTCCACATAACATCACCCGTGCTTGCATATGTAGTTTCTTGTTTGAATAAGCACTGAGAACAAGGTTTCATGAGGCGCATATGGGTTTGAGCGTGTGTTGAAGTTCAATCTGGGGCACCGATTAGGCATTCCGATGTGCAATGTATCGTATGCTTAAATTACATTTGCATGTATTAATGTAAACTTTTTACTGTGGCATGTTGTAGCGATTGGCGATTCAAGCTTTCTTGAGAGGTTCTTCGGTTGTGGTTTCTGCACCTACCAGTAGTGGCAAAACCTTGATTGCTGAAGCTGCAGCAGTTGCTACTGTAGCTCGAGGAAGGAGATTGTTTTACACAACCCCTCTGAAAGCATTATCGAATCAGAAGTTCCGTGATTTCCGGTGAGGAATATTAGATCGTGGTATTGTTAGTAATTACGAATAAATGGTAGAGAAGTACTAAATTGTTCTGTTATGTGGTTTTACAGGGAGGTATTTGGTGATAGTAATGTTGGTCTCCTTACCGGAGATTCTGCTGTCAATAAAGATGCCCAAATTTTGATAATGACGACAGAGATTTTGCGCAATATGTTGTATCAAAGGTGATTATGCAACTTGGATCTTCTTTTGTCTTTTTATCTTTTGTCGGGTGACATCAAATCATACCTCAATGGAGGAGGATATGTCAATTTGATTTATACAATTATGTTCTTGTATGTTTGTGATACATATAGCTCTGAACTTGTGAAGAATAATTATGTTGTTCCTAAAATTGTGATGGTATTACATGGTGTAGTTTTTTTTTTTTCTTAGAGTGTTAATGTCTCAGTTGTTTTGTTCATGACCTGAAACGCTAGTTCTGTTTTTAATTTACAAGTATGTGATTTTAGTGTTGGAATGGAATCATCAGAAAGTACCCTTTCCCATGTGGATGTGATTGTCTTGGATGAAGTGCACTACTTGAGTGACATATCTCGGGGTACAGTTTGGGAAGAGATTGTAAGTACCTTTCGAAATAAAGAAATTGAAAAGGTAAAGAAGTTGAAGAAGATGCTTATGTGGTTCGTAACTTCTTATGTAGGTAATTTATAGCCCCAAACAAGTGCAACTAATTTGTTTATCAGCAACTGTTGCGAACCCAGATGAGTTAGCTGGTTGGATTGGTCAGGTACTGCTTCTCTTTGCCTATCATGTAGTTTTTGAGTTAGAGCATCCTCATTGCTAGGTACAATTCCTAGTTGGCACATATTTGTACCTAGGTATACTAATGGTGAGAGAGGTACAATTTAAGAGAGAGAATTTTGAGTATCTAATATTAGATACTAGGTACAAATTGATTTTGTGTCTTAGCTTGTGGGTCTTACATGAATAAAAGTGAATAATTGTACCTCAAACCATTGTGATGGTGAAGTACAAATCGACAAGGTACAAATTATATATGATGTGTGACATGTGTCTAATGACATGTCACTAATTTGTAACTTTAGGTATACCATTGGAGATGCTCTTAGGTAGTGCATATGTGTGTGATATCAGACACACTCGAGTAATATGCTTAAATAATCTTTATATTTCGTATATTTTCATTCTCTCAGTCTATACATTTGATTCTTGTCTTTGTTGTCCATCTTTATTTATTGGGACATGATACCTTCATGTACCGATGTATGAAAAAAATTGATTTTGTTAAGTATCACAGAAGGAAAGTAGTAGTTTTTCACGGGTCTCATGTAGTATTTTATTATGTATCTACTATGAATGCTTTCAGCATCAAAAGTACTCAAATTATTTTCTCTATTCTTATGTTTTCATCTTTTGCTGGCTTTGTTATTGATTCCAATCATTTTTAATGCTTCAAGATACATGGGAAAACAGAATTGGTAACATCGTCTAAACGTCCAGTTCCTTTGACTTGGCACTTTTCAACAAAGACAGCATTAGTACCACTTCTTGATGAGAAAGGCACTGGCATGAATAGGTGATCACTACTCTCAAAGGGATAACATGTATTTTGTTTTCTAATCATTACTTTGACATATTTTTCTGCTTCTTGACACTCACAACTTTATGTACCTTTTGTTTTTTTTCTTTTCTCTGAAACAGGCGGCTATCTCTTAACCAGTTACAACATGATTCATCAGGAGCTAGTCTATACAAGGATGAGAGTTCCAGAAGAAGGAAATCAAGAAAACATCAGTTTGACGTGCCTAAAGTTTCCAAGAATGACACAAACTCTATTCGCCGTTCACAGGTAAAAACTAATCCCTTTTGATCTATCTTGAGAACTATATCTGGATAATTTTTTTTTCATCTTGTTTTTGTCCATTTTACCATCATAGGTCCCTCAAGTCATAGACACGTTGTGGCATCTTGAAGCCAGGGATATGCTCCCAGCAGTCTGGTTCATCTTCAGCAGAAAAGGTTGTGATGCCGCCGTTCAGTATCTTGAAGAGTGCAATCTATTGGACGAATTTGAAATAACCGAAGTTGAACTTGCTCTGAAGAGATTCAAAGCTCGATATCCAGATGCTGTGAGGGAATCCTCTGCAAAAGGACTTCTTCGAGGTGTTGCTGCACATCATGCTGGTTGTCTACCCCTCTGGAAGTCGTTTATAGAAGAGCTATTTGGAAAGGGGCTCGTGAAGGTTGTTTTCGCCACTGAAACCCTTGCTGCCGGAATAAACATGCCTGCAAGAACAGCTGTTATTTCGTCTCTGAGCAAACGGATTGAGAGTGGCCGTACTCTCTTAAATTCCAATGAAATGCTCCAAATGGCGGGTCGCGCTGGACGTAGAGGAATTGACGAAAGAGGTCATGTTGTTCTTGTTCAAACTCCATATGAAGGCGCGGAAGAGTGCTGCAAAGTTCTTTTTTCAGGACTCGAACCTCTCGTATCGCAGTTTACTGCTTCGTATGGGATGGTGCTTAATCTACTTGCGGTATAGTCTTAATTTTTTGCCCTATAGCACTGTTATCTTATTTGTTTGGGTAGATTGTCCTATAGTCCCTTAACTAATGCGATTTTGACCAGGTATGAATTCAAAGTAGTAATGTTAGTCCCCTGATGGCCTGACCTTTGAATTTTTGCAATTTTTTACCACAAGTTTCAATTCAATCCAATTCAATTCTGGTCTTATAGGTTCCAAGTTGTTATGGCTCTGGTCCCAAGTCGCTGATTCATTTCATTTATACCCTAATTGCCCTCAAATACCAAAATGTCCTAAAATGGTTATGAAATTTGCATGACTGAATTTTCAAGGATTGGAATTGCATATCAAAAAGTTGAAGAGCTGAAACTGTCAACCCCAAAGGTTATTGGATTAATATTGCCACTTATTTAACCAATATCTTATCTCATTCTAATGCAGGGGTCAAAAGTCACACGTAGCTCACCTGAAGCGGTTGACTCAAATGAGTCGCGCTCTGGACGAACGTTGGAAGAAGCAAGAAAGTTGGTTGAACAGAGTTTTGGAAATTACGTTGGGAGTAATGTCATGGTTGCGGCTAAGGAGGAGAATGCTAGAATACAGAATGAGATTGAGATACTAGCTTCAGAAATTACCGATGAAGCTATTGATAAGAAGAGCCGGAAACTGTTATCAAAACTAGCCTACCAGGAGATTGCTGATCTTCAGGAAGAATTAAGAGTATGTTACATGGGCTCTACTTTTCTTCTGGGCGGAAATTCTGAAATATATCATTATTCCGTATGATTTAAGTTGCATTGTATTCTGGTGTATCTTCTCAGGCAGAAAAACGTATTCGGGCTGAACTTCGGAAAAGAATGGAACTTGAGAGAATTTTTTCTATGAAGCATTTACTAGAGGAGCTTGGAAATGGGCATTTACCATTTATTTGTCTACAACATGTTGATTCCGAAGGTGTTCATTATCAAATCCCTGCTGTTTATTTGGGGAAGGTTGATTCGCTAAACACATCCAAAGTAAAGAATATGGTAAGCATGACTCTATCTACTCTTCCTCCTACAGTGTTAGTTTTGGTCCAATCCTTTTGCCTTGTATTTTGCAATAAATTGTGCATTTCACTCCGAAGGTGTAATTGCACTAAGTTTGGTGTAAACAGTAGGATTTGTAGAATATTCTGTTTGTATGTTCTAGTTGTTGAGATCTTTTTTTTAATGTGGTCTGATCTTCCCTTACAGGTTCATGAATCTGATTCTTTTGTAATAACTACAAAAATACTTTCAAGTGAAATTGAGTCCAAACAAGCCATTGAACCATCTTACCACATTGCCCTCGGTTCAGATAACTCTTGGTACCTGTTTACAGAGAAGTGGATCAGAACAATCTATAAAACTGGGTTTCCAAATGTTGCTTTGGCTTTAGGTGATGCTGTGCCTCGTGAAATAATGACAGTTCTGCTTGATAAGGGAGATATGCAGTGGAAAAAGATTGTGGAATCAGAACTTGGCGGTCTTTGGAGCATGGAAGGATCTCTTGAGACATGGTCTTGGAGTTTAAATGTCCCAGTCTTGAGTAGTCTTTCTAAAGATGATGAGGTAATTAAAATAGCTAATTACTTTGGTGTTTCTGAACATGTGAATTTTTTTGTAATATTTAAAATACACACCAGCACAACTTTGACGAAAACGAAATACATCAAAATAAAGAGCTTACAGCCATAGTTCGAAGTACGGTGATAATATCAATGGGGCTAAAGAAAGTCATTCAAATTCTCAGACCCTCTATATGTAACTATTTTACAAATATATGATTCTTGTAAGAGACTGCACACTGGTACGTAGACACACACTTTAGCTTTTCAATTCCACAATGGAATTCTGGGGATTTCAACTACTTGCTGACATTTTTACTTGTTGGTGATATGTGACTGTAGCAGTAAGTTAATGTTTTAGTTACGCATCAAGAAGAAGGAGAGTTAAATCCCACAGGTACATATTAGTGTAAAGTTGACGAATTTCCTCTCTGTTCTGTTATCAGGCTTTAAAGTTACCTGAAACATACCAAGCTGCTGTAGATTGCTACAAGGACCAAAGAAACAAAGTTTCACGTCTGAAGAAAAGGATAACGCGTACAGAAGGCTTCAGAGAATATAAAAAGATTATTGATGTCGCTAAGTTTACTGAAGAGAAGATACGGAGATTGAAGGCTAGATCACGGCGTTTGGTTACTCGTATAGAGCAGATTGAGCCATCTGGCTGGAAGGAATTTCTGCAGGTACTTACATACACGCACACATACACATTCCTGCTCTGAGCTACCCTTTATTGTTTTTTCATAATAAGGATATGCAATGCTGAAACATTGTTGAAATGTTAGCTCAATGATTCAAGTAATCAATATACTTCATTTTTTAATAGAATTATCTTTTCAAATCACTTCGGTTCCAGTAATTATTAATTATTTTTCTGTTTAGATAATGCACTGATTTTTGAAATCTTCCGAGCATAAGCACAAAAGGTTTTTGACATCTTAAAGAGAACTAACTTTAAGACCCAAAAGTGACATTTTTTTGTTTGACTACTAATTTTTGAAAACTCCTAATTTCAGTATTTTTCTGCCAATCATTTTTTGTTATATACTTATATGAAACACTGCATTTTCCAATGTTTTTTTTATCAATCAATTGATATGCATTATGCTAGTGCCTATTATTCTCTATGTTTACATCCCCCCCCCCCCCCCCCCCCCCCCCACCACCACCACACACACACAGAGAGATATGAAGATTCAGGCCTATTTGTTCTAGGTTTGGATGTTTGCGATTCTGCCAAGCACTTTTTGGGCAACCTGAGAATACAGCTCTTTATGCCAACTTAAAATTTTAATGTATTCCAGATCAGCAATGTCATACATGAATTAAGGGCATTGGATATCAACTCACACATTATATTCCCTCTTGGTGAAACTGCTGCTGCAATACGAGGAGAGAACGAACTCTGGTTAGCAATGGTTCTACGAAATAAAATTCTCTTGGATCTGAAACCTGCACAGCTTGCTTCCGTATGTGGAAGTCTGGTTTCCGAAGGAATCAAAGTTCGACCGTGGAAAAATAATAGGTATCTGTAGTTAATTAATTTTATTCCACTATGTTTTCCTCTCTGGCAGTAATCAATCTGATATGGTCAAACTGACTATACATTAATCAGTTGTTGAGTATGATAATTATAAATACTAGTAGTACCTTTTTGAGTTTTAGCCTGTTTACAAAAAAAATGCCTAAAGGTTATGTTCCCAGAAGGACAAAATCCTTGACATTTCTAAAGAATAAGATTATAATATTCGCACCTTAAGAAGGTATTTATAATCCATCTACGAAATATAACTGGGATTGTAATGTAATTAAGGCTAAACTCTGGGTAGTCTTTGTAATAATCGGTTGTTTAAATATACAAAGGAAATGCCTCAGGCCAGACCCAGGCCCACATGATTATGACCCGGGCCAAAAGTCCAAAATGTTTTGGGTCTAATAAACTCTGGTCCGGGCAAGTCAACATCGGGCCAGGCAGGCCATAACCTGACAGTTCGAGTAATTTGTGTAGTAGCATATTTGAGGAAAAGCTTTTGAAATTAAAACTGCATTATTCTTTCATCATTTGTAGACATTAAGCATTTGTCCGTTTTGCCTTTTTTGCAGCTATATATATGAATCTTCTACCACTGTTAGGAATGCAATCACATTCCTCGACGAACAAAGGAACTCGCTTCTTCAACTCCAGGAAAAGCATGGGGTGAATGTAATATATCTGACTTAAAGTTTATATAGATAATATTCGTGTTGTCTAAGCTAAGAATTGTAAAATAATAAGCGTGCTCATGATTTATAGATCCCTTGCTGCTTGGATAGCCAATTCTCCGGCATGGTTGAAGCCTGGGCTTCTGGTCTAACTTGGAGAGAGATTATGATGGATTGTGCCATGGATGAAGGTGATTTAGCTCGTCTGTTACGACGAACAATCGACATTTTAGCGCAGGTAAGCATGCTTATTTCGTTAACCGTACTAATTGTATTTAAATTTCAAGCACATTTTCTCAGTTTTTACTAATAAAATCTGGTGACGGGTTCCTTGTATCGACTGCAGATACCTAAATTGCCTGATATTGACCCACTGCTCAAAAGCAATGCAGTGAAAGCATCCAGTGTCATGGATCGTCCCCCGATAAGCGAGTTAACGGGATGAAAACTGGATTGCCAGATTCTCTGGTATTAACCAACCCCACAGTTCTTTTTAGCAGAATCTTTGTGAAAAAATAGTTTTAGTCTTTGTGTATATATATTTGTGTCAGAAAATGATTTCATTCATTCGTTCAAGTCAATACTAATCAATCATAGTTTACAGGCACCATTTTTATTTTTCCAATGAACATGAATATTAACAGATGGTTCAAACTATCCATTCCACCATACAGTTTTCAAGGGAGAAAGATTTGATGAGATGTGAATAATAAACTATCACACGCGAATATTAAAAACAATAATGTATAAATAAAAATTAAACAAAAAGAAAACGGTACGATTCAAAACTTATGACGGCTAGTTGATTCTCGGGTTTTCCGTATGAGGCAAGGAAACAGAGCGACAATTCGATTCATTCTCTATCACCTTTGTTTTTTCATGTCAATGACAACATAAACATAAACGCAAAAGAGAAATGATACATAATATTGTGCCTAAACTATCAAACATGTGTTTGGACCCGATCGCTACTTGAACTCGAGTCCATGGTAGCTTATGGCAGAACAAGAAAATGTATTAAGAAACAAATCAGCCACACATTACATAGGGTAGCCATATAAAGACTAAGAAACTAAGTCCAAAAATAATAATTTCATCACAAACCAAAAATCCAAATGTTAGCCCTAACAGAATCCAGATGCCACAAAACATGAGTAAAAAGAGTTGCATGAACTCCATTTTACATAAGGTTTATGAAACAATGTCCAAAAGAACAAGTCATAAATATTCACGACCCAATTCAAAATAAACATTAAATAAAATTTGATCATATAAATAAGTACATATTATTGAAAAATAAAAAATACTCAAAACAATAAAATTCATTCATCAACACAAAAATAATATATTTATTAATAAATAAATAAATGGTCATTATTATAATTGATAATAAATGTAAAATACATTGCATTATACTCCACATTTACTTGCATATAAATTGTCATTATTTTCATACAATTTCAAATTATTTTTTTAATGATTTTTTGTTTTCTAAGTAGTAACTAGTTTATCTTCTTCATAAGAAAATGGAAAGCCCTTCCTTTTCCTGAGTCCTCGACTCCCGCCATGATCACTGTCTCTATCTTCTCCCCTATTTCTCTCTCCCCCTTCGCAGTACACAGCACAAACAAGCTCTATCCATTTCCCCAACTCAAGCCCTTTCTCCATTTCCAACCCCTGCAATTCGTCCACCGCCTTCGATTCAAATCTCCCAGCTCCAAATTTCCTATTTAATGTCATGGATCGTCCACTGATATGCGAGTTAACAGGATGAAAACTGGATTGCCAAATTACTGTATCTTGGCATTAAGTATTAACCAACCTCACAGTTCTCTTAAGCAGAATCTGTGAAAAAATAGTTTTAGTTAGTGTATATATATGTGTAAGAAAATGATTTCATTCATTCTTCCAAGTCCATACAAATCAATCATTTCAATGGGAAGAAAGATTTGATGAGATGGGGATGATAAACTCGACAGCAATAATGTATAACAAGAAAATAAACAAAAAGATGAAGAAATCAATTCAACTTACGATGGTATGGTTGATTAGGAAGGTGATCATAAATAAATAAAATCTTGAGTCGTCCAATGAGGCAAGCAACAGCAACAGGGCAACAATCCAACTCATCCTCTATCTCCATCGTTTTTTCATGCCAAGAACAACATAAATGCAATAGAGAAATGATACATATTTCACTTCATAGCACTGTACTAAACACCCAATAACATGAATAAGTATGCCAGCTCACAGTTGTGAACGGTTGTGCCTGAACCATCAAGCATGTTCGTCTGCACCTGTTTGCTACAACAAGTCCACGATAGGTCATGGCATAACAAGAAATAGTAACAAGAAACAATTCAACCACCCATCACATAGGGTATCCAATAGCCATATAAAAAATACTAAGAAACTAAGTCCAAAAATAATAATTTCATCAAAAACCAAAAATCCAAATGTTAGCCCTAAAGGAATCCAGATGCCAAAAAACATGAGTAAAAAGAGTTGCATGAACTCAATTTTACATAAGGTTTGTCTTAATTATGACGAAAATAAATCAATTCAAATCCAATGAGGGGCTACAACTCTCTCTCCTCTTCACCCTTTATTTTTAGACTTGAACAAAAGTAATGTGTGTCCTAACAAGGCTCGGTTCTCGGTTCCTTCGCCTGCATATCAAATTAATACATAACTGTATTACTAGCTAGTCGTGCGAGAATCAAAAGAAGTCGAGTTAATAAGTAAAGACAGAAAAAAAACTACCTGCAGACAGCTTCCGGAAAAGAGTTCCCACTTAGCTAAATAGCAAATTTCCGCGTTTGATACTCTTACTCTTCGAGTTGCCATTGGAAGCTGCAGATGAAGAAGCATCACACGTAGATGCACGATACAGAGACTGCCTCCTTGGTTTCTTCCGATACAAGAAATCCTCTGTGTCTAACACGTAGGCAATCTAAAAGACGTTCCAATCACAAAGTCAGAGAACCAAAAAAGGACCCAGTGTACAAATACCCCTTTATATTATCTTACATTTTACCAATTTATCTTTCTATTGGGTTAAATAGAAAATATACCCTTGAGGTTTAGTCTAACTATGGAAAAAGATCCACATATCTTTCAAATATGCAAATACCCCCCTTAATATTTGCTTCTATTTTACAAATTGATCTGATTGATGTTGGAAGAAAAATGCAAATATCAAGGGACTGTATTTGTTGGTAATACTAAAAAGGGGTGTTTGCAATTAATATAAAATTCACGGGTAATTTTGTAAATAACCTATCTTAAACATGAAACAAAACAAAACACGTGTTCAGAGGAAAAGTTACCTTCTTTGTAACACTGTGAACCTTAATTTCCATGCCATTGTGAACTATGAGTCCTTCCATTGCTTTGTCGAAATTTGAAATTTCATCTCCATTATAAAGTCTCCTTTTATTTCTGCAAAATCAAGCCAGGATTAACGTGTATATACGAATGAAAACATTAAAAACTAAGCATAGCTACTTTCGTAGTCACATCATATATACCTTCTCAAGAATACCCAAGGTTTTCCCAGTTTTGGGGGAACATCTCCAAGTAGTTCGTCCTTCAAATAAGAGAGGAAATCGGGGTCCATTGAGACAGCAGTCGGTTCAAACTTGTCATGCTCGTTTATCATCAGCTGGATGGTCAGACGCTCAGGACAAGGCAACTGCAATTCACATTAATTTTTAGGTTGTGTATGACACACACATACATATATATGTATATACTTACGACTCTAAAAACAGAAAGCAAAAGCAGGAAGAAAAACATACACATTCTATTCGATACAAGTTGTCGTCCGGAACAAGAAATCGGGCATTCGCAAAGTAAACTTCATCAGAAAATGTACCAGGATTTCTTAATCTTTCATATACATAGAGATGGAGAAGTTTGTTGTCTATCTCATCGGATGCAATAGTTTGCACCTGGTGGAAAATGACGGGGTACATAAAATAAATTAGTCACAAACATCAAGGGAAAAAAAATATGTACGCAAAAGGATTATATGTAATTAGTAAATAACATCATATGCAGTAACCTGTTTGACAAGTTTATGTATCAACTTGTCCAGAGTGAAAAGGACATAGGATTGAGCACCAATTATAGCTCGGCACTCGTCCTCAAACTTTGCATTATCTGAAGACCCATTCAGCAAATTACGAAGAGCATCCTTAAATCTGTTTCAAATCACGAGTTCGAGTTTATCAAAAGTGTTTAAATAAGCATCATCCCAACAAACAAAAAATCATTGAGGACGCCAAGACAAGGTACCTAGCGTATGAATCAGCATGTTCGTTTGAAACCCTCCATCTGTTTTCAGACGACGAAGAATGCAACTTTGCACTCAGCATTCTTTCATATAACATCTGTTAAATCATAAATGAGGACAAATATGTTAGGAGATAGAATTTATGGGTTAATTACGAAACAAGAAAATATTAATGACAAAACAGGTTTGTTCTAACTACGAACCCCAAGTCCCCAACTATCTTTCCAAAATTACAAAAATCGTGATAATTGTTTCTAATTTTACATATTGCATCCTCAATAAAGAAATACTACTTGCTAAATAAAATGCAAACCTAAGGGGCATTTATGAAATACCTTAAAGAGGTACTCGTATTTGAAAATAATCGGTTTCTAATTAGGTTAATTATAAAAAGTACCTCTGAGATTTGACCTAATTACAATAAAAACCAGCTAACTAAATAATAAAATATACCCCTGAGATTTTATTGTCTTGCTTTTACCCCTTTATATAATATTTTCTATTTAAGAGTTGGCTGTTTTTTTCTTTTTTGTAATTAGGTCAAAAGGTAATTTTGTAATTATTCCCATGAGGCGCTAGATGTGCACTTACGTGATGAAGCCTGAAGAGCAAATAGAATGAATCGTTTCCATAGAAGACCCGATTCTCCTCCTTGCCAAGTGTTTTTGTCAGGAGGTTAATTGCAAGTGGCCTTGCTGTCCTCAGAGAACGGTCGGAAAAACTCGCAGACCCTTCATTCTCACGAGCATCGACCTCTCCTTCACTCTCGTCAGCCTTATCATCATTCTCATCCTCTCCCTTTCCATTGGCTGACTCGCTCCCTGACACATCCCCGTTTTCTTCAGAAGGATTGTCACTGTTGTCCGATGCGCTATCTTCGCCCTCGTCTTCAGCCATAGCATCATTTTCCTCTGGGGCGCGGTCTATGCACATTTGATCTGCTTCTTCGAGATTTCTATTGGGAGACAACTCACCCTCTTCCCGTTCATTTTTAGCGCAAGCTTCAGTTTCTTCGCGCAGTTTCTGATCCTTGGCAATAAGAGATGAGCCTTTAGGTGCCTTGACGATTGGAGATGAAGATAACATTAGGCTAACAAAAAACAACGATATAGAAGGCAAGACAATTATCAGCAAAGTTCACCAAGTCAATATTATCCAAATACTTACCAGTCGTCCTTGACTAAGCATTGCCTCTTTCCGGCGAGAACCATCCGCAGCATCAGGTCCTGACATAAGATCACGCAAAAATCTAAACAAAAAGTTGATAGCAAATACCCATACGACATTATTTCTCAGGAAGTTATAATAGTTTAAAAGTATAGAATAAAAATACCCTTCGAAGCATCTGCAACATTTTCTTCATTGACGTTCTTTGCTCCCGCAGAACTCGAAGCCCCTTCCTTTAACAAACCACCAGCTTGTTGGCTCGCACATGACTTAGCAGACATCATATTGTCTTCAATCTGCATGGGCTCACTTTCTGGAGCATCGCATGTATCCACATTGTCTGCATCCACAGGAGGAATAGAATTCTCCTCACCAGTATTGTTTACGTTTTCGGCTACAGGATTCTTAGTAGCCTTAACAGCATTTTCTTCTTTGTCCCCTGTAACTGGAGGATGGGAATAAACCTCAAACACTAGATCAATAAAATTTGACCAAATCTTCATGACTTTGTCGCTCTGATCGGGAGTACAAACTTCTCCGCTGGAATATTCCATGAGCTGGTATAGATCTTCTTGGATGTCAGCATCAACATACTCGAACTCCATATCGGGTTTGATTGGCTGTTTATACCCAGCAGCAATGGAGAGGAGAACCAATCCATCTTCAGTCTGATTCTTTTCGCTCAATTCTTTGATCTCCGCTAACAATGCTGAATTTGAAGAAACCGCCATGGAAAACAATGGTCAATGAAATTAGATTCGAGATTAAAAATATTCTGTATTGATTAGAGACAATCCATTCGCATATTCATATTTATAGTAATTTGAAATGAATAGTGAGGCCTACCGATGACCGATTAAAACATAGTAATGCAAATGTACAGAAATGGAAATGTTGAAACCCAGAAAAAATCTAATGCCAAACATCTTGATTAAAAAAAAAATGAATAAATCACTGCAACCCAGACAAAATCTAATGCCAATATTTACTTTAGTTCAAACTTTTTAAGAAAATATAATCTATTATTGAATTAAAACACATGACTAATTTTCTTAAAAAGTAAAGTCAGTAACAGCCATTAATACGAAACAACAGCGCCATAGATCGAAATGTTTCAAATCCATCTAAACAGTTGAGCTGTATGATTCTTGATTCTCTACTAGATTTCATAAAATTAATTTTTTTTACTAAAAGAAACGTATAATTAGAAAATGGGCTTCACTGAAGTCAAAAGATACTGAAGATTGATAAGAAACCGTGGCTGAAAAATCAAACAGGTAGACTGCTGAAATATGAAAGAAAAAAATCTACCAGAGATACCTGATTTTGAGAAAACAATGCCAATGAAAGATGGAGTCGACATATAAAAGATATAAGAGAAAGAAAAAGAAGAGTGAGAAAAAAGGTAGAAGGGGAGGGGTAGTGCAGGAGGAAAAAGACAAATAAATCGATGAAAACAAAGATAGAGGCTGGCATTTATATGGCAAAAAAAGCACAAGTCGACAAAATTATAGGGAGTAACTGCATGCAAAAATATTTTATTTTATTTTATTTAAAAACATAAAAATAGGTGAAATTAAATTTACTATCAAAAGGACAAAAAAGGGAAAAATGATGAAATTTTATATGGAGTTGACCATGTCACTGTGCAATGAATCACACTAAATCATCAAATATCCTCAGCAAAAATCATCATCAACAATGACCATAAAAACTCAAACTAACACGAAGCACACAACCGTGAAAAAGTGGGTCTGACCAACTTTTAAACTCATAAAGAACTTACTACCATCACTACAAAACGACGAACTCCACAAACTGAAATTTCAATATTTAAAATATTAAAAATATAGCCAAATGCACTGAACACGGGAGCTGAATAAAACATGGTTTAGCCTATATACCTTTAGCGCTCAAGTTCTTTGTATCCTGCTGCTTAAAATAGAAGCTCCTGTGATCCAGTGATTTGTGGTAGTTCTTAGCATAAATATCAGCCCACACTTTATTAAAATCAGCACGGCATCTTGCCCATTCTTCCTGTTTCTGCTTCAACCGGGTCAAAATGACTGGCAGGGCAAGAGGTGCATTCTTTCTCAACACATCCATCACATCGAGCCCATGGTCACCATATAAGCGTTCAATGCATCGTAGGTTTAGGGCTGGAAAAAGAGAAATGGACTATTAGTAAGATACCAGGATATACAAATTATGAGATATCATTAGATGGTAATTATAATACCTGTCAGTTCTTCAAGATAAGATGAACTGTCTGCCTTATTTGTATGGGCATTCATTCTGTCTAAGATATCTTCAACACGCTTCACTGTTGTGTTCACAGATTCCAGTAGCATGTCCAGTTCAAACCTGAAATCGTAATAGAATACCAGTGGAATCACATTAAATCTCTATATTTGGAAAATTAAATTAAGAGAGTTTTGATTTTTTACCGGTCGTCCTCGCATCTGAACAAACTTTCTTCATATTGATTTTTGCGCATGTGTTTGAATGAGTAATCCTCACTTCCTGAAGTAACGGACACCCAATGATCATTCAGCACTTGGGTACCAATCTCTGTTCTGCAGCTTGATGGTGGGATCGGATACTGTGCAAAACGAAATGTCAAGTAAACAATAAAGTATATAATCTACTAAGACTCTAGTAAAGGAAATAAGTAAAAACCTACATTATCTGGGAGACGTCGATAACTTGGAGTGCAGCTCTTGGACTCGGATAGATCAAGTTCGTGAATGGGCTTTGCCAAAAACTTCTCTTTGTTAGAATATGAAATCCTCTGCCCTGAGGCATCTTTAGAGAAGGCAAGGCCTCTATCATATCTGTCCCTTTCTCTGTTATCATGGTCTTTAGCTTTGTCGTCCCTATCATGATCATCTCCATCTTCCGCCTTTGAAGATCTGGGAACTTTATTGTTCCGGATGCTTCCTGCGCAATAAGTTGAAGCATAAGGAAAAAAAAACATGAAGTATATATCTTCGATTTGTATGTGGTCCAGGATGGAAATAAACAAGCAACTGTCATATTTTATTACCATATTTTTCAATATATGTTATGAATTCTTCACACATCTCCATAAGATCTGGATGTTTTCCAATTAAGCTATCCACCTGAAAAGATAGAAGTAACATCCAAATTAGATACCTTTCCGAGAACGTCGTATAAATAACGTAACAGAATGACTAATGACTTGAAATTCTGTGAAAGCACATCTTGAGTTTCAATCGCAAACCGATGAGGCATTGAATACAACATTAATTGAAAATTGAAGCATGGTATTAGAGATAAGGAAACATATGCAGAGATAATTTGAGAAAATAATCACCAGAGTGCGAAATTGAGCTGCTGTGACAAACTTGCTTTTAAAAGAACTTATACAATCAGAAACTTTTTCATAATTTTCAGGAGCCTGCAAACGTTCCTTCACTTTCTCACGGAAAGAGAACTCTGACTCCTCCATCGCTGAACAAGATAAAAATAACAAATATTGATGTTAGATATATTTGTTTCACCGTATCATTTAGATTTGACCCAATGCGCAAACCATGCACACTAGTATCTTGACTGATCTCCGAAAAGGAAAAAAAAAATGATACAGCATTTATCAATGATGGTTTCAATAAATTTAATTTACGACAAAACACGTTAATGAGATACTAATATTAAAATGCTCTTGGAGTATTGTGTACCTCGATAAAACTGGGCAAGCGTAGATTCATCTCGGCGGGCATATTTTCTTTTGCGGTCTAAGCTATCATCATTTTCCCATTCATTTCTGTCTCTCTCTACCCTCTTCCCCTTCTCTTTCTCAACATGATTCCACTGCTCCGAATCAGGGTGATTGGTATGAACATATGAAACATCAATCTTCTGGAACAAGTAAGCAGAAGCATTGTATTAGCATACGAAACAACCACAAAAACCCTACAAAAAAAGACTACCTTTTCAACATCATTGGGTCTATCATCTCCATGAAGGGTGTGAGTCCTACCAGGCTGTCCATATTGGACAGTGGCAGCACACGAAGTATCGGGTAGAAAATGAGTGAACTCGACAAGTAGGTCAGCATGACCCTGAAAGAGAACCGAAACCTACAAAACAAAATAAATATCAAACACGCATTTTTCTATGATAAAACTGAAAAGAAAAAACACATCTACAGAACTCCGTAGCATACATACCTCTTGATAAACCTCTGTTATGGATTTATTATCTTTTCTGTACATATTCAAAACGTCAAGGAAAGCTTTGTACACATGATCATCGCCTTGAAACCTTGTCTGCAATTAATTAGTTTTTAAAAGCGGTTCACTTATAAATTTGTAATACATATAATAAGCTAATGGTGTGCTGCTTGAGCTATCAATCGCACCTTTATTTTGTTTACAAAACTGATTGCTTCGTCAAATTCTACCGGCTTCTTTCGTAGAAACGGTTCGTCCTCTGGTGGGAGGGTGATTTCATATCCCTTTGGCAAAAATGTATTGAAGCCCAATATCAGGTCCCTATACCCTTTAAATAACTCCTTCACTCTCAATATAACACCGGATGTATCGACTCTACAAAACAAACCATTCAGACATAATACGACAAACATTAGAATAACGGAAACCAAGTTAAAATGGCAAAAAGATAAATAAAAAAAAAAAATTATACCTTTGCGCCTTGAAGTCTTTCATGATGTCGAGAAATTCACTGTATTTATCCCTTTTATCTTGAAACATCTCTTTCACGATTTTTAGATACGACAAGGCATCGGTTGTTGTCAACCTCTGTGCGCTGCTTGCAGTTGACATCTGGACTTGTCGGATCCTTCATTGCCCCCCGCCAATATGCACATTTCGAATAAAATTAGTAAGACGGCTATTTATCGCAACAAAATCATTATTAATAACACAAGTAAACTCATAACCCTAAAAATTACGACTTACTAACTCTCAAGATAACCTAGACCATCACAGTAAAAGCAATTCGCAATAGCATACCATTATTACCTTTTACGAAAAATGAAGACCTAATTCATCGAGTGAACAATGATAAACAAATCATATAATCAGTTAATCACAAAAAATCGAAAACATGAAACTCAACGATTATCCGGATTGTTATGTTAAAAAGCACATCTAAGACAGGGTAATCTCATTCACAACACAGAACCACAGTAAATAACAAGAAAAAAAGTTCATGATTCATTAAAAAAACTTACTGCTCAAAGGGAGGAGCATTTTTTCATCCCAAACCTAAATTTTTAATTTTTAGTTCAATTTTTTGTTTTTGCAAGAAAAAAAAAAATCAAACTTTATTCACTCCAATTGCAAAGAAATTTAATGATCCAACAAAAAAAAATGACAAACCATTATCAAACAACCAAACTTAATTCGCAGTTAGATCCATTACAGAAGTGATTAAACATAAAAAAATTAACCTCAATCCATACCTCTCTGAAGATCACCTCAAAACGACCCTATCATTAAAAAAAATTAAAAATTAAAAAAATTCCCTGCAAAAATCAAACACTGAATTACTTGAATTAGTCGAAAAATAAAAATGAAAAACGAAAATTCAATCCGACCCAGAAGAAGAAACATACAAAAGATCTCTTCTTTCAACGAATGAACACAGCTTCGCTCAATACAATGTGTGTGTGCATAATTTATACGTATACATACACGTTTTGTATATATATAAATCTTTGTTTTCAAATTGTATACATGGGCAAAAATATATCCAACTGGTTTTCGTATCTCTCTCAAGAGACAGAGAAATAGAGAGGAGAGTTTTATGGTGTGTGTGTGTTTTTGTTGAGAGAGAAATACATACACATATATTGTATGTAACGGGGCCGGGGGTGGATATATATATACACGCACTGTGTGGGAGTAGCGAGGGAGACACCAACAAAGGAAAAAAAATGAAATTACTAAGATTTTTTTTAATTATTATTATTATTTTTACAAAAAGGGTTACAAAATGAAATTGTAATTTTGTAAAATTGAAAGAAGAAAAAAAAGAGGTCAAAATGATTATTTAGTGCATGGTAGGAGATGCAAATTCATTTTCGATACGATAATAAGCGTCTAACTATTAACGATCAGTAATATTAAAAGTTCATTTTCGATATCGATATTAAGCGTCTAATTATTAACGATCAGTAATATTAAAAGTTTCACGACGTGTTTGTAAGTGCGCACGTATACGATCTAAGTATTTATTTACTTACGATATTTATAAATTTATCGTTTGTTATCTAACTATGGACGATAAATATTTAAAAAATAATTATATATTTTGAATTTTTTTTTTTGTTCATTTATTGTTTTGAACTATCTAACTATGGACGATAAATATTTAAAAAACAATTATATATTTTGAATTTTTTTTTTCTTTTTGGTTCATTTATTGTTTTGATGCAAATGTAGAATAAATTTGTTACATGGTAACAAAGAAAATGAAAAGAATTTGAATGGAAAATTGTGTTTTTGATGTTGTGAATTAAGAGATTTAAGGCAAATTGTTAAAATTGAAATCATTAAAAACTCAAAAAATTGAGGATTTTGAATTCAATTTACATAATACTTGGTGACACGTGGTGGTAATTTGCTAATGACTTTATTAGGAATTGACTAAGCAGATTTGGCCTTATTTAATATTTTTGAATTTTATTTTATTTTTATTTTTGGTTACTGAGTTGGGTTACATTTGGGCATGATTTTAGATTTGGGCTTGGGTCTGGTACATTCAGGTGCTGAAATATTGAATAAGTGGCCCAATTATATCGGCCTTATCTGTCAGCTATATAAATCCCTATGTAGCCCAACTTCTTTCTTTAGTTGGGCCGTTATCCAGCAAAAATATATTTTTCAGAAGATGAGATGGACCAAAAAGAAAGCATAGAAGGAAAATGAATACTAATGCTATGGTAGGTAGTAGGTACTAAGTGAGGTGAGCGTCGACGGCATGGAACGAGATTAGAGGAATCATGTTTTGTTTCGATAATTTATTTTCGGGATGGAGTTGACGTTTAAAATGTTTGTTTCGCATGTTTTAATCTCGTTTGAGTTTGAGTCGAGATCGAGACGTCTCAAAATTATAAATAAAATTATAAAATTATTAATAAACTTAAAAATTAAAATAAAATTATAAAAAAAATGTTGAAAAGAAGTCTGACTTATAAGCTTAGAAGAACGATTCTATTATCAATTGATTTTAAGACAACCTTAATTATTAGGTGATTTCAAACTTCTTCATTCTTCTAATTTCTAAGTAAACGCAAATACGAACATATATAGTTTTAGTGTTCGTAATGCCAACATGATTCGATCCATAGCTATAAATTGAGGGGACATACAATGCAATATATGCACCACAAAAATCTGTCCAAATTAATCTCTTTTTTGTGTGTTGTTTTTGACGTCTGCAGCAAAATCCCAACGCAAGATCCAACAAACCTGGAATTGAATATGCAAATCTGAAAAAACTTGTAGATAAGATAGTAACAGAGACATGTCATACTAATGACATGTGACATTGCAATATACAATACAAATGAAGCTACCCAGGGGCAAAATGGGAAATGACAGTTTTCAATTGATACCATAAAAAAGGCATAAACGATGTGCACATCACATGTGTCTCGGTTTGTCGACTTATATGCAAGAACGAATGAATCTGCATGTGCTCTTGTTCATCTCACTGATTGTTTGTTCCAATCGTCGAGTCTGAGCGGGTTGACCTATATATTGTTTGAAATAAGTCAAAATTAAATCAAATGAATCGGTCGAATTAATCAATCATCTGAATAGAATTGAATCATAAACACACGAATAAAAATGATAAGATCATCGATTTCAAATCTCGTCGCTCCGACTTAATGTAGCAAAAAATGAGTTCATGCATTTAGTTTGATATTGTGGTTGGGGTAGGCATGTGATGAATAACATATGGACCCTTAAGACACTAAATTTGAAAAATTGTACATTTTGTGACTGACAGTCAATGAACATATTAATTGCATAAAATTAAAATCCCACATTTCGAATTCTTGATTGGTCTTGCTGCAATTCAGTCAACATCAGAAATAGTATTTAGATTTTGAGAGGAATAAAATGCAAATAATTTATTGGTATGGATAAATAGATTTATTTCTATGTCATTAATACCATTTTTAATAGTTATTTTATTATTTTTATATTATAAAATTACAAGAATATGGAATATTATTTTATTATATATAATTAATTTTACTTTAATTTAATTTATTTATCATTATATATCAATTTTAATTTTTTTAAATATAATTACAAGAATATGTATTTATTTCAACTAAAAACATGTTTTTTATAAGTAAATTATATAGGAATTTATTTAACGCAAATTTTAACAATAAAATATATTAATATAATTTATTATTTTCATATAAATTTTATTTTTTAATTATTTTTCTACCATGAATATAATTTGCTCATAATCTTTTTTTAATTGCAAATCAAAATCTAATGCTTTCCTGGGTGATTTTGCAATTATATCAAATACAAATATAATTTCAAAATTTCCAATAGATTTTTTATTTTAACCTGAATTCAAATCGCATAAAGACAAAGCAAGTAAAACATGATCCCATGAACAAATCGCATATGCCTGGTTCTTGGCTTTTTATGTTTTTCCATTTCAAAATTTCTTTAAAAAATACTTTTATTCCACTTAATTGCTTAATTTTATAAAATTGGGGACAAGAAATACAACTGGAATATATATATATATTACTCGTGTTTTAGCAGCTGTACTCGGTTGAACATTATTGTTGTTGAGTATATCAAATTTGGAGTATTAATTACATGCATGCATGAATATGAATTATTGAGTGTAAAAATTAGAATAATAACAAAAATAATTCATAATATTTAAATATTACGTTATGAAATTTTAAGTTCAAAAACTAATTTATAAATGTCTGAATTTTAATGTTTTAAATTAAGAATACTCTAGTATTTGACAAATATTTCAAAATAATATTAAATAATGTAAAAGTGGTTAATTTGATACCATATATTTTTTTCTATTTTTTTTTATAAGACTTTCTAAGCTTTTACACACAAATTAAGGAGTGTTAATATTCAATTAATATTTATTGAAAAAATTAAAATGACAAAAACAATGAAAAATGATTGATGAAAAGAAAAAACATTTGTATAGAAAATTGAAAAAATTATGAATTAATGTTATTACATAATTTAATAAAGCCAAAAGACTTATAATATGAAAATAAATAAAAAGCTAAAAAAAACTTATAAAAAAAAAAGAGGGAGCGTGAGTTAAAATTATATTCAAAGAAAAAATAAAATAAAATAAATTAAATAGATTCCCTACAAAAGGATTCAAATTAAATTAGTAGACACGCAATAGTAAATTAGTAGTCACAATAATAATGATTTTTAACTTTTAATTAAATTATTAGATAAATCTTTAATTAAATTGCCCATTGAATAATCATTAGTTGGTGGGGTTTTAATTAAGGAGTCAAGGGACAGAATCCAAATGGAAATAATTGTTATCATTTATATAAAATGTGATAGTATATTATCGATTTAAAATAATAATAATAATAATATAGTGTTGAGAATTAATGATTTAATGCACATATATAATCGCAATTATTATGGTTATGTTGATTAAGAAAAAAAATGTATAATTTATAATAAAAAAAATCAAGTGTATATAAATAAGATTGACAAAAATATAAATATAAATTAAAAATATATAATATTGAATTTCAAATATTATGAAAAGTAATAAAAAAAATGATATAGAAATAAAATATTAACAAATCAAAATAGATGTAAATCAACCGAAAATTGAAATATTTTAAAAAATATTTTATATTTAAAATTATTTTCATTTTATACAGTAATAAATAATAAAATAATACTACTACTTTTTTGATTGATTATAAAAATAACACAGTGAGACACAAAATAAAATAAAATAAAATGATTTATTAGGTAAAAATTGTTTTTTTTTTGTTATATATATACATATAAATATCATTACTTAAAATATCCTCACTTAATTCAACTTTTATATAAATTTTTATTTATAAAACATATCTCAAGTGAAAAAAGAGAGGCAAAAAAAGAAACAGACATTTCACCTATAACTTTAGGTACTTTGTTACTTATAGATATAAGTGACAAGTCAATTATGATCAACAGATAAATATGACATTTAACCAAATAAAATAAAATTAAAACGTTGACATAATATCTAAATATATATACACTGTTGTGGGTCTTATTCCCATGGCATGTTCCCTTAATTAAACTACACACAACTCTATTATTGATTTTAACAAATTAAATTAACAAGCAAACAAACAAAATTAAATAACAATCCCATGTGGTTAACAATGATAATCAAACCATTAATTGGTCATTTTTTGATGTAGCACAATTAAATTAAAAGTGTCAAAATCAATTCAAATTTTGGATCTTAATAACTTAATTTGTTTAAAAGTTATAAATAATGCACTACTATTGTTTAGTGCACGTGGATCAATAGATAGTTCAAGAAATGAAATCATGTACCATGATAATTTATATTTTTTTTTCTTAATTATAAGTTGAAAGTTGAAACAAACCAAGACGTAAAGTAATAGCACTAAGAGTAGAAAATACAAAAAGAATTCATCTTATAGAACTAATTTTAGCTTATATATTTTTAACTATATAGTAATACAGTAGTTAAAATATTTTTATTAATTTTAATATAAAATTTAAAAATAATTTATAAGTTAAAAATTCAATCATTTAACAACATGCATGCATTTTTATATCCATAGAAAATAATTAATTGATAGTACGTATTATTTATTTTAATCGAAAGAAGGTGTCGGCATTGGCATATTTTTATTTATTATTATTCAAACCTAAAAATCAAAAATTTAATTAGAAATTACTATACATTATCATAATCCATTACATAATTGAACTACAAATATTATTTGGCTTGTCACCGTAGCCACCTAAATTACAGCTTTAGTTACACCTACATTCATTCTAAATTCATAAGAAAATGACGATCACTTTACAATATTCAAAAGGAGTATCAAGAGAGTTAGGCGATCTTCTCGACCCCCCTGTCGATCTAAGGAACATTCTACATATATACATTTGATGACCCATCGATGATCTCTTTTGACACGATTCAAGAATTAACTAATTAAGTCATATGCGTTCGTTTTTCTCACACTGTTGAGCTCGATCTTAAGTCATGACTTCGTATCACTTATTATGCATGTAAATTGTAAAAATTTAAAATATATATAAAAACCAAGAAAAAATGTTGGGCATGTTCTTGATCACGTGATCGTCTGCCACATATGATAGCTAAATTCTTTGAATAAAAATAGACTCCCATATCTTCCTCACATGCTCTGCATTCACTTCTTCCATTTTCCCTTATCTCAAGATCTTACTTCTGTGTATATATGTTGTAATAATAATTGCCCACTTTTTCCTCAATTTATTTTTTGATCTGCCAAATTCATTCAATAATTTTATTATTTACTTCAAAAAAAATTACCAAGTAATTCTATAATGTATCATGTATGTTTGCTTATTGATATTATTCATTCAATTTTCTTTATTTTATCCTCCATTATCACATGGAGGTGTCCATTATTTAAGAGTTCTAACTGCTGATCCCAGACCAAATTAATTGTTCGACTAAAAATCAACTTAATTCTTTATTGATATAGGTTAGAAGACCATATTATGTTTTATGAACAAATATTTTAAAATTTAAAACATCTCTAATTTACGTACATTGCATAAATTTAAAATTTCTATATTTAATTCAAAGGTTAGTCAATACTTTCTACCTCTCCATTTCCTTAGATAACCTTTTTGTTAGTTTTATTGGTTGATATTATGAACATGTTCTATTTTAAACTTAATTTCAGTAGTTTATTTTATTTCAGGCTTCAGCTATTAAGTCTGTTTCAAAATAAATTAAAATAAAATAAATAAAAATAAGTTCAATTTATAATTTTAAATATACAATTTAATTACTGTCATAATATTATTAATATTTTTTTAAAAATATTTAAAAATTTATAAAAATTATTATTATTTTTATAAAAAAATCAATTTGTTCAAATTAGTTCAACGATATATTTTGAATATTTGACGCGAATAAAATATTTGAACTTATTTCAAATTCAAATTAGTTCAATGATAAATTTTGAATATTTGACACGAATAAAATATTTAAATTTATTTCAAATTGACTCTCAAAAAATCCAAATATAAGTAATGCAACTTTTATGAGAGGGAGAAACTAGTAATAAATTATTTTTGTTTCAATATAAATTAAATTAAAATAAATAAAAAACAATTTTAATTTATAATTTTAAATATACAATTTAATTAGTAATATTATTAATATTTTTTTAAAAATATTTAAAAATTTATAAAAATAATAAAATTAATTCAATTTTGTTCAAATCACTTAGTTTCGTTCAAATCACTTCAGTTAAGTCGATTTCAGTTCAAAGAACATGCTCTAATCCAAAATTGTAAATAACAATACTGAGATATTATATACTTATACTCGTAAAACTTCTATAAATTATTTTGCAGTATTATTTTTAAAAAATTATTAGTTTATACATATTTTACGCTATATAATATTTATTAATAAATAAAAATAAGTAGAAATAATTTTTTTTGTTATTTGTGAAAAAAAATAAAAAGTCAAAGTAATAACCGCCTCGAGTAAAATAATTACTTAAAAAGATTACGTAATCAATATTTTGCACCCCATCACGTTGTCGTTTCGTGTATATATTTCCTTTTAAAATAACAGTCCTTAATTTATTTATGGTAGTACGATACAAAAATAAATACTTGTGCGCAAAGATTTTCACTTTTCACTTTTTGGTAATTCACCAAAATACGAAGAGAGTAGTGCTCTGCTCAACATATAAAAACCATCCCCCGACGCCTCTTCTCATATCTTCATCATCACAATTCACAATGGTTCTCGCGAAACATCAAACCTCCGGCGAACTCAAAGCGCGTGTCAACACGTGCCTTAACAAGCTCTCCGACAGAGACACGCTCTCGATGGCGGCCAACGAGCTCGAGAGCATCGCCAAGGCTCTCCCGAACGACGCTTTTGCCCCTTTCCTCAACTGCCTCTCTGCCACCGACTCGTCGGAGAAGTCCCCAGTCCGCCGCCACTGCGTCCGCCTCCTCAGCGTCATGTCCGCCGCTCACGGCGACGCCCTGTCCCCTCACCTCTCCAGAATGGTCTCCGCCGTCCTCCGCCGCCTCCGCGACCCCGACTCCGCCGTACGCGCGGCCTGCGTCGACGCCGTCGCGTCCATCGCCGCCCACGTCAGCTCGCCGCCCTCCGCCGCCATCCTGAAGCCGCTGGTCGACGCGCTCTTCCACGAGCAGGACGCGAGCGCCCAGATCGGCGCTTCGATGTGCTTGTCCGCGGCGGTGGAAGCGGCGCCGGATCCCGACGCGGCGGAGCTGCGGCGGATCTTGCCTAGGGTTTTGAAGCTGGCGAAGGGGGACTGCTCGAAGGCGAAGCCCGCTCTGCTCTCGTTCGTCGGCAGCATTGTCGGCTCCGGCTGCGTGAAGGGTAAGGGCTTATTGAACTCTGTAATCTCGACGGCGGTTGAATTTCTGAGCAGCGAGGATTGGGCGGCGAGGAAAGCCGCGGCGGAGGTGTTGGAGAAATTGGCGGCGGCGGAGGGGAATTCCGCGGCGGAGTTTAAGGGTTTTTGTGTGGATGCTCTGGAGAGCAGGAGATTCGATAAGGTTAATTAAGCTCTGATTTTACTTCAAGAACCCTATTTTTTTCTGGATAATCAAAAACAGTAAAAATTGGGAATTTCAGTAACATTTCTTTTTTTACTGTAACAGGTGAAGCTTGTGAGAGAGAGGATGAATCGGGCATTGGAGATGTGGAAAGATCTCCCCGCGCCATCCGACGATACAACTTCACCGAAAGGTAATCGAAAATCACTCTGTTTTTACTACTTACTATTTCACCGTTTTTTTGCCTCAATTTTCAAATCAAGATGGTAACATATTTGTTTTCAATATTCATGGTATGTATTCATATAGGCCTTTATAATAATCCCCTCTCGTTGTTCGTTTCTTGATTTGAAATAACGGCGCCGATATGTGTTGATTCTAGTATAAGCCTTTTCTAGGAAATGCGACTATCCTTTCTTTAGCCGATCACATAGTTTAGACTTGCACCTTCGTTATGTCCCTAAATTTTTTTGAGAAATTTTCGATTTCACATTTCTGATTTCTGACGAAAACAATCTGCTCTATATAGATACGAGTAGTGGTGGCCAGTCGCCTGTTCTAGTTCCAGTTACTCCTCCAAATATCCCACAACCGCGAAAAGCGGTTACAACAAGGTCTCCCCACACTGTTTTATCGTCTACAACAAGCACTCAGAAGAGTATTCTCGAACGTGAGCCCATTAAGCAGTGTATTTCCAGTGTTCGCAAGCCGAATCTCAGGAAAAACCTCCGATCCCGAGTGGTTCCTTTTGATTGCAACGAAGATGACTTTGAGAATCAAAATGAGTGTGGGGACATGACTCTAATACGCAAACAGTTAATCCAGATCGAAAACCAGCAATCGAATTTGTTGGAGCTTCTCCAGGTACTAACTCGTCTCTATGAATATTTTTTCGTTTTAAAAAAAAAAAGTACTAGCTTTCTGCGTACTGATCTCATTTTATTTTTCACTTGACAGAGATTTATCGGAAGCTCTCAGAAGGGAATGAATTCTTTGGAGAAACGAGTGGACGGTCTGGAGAAGGTTCTGGATGAGATGTCTCTGGATTTCACGATATCCAATCGGAGAATGTCAGGCATTGATAACACATGCTGTATGTTACCAGGAGCCGAATTTCTGAGTCCCAAGTTTTGGAGGAAATCGGAGGGAAACGCTGTACACTCCAAGTTTTGTTCTCCTTTCAGAAACCAGGCATATAGTGCTGAAATGTCGAGGCTCGATAATAGTCCGAGAAATTGATTAAATCGCGTAGAAATTGTGTTTTATTCTTTTCTTTTAGTCGACGAGTGAATTACATTCGAAAAATTTCAGCTAGTTTTGGTCACGTGTTCAATGAAATGTATATTAGTATATATATACAGTATGTACAATTGCATAATCAAAATTTATTTGAGAAATAGAGATTTAAAACCTCAAACTCAATCGTATTAACATGAACTAGGATTTTTCGACCCGTGCGATGCACTGGGATTATCTTTCAGCAACTTCTCCGGTTACTATTTTAATATAAGAATATTAATAGAAAAGTTTTAATGAAATTTTAAATACAAAGTTATAAAAAATGAGGACAAAGATTGGATTTTTTTTTTAAAACTCATAATAGATTTAAAGTGTAATAACACATTTGGAAGATCAATTCACATTTTTAAACACTTCTTTATAAACGACATTTGTAGCCTTATTCGTGAGGTCCCCATTCGAATCACAAATTTAGAATTTCAAACCGGCTCGATTAGTGACTCTAGAAACTGCAACATATAACTGTCCGTGTGTGAACACCGGTCTTCTCAACCGAATTCCAACCTTTGACAAAGAGTGTCCTTGACTCTTGTTAATTTTCATAGCATAAGAAATCATAATTGGGAATTGCCGACGTTGAAATCGAAAGGGCAAATTTGAATTAGAATGGGGGTAAGTGGCAACCTTGGAATGTAAACAATTTAATCTTTGGTATCTCCTCCTAATACTTTCGCCTCGATAACGTACGTTCCCAATTTTATTATTACCAATCGAGTGCCATTACATAAGCCCGCTGTGTGATCGAGATTTCTTAACAGCATTATAGGGACACTAACATACAAAAAAGTGTAATTAAGACATTAAAATAAAATATAGTAAAAACGAAAATTTTGAGGATTAAAATACAATTTTTTTCTTTTAAAAATTACAGTTTTTTCTATATACTTATATACAAAAAATGAGGACAACTATTGGAAAAAATAATCCTACCTGATAATAGATTTAAAAAAATAGGAAATTTAGAAGGTCAATTCACATTTCTGAACACCTCTTTGTAAACGGCAATTTGTAGCTTTATTTTTAAAATGAGAATAACGATTGGAGAAAATAATCTTACTTGATAATAAATTTAAAAAAGAAAGAAATTTGGAAGGTCAATTCACATTTCTGAACACCTCCTTGTAAACGACATTTGTAGCCTTATTCGTGAGGTCTCCATTCGAATTACAAATTAAGAATTTCAATCTTACTCGATTAGGTTCTCTTGAAACTGCAACATATAATTGTCCGTGTGTGAACACCGGTCTTCTTAACAACTATTTTTATTGAAAATTTGATATAAACAATAAAAAAATTGTTGAAGTGTTTTAAAATAATGGAGAAATTTTTTGCGTTTTCATGGATCACTTAAATCATATAATGTGAATATAATTAATAAAAATATATGGTTAAATAATTATTATTTTTTATTTCAATTATCTCTTTTTTCAATTTTGTTATTAAGTTATTATTGTTAATAATTTTAAGGAATATAAAAATAAAATAAAAAGTGTATGTAAATTGTGAATTATATAATTTATTAGTTATGTATTTAATAAACTAAAATTGTTGAATAATTAGTTTGTTTATATTTTAACTATCTCAAATAAAAGTTTAAATGGTTATATTATTTGTTTTATCATTCATTGACATAAAAAAATATTTTTAAAATTAAACATTCAGAACAATTAGGTAATAGAGTTAAATTGTGGGTATTGAATGATCATGTAGCTAATGAAGTTAAATAGTTGAATAATTAAGTTATGTTCAGTTAGTTCAGATTCACTAAGTTTAGTTTAGTCATTTTAATTTTTTTATTCATAATTCAATATTTTAAGATATAGCTGAAAATTTATTACTCCGTATTGAATATGGTTAGAAGCTACAAAAATCAACATGTTATATACCACTAAGATCTTATGTTCAAAGAACACATTATATAATAAATTTTGATGTACAAACCTACAATGCAACGGTCTATGCTAACAGTCAAAATATTTAGTTAATAAATGAATATATGCAAACATTTCAGATAACAGGACATATGCAGTCTGCTTTCAAGAAAACAGGGAGATGAACGCTTTAAGAAAAAGATAATATACGTATCTGTGTTTAAGCAAATAAAATGAATCTATCTCTTTGAAACTGAAAATCAGAAACTTTGGGAATTTGAAATACATAGCAACTTACGAATTTGGGATAAGTTTTTGGATGAGAATTATTCTGCAAAGATAACAGAGGGAATGGACCGGGTAATATGAAATTGGAATATGGTGAGGGATAAGAATCTGAATTACAGAGAAACTTACAAAAATATTGTACGAAGAGGGATGAGAATTACTATGCAAAAAATAGGCCACAAACAACGATTTATCAAATTGATGAATTCTGATACTGCAAAAATATAAATGATCAATATAAGCAGTGTAAATATCTCAGGGGGAATAGACCGGGTAATACGAATTTGGCATATGATGAAGGATAAGGGATAAGAATCTGAACTACAAAGAAACTTACGAATTTGGAGCACAAAGAGGAATGAGAATTACACTGCAAAAAACTGGCCACAAACAACGATTTATAAAATCGATAAATCTTGATACTGCGAAATTATAAAGGATCAATATAATCAGTTTAAAGATAACAGGGAGAATGAACCGGGTAATACGGAATTGGGATATGATGAGGGATAAGAATCTGAACTAAAGAGAAACTTACGAATTTGGAGCACGAAGAGGGATGACAATTGCACTGCAAAAAATAGGCCACAAACAATGATTTATGAAATTGATGAATTCTGATACTTCAAAATTACAGAGGATCAATATAATCAGTGTAAAGATAGCAGGGGGAATGGACCGGGTAATATGAAATTGGGATATGGTGAGGGATAAGAATCTGAACTACAGAGAAACTTACGAATTTGGAGCACGAATAGGGGTAACAATTACACTGCCAAAAATAGATCACAAACAACGATATATCAAATTGATGAATTCAAATATTGCAAAAATATAAAGGACGAATATAATTATTGTAAAGATAACCGGTGGAATGGACCTGGTAATACGAAATTGACATATGATGAGGGATAAAAATATGAACTACAAAGAATTGAAAGAATTTAGGTCACGAAGATGGATGAGAATTACACTGCCAAAAATAGACCACAAACAACGATTTATAACATTGATGAATTCTGATACTACAAAATTATAAAGGAGCAATAAGATCTGTGCCAAGATAACTGAGGGTATGGACTGGGGAAGACGAATTTGACATATGATGAGGGATAAAAATCTGATCTACAGAGAAACTTACGAATTTGGGAAATTTAGGAATTTGGGGCACGATGAGGGATGAGAATTATCCTGCAAAAAATAGGCCATAATAAACGATTTATCAATTTGATAAATTCTGATACTGCAAAATTATAAAGGAGCAATAAGATCAGTGCCAAGATAACTGCGGGTATGGACAGGGGAAGACGATAAAAAAAAACACGAAACCGTATTGAAAACTGAAATGGATAGAAACTTACGAATTTGGAAGAAGATAATCGATTTGCTGAGATTGTTGAATTTCAGAAACTGCAATATATATATATATATATATATCAGTATAATTATACAAACCCAAAAAACTTGAAAACCTAACCGAGAAAGATGAAATGAGAATAAGATTTGCAAACTTTGTGAATGAGAATGAGAAGATGAAGAAGCGAAAAATAATGTACTAAATTAGGAATTTGAATAGTTGACCGGAATTAAATGATATAAAAGATTGAGGATGAGTGTATTGAGCATTCTTATTGGTCAATAGAAATCTAGGTAGCAAAATTGAAGGTTTTCATTGGCTATTGAATATATACAATAGAGAAATAAAATTAAATGATAGAAGATTGGGGATGGAAAAATTGAGCATTCATATTGGTCAATAGAAATTTAGGTGGCAAAATTGAAGGATTTCATTGGCTATTCAAGAAAAATTCAATAACATCGTGTTATTTATTTATTTGTATTTATAATGATTCAGAAAATAAAAAATATGCCTTTAAGTGTTTTTTAATTATAAATTTTAACGTTTTTTTATTGGAAATCAACATATCCTCATAATTTATTTTATTAATTTATATTTCTTAATAATAATGCAAAAATTAAAAAAAAATTGAATATTATTTTTTTAGTGTTTCTTCAACTATCTTACTTTTAAATTTGTTTTTATTAATTTGTTAGTATTTATAATAATACTATATATATAAAAAAAGTGAACTAAAATAATAATTTATATTATTTTTATTTTTCGTTGAAACATACAACTAAAAGTACTTTTGAAAAGTATTTAAAGAAATGAGTAATTTAATTTATTAATTTATTTTTCAAACATCATAAAATACACTTTCTAATTAAAGATAGTTTTTATTAATTAGTGTATTATTAATTATAAAAAAAGTACATTTTTAAAATGCTAATTATTATAATACTTTTACTATAACTCCAAACTCATGTATAATAAGCAAAAATAATATTATAATATTACACAAATTTATAATTAAAAAAAAACTAATATCCTAAAGTAAATACGAATTTTTAAAATTATATTTTTCATGAAAATCACCTTACTTTTAATACTATACTACTGTATAATAAAAGTTTTCATACCAAATAAATAGGGTGATAAAAATTTTATACAAATAAATAGTTTGATAATAACTCTCAAACTATTAAGATTACTCTTTTTTATAATAAAGATAATCAAATATATATTTTTTTTTTATAATTTTACATTCAATTACCTCCTTTTAAAATTCGACAAAAATAAAATACTCGAAAAAATAAAGGAAACCATATAAGAATAAAAATCCAAAATTATAATAAAACTATACATATTACTCAATATGATTATTTAGATAAAGAAAATTATCATTGTTTCTCAAACAACATGAACAGTTTTTCCAATAAGCAACATAAAAATATTATTAAAAAAACAAAAAAACATAAAATGATCCTCACGCATACGACATAAAATATAAGCAAAATGAATGTGAAGTTCGTACTAATCAAGTTTCCTCAAATGATCCTCACGCATACGACAAATCAAATTACAATAAAATGGGATGGGGTGAAAAGCATTATACAATCAAACCTGATATAAAAAAATTGATGAAAAAAAGACGAAATTTACAAACAATCAAACCTTATAATATAGCTAGCTACAGAAAAAAATTATTAATAAAAGAAACTCGATATGTTTTGCTCTTGAAGCAACATATCATCAATCGTCAAAAAGCTAATATAATCAAACACTCGATAAGTTTCAAAATCAAAAATCAAGAAATGCAACAATATCTCTATGTATTTGTGTCACACTGTTCGAGGCTTCGAGGGATTATATACATACCTGCAGATTTAAATATAGTAGTGAAGTAGAATAAAACACCATTAGTTTCAGTAATGTTGGAGAAATCTCAAACCAATCCCTATCTGAAGAGCAAAAGAAAACCGAGAAAATAGACGAAGATATACGTATAAAACTAAAATTCTAGTGAGATCAATGAACATACCTTTGAGTATAGCAGTTAAGGCCTTCTCTCCATAAAAGAATATGATAAAAAAAATTACATGCCATAAGATAAACACGACACAAAACGTACATAAACACGACACAAAACGTACAGAAATGCACATATTTATATTATTAATCAACTTTAACAAAGTGTCACACTTTGCATAAAGATTTGATATGCTTTTACATTCAAAGATTATACCTCACTAACAGTTCAGTAGCTTAAACTTCATGAGAGCGATAAGGCGAGCTCTTAAGTTTGTGTAGTTCAATCTCAGCCGTACAACCTCCTTGATTTGCTATTTGGGGATCAGGATTAGAGTATAATTAAGTCAATATCCATACCAAAACAAAGAAGAAAAATACACAATAATTGAATTGTCTAATTGTTGAATAATTTTTCAAGGGACAGACTTATCAAGGGAATGTTTGCAAATATCGACTTCTGGTTCAACTTTATTTCATCAGGAATTAATAGTTGGGAATGAGGGTGTTGCTGAATTCTAAATATTAGGAAAGTGCTTTCATTTTTTTTGTAATTAAAAAGAGGGCTATCGATATCCCAACAAAGCTATACTAATAGTGAGCACTGAACAAAGAATCGTGTAAGGTACTCACAGCAAGAGGAGATTTTCTATGCCAACTCCTGCTACAAGCCTTCTTATCCTGATTGTGGTATTTAAACCAGCATTTCTCCTAGCTATAACAATTCCTTTTATAGTCGTAACACGCCTCTTGTTTTCTGGAACTTCCTGTCATAACAAAAAGCCACGCGTGTCAAATCAATCAAGTAAGAAGACTTGAATCACATTATAGTTAGGATTGGCAAAATAACTTTCTCGGAAAAAACAGTTTCCCTACCATTTTCAACTGGACTATATAACCGGGCTTTATTTCGGGTATTTCTCGGTTTGCTTTTACCTCCTCAACTGCTTCTTTATCGACTATCTGACATTTTTGCAAGAAGTAAATGTGTGTAAAACCCAATAAATAATGAAATGGCGTAAAACAAATGGCAAGAGTGAAGAGAGTCAAATTTTGTGCCTGCATGATGTGTCTAGCTGTTTTATCGAGCCTCTTGAATTTGATACGCTGAGGCACTTCAGAAGAGGAAGCATAAACATCATGAGATGTAGGTCCCGGTGTTGTGATATTCCTAGATGGCAAAATTGATGCTAAAGAAGCCGATTGACTCAAGCCCGAACGTAGACCTCCATAAGATGTCAATGCTGAAGCTACTATACCCGGACTTTTCAAAGATGCTGATGAGCCAATTTTTGTGCCGATTTTTTCGTACTGAAGAGAAGGAATTTTGTTTTCATCACAAAAAAAAAGGAAGAATGAAGAGCAATATGGATATCCAAACAATAAAAATAATCATTTTGCCTCACTTGATTATACTTAAATCTATATTTCTAAACTAACATAACCATTAATCGTCACCTGATTTACATTCGTAATTACCATCTGATTATATATATATATATATATATATATATATATATATATATATATATATATATATATATAATCGGAGATGGTGAGACGGGGAGTCGGCTTGAAAGAGTATCAGGAATGACATTTAAAGAAATTTCCAAAAAAAAATTGTGAATGGGAAAAAATCATGAAACAAAAAAACCTAACCAAAATGAATGCTAATAGATTTTTCAAGTGTCAATGGAATTTCAAATTCCGGTTAAAAAAAGCCTAACAAATTAATAAAAAAAATCCAAATATATTTTTTAATACCTGACAATAGATTTGAGTTTGTTGTGAACGGAATCCAACATCCATTTATTCCAGTGTTGAGTTCATCAACATGATCCTCATTTATTAAATAAATCAAATACAATATTAATAAAAAAATGCAGCAATACTAACTATTACCCAGGTAAGTTTGATAGGAATATAACATAAAAGAGAGCTCATTAGATTGCACGACTTACATCTCATTCATCAAGCCCCACATAAGATCTCAACCTCTTCGCCGAATTAACCAACGTTCTGAAGTGATTAGGACAGCCTTTCTCAACAACTACTTGGACCTCTTGAGTGGATAATGAAATGAAATAGGAAAATTATTCAAATAATTTCAAAACACGAAATCAAGAATTGAAGAATAAAGAAATCGAAATATGCCCAAATAATACATACCTAGATACGCAAATTATGATTCTCAATCTGCAAAAAAAAATTGGAACTTTGAAAAAACGAAAGTAAGATTTCAATTCGTCGCTCATCTATAATGGGATGTACGTGTTACGTAGTAATTATTTGAGGATCAATCTTGCAGCTCAGAAATCTGAAAAAGAATTGGATAGATCGAAAATACATCGAACATATACCTCTCGGCCGGAATGGTGGTGAGAGGAGGAAGCGAAGGAGGAGGAGGTTACCTTCGTCATCGCGGTGGTGGTCAACGGAATCGGCCACTTGTATTAGAAGCTCGAGATCCCTTTCTATGGCCACACAAATTGTACACGGCCATTGAAGATCTGACAAAGAAAAAAAGAAACAAAAGAATTTGCAAAAAAAATATTAGTCTAATTATACAAACCCTAAAACTTGAAACCGAGGAAGAAGGAGAAGAGAAGGAAGATGGAAAGAGAATAATGGGTAGAAGGGAAGATGAAAAAGCAGTAGAAATTTAACGTAAAAATGGAATAATTGACCAGAAATTAATTGCTCTGTACTGATTTCTTTTTGATTTCTTTTTGTTTTTTAAAATAAATAATTGAGAAAAGATTGTCTATTGGTGTGAACGCAAATGAAATTGAATTGAAATTGAGCATTTCTATTGGACAATAGAATCTCAATTGGTCTATGTGGCAAAATTAAATGATATTACTGGCTATTAAGAAACTAAAGGAGGATTCAAGAATTATATATTAATAGATATTTCAGTCGAGGCAGTGCAATGTAAATATGAATAAATTAATTATTTTTTCGTTTTTAGAAAACATGTTCATGTGACATTAATCAATTTTTAAAAACATTTAGCAAGTCAAACAGCAAAATAAATGTGTCTAACTTGCAAAATTCAATTAAAAAAAATCAATTGATTTTATTTATTTTTTAAATTAACAAATAAATATATTAAATAAATAAAAAAATACTGAACATACCAAAATCTACTGGTCGTACTTATTTCAACGAATGTATACATTTAATTATTTATTTAATATTTCATTGTTTAGCTGCAACAATCTGTGTGTTGTTTGCTCGGAGTTAAATCTCAAGAAAGGAGTTTAGGGTTCATCGTTTGATTTCCACCTCTTTCATAAACCATTTTAGCCTACATTTTTCATTAATTAATTTTTCATTTGGTATATTTATTTATTTTTAAAATTTCTGCAGCTGGAGATAAATTGAAGGTATTTATTTATTTTTAAAATTTCTGCAGCTGGAGATAAATTGAAGGTACATGGGCGTGATTGATTTGTTCGGTCAGAGTTCATCCTGCTTTGTCGACAGACGAAGAACTAACCCTAATTTCTCATTCGAGGGGAAGCCGAGCCGGGGTAAAATTACTTTTATGACCCCGCCGCCGGCTTCTTCTTCTGCCGCCTTGCCGGTGAATGAAGAAATCCAACAGGAACGCGGCGGCTCGCTGAGCGGGGCCTCGTTCATTCGACCCCACCTCCTTAAACTGTCGCCATATCAACCAATTCTACCTTTCGAGGTCAGTTTCTTGACATATCGCCATTGCACTCATAGTGTTTGATGAGAAACAACTTTGTTTTTTCTGGGTTGAGGAGGTTGTTTGGTTCTTAGCTATACCATTGCAGTGGTATTTTAAACTCTATTTTTGTTTCAATTTCTTTTGTTGTAGTACAAATGATGCCCTTTGCATTATTTATTTACATGATTTCTTGTGTGGTCCGGGTGATGTCCTTCCCGTTAAAATGTAATAATCTTTGATAAAAGCTAAATCGTTCACACATACATTCATAATGTGTTCCTTCTTCAATTGAGCTTTGACATTTGATGTGTGAAGGGAGATCAATTAAGAAAAATCGAAACTTAAACTCGCTCTTGGTTTCCTATTTCTTTTCTTGAAAAAAGTCATTAATGTATTTTCTTGAAGGTTTCTCGGCCCAAATTCAAATCTTATATATTGTAGGACTACTAGTCCTAGGAAAAAACATGGGTCAGAAAAATCGAACTATAATCAGGTGAGAATTTAGGGTTTTTTTCCCCAGAAATGTATGTTAAGGGTATAATCAGGTAGGAGCAGGGATTATTTGCCAAGGATGTAATTTTGTTGGAATGGCATATTATTGTGAGAGTGGACAAAATGAAATTTGGACTCTCTAAATTCCAGATATAATTAGAGACGAAGTTGAGACCAAAAATAAGTTTTTTTTTTTCAATCGTAACCCAACTATTGACTTGTAATCTAATGGTTCCTCACTTCTTTGTGCACTAAAGTTTACATTGCGCATTGTGAGAAAAATTCATTTGATTTCCATACTTGTTAGTTCAATGGACCTAGTATTATTCTGTTAGATGATCATGATTCCTTGAGCACTTCATTGTAATTGCTTATGTTGTGTGTAGGTGTTGTCTACTCGCCTTGGTAGGAAGCCTGAAGAAATTATCAAATTAGACGCGAATGAAAATCCATATGGTCCGCCTCCAGAGGTATGACTAACATGGGTTGAATTCTTTTTTCTGGGGATTTTATGCTGTATCTATAAAATGTTAAAGTCACAGTTACAAAAAGCCCATCTAACTTTTAATTGATGTTTGATTCTGCTATCATTTTTCCCAAACTTTTAGTTTATGCCCCTTCATGATATTACAGATAGATCCAGATTTTTGTCTACCGATTTGTAATACTAAGAAAAACTGATGTGAATGTAAAATGTATGGAGACTCTGAGTTTATTTTAGTTTTAATAAAGTTGAGTGATTGTAGTTGTAAGTCGTGAACAATGTTATGCTAGTTCAACTAACGGCTGCTGCATAATGTTAGATGGAGGTGAAGTTTGTATTTTTCAATTTTAGCTGGGTTTTTCTATAATTTGGCCAAACTACAAGGCGGATTTATAATTATCCCAAATTGTATTCCTTTTTGTGCGGGCATTAGGTTTATATTTTGCATGGTCTTACTGTAAAAACACAACCCCTATGTAGGTTTTTGAAGCTCTAGGTTCCATAAAATTCCCTTATATTTATCCTGATCCCGAGAGCCGTAGATTGAGAGCTGCACTTGCTGAAGATTCTGGTCTTGAAGCTGAGTATATTCTCGTTGGATGTGGTGCAGATGAACTTATTGATTTGATTATGCGGTTTGTAGTTACTGTCTTTTTTACTGTCAATTTGTGTGTTTCGATTTTTCATATTTGGTTTGTTCAGTCTTGATTTTTTAATTGTTCTCCAGATGTGTATTAGAACCGGGTGACCAAATTGTGGATTGTCCCCCGACTTTTACAATGTATGAGTTTGATGCAGCTGTTAATGGGGCACTTGTTATCAAGGGTAAGTATGGCTCCTTATTTTATTTCTGATACCTAGTTGTTTGGTTATTTTCTTTTTCATTCGTATCTCCAAACTATTTTGGTATTTTTATTTGAATGAGTTCAAGCTAATTACATTTATGGTTTGTTAATAAATTTAAGGGCTAACTACAAAAATATAGAAAATCTTTAGGGTTGGAGGGGGGGGGGGGGGGCAATTATAAATTACATACCCCTTGATATATGTTTCTTTTACAAAATTGTACCTTTAGTGGGGGGGGGGTATTTGTAGTTTTTTGAAACATTAAGGGGAGTACTCTGTAATTAACCGTAAACCACTGGGGTGGTTTTTGTAATTATTCAAATCAAAATCAGGTTTGAGAAGAGAATTTGATGCCAACTATATCTTTGATACTAAATAAATTTATTGTAACTCTGAGCTTATATCTCATTTGACAGTACCTCGGAAGCCCGACTTCAGCTTGGATGTGGAGAGGATAATTGAAGTTGTTGATCGGGAGAAACCAAAGTGTATATTCCTCACTTCACCTAACAATCCGGATGGAAGGTAATTTTGATTTCAGCCGATTCATTCACTTCGTGGCTTCTTGGAAAACTATCGTTGGTCTTTTATCTTCTATCTTGTGCATCAAGTATTCTGTTTTGAAACTTATTTATTGCATAATGCAGTGCCACATTTATTTGCTTAATTTCAATTATACTGTATTTTGTATATTCGATGTTTTTTTTTCTTCTTATTATTATGTCATCATATTTTGTACTTGAGGTTTTCTGTTCTGAGAATATGTATGTTTAAGGGCTAACAGGCTGATTGCAGTAAAACCAGCTATCTTTCAGAACTACAAAAGTACCATGGAGTTTCATTTTTCTATTAATTTTTAACCTTAGTTTTTCTTCTTCTCGTAATTAGGTCAAATCTCAGATACTTTGTGTTACTATCCCTAAATTTAATGTAGTACAATGAGAGTATACAAATCCTTTTGTTTGGTATTTATACTAACATTTGATTTTGCTGTAATATCATCCTTTATTGGATTTTTTGATTCATATTGTCTTCCGACTGATAGAAGCATATTTTGCTGTTATAAACCGAGTTCTAACTTCTGAATAGTAACTGTTTTTTTTCTTTCATCATTCTAAATTTCATCTGGCAGCATTATTGATGATGATGTACTTCTGAAGATACTTGATCTACCAATATTAGTTGTGTTGGATGAAGCATATATTGAATTTGCGGGACTCGAGTCAAAGATGAAATGGGTGAAGAAGTATGAGAATCTAATAGTGCTTCGGACATTTAGCAAAAGAGCTGGTAAACGATTGTCCTTTCTTCTTCAAAATGCTTACTATATACCGTATATCACAACTTTTTATTTCAAAATGCTTACTATACACCGTATGTACCCTATAAGAATTCTAATTGCATAAAATTCCCAATTACCACGGGCCTAGTGGCTCTCATCATTTATTTATTTTGTTGTTATTTTTAATTTTCTATGGGTACTAACTAAAACCGCTTCCGAGATTTAGTATTGTTACAAAAAAAATGTTATAAAATCACAATTAGCCCCTTGACTGTATTTATAACTTATAAATAACCTTCTCTTGAGGATGGACTTTTATAAGACATAATTCAATGTGCGGGATATTCGTAATTTTATAAATAACTAGGCTTTATTATAATTAGGCTAAACCTCAGGGGTAGTATTTTGTTATCAACTTTAACGTCTGATAAAATGTAAAATTGGAGCTTAAGTTGAACCAATTTCCCGAGTTGAGACTTTCTGTGGGCAAATATATACATGGTTTATTGGTAAACGTGACCCAACAAACTACATCAATCTCATTGTTGAAAGATCAATTGTTAGTTAGTTGAATTAAACAAGCTCCTCTACACTAGAGCTGTGAAACGGGCCAACCCCTCGTGTCTAAGGGACATTTAGTCGTCCCAAAGGGGGTTTGGACGCCCAAAGCCACCACCCAAGATTCAAACTACAGTGTAATTTTACACCCAGGCCAACCCATTTCTGTTTTGCAAAATCCCAGCCTGCCCTGACCTGAAAAACGGGATGAGCTTTAAATTGACAGCTATCGTGAAATATATTGCTCTTATAATAGTACCGTTGTTTTATGGATGTGTTATAAACTTGATTTGCTGGTTACAAGTAATGTTGTGTAATTTTGATGTCTCAGGTTTAGCGGGACTCCGAGTTGGTTATGGAGCATTTCCAATGAGCATGATCGAGTACCTATGGAGGGCCAAGCAACCGTATAATGTCTCCGTTGCCGCAGAGATTGCTGCATGTGCAGCATTAGAGAATCCAACCTATCTAGAGGTACACTGTGAGCAAAATATGTCTCGACTTTGGATACTATTATATAATGGACAATTACTAATATACCCTTGAAGTTTAGCCTAATTACAAAAATATATCTCTAGGTTTTAAAAATACAGAAAAATGCATTTCATGTTTAAATCTGCATTACATTCTGGGCCTGCCTTGCCTTCATTACAAACAATCCTAACTTCTCATCCTACATTTTTTTACAATTATTTCCTTCGACATTTCTACATATTAGAAATAATAGCCCGACAAACAGACTGGGTTGTGTAATATTTAGCAATGTTGATGAGGGTCTATTAAAATATATTGTCGACATCAACAAATTCATACAGAATTTGTAGTTGTCAAAATCAGTTGGGTCATTCTTGTAATTACTACAAACCTAAAGATCAAATTTTGTAATTGTCCTTATACAATACAAGTATAGGCATGTATTTAAAACACTGGGCAGTGCCATATTCTATACTGTATTTGGTTATTTCCAGAATGTGAAAGTAGCTTTGGTTCAAGAACGGGAGAGGCTTTTCAAACTATTGAAAGAAGTACCATTCCTGAATCCGTACCCGAGTTACTCTAATTTCATACTTTGCGAGGTCACTTCCGGAAAGGATGCTAAGAAGTTGAAGGTACAAAAACTTGTTTCCATCGTTTGTTGATATTTTTATTTCTTTTTGTCTTTGCTCGAAACACTTATTTACATGTAGTGAAAACACACTTTTAACAGGACGACCTTGCGAAAATGGGCGTTATGATTCGTCACTACAGCAACAAAGAATTAGCTGGTTATGTTCGTGTCTCTGTGGGCAAGCCAGAGCATACAGATGCTTTAATAAAGAGTCTCGACCGCCTTTACTAAACTTTTTTCCGGGTGAAGACTAAGTAAATTAAGACAAATATGAGTAGACTTAAACTAAGAGATATGAATATATTTTTGGATAATTTTATTTACACCCCAATAATTACTAAGTACATCTCTTTTAATTAAAATTTATTGTATTTTTATTATAAAATGACCTTGATACCATCTATTTTATAAATTAAATAATTTATTTTATAAAAAAACTTGTCAGTATAATTACTGTTTTTTTCTTCAATCGTTCTCGATTCTAAATTTAATTTCACTTTTGTTTTCTTCCGAGATCGGTTGTCAATTCTAAAGAGAGTGCCCTCATCGATCTTGAATTTACAATTTTACCCTCTTCTCCATTTTTCTCGAGGTTTTCGACAATTGATGGATTTCGATTTCGAATTCGTTGGCATATTCGCCTCGTTTTGGCGGGCGAACATCAAGTCAAAATACAAAATGTCCTCTCCCTCAGAGGAGTTAGAGTTGACCATCCGCCGCCGGATACGAGGTCGATATACAGACCGTCCTCTCCGGAGGAATAAGAGTTGACTGTCGCCGCCGAATCTGAGACGCGATTTTTACGGATTAGTGATGTTTTTTGCTATTCGGATTAAGATTAAATCATGCATCGAGATTGAGTTGTTGAATAATTAATTCTAGTTGCATATAGAATTGAGTTTTCCTGTTTCTTCCCGAATAAGTTGTATTGATCATGAATTAAGATGATTTGTGTTCTTTCTTTTTGGCGTGATTGTGTTAAATCATTTATCAATAAAACTCTTTTTTTGGTTTTTATTTATTTATCTTATATTATGTTTTAAAATAAAGGGTATCATAGTCATTTTATAATAAAACTAAAATTAATTTAAATTAAGAAGGGTGTACTAAGTGATTATTGAGGTGTAAATAAAATCACCCTATATTTTTTTTATTTGAAGAATAATTGCAATAAAAAGCACACGTATTCTAATCAGTATCACTATGATTTGCTCTATTTTGTCCTAAAGAATTTTTTCTGCAACCCAAAGTTTATGTACCTGTAATTGTAAATATTTAAGAAAATGTGTATTATAATTTATAATATTTTAACTTTAAAGCTTCATAAATTTCCGCTTATAATTTAATATTTAATTTTAAACAGTTGTTTAAATTAATAAAATTAAAATAATATTAAATATATTATTCTTATTCATAATTAGAAAAAAATTTATTACTTAATTTTAAGAAAACTTTAAAAATTTTGCTTTATCCAAAATCTTCCTTAATTATAATTAATAAATCATCAATAATTTTTTATATACTTAAATTTTTACATCAACTTGATTTTTTTAATTAAAAAAAAACAATTAGAAAAAGCAACAATTATAAAACGGTATAAATTAAGTTATAATATTTTAAGTTATACTCATAAATTAACGTTTACAATTTAATATTTTATTTATTTAGTTTTTTATTAATTAAACTAGTTTAAGATTATAATTATAAAACAGTGTAATAACTGTCTACTTAATATAATTAATATTAATTAATAACCGTATGTAAATTAAGAAAATTAAAATAATATTATATAATTTGCTTCTATTAATAATTAAAAAAAATTGAGTTATTTAATTTTAAGAAAACTTTAAAAACTCCCCTTTTATCTAAAATTACCTTTTTAAATATACTATAAATTAATTTATATTTTATTAAGTTTATCAATATGATTATTATTTTCATCAAACAACATAAAATAAAATTAAAGAACTGATAAATAAAAACAAGAAAAAATAGAACAACAATTACGGATATGATAAAAAAAAAATGCAAACAAAGCAACTTAAGTCTATTTATATTTATACACTAATAAAAATTAATAAGAATGTTACGGAATATACAGAAATAAAAAGCAAACAAAGATTATAAACTAATTAAAAGAGCAAATAAAATAGAAAAAAAAAGTGGTGAAATATACAGTTACAAAATGACTTATATTAAAATAAATTATATTTACTAGATTACTAACTATTTATTAATTTCAAAAAAATTAATATTTTTATTTGATTTTAATAAAATCATATATTAATATTTTTTATTGTAAATTTGTTGTTTAAAATATAAAATATTAATTATTATTATTATTATTTTTAACAATTTAATTTTTTTTTTAAATTTTAAAATATTAATTAATATAAATACATTGGAAAAACCCGTTATATACCTTTTGAACATATTTGGATCGGCTATCGTTGATTTCAAAATGGTGATTGAGTAAAATTCAAAAAAAATAATTTTTAAAAAAGTAAATACCATTGTCATAACATTGAGCTATATAATTTTTTTTTTAAAAGTAACAAAATAACTCAAAGCCAGTAAACCATTATTTCCGATTCCACTACAACCTTTATCCTCCTAAATGTCAATTCTACTCTCCATATACGCAGAAAAAATCTCTTATCTCTTATAGTAAAAATCTCCTATCTCTTATAGTGCATCTAAAATCCAAGATTTTTAAAAATATTTTAATATCGATTTGTAAACCTATTAAAATATTAATAAAATAATAAATTAATTAATTATTTCTAGTGCAATTATTTAAAATTAAGAATTTTGAAATAGATTAAATTTTAACTTATTTTTTAGTAACGGATTATTATATATTTTATATAAAAATTATTTAAAATTAAGAATTTTGAAATAGATTAAAGTTTAACTTGTTTTTTTATTTTAACGAATTATTTTATTTTAAATAAAAATTAATACAAAATAAAAAATTCAAATAATTAAATTTTTGTAACCCACGATTTTTGTAACGCAACTATTTTATCGCACTAACGCACCTATTCCACAGGTCCACCCAATCTACATGTATTGAATCAATATTTATCATTTTTTTAATTACTTTTTTTTATTATATTATTAATATAGATGTGTAAAATTATTAAAATATTAATAAAATAAAAAAAAAATTAATTAAAAAAAATGATAAATATGTGTGGAGCAAAAATAATAATAATAAAATTTTATATTCTATTAAATGTGTATATTATTTTTTTATAAAAATTTAAACGTGGACATATACATATTTATAAATTAAAAATAAATGTATCAATTCTAATTAAAATTTCAAAGAAAGTGGTAAAAAAATATAATCACATAACATGGCTTCAGACTCTCTTCGGGTATAACTTAAAAAACAATTGTCGTTAATTTATTTCAAATTAATTATATTGATAATTGATGAATTCAATATAATATTAGTTGGAAATTATTTTAATTAAATTTTTATATTTACATTTTCGTCTTATTTTTAAATTTAACTTACAAATAATTTTCTTTTAATTAAAATATAATTCTTTACTCTACTTATTTCTTTTTAAAATTACAATGAATAAATACAATTAATGGACAAAGAAATTCTTTTTCACTTGTAAACAATCTTGAAAATTATTTGTTATACCATAAAGTAAAAAAGTAAAATTATTTTGAACTTTGTAAATTTTGGAAAAAGAGCACTTATAATTAATTGTTTATAATTAAATAATATAATTTTTTCTAATTATAAAAAAAAAGTAATATTTCCAAAATTACATTTTCTTAGTAATAAACATAAGTGGATGGTTACAACTTATAATAGTATAGTAATAATTAATTTGCTCTTTTTTATAATTATAAAATTAATAATACACTTTATTAAAAAAAAATAATAAAAATTTATTCTTAATTTTAGAGTGTAATTTATGGAATATAAATTTTAAATTAAAAAATCAAAATATTCTTTTCCTTAAATATTTTTTGATAAAATAATAATTTTATCAGTATTTTTTTTAAAATAAAATATGTTATTTAACTTTTTAAAAATAAAATAAGTTATTTAACTTAATGAGATTACAACTGTTAAAATTAAATTCAATACTACAAACCTAAAATTTAGACTAATAAAAATTAATTTTTAAAAAAGTCTCAATATTTTTATTTTTTCTAAATTTTGTACCTCTGAATGATTCTGGGTTACCTAATTTAAATCCGGTAAACTTATCATATTATCGTAGTCTAATTAACCCATTAATCCTTACAATATAACACAACAAATGTTTTCTTCTCACATACAAAGTTCTAACAAAAATAAACATGAACATATATTAAACAAATAAAGAATTTAAGATACATTTATTTTTATATATATCATAAATGTAAAAATTAAAAAATTCAAAGAATACAAGATATTAATATTTTAAGATACAATTATTATTTTTAGCATAAAAATATTTTTTTATTTTTATTTTTTGATAAAAAAATAACAGTTTTTAAATTTAATATCATATTAAATCGAGAAATATGTAATATAATTTTTTAATTTCAAATTTTATGAAAATAAAATAATATAAAGATAATATAGAAATAAAATATTTACAAATAAAATATAAATAGAAAGAAAGAGAAATGTTTTTTAAATTAAATTATTAAAATTGAGATTTCTAAAAAAATCCTCTTAAATATTTATATTTATTTTATAAATAATAACACAATTGAATAATTTGATTGGTTAAACATTAGACACAAGTATAAACGATACATAAATTTTTGAACAAATACGATTTTCATTTTATTTATTATATAGATTATTTATTTGTTATTATTAATAAATAAAGAGTGATTTTGGAAAAAATGGAAATTATTTATGTTTTTTTAGAATTAAATAAGTAAGTTTATTCTAATAATAACTGCTTGTCAAAATTATTAAAATAAATTTTAATTTTAATTTTAAAATAAATTAATTTAAATGGTAATTTTATTTTCAAAATCTAATCATAATATTAATTTTAAATTTTAGTTAAAATAAATTTTAATTTTAATTTTCAAAATAAACATTAATTTTATAAATCTTAATTTAAATTTTTCAAATCTAATTTTATACAATTGTTAATATAAATTAATATAATTATTAAGTTTTTAACATAAGGTATCATAGTCTTTGTATTATTCAAACAATACCCTTTAGTATAATTAAAAATATCTTAAACCCTATATTTTTACAAAATAAAAAAATATAAATCCCCCTTTTTTAATAACTAAAAATGAATATAATTAAAAATAATTGTTAATTTTTTAATATAATTAAAAATAATTATTCTTTAATATAAAAATAATTGTTAAGTTTTTATAAAACATATTTAGTTTTATAATAACTAAAACTTTTCTTAATAATACCATAATTAAATAAATGATGAATAAATGTGTATTAAAAAAATATATTTAATACACAATTATTTTTAACAAATAAAAATTATTCATTTATAACAAACAAAAGCGCACCACCAAAGTTGGTGCAAAAAAAAAAAAAAAAGACAAGGCCGCCTCGATAAGCATCGTCAAGCCGCATTCCAAGAAGCCAAAGTTCTCAAAATCCCACCAAAGATTCAGCATCGGAACAACCGAACAACGTTGGAAAAAAGAGCAACGAATTCCCCAGCATGAATACGGGAATGGATTCACCGGGGGCGGTTGTGGGAGTAGATTACATTCGGACAAGTTAAGCAACGGACCATAGTAGAAAGGTAAAGTGATCAGAATCCATGAGACTATTGAAACTTAATTTAGCCCATACACACGTGCGGCGTGGTAGTCGCTGAGGCTCGCGTATTTCAACTTGAAATATGTTGCCGATTTCTAGATCTATATATGTTGCCGATTTCTGGATATTTTACGTACGTGCAAGTATATATGCAACATACAGTATATATTAGTAATTGGTATGCATGTTACGTTGGTCCGTTGGAGATAATATTGGTTGTTCCCGTAAATGTAATTAAACAGATTAATTTATTTCATTGTATATATATTTATTCATGGAAGAGTCCTAAAGCTTCTTCTATGTATAACTTGTGCTTCTATGTATACTTTTAGCATTATTAACATACCAATATCACAAGCCACATGATTTGCTCTTCTTTTTCATGTTGCTTGTCCGAAGGTTTTTTTTTTCAAAGTTGCCTGATTACAATAATGATTAATTAAAGTCGACCCACACTTTGTCTTTAACAACTCAACTTCATGTGCCGAGATTTGTAATATACCGCGGGTCACACACTTTGACTTATTTACCCACTTTATTGACCAAATTAGGTTGACTTCAACAGGAGAAAAACTTGATGTGCTGCTGTGTTTGTTTTGCTATAATTATTTGTGTTATTGTAATCGAAGTGTAATCTTACCCTCTATACCCAGATGAATAGTCATACTAATTCTTTTGTAAAATTAAAAAAAAAAAAAGGACAATTCATGCGAGATAGAAGTAGTGAAATGATACTCCTAGTTTATAAATAGTACTCCCTTTCCAACATATACCCGTTAACCAGAAGCAAGCAACCTACCTTAAAGTAAAAACCCACTGACCACTGTCGGCTCAGACAGATCTGTACAAACATTTTTTCTCATTCTCCCCCTCCCCTTCTTAATTACTTACAAACCCCATTAATTAATCATCAAAATCCTTTCTTTCTTTGTCCCACAAATTAATTAAACTCAAATGATCCCTTCATCCGACCACCACCACCGCCGCAAGAGAAAACGCACCGTCATCCTCAGCCAAACCCTCCTCTTGTGTTTCACCATTTTAACCCTCCTCATCTTTCTGATATCCCACATAGCCCCCTTCACTTCTTCGCCCTTTCACTTCCGCCCCATCTTGGTAGTTCCCCTGCTTTCGTCCTCTGCCAAATCACTCCAAGATTTCACCAATTTCGTGTTCCCCCTGAAATTGGAGAACCGGGTTTTGTTCCCGGATCACGTCCTGCTGCTGGTGACCGGTGACGTCATCAACGATCTCGAATGCGCGTATTTTAGCAAGAACGATCAGCTGAGCAGCGAAAAAAACCTCTCTTTTCAAAAGGTGTTGTCTGTGGATGAGTATGATCGGTTCAAGTCGATCGTAAGGTGCCCGATTCCGGCATTGCCCGAGTACTCGCCTCGCGCGAATTTGAGGTGGGCTGGTTCTAAAAATTGGATCTTTGAGGGGTTGAATAGTAATAATGTGAATTGTTGTTCTTGGGAAAATGTGGTGTATGAGGCTGTGTTGGAAGGAGGAGGTAATGTGGCAGTGTTTGTCAAGGGCTTGAATTTGAGGCCCGATCGCTTCTCCGATCCCCGACACTTCACTTGCCATTTCGGGCTCGGAAAATCGAGCAATTACACGCTCCAAACCACGGCCTTGACCGCTGCTCAGGAAATCGTGAGGTGCCCGTTGCCTCAATCCATCATTCGCAATCCCGACAAAATCCGAGTGACTGTCGGGTTCAGACGAAACTATCACGACAGGTCGCGGGGCCCGGTTCTGACACCTTCCGTGGCGGAAGTGTTTGCCCAAACAAGAAAGAAGAATGCGAAAGAAAAACACAAGCTCTGTGTCTGCACGATGGTGCGAAACCAGGCCTCGTCGATCCGCGAGTGGATTACGTACCACGCTTGGCTTGGAGTCGGGAGGTGGTTCGTATACGACAACAACAGCGACGACGGGCTCGAGAAAATAATCCGAAATCTCGATCAAGAAAATTACAATGTGACGAGGCACGTTTGGCCCTGGATCAAAACTCAAGAGGCCGGCTTCTCGCATTGCACTCTGAGAGCGAAAGACGAGTGCGATTGGGTTTCCTTCATGGATGTGGACGAGTATTTTTACTTCCCGTATTTGGCTCGACAGAATCACAGGTTCCGGAACGCAGGATACTCGAGCCAAAACTCGCTCGAGATTCTAGTGTCGAATATCTCGTCGGTTTCGAAAAACGTGGGCGAGATCAGAACGTACTGCCATAGTTTCGGGCCTTCCGGGCTGAGTTCGCCGCCCCCACAGGGGGTCACGGTCGGGTACACGTGTCGGCTTGAGGGCACAGAGAGGCACAAATCCATCATCAGGCCCGAAGCGCTGGATCCGGGCCTAGTCAACGTGGTGCACCATTTTCGTTTGAAGGAAGGGTTTGAGTACTTGAACTTGCCTGAAGACACTGTTATAATCAATCACTACAAGTACCAAGTGTGGGAGGTTTTCAGGGCGAAGTTTTACAGAAGGGTGGCAACTTATGTGGCGGATTGGAGAGAAAGTCATAACATAGGGTCGAAGGATCGAGCCCCTGGTTTGGGGACGAATGCTGTCGAGCCGCCTGATTGGTCACAGTGGTTTTGCGAGGTATGGGACACGGGGCTAAGGGATTTCGTGTTGTCGAATTTGGTTGATCTTTCGACAGGTTTGTTGCCGTGGGAGGGGAAGTAGGGCTTGATTTTAGGCTACACAGATGAATTGATATATCCATTGATTTCATTTCCACTTATTTTTTGTTTATGAGGATGATAATACCACAACAATAGGTTCTTCAGATACAGATTTTGGATAGTAGGCCCTTTGAAATACTGATTAAACTCATTGTTTTTAGGTTCATATAATCAAAATATATACATTTTGTGTACTTTTATTTAAATCCTTCCTAATACATGTACTTATTCTGTTGTCTGTTTTATGCGTGACTATGTTTAAATATAGGAGAGTCAAAATTTATAGGACGCACCTGTAAAAAAATTTGATACGGTTGTGTACTCAGACCACTGTATGCACCCGTATCACCTTCATATTTTTAGAACAAACAAATGATAATTACAAAAAACTACATGGGGTTTGGTCTAATTACAGTAAATTACAAATACACCTTTTGGAGTACATTTTTGTAAGACAAACAAATGTTAAGGGAAAAAGGTAACAACCTCGGGTGCAGTTTCTGTAATGTTAACCCTCACATAAAATAAAGCAATCCTTCTGCTGTCTGTAACTTTGCACGAAATAATCCCTTCTGGTGTTCAATATCTAGAGCGAAAAAGAGATGAAATTATTGGATTATTTTACAAAACGAAAAAATCCAAATAGTGACAAGAGTAATGTCAAAGAAAAAAAAAAACTCTGAATGTGATGATCATCAGGGACTGTAAACTGACTTGGAGTTTGACGCCGAGTATTTGCATTTTTCAAATCTTTTCTTGTACTGTCACTGACATTTTATTTACAACTTTTGAAAGTGTATCGTCTATCTTATCTCCAATCAACGTGATCCATGCCTAAAAGGTACATGAAAATATAACGCAAGATATGATACTTGAATCCGATGATAATTGGTAATATATACATTAGGGTTGACATGAATCTGTTAAGTTGCATGCAAATCATATTTTTTAAGGACTATCATCGCTAACTGCATGTTATATACTACACGCAAAAATATACAGTTCATATTCTGATTTTCGTTTCATCCATTGATTGAAATACAATTCAATGCTGCAAAAGATGCATATTTAAACGCAGAAAACAATACAAACCGAAAAATAGCAATGATGAAAAAGATACCTGGTCGGAAGTAGTGAATCCTCTTATCATGTCACCACCAATTATTGCGATTCCTTTATTACCAAGAGGTTGCAAGATAACCGCCTAAAGAAAAACATGACGACATTTCATATGAGATGATGAGAATGATTAAGAAAATAATAACATGTAAAGAAAAAAAAAAGTGTGAGTGTAACTATGTTCGAAAACAACATTGTGAAGAATACAAGAGAAAGCCCCGGGGTTAAATTAGAGATACTGAGATAGGAACAAATTTAATTGTTAACAAATTAGAAAGTAACTTTTCTGAAATACCTGTGTATTAGAAGGAAGAAATGGAAGTTCAGACTTCCCAGGATACAGGGACAAATTGGCCAAGTAACTTTCTGAGATATTCAAATGATACATCATTTTTGTATTAACTTACCTGATAAACATTTGGCTTTGTTCTACAAAAAATAAAATATAAAAAGAACTCACGTGATCCAGATTTCGCGACACCCTTATAAAGTGATCCTTTCATCAATTTTTCAGCATCCACGACCATTGGCTCCCCATCTCCATTGGAGTCGGACACGTCAGCATACCCTATCTGCATAATGCAGATACTGTCGTAAATGACAACAAGAGACCTGCAGCATGTGATGTTCGAAAGAGACTCCCATGCCCTGATAATCAATAGATAAGAAGCATTAAAATGAGGATCATATTTTTAGAACTGTTAGTAAGTGATTTTTTTCACTTTGAATTTTTAAATAATGTGAAACGAATGACAGATATTTAACTTCGACTAAAATACAATAAATAGAAAAACTGAATTTTAATACTTAGATCACACTTAAGGAGTAATTTCTCATCTTTAAACCGTAGCTGCTTTGTTTTATTTTGTCTGTACTTAGATCAATCATCAATAGTATCATACTATCAGCCCATAATTCAATAGGTACAATCTCATTAGTAATGGTTGGAAGCACGAGAAACAAACATGAACAAAAAATTCCGCTCGAAGGAATTGGCCATATAGACAAGTGGAAATGTGGAAATAGAGTGATACCAGAGTAACTCAGAAACGACAGGATCGGGAAGGTCATGGTATATTCTTTGACACTCCACCCCAATGGGAACCTGAAATTTTAACAAAAAATGGCTTTTTGAGACTAAAAAATACGAAACACTAAGACAGTCACCTAAAACAGATAGCACAAAATAGAAAAATACATATATACAATTCCTCACCACAGAGACAACAGACTTGGGCCGAATCGAAAGCCAGACGAGTCCATTCAAAATATTAGTAACCGCCAAACCAAGTGTCAGTAAATCTGCTCTGGATTGCACACTGCCAAAGCATAGCAGAAGGGGCATAGGTCATTATACAGAATACTGAAACCTCTATACAATAATCGCACCGAAACTGCTAAAAATGATAAAGTCGGCAATACAAATACTTATGAACGTTGCAGTCGAACCAGGATTGACGGCTAGGCTGGAGCCTTCTAGATAAATATTTAGAATTCCTTCTAGATAAAAATCTGTATATAATCTACACAGATGGAAATGTATTCATTGCCCAGAGCTGATAGATTTACCTGCTGGCGTCAGCAACGGGGGCAATGCCGGAAAATGAACGGTTGAAGAGCACCGCCAACAGAGAAATGCCGCCGACGTATATCGGCAAGCTCCGAACGAAGTCGTCGTTTCTGGAGACCCAGTGCGCCACCCATTCCCTATTGGACTTCGTGCCTCTCTTCAATTATCAACAGAAATCTCAGCCCAGCAATTGGAGAAGGAAAAAAGGATTGACTGAAAATCGAGTATAGTGATTACCTGCGAGTCGAGAGAAACCCTAATTGCACGCCGGCCGGATGTGAAACGGCGTCGTAGAGGGTTTAACGGGACAACCGAACGTAGTAGGATTCCCGCTTCCATCCACAACTAATTTTGCAAACCCAAACAAACTTCGTCAAACATAGTCTACAAAACATTTCGTCTAAAAAATTACTATTTTTTATTGAAGTAATTTTACAGAGAGAATACAAATTATTTATACATTTTTTATTTTATTTTTTAATTAAAAAAGTGTATAAATAATAAAAATAGAGGATGCACTAAATACATAAAAATTACTTAATTTTCTGAAAAGGGCACGAAAAATAATTATTGTAAGAGAAAGATTTTTTTTTTTAACTTTATCATCTTAAAACACTTTTATTTACATAAATATACTTTTTTAATTAATTTTATTATTTAATTACAAATCAATACCAATTATACAATATTTTATATTATTTCATAAAAAAAAGAATCTTAAACTACTTGAAATGTTCCCTTAATCGGCGGAAGGAGTATATAATTGTTGTATATATGTGTGCGTGTGTTTTATTTATTTAATGAGTTTTTAGTTATTGAATTTAATGATTTATGTAATTTTGTAATGTATATTTTATATAAGTAAAAAACATATTTAATTTATTATACAAGTTTTTGATAAATCGAAAACCACGATTCAAGCCATTGTAATCATTGGCGGATCCCCTTGAGCTTAGAGCATCTCCAATGGTGAGGTAGAAGTCTACATGTACTTCTACCTCTTACCCAAAAATGGGTAGAAGCCATTGGAGATGTGATGACGTGTTAAAGTTAGGAGTTCCTAAAACATTTGGGGTAGAAGAACTTGTACCCGGGTAGAAGTAAATATATTATTATTTTATTATTATTATTTATCATTATTAATTTATTATTATTATTTAATATTATTAATTAACAAAAATTAATACTGCAATTGTAATTTTTAACGTAACAGATTATTATTTATTTTATATAAAAATTATTTAAAATTAAGAATTTTGAAATATATTAAATTTTAACTTATTTTTTTATTTTAACGAATTATTCTATTTTATATAAAAATTAATATAAAATAAAAAATTTTATATAGTTAAATTTTTTGTGTTAAAAATTATTTATATAAAAATTAATTAAAAATAAGAATTTTAAAATAGTTAAATTTTTAGCGTTAGAAACTATTTTTTATTTTATATAAAATTTAATTAAAAATGAAAATTTTGAAATAGTTAAAAATTTAAAATCAATATATCTTTAATTTATTTCTATAAATATTAAATAAAAAATAAAAAAATAAGTTAGTGGTGAGACTTTTGTAGGTAGAACCATTGCATGAGGTAGAAGTTTTTTTAGGTAGAAGTAGAAAAAATATGAGTTGGCGCATAAGTGGCCTACTCCTCACCCAAAAGTTAAAACTACCATTGGAGATGCTCTTAGGTGGCTTAAGCCCCCCCTAAAAACATATTTCCTCTATATTTTTAACAAATATTTTTTTGAAAAAAAATATATTTTTTTTATGTTAATCCCCTCTTAAAATATATGTGTGTATTACGTATAAAATAATCTCAGCTCTTAATGCTCGTTTTTTTTACTCCGCCCTTGATTGTAACGCGTGATCTTTTAATGTGAGAGACTATTTCTAAGGAAAAGAACGAAATCCTTTGTTACATTACATGCTTATTTTGTTACATTACATGCTTATAGAGTTATAGTAAGATAGCTAGGTTGCAACATGTTTTTTTCTAAATTCTAATCATATCAGTAGAGCCTAAAATGCATGCATTGGAGTGCTATTTATTAGTTTTTTTTTTTTTTGGTTTAGATCAATTGCAATGTCTTGGGATTCGAACTAAGGACCTCAAGTCCTCAATTCAAGTGCTCAACCAACTGAGCTAACAACCCTTGACTGCTATTTATTAGTTGTTCATCGGTCACCAATATTTTAGGTATAACGTTATTCTCCAACATTTTTTTGGAGTGTTTCATTCACCTTTTGAAAATAAGAAGTCGTCTTTTGTCATTGACAATACTATTTTTTCATTTTTTTATGACCTACCTAAATTAATACTCTTTAAACTCTTTAAAAAAATTATACTATATTATATTTTAACTTTAAATTACAAAATTATTCTTACATTATTTATTTAATTTTAAAATATATTTTTACATGCACAATTTTTATAAAAAAAATTAAAAAATAACGTTTTTTTAATTTATATTTATTAATCAAAATGTGTATCTTAAATCAAACAAGTTCCAATACACTCCAATGACTCCATATTCACACTTTAATTTCTTTGAAAACTATTCCAACAATATTTCATAATTTTAAAAATATTAGTACTACAGTATAAATATAAATATACTGTACTACTCTGCTATTAATAGATGTCATACTTTTCTGGACACGGATTTTAAGAAAATTGTTATTTTTGTATTTTTTAATTGAAAAGTAAAAGGTAAAAATATATTTTAAAAGTGAAAAGTAAAATAGTTGTGAGTAAAGTTTAAAAAGTAGGTGAGGTAAAATTGAATAAAATTGTATATTAAAATAAAAAAGTTAAAATAATTATTTTATTTTTTGGGGTGTGTCAACTATTGTTGGAAAAAAAAAAAAAAAAAGTATGATGATTGTCTTCTTACCGAGGGGAAAGTATATATTTTTGTAATTTAATGTTGAATGTGAAAGAAGATATTAGTGGGGTCGTATCGGCCCTTATCCGCTCAAATCCCATCCCCTTGCTGACAATTTTAAAACTCCGATCCAGACGAAACAAAGCCGTCCTATAAATAGATACCTGAGAATATTCCATTTTCACGGTGGAAAATCCACTCGTGCATCCCCACTATTTATTTTATTTCAACTAATATGTCGAGCTTAATTAAAAATTCATTTTCGTTTAAATCTTTTATCAATAGAATAAAAATTTACTCATCAATTTTACCATTAACTTAAAAGGATAAAATAGTGATTTACTCATCAATTTTATCAAAGGATTTTATTCACTATTTATCAATAAAAATTTACTCATCAATTTTATCAAATGATTTTATTTTACCATTAATTTATCAATTTTTTGAAAATTTTAATATAATTATAATAAACATTTACAGTAAAAACTATATTTTTAATTGTTTTAATATAAAAATAATAATATAAAATAAAGTATGAGTAAAAAATATATGATACATAAATTTAACAATAAAATACATTAATAAAATTATTATATATATTTATAACTTTTTTTTTTTAGAGTTTATGACATGGATTCTGCCAATTTAGGCTCCCCTAAAATATATTTTTAAATTTCTTGTTAACAAATATACTTTGCATTATCTTTTGAACTTTATACTGTATATGGACTTGATTCCAATGTCACTAACTAAAAAAAAGTGATTCGTTGAGGAATTAATCCCGTGTCTGCACCATTAATGGTCTTGGATTATGATTATATATAGTGGGATCAAAAGTTTCTTTTTGGTTAATAGTATAGTTATAAATCACAAAAAATCTAAACTTTGCAATTAGTAGTGTGGTTGTATTGCATTGATGATTGGTCCATCAATAGATGTCACGTTATTCAAATAATTTAACTATTTTCTTTTTATTGAAAGTTTCTCAATTTTTTTATTGGAAGTGCTATTTGGACATAATCTGCTCAATCCTCATAATTTTTTACAAAAAATATTTTATTAATTTAAATAATAATTTATTTATATTTAGATATGAAATAACATATATTATACTATCATTAATTAATATAATGTAAAAAAAAATTAAAAAAAATAAAATTTTAATTAAAAATATTATATATATTAGTATTTTAGTTAAAAAAAGATAGTTAAATAAAATTAAATGTTTTAATATATAAAAATAGTATGTAAAATATTATTTTCTCATATATATGAAGTAAATTATTGTTAATAGTATAAAAAAATATAAAAAGAAAAGCAAAATAAAATTTAGTCAATGGGCCGATTCTGTCCGTAAAGAATTATAGTTTTTTTTATTTCAAAAATTAAGAAATATTTCATACCTTCCCTTTGTTTAATTATAATAGAATGTGTTATTTGTAGTTTAGGAAGAAAAAAGTCATACTCCAATATTTTATGAGACGGTTAAAAAAATGCGTTTGTTTAATTATAATAGAATGTGTTATTTGTAGTTTATGAAAAAAAAGTCATACTCCAATATTTTATGAGACGGTTAAAAAAATGCGTGTAAAATGAAATTGTGTAATACATAAAAAAAATCAACAAATTATTGAAACATTTCAAATGAGATAGAGAAAAGTATTAGTAGTAGTACTTTTTTCCCAAAATATTATACTGTACACTCTTTTTTTGAAACTAATATGTACACATTTTTATAAAAAAATATTTTATTTTTTTACTATAAAATATAATTTTATATTTTATTATATTTTATTTATAACTATTTTACTTATTAATTTAAAAATATATTTTAACTAATACTTTTTAGTGAAAATTTTAAAAAATATTAATTACACTTGTATTAAAAATATATTGAATCTAAATTTTTTGAACTAAAAGTGCGGAGGTAAATTTGTTTTTTAATTGAAAATGTAAATGAATTTTAAAAAAATGAAAATTTACATTATAAAGTTAAATATAAAAAATATATAATTATTTTTTAGAGGTTGCATAAATTTTAAAGAAATTGTTTTTTTTGAATAAAAAAGTAATTTTTAAAAACAAAATTTGTCAAATAAAATAGTGAATAAAAATCAGAACTAATAGTAATAGCAATAGTAGTGCAATACTGTAGTAAAGGAGAGGAAAAAGAAAAAAATATAAATTAATGGTAAAATGGTCAAAAACTAATTTATGCGGATGACATTGATTCCCCCACATTAGAGAATGCGAGCAAACCACGGTGCACCATAAAGCACCAGAATATTTCCCAGCTCGACCTCAGAACCAGATTGATTGGACAATAAATAGATATATATAAAAAAAGAAACTCATTGCCACGTCAGTTCAATCACGTTTTACTATAACTTTCTCCATTCATTCATCTTCATTTTCAACCTCGTTTCTCTCTCCCAATTGTTCATGGACTGAGCTTCGATTTTCATTGGGTTTTTCAATTTTATTTTATTTTATTCATCGGCAGCGATGATGCAGGGCAAATGCTCGGAATACTCCGCCGCCGATGATGGCCAATCCTCGGAGATCAGCGCCGCCGCCTGCGATAATGGAGGATTCATGCTGTTTGGGGTGCGAGTTATGATGGAAGGATCGTTCAGGAAGAGCGCTAGTATGAATAATTTGGCTCAATTTGATCAGCAGCCACAGGATTCCACCAATGACGTCGCCGCCGGATATGCTTCCGACGACGTCGTTCATCCCTCCGGCAGGAGCCGCGAGCGGAAAAGAGGTATTAATAGTTATTACGCACGCGTGATTTCGTACGGTTATTTCCCCGTAAACAATAGGAGTTAAAATTGAACCAATTTTAACCCAATCGAACGTATGAAAATTTGGGGGAAATTTTGATTGTGGAAAAACATCTGATTTACTGACCTTTATTTTTCTTCAAATTCGTTTTCATTAATTGTGATTATTTTTTTCACTGCTATAATTATTTGGGATTCCTGTTATATCGAATGAGCTAGCTCTTAATATGAATGGGATTTTTGTTGCAGGGGTCCCATGGAGTGAAGAAGAACACAAGCTATTTCTGTTGGGTTTGCAAAAAGTTGGTAAAGGAGATTGGCGAGGGATTTCAAGAAACTACGTGAAAACACGAACACCAACTCAAGTTGCAAGCCATGCTCAGAAGTACTTCCTCCGCCGGAATAACCACAATAGGCGCCGCCGGAGATCTAGTCTCTTTGACATCACAACCGATGCAGTAAGGAATTCCCATTTACAAATATCTTCTATTTTTTAATTTAGACTTCTGTGAAAAATATATAGTTATTTGTGGTTTGAGTTCATTGCACTTCCTTTATCTGATCTCAATCTATTTTCATATGTTTGAGTAATTGTGTTATCGGATTTAGTTTTGATTTCGACATATCAGCTATCTAATTGTGCTGGCCTTTGGTTGGCACTCATCAGGTCATGATAGTTTAGGTTCATTGCACTTTGACGAAAATAAAAAAGAGTTATTAGTTGTCCAGTACCTAAAGCTAATAATTTATGGTCCTTCATTTCTAGCTTTAGCATTTTTTGTGGTTAATTACATAGCATACTCAAGAATCCAAATATCATTTTAAATTACAAATATCCCATTGAACTTTCGATTTTATTTTAATTAATAGATTTTTGTCATTTTGTCTATATTAACAGGTTTCTGGATCTGCAATTGAAGACCAAATGAATGAAGAAACCTTACCCCAACCTCCAATAATTCAAGTACAACAACAACAAAAGACTATAAAAAATCCTGTGGCTATGGCACCTCTAATGGTACCAATCACAAGTGATAGTCTAACACTTGGGCAAATCAACCAGCTCAACAATTCACCCAAGCCCATTAGGCCCATTCCCATTTTACCACTCCCTCCTCCCCCATCTTCCAAAATGGCTAACTTGAACCTAAACAAGACCACAACCACCAACCTTGACCCTCCGACATCTCTGTCACTTAACCTGTCGATATCATCGTCTGAATCAAATCAGGAACAACCTCAGCCGTCCAATCAGCAGTCATCTCCCACGAAACGTCCGTCGGCTTTCCAAGGGATGCCAGCCGGCTTTAATGGGAGTGGTGGGGATGGCATCATTAGTGTTGCTTGATTGGTAGTAGTGTTTATTGTGCTGTAAAGTGGAAGAATAAGTTTGTGCTCTTTTTCTTTTATGTATGTAATATTATTGACTACTATTTCAAAAGGAAAAAAAAAAAAAAAAAAAAGATTGGGGTTGTAAAAGTTAGAAAGATGTGTTATCTGGTTAGCTTTGATTAGATAATGTATTGATGGATGATATCTTATTGTACAGGAAAAGTTGTCATTTCCAGTCATTTCTGTGTGGTTGCTTGCCCTTAGTTAAAATACTTAATGGGATTCATGTGGGGTTAGTTTATATAAGTTCTCATATCATCATATGCATGTTACTTGTACTTAATGTAACCCCCTGTTGTCCTAAAAAAACATAAACCAAAGGTATCTATCTTTATACGATGAATATATCAGCCAAGAATATCGTATTCCTCGACTTAGAGACTTTCTTGCCCTTGATGAGATTTGAATCGGATATTAGGCTGACCAGAGCACTCATGAGCTCGATCATTTTGCTTTACAGATCTCTCGTACAGCACACCCAAATAAAATGAAAGAGAAAATCTTTAAGAGTTAATGAAGAGAGCTTGATCATGTGCACTATAAATGACACATCTTCACAAAAATGAATAAGCAACATGAATCTGGGGCTTGTATGTAATATTTCATAATACAAAAAAGAGATATATGTCACGCACGAACATAATCGATTGGTAAGACATGAGATGATATGAATGCAATTCCCTCTTAGGTGTTGGCTCTCTCTCACGGATGCTTGGTACTATTACTGTGAGGTGTAGTTTCACGTTTCTCTTATTAAAAAAGAGATATATCTACGAATTATTGTTCACCACAAAAAGAATATAATAAGAGAAACCTATGAGGTGATTCGATGATTATCAGAAAACAAAGGACCAAAATAGAATAAGCAACATCGATCGGGGCCTTATTTGTAATATTCCATAATACAGAAAGAGAGATCTACGAATTTTCCATTAACCCCAAAGATTTACACATCCGAGAAGAAGGATCAACAGCAGGGAAGATGCTTCTCACCTACAACCCGCCATTGATTCTACCTCTCGTATCCATCTTATTCATTGTGTTTTCTTCCGCACGTTTTTCGCTTGCCCATAATTCGTTAGTCAATTTTTTCGTTTCTTCTTTTAATTTTTGTATTTTTGTATGCAGTAGAATTCCTAATTATTTTTCTGATTTTTTGTGATAATAATTGTTGAAATTGCAGAGAAATAAATGAAATCAGAGGAAGAACCCTAATGGGGTTTAAAGAGACGCCCGATGGTGGAAATCTCACATTTGATTGCTCTCCTTCGGGCCCTTGCATACCCTGTTATAGCTCTGAAAAGGTGTCTTTTTTTCTTCTAATCGTGTTAGATTTGGTTGATTATTTATTTGTTATGTTGTGCCTTTTGATTATCGGTTACTTGGATTAGATTCGAATATTGTAATTTCGACTAAATGATGCTTAATAGTGATATAAGTATAATTCTCACACGGTCAAATTTGATGTTCTTTGTTAGAGTGATGAGAAGTATAGGTGTGGTGAAACGGGATATCGCATTCGTTTGAAATGTGTTTCTTCCGGGTCTGTTTCAAAGGATACGAAAAAACCAGAAACACGGAAAAAAAGATCTACTCTTGAGGGTAGAGGTCTTGGTGTCAATCAGCTTAATGGGGATTCAACTCTACTTTCAAGAAGGCAAAGAATATTACTCGCAGGCTCTGCCAAATCAAAAAGTGGATCGGGTACTTATGTCTCTTACAGAAGCTGTATACCTGCCGTGAATGAAGAAAAATTGTCGGTGCTAGGTTTTGAGGTTAGTTCATACTGTTATATGTCTTAATTAGATTTTGCAGTCATTGGTTAAAAGTTCGACTTTTATATAAGCAGGCGACGAATATGATTATTCACAAATGAATTTCCTTTTGGTGTTTGCAAAGATTTCAATCGTTCACATGGATCACATAAAAAATCTGACATGAATAGTTGTAATATTGAAGATGACTTTTAAATGTGGGGTATTTCAGCTGATAGGCTACATAATTAAGTTTATAGATTGGTCAAGAATGGTTCTCAGATTGAAACAACACTTATTAATAGGAAAGCTAAAAAGGATACTACTGCGCGTTGAGTGGAGACTAGATAGTGTTGTGTAGAAGAAACCGAGTCATGTAGTGAACCTAAGATTCTTGTGTGTACTTTAAGTCGATGTTTGAGTTACCGAATGGAATTGGTGTAGACCTAAAAAGTAAGGATTTCCCAGAAGTATATGTTATTCTGTTCTTAGACTAGTTACGAAAATCAGAGTGAAGTAATAGTGATGATTTGTGTTCCCAAGAATGGATGAATTCATAATGTACACATAATGGGATGTGACTTGTGCGTGAAACTAGAAAGTTACAATGTACACATGGACTAGATAACAGTTCAAGATTTTTGCATTTTTCTTTTCAATATGCAGCGACAAACATAAATTAGAGAAGTGGATGTAAGTAGTTAAGCAGTAGCAAGAAAAGGTGGAAATATAAATGTTGGGAACAAGGCAACACAAGTAATTATTGAACTTTTTTGTTCTTGTGACATTAGAGAAGAGATAATAACCCTTCATAAAATACACTTTGCACCTATTATTACCTATTTGCATGAAAGATAACAGTTGGTCTGAGTTTTTTTTACCCGTTTTGCTTTAAATTTGCATGAAACATCTACTACTTCATTTTGCTGAGTCGACTGTTGCCATTTAGAGATGTGAATCTTCTATGATCTAACATAAAATGCTTTATTTACATGGAATTGAGTTTTACGTTGATGCCTGCATAACATGATTAACCTTATACACTCAATTTGCATACCGATAATAATATTTCTAATAGGTGCTTAAAACCTTTATCTAAGGCCAGCTGTGTCGGCATTTCACTCTACAAACCATAGTATTTTTATCCCTCTCCGACTGAATGCTATATCTTTGCTCAAATAGTCAAATCATAATGGCATTGTTTTACATCTAAAATCGAATTTTATTAACAAAGTTCATGCTCACGTAATGGCTTTCCTTTACGTGCAGTCACTTATGTTGGCTTTGCTGATAAGCAGTGGTTCCTTCATATACTTCCGACGAAGGCGAAGTAGTGCTACAACAAGTGGAGCACCAGTGAGGCTCCAAACAACTAATACTCGGTTCTAAAATCTACACTACAATGATTACACAACTTAATAGAAACCATTTTTTTCCTTCAGTTTTTTCCATCTTTATAGTGTGTTGTATAAACCATTACTAGAATCAGTATTCTGATTAATTGGTATTTTTGCCAATCAAATATTTTCTGTAGATTGTGCAATTATTTTCATTTCTCACAATATATTAGTACGTGTGGAATGGATGTTGGTTGTGATTTTGTATATGTATTGTTGTCACTTGAATTTTGGAGGTCCCATATTTGTTATTTTGATTGAATTTTTCGTACTTTCTCTTTAGTTGATTATATTTTTTAACCATACCCAGAAATGCCGGTTAAGAAAATCTCATTAGATTGTAGGGAGATTGACAAATGTACTTACCTTTGGCAAGCTAACCAAGAATATGATATCCGAAGAAATGGACAATATAGTTGGTGATTTAACTATGCTACAAAACTGCGTTTCTACAACTCGGAACAATCATATATTACACAGAACATAATATACCACGCCTCCATTGCCTCCGTTTGAGAAAATATACAAAGACAAATTACCTGATGCCTGCATTTTAACTCCCCAACAAATATCTTGAACACATAACCAAAGTAATAGAGCAAACTCCAAACAAAAAAGAATGAGTTTCGACAATAATCCACAAATAACATACTCTCTTCTCTTAAGAAACATCTACAGTAGCAGGACTGCGAGCGTGTATTACCAGCAGCTGTCTGGGTTGTTGATGAGTTCACAAAAAATAATCTGGGGTCTTGCGAGTAGTATCAGGCTCAATCTGGCGTGGGGCCGGGTCGAACTGGAGGAAATTCTGCTCCATATTTTCACCAATCTCAAGTATTGCAGCCATGTTCCCACAGCGGTAACAGTAGTTTGGAGCACTAAAAACTGTGACCACGTTCTTCTCCTGAACATACAGATGGAAGCAATAGATGAGTAATGTTTGATTGTTTGGAGTGGACAAGGGTATTTACAAATATTAACTAACCTTGGTTTATTTTTAATCATTTAACAAAGAAAAGGAAGAAAGAAATTATCTTTTAATATTAAAAATATCCACTTGATAAATAGACATTTTACACATGCATAAAGGGTTGCAAGAACGTTACTCAATATACGAATTGCGCAAGGGTGTGTGACTGTGTGTAATAATTAAGAAAGTTCTTTCATAATACTAATATATGTTTTTATGTGAAAAGTACGACAGTAAATCCATAGTTTAAGATTATAGACAAACCTGACACCAGTTGTAACCCTCCATGACAAGTTGGTGTGCTCTTGAAATTAAAGTGAGGCCATTGGTGTGGTTGAACTGAGTAGCTATGTCCTGCCCAAAGGTGTAGCCAGCACCACGTGGCGATATGCCCCAACCACAACGGTCATCCGGGTCGGACCACAAGAGATCACACATTGGTCCTTCGTGTGGGACCTGCAAATCCAACAAAAAACAAAAAAAAAACGTAATTAGAGTAATGGACATGACATGACCAAAACCATGTATGCATGCTTCAGGCTTGTGACCAAACATAAAACAAGGAAAGTGTCAATAAAACAGGAGAATTTGACACAATTTTTTAACGAGGCCTAGTTAAGCATATTTGACATGAAAAAAAATTCATTTATACCTCTTGTATACGATCTAAAGCTCGGATATTGTCTAAGGTGTCAAGTGAGGGTGAAAGACCCCCATGCAAACAGAAGACCTGCAAGAATGCAATGTAAGGAGGCATTAGAGATAATTTAGATGCAAATATTCCAAATAAGGGGGTATGTGTCATTATTATCTGCACCTGACTCTCGATAAGTGCGGTTAATGGCAAATAATCAAAAAGATCAGTAAAAAACTTCCAAACATTAGCATTGCCATACTTCCTCAAGCATTCATCATAAAACCCGTACCTGGATTGGGAAGAAATCCATAACTGTCTTGAAGGTCATAAAAATTATATCCATATGAAATTAAGAACATGAAAATTCTGAAAAATATGAGTCAAACGGCAAAGACAATATACACATCTTATGCACCGGCAGTCTAGATCATTCAGCAATCTCCTTATCTGTATTACAGATTGCATATTCTTTTTTTATAACAATTGGTTTTTTACAGCCCAGAAATGATGCTAATTGTGTAACAATATCAATTTTAAATCTTCAATGTATCCTAATTACTAAATCAGAGGACAGTATTCGTTAAGCCATATCAAAAGGGAACTAGGGAAGTACGAAATTGACCTGTAACTCTAGTGAGCTCAAACTGTTGCATCAATTTGCAGAAATTTATCAGATATATTTTGCAAACATTTTTGTTGACACTTAGAATTATATTTTTCTACGAAATGTTAAATTTTATATCCTCTACAAATGAGTAAAAAAGTTACTATAAATATGTGGAATATATAACCAGTTTCAGTCAGGCCAGAACATTCAAGTTTCTGCTAACTAAAATACTGACGCACAACAATTTAATGGTACCACAGTTGCATTGGTGAATGAGGCAGGTTGTGCACTATGCGTCTATGAAACACCTTATTAGAGGGGGATAATAAAAGGGAAGGTCAATTTCAAACATGAAACCGTTGCTTTACAATATTCTTTCTCCCTGTTTAATCCATTTTCAACATCGTCACTCGGAAGGCTTGATTATCTTTTCTTTTCTAATTTTTAATCTTTTTCATTTTCTTTCTACATTTATCATATTTGTTGTCAGCTACCAACATTGTGAATACCTATGAAAAAGTGAAATTGGGCGCCTCAATGCGACAGCTGCAAGCCACATTTGTAGGCCTTGAACATTTAACAGAAAAACAAGACCACAGAGAAGGCAGAGGTCCTTACACTTGAGTGATTTGCCGGCTCTCATGATTTCCCCTAAGGATTGTAATCCTATCTCTATAGCGAACTTTCAGAGCCACTAAAAGTGTGACAGTTTCCACTGAATAGTACCCACGGTCTGCATTAAATAATAGTTTGTCAGTGCAATTCATGGTACTCTAAACAATGCGACACTCAACTTCATGGAGTAAAAACTCTTACCATTCCATAAAATATACTGTTAATTGAAGGGATTAATCTAACACAAAACACAAAACATACTAATCTTACAAAGACAGCAGATAAATGCAGAATTACAACTCACAAAAAAAGCACAAGGCTTAATAAAATTGTTGACAAAGATAATCCAAGGAAACACCAATTTGAAGTCTTGTGTCAAAGGATGAAATGATAATATTAATAGGAACTAGAACAAAATTAGGACGTTTCCTAATGTGTTGGCCCAAACTATTGCTTTGTCTTCACCATAGACCAATGGAACAGGTGTCATCGAGACTTTCATTATATATTGTAGAGTAAATTTAATGTAATACGAGTATCTTACAATTGATTATTCTATTTAGCTTACTAAGTTCCAATATAGAATCGAAAAAACATAACGGACAAATTAATAAGATGAAATCCAGTTCTCATAAATTACGAATCTTGACACAAATTTCTATTTTTTTTATTACGTATGAAGTGCTAACCATTTGCGCCATTCCATCAAAATAACAATGGAATCAAAACAACTCATACGACACAATTGATTCAATCCGAATCCATCCTCAACCGTTTTCACGACATTTGCTACACTTGACCAGTTGACCCAACAAGAAAATACTGAAACCCTTAATGCTGAATTCCCATCTGTATCCAGCTCATCTGCCTTCAGGAAACTTAATACTAATTAATCTACAATATCCAGCACAAACAAAATTATACAAATTCGATTTCTTTTTAACTATCGGTTGAATCGATAAAATCTCACACATCATAAAAATCATAAGCACCCACACATACAGATAAATCGATAAACAGCTTATCATAATAAATTCACCAAAAAAACCAAGTGCTGGAAAAATGCAAGCTCACCAACGTAGTCTCCCATGAAGAGGTAATTTGTATCCGGCGGATTGCCTCCAATACGAAAAAGCTCGATCAGATCGTAGAACTGGCCGTGGATATCGCCGCACACAGTAACGGGGCATTTCACCGGCTGCACGTTCCACTCCTCGACCAAAACCGTCCGCGCTTGCTCGCACAAAATCTTCACCTCCGCCTCCGACAGCGGCTTACACTCCATCAATTGCTCTATCTGCCTATCCAAATCCCCATGTCCGGGCATTTTCTCTATTGAAATAAATAAATAAAAATCCCCCCCTCTTCCCGGCTTCAACTGTATGAATTCTCAGCAACCCGATCTGAAATTTCAAATGGCAAAAACACGAAATCGATTGGCCGCGCCGATCACCGAGATCTAGATTTGAAAAAGAAAAAAAAAAAGTAAAAAAAATAAATTTTTTTTCACGAGCTTGGAATTCGGATATTCGTTTCCATTTTTACGAGAATCTAAATTTGAAAAATGTTGCGATAAAATAATTTTTGAGCAATTATTTGAATATAATATTATGTATATTGTGTTTTTTTATGAAGAGATGAGAGAAAGAAATGGGGAAACTCTAATGCAACTGTATGTGGACTATATTTCCGGTTAATTTCAGTATTTTTCTGTATTTCGTAAAATCAAATACGACGAAGTACTGTATATTACTATTAAAATAACAGAATAATATCTAAACGAAATTCCTTGCGGTCAAAATCATGAGATCGCACATGCGGCAAAATCGGAATGATTCAATACTGTGATTGGCGCAGGTCGGAGCTCATCGTTGACTAATGTGTTTGTTGTTGACCAAGAAACCAACGGAATCATTCAACGATTGTTGACTTTGTCTTCAAATTGTGTGATCTCTTTTTTGGACGGAAACTAGCTCAACTTAATATGTAACTATAGTAAAACCTCTATAAATTAATAGCCTCGTTATCGTGAAATTTTATTAATTTAAATAGGTTATTAATTTATCGAGTATAATTTTTTCATTTAAAAGAACAAATCGGGACCGAAAGATTCTATTAATTTAAAGAAGTTATTAATGTATCGAGTATTAATTTATAAATGTTTCAATATAATTGAATTAATTGAAATGAACTTGTCTGAAAATTGAAATTAAGTTCGATTCAATTTAATTTTTAAATATTTAAATAATAATAATAATAAATTAAATTAAATGATTGAACTGTGAAATCAGAATACATCCAAAATAACATTTCTTTAATCAATTACTCAAAATCTTGGGTGCCTCCTGTTAGGTTTCAAACTCAAAATAAGTCCAAAATAACAGGGTCTTTAATCAATTACCCAAAACTTTGGGGGTGCCTTTTGTTACATTTCAAACTTATGTGGTAACTTTTCTAATTACCCCTAATTAGACGTGTGAACCATAATCAGAGCTCCACAAAACGAGTGATTCTCATAATAAACCTTTCTCCACTTTCTCCGCAACACAATCTCAAGATATCCTAGAATGAAATTGTTCTCTGGAAACACATACTCCTTTCCATGGCCGAAACAACTTCCCCTCGACGAATCCGACGCCCCGATGACTACACGAGGCTAACCACATCCGAAACCGAACAACAACAACAACAACAACAACAACCAGAGTTTCGACATTTGATATACAACGACATCCTCCACCACCACCTCCACTCCGCCTACCAGACCATCGACTGGGACCGCATTTGCCTCATCGGCTTAGCCACCGTTTCGGTCATGCTTATAGTCGTCACCTTTTTTCCCTTCCTCCAAACGCAGCTCATCCTCGACCAGAAGCTGCAGCACCAGTTCGCCCTCGACTCGCTCACCATCTCCCAGTTCCGAGCCGAGAGCGATCGGCTCACAGGGAAGTGCGAGGCCTCGTTCAACATCAGCAACCCCACCGAGAGGAGCGTGTACCACGAGAGCTCTGTGCTCTCGGTTTTCATGGACCACGAGCTGCTGTGGGTCGTCAGGACAGGAGATTTCTTCGTCGATGCAGGGGATAATGTTCTGTTCAACGTGAGCATGAATCGGACTTCGGTTTCTGTGCCTGCTTCGTTTGTGCCGAGCGCGGTTATAGAGAGCCATACGCTGCATAAGCCCTTACGGTTCAAGGTGAAGTACGATGGGATGGTTCGGGAGGGTCTGGCGGCGTGGGAGGAAGAGCGGGCCCACGTGTACGTCGTTTGTGGTTGGGTTGAGATGGGGTTCGTCGATGATTTTACGCTCAAGGGAGGACCAGCGAATTGTTCTATAGTGAATTAGTTGTGTACTTGTATGTATGTGTATATATGTATATATTTTCTTCTGTAAATATGCTGTAAATTAGAAATGTAGCCTTGTTGATATCAGGTAGATTTTGCAAACTCTGTAGATTATATGGTACTCTAATTCCGCAAAATTGCGAAACTGATAGTCTAATAGAACCAGAGAGAATCATGCAAAAAACGCGAAGAATGTGGAGAAGTGTATACACAAGAAGCCTTACATTTATTCGAAGAACCATCAAACCTTGTAAATACATTGTACATCCCAAATTCAAAATAGCAAAAGGCAGATTTAAATATCATGAATTTCTATGAATCTTTTCAGAGTAATTGACCAAAAAAAAAAAGCAAAGCCTCTTGTAACAAAACCACTATCTACAACCGGGCACGGGTCTTTCAATAAGCTTCAATATAATCTCGATCAATCGTGTACATACCTGTTTTCGATTCCAGAGACTCGTGTGTATAATATTGCAACTTTATTGGCTATTTACGAGGCGAATTATGTTTACGATCTTCGTTCAAAACCACCACCAATCTGCATGTGTAGCCATTCTGGTGATGAACCCCTACCGAACTCCCTTGTGCTTTGAGTACCAAATGCCCCAGTAGAAGCATCATCAAATAGCCGCTGACCAAACTGCCCGAATTTATAATGTAAACAGAACACACATTTAAAAGCATCAGGGGTTCGTGTGCGAAACAGGAAACACTTACATCTTTCGAAGGATATCCATCGATTCCCACTCTAGCATTGACTGCTTCGAGCTTCATGGACAGAAACTGCTGAGACAAAGTCGACCATGATTAGTGCAACATATACATTTCTTTTGAAGGTGCAATTACATAATAGGGCTGGTTCTCGTCTACCTCCACCTGGCGTTGTAACGACTGGATGTAATTGATAATCTCGTCGAGCACAAGCGCTTTCCCTATAACCTGAACTAAAACAACGGGCAACGCATAAATACGCGCCAAGCTTTAATTATTTTAAAAAACAAAAACATCGACACTTACTCTATTACATCCGGGAACTAAATCTTGAAGAGCCTTCATCCGCTCGCTGATCTTTTCTCTCCGAGCCTGCACGAGGGTCGTCGATTTTAACGCTCTATAACTAACAATGATAAACAACACGAAGAAGAGCATTGTCATTACCCTTTCAGCCAAACTGTGACTGTCAGTGGCTTGGCCTCTTCGAGCCCGAACATGGATGAAGTCTTGCTTAGGCCGCTCGACCGAATTACCCTGCCTTATCGATCTTTTTTCACGATTGACATTCGATCCAACGCCCTTCGACCTCTTACTATCATTACCATTATCATCATCATTATCACCTTCGCTCTGCTTAATCTTAACAATAATTACCATATTATAAATTAACTAAATTATATAACATTTAATTAGGGATAATGAAGCTTAATTACCATGGCATTGTTGTTACTGTTGCTGTTGCTAGTAGAAGCTCCTCCTCCCTTGGCCACGTCATCTTCTTCGAGGCGCTTCATCGGATTCTGATTGGTGGGAGCACGGGTCGAATCCTGGTCCAGCAACATGGGATCCGAGCCCAGGACGTACGGCGGCGGCATCGTCGCGGCGGCGTTCATCTGGAACCCGTTCCAGATCTCGGCGAAGTTGTAGATTCCATTTCCGCCGCCGCCGTCGTTCATAATCGCCGGATCCATATTTTTCACGGTGAACGGACGATCATGAATGATGTGGAGGGAGGTTGTTGGGTGCGTACGTTTACGGTACGATAGCTGCTAGCAGAGTGAGTTCTTCACTCCATTGGGAGTTGAAAACAAGTGAAGTCGACTAGTCGAGTGAGCTTTTATCGGGCTTATTTATGTGCTGTTTTCCTCTGCAGCTGGCTTACCTACACCCACCAACCCTAATTACTCTTTTTATAATTAAAATTACTTCTAGAAAAATAAAAGTGGGTGGTAAAGATACTTTGGTTAATGATTGTTTGGGATTGTGATTTATGAATCAATTTGTGGAAAGGTTAATGATAATGATGGTTTTGTGTTTGTAAATCTGCTTTTTAAAGATCATTTAGATTTAGAGCATCTTGCTAGTTAAAGATCTCCGATACTACTAATTAAAGATTTTGAGTCACCTCAAAAAATAGTTACGGTCATTCTTTGTGGACAGATTCTGCCCGAACTGACCAAAATTATTATTTTTTTTTATATTTATATAATTATAAATATAATTAACTTACTAAGTTTATTAAAATAAAATTTTTATCTTTCATTTTTATATATTAAAATATTTTTTTTCTAATCAATTGATTATTTTAGTATAAATATAAAAATATTTAATATCTTTATATAAATATTTTTATTTTTTATTTCTTTTGTGCAATATATATTTGATATAGTGTACTTAATTATAATATATAACAAAATAATAATAAAAATATTATAATAATTTAAAAAAAAAAATTCTGCCTTGGACAAATTCTGCCCAAATAGCAGGACCCAAATAATTATTTTTATCTCAAAAACTATTACTACATTCTAGGAGCACCTCACAAGTCACAAATACATTTTATAAGCCCACTATCAATTATATATATTATATTTCATTTCTAATCCTTAATTAACTGTTAAAATAATGTTAAGAACTTCTTTATATTTTACTTCTACTAGAAGACTTCTAACTCATGTCAAGTCACCCTCACCACCATGATTTACACGGTATCTATTTTTTTGAGTGAAAGTTAAAAATACACTTAATATTTCTACCTCTCATTGAAGATGCTCTTAGATCACATTTCAAGTTTTTTTAGTGATGACTACGTACAATTATAAATTTCTATTTTTTGGTTAGTTTGTATTACTTCTTGCCAAAAGATTGACACGTATTTTTTATGCATTTTTTAGCATAAAAAATACGCTTACTTTGTAGATTTTTTATGTTGAAATATGTACAAAAAAGTAAAAAAATATGTAGTATATTTTATGTTGAAAAGCAAAGAAATAGTTTCAAATAAAATTTTAAAAAGTAAGAAGATTAAATGTGTATAAAATTTTATTATAAATAGATTTTTTTTAATATGTATTTCATTTTAAGGTGTATCATTATTGTATGACAATTAAAAAGGTGTGTCAATTATTTCGAATCCCACAATCATATTAATATTGTTAATAATTATTTTTACATTTTATAAGCTGTCATGCCAAACTTTCACTACAGCTCATCAACTTAATGCAGACAACTAAAATCAAATATAAAGAGGATTGCCTACTTATCTTGTAATGCCTTCATCCAATCTTAACCATACAAATTAGTTTTTGATTCTATTCAAGTCGATGATCGATCAATAATTATCTTTCAAGTATAGTACTTCTTGTTCACAACATATGTATATTGAGCAAGATAATATATTTAATAAATATAAATTATTTATGCAGCCACTTTATTTAATTTTGATAGGATTTCAAAACACAATGTAAATGTTGTAGTACAATGATTTGATGAAAGATTAGGTGAGAAAATTATCATTTTGGTACCATAAAGGAGGGCAAGTCTCGTTTTAATACCATTTTGTTTCCGTTTCTCAATTACATACCATAAAACCTGAAATAGAGTCAGTATCATATTTTTTTCGCCGGAAAATTTTGAAATCGCCGGAGGTCAAGCACGTGAGTTGCACGCGAGTGGTAGCTCCGGTGACCTAGTCCAGATGGCAATATCTCATTGGTCAAGCTATTAAAATTAAATCAAAAAACAAGCTTTTTCCATTTGGCATGCCACGTCAGCATTCCATTAACAAATTAAAAAAAAAAAAAAAAAACAGAAATTAAAATGGCGGCAGCTGGGTATTAATATTGGCGGGCTGAGAGGATTTTCTCATTTATTCCCCCAAATCTAACTCAAACCCTAAATGTCCGAAAACTACAATTGAGGGGAATTTCTTCTATAATTGAAGGCGAAAACACAATACATCTTTTGAATCTTTCTTAACGGTGTACAAAAATCGCACAGAGTAGTTAGAGAAGATGGTTTTCAAGCGAAGAAAAAAGAAAGGGGCAAAGGAGACGGGGTTACCAAGCTACGGTACGTATAATTTTTTTCTCTGTTTTTTTTTTGTTTTCTGAGTTCTATGATCTGAAAGAGTAAAGATTTTCACAATACCTATATTTTCTTGTTAATTTTTTATTTTTTTATTTTGTTTCAGATCCAAAGAGTAAAGATTTTACAACTATATTGCATGTTGGAGGTACCTTCACAAACGATCCTCAGACAAAATATGTTGGAGGGCAGACTCTCTGTCTTGATTGGTGCAATGCAGATCAGATAAGTGCTTCCGTTTTTGATTCATATGCTAAAGATGCTGGGGTGAAAGGGAATTTGAGATATCATTTGAAGATGAAAGATGGAACCTTGAAATTATTTATTGATGATGATGACCTCAGAAAATGGGCTAGAAGTTTCTTAATTGATAGGGAAATGGATGTTTATGCTGAGCTGTTAGTTGATGATATGTCTAGTGAAGATTCTGACTTTGTGGGTGGTTCATATTCTGTGGATGAGGATGAGGATGAAACCATGTTTGTTGCAGAAGTTGAATGTGTAGAGTCTGAGTTTGATGCCATGGATACTGCAAATATAATTGTGGATGGGTTCACATCAGTTACAATGTCAAATGAAGAAGCTTATAAATCTGAAGAGGATTCTGACTTTGTGGGTGGTTCAGTTTCTGTGAATGGTGATGACAACATATATGATGCAGAAGTTGAATGTGTAGAGTCTGAATTTGAGGCCATAGATGCTGCAAATATAATTGAGACAGTTAGGAAAGAAGGTGAACATGTTGATGCAGCTGAATGTGAACATGTTGATGCAGCTGAAGGTGAACATGTTGATGCAACTGAAGGTGATGACAACATGTATGATGCAGCAGCTGAAGGTGATGACAACATGTATGATGCAGCAGCTGAAGGTGATTGTGTAGAGGTAAGGATGGAAGGATTAGCTGCCAGTGATATTGAGTCATTTGAGGACTTAAACTACTGCATTGGTCATGAAGTAACTGATTCTGATGATGATGTTGAGGATGAACAAACTGAGGGAAGTCATAGAGTCTCTGATGCTGCAAATAGTCCAATTGGCCAAACTGAGAATGTGGATGATCATAGTGAGAGTGACAGTGGCAGTGGGGATTCTGATGTGGATGTTGTGGATTGCACAAAAATCTTTGATGAAGGCAGAGTCTCTGATGAGGAAAGTGAGCAATATCCAAGCTTCAATCCACAAGAAAAGTACAAGCCTGAGTTTGTGATAAAGCAGGTGTTTGCAACAAAAAAAGAGTTCAAGTTTGCTGCCCAATCCCATGCTATCAACTGTAGGAGGAATATCAAGTTCACCAGTAATGATCAAAGAAGGATGTATGCCAGGTGTGACTCCAGTGAGTGCAAGTGGATGATCAATGCTTTGAGGATGAAAAATGACACATCTTTTCAAATCAGGAAAATATTGGATCATCACACATGTGCACCATCTCACAAGGTAAAGAGTCTGACTTCTTCTTGGTTGAGTGACAGATTCTTGCAAAGATTTCAAAGTGATGGTGGTAGATCAGTTAAGGGTTTTAGGATGGATGCCATGCATGATATAAGAGTTGAGATCTCTAAGACACAGGCCTATAAAGCTAAGAAGAAGGCCTTGATTAAAATTGAGGGAGATCCTGATGCACAATATGCAAAGCTGTGGTCATATGTTGATGAACTCAGAGAAACAAATCCAGGGTCTACTGTTCTCCTTGGTACTGAATCAGAGACTGGTGTGGCAAGGTTTTCCAGATTTTACTGCTGCTTATATGCCCTTAAAGCTGGATTTCTGAGTGGTTGTAGAAAGATTCTTGGTGTTGATGGATGTTTTCTCAAGGGGAAGTATGGAGGGATGTTGTTGACTGCTGTAGGGGTGGATGGGAACAACAATCCCTTCCCAGTTGCATATGCAGTAGTTGAGAGAGAAAGTCAGGATGAATGGGAGTGGTTCTTGCACATTCTGAAGCAAGACTTACAAATTGATGCTGCTGATTTCACATTCATTTCTGATAAGCAGAAGGGCTTGATTGGAGCAATGGAGGCCATATTCCCTGGTGTCAGCCACAGATTTTGTGTAAGGCACTTACATAACAACCTCAAAGTTGCAGGGTTCAGGGGGGTTTCTTATAAATTGGCATTATGGAAAGCTGCATGCAGTACCACTGAGGGTATGTTTAACAATGCAATGAAGGAGATGAAAGAGCTATCAGAAGGAGCTTGGGTGTGGTTTCAAAACAAACCCCCACATCAGTGGTGCAAGGCATATTTCAATGAGAAGGCCAAGTGCGACATGCTCTTAAACAATGTTTGTGAGACTTTCAATGCAAATATTCTGGAGGCCAGAGATAAATCTATTATCACTATGCTGGAGTGGATTAGGGAGAGTCTTATGGTCAGACTTCAAAAGAATAGGGACAGAGCACTGAAGAAATGGAATGGCATACTTTGTCCAAGAATCCAAAAGATCTTAGACATTCAAACTGAGAAGGTTGTTGATTGTATTCCAGTGAAGGGGTCAGATTACCACTACCAGATTGCATGCTTTGATGCCACACAATTCACAGTGGACCTGAAGAAATTAGAATGCTCATGTAGGAGCTGGCAGCTAACTGGAATACCATGCACTCATGCCATTTGTGCTCTGCTGAGACAGAATTTAAACCCTTTGGACTTTGTGGATGAATGCTACCATGTGCAGACCTATAACAAGACTTACCAGAATACAGTTTATGGCATCAGTTATGATCTTTTATGGGGTGATTCAATGTATATTCCTCCATTACCTCCAAGTTTTGGAAAGAGAGCTGCTAGAGGAAGGAAGCCTAAACAAAGAAGAAAGGAGCCATTTGAAAAGTCAGAGAAAAACAGCAAGAAAAAGCTTCAAACAATGAAAAGACAAACACTCACCTATAAATGCAAAAAGTGTGGTGGAGAAGGACATAACACAATAACTTGTGGCAGGAAGCCAGTAAAGCCCAAAGCTCCTGTGAGGAAAGAAAGGAGACCTGTGGACCAAGGGACTGCATCCAACACTTCAACAGGAGAGAATCATGTGAGTTTTCCTAATTTTACCTATCTGACCATTTTAAGACACATTACATTTTAAGCTAACTTCTAATTTAACCTTCAACTGTTGTAGATTGCACCCCCAAGGATCACACCAACCCAAGACATTCATGCCAGTGATCCAGATGTTGGAGTTAGCACTCAACAAAGCCAAGTGACCACTCAGACTCTAGTGGATGGCCCTACTATCCATGAACAAATTCAAGATGCCAGAAGGAATTTTAGAATTTAAGTTGTTGTGATTGTTATGTTTTGGAACTTGGTTGTTATGTTGTTTTTCTTTTGAAACTTGGTTGTTATGTTGGTTTTGTTTTGAAACTTGGATGTTATGTTGTTATGTTTTGGAATTTGTTGGTTATGTTGCTATGTTTTGGAACTTGGTTCTGTAAAATGTTGAATCATATTTTGGTGAAAGTAATGGTGTAATTTTATCCAATATAATGGAGTGTTATTAGGTATTTGTTTCTTTCCTATTTCTTGTTATATTGTGTTTTTTCAATTATTCACTGAACAAACAATAAGAACACCAATATTTGTCTCACTTTACAGAAGCAAGTATTGAAACAAATGTCAATAGAAAACACCACTTCATTAAACCAAGTTCTGAAACAAATTACAACAATAAGAACAACAACATTTGTGTTCATTTCATTCAACCACATTCCTAAACATATTACAACAGAAAGCAACAAATCTAAGAACAACAAAATGCAAGCAAACTCATAAATCCAAAAACTAGCACTAGAATAATTTTGTAAAAAACACATGTCAACTCCTTATTGCGGTTCTTCAATTTCGAAATTTTGTCCTGCAACTTCTGGTTCTCCACCTTCAACAACTCAATCTCAACCTCAAACACTGTACTCGAATTGGAATTCTGTTCATTTAATCGTCTCAGCAACCCAGGAATAATTTGCTTTGATCTCTCACATAAAGGTGGATCTAGCCATCTAAAAAAATTGCATCTTCCAATATTCTGAAATTAAAAAAATAAAATCACTGTGAAGAAAACAAAAATTAAGAAATAAGTAAGAAAACAAAGAGAGATAGAGAGATACAGACCGGGTAATTTCCACAACCCAGAAATCGCCGCCCGACATTGTTGTTCTTCCACGTCGTTGCGGTCGATGCCATTTTACCACAGAAACAATTTATTTGTTCTGAGTTCGCACTCGATTGAGACATTTAGAAAGAGGGTTCTTTCAGAGTTAGAGTTAGAGTTCTGAGTTAGAGTGTTTTCGCCTTCGATTTTGGGAGAAATGTCACAGAAATTAGGGTTCTTTGCGGGAGGAGTATTTGGGGATTTAGGGTTGTGAGTGTGATTTGGGGGTTACATGATATATCGGCCCCGCTTTTCATTTTTCTTGATTTTAATTTGTTTTTTATTTTTTTTTTGTTAATGAAATGTTGACTGGATATTGCCAAATGGAAAAAGCTTGTTTTTTGATTTAATTTTAATAGCTTGACCAATGAGATATTGCCATCTGGACTAGGTCACCGGAGCTACCACTCGCGTGCAACTCACGTGCTTGACCTCCGGCGATTTCAAAATTTTCCGGCGAAAAAAATATGATACTGACTCTATTTCAGGTTTTATGGTATGTAATTGAGAAACGGAAACAAAATGGTATTAAAAGGAGACTTGCCCTCCTTTATGGTACCAAAATGATAATTTTCTCAAGATTAGGTTGCCAACTGCAATTTAAGGATAGATGTTGAAACCATGAATTGACATTGAGGACCCCAAATTGCAGACAACTACAGCTAAATGTGAGTAACTGCGCCTTTTATAAAATTGTGTAGTTTTATATTCAAAATTTTCTACAAAAATTGAAAAAAAAATGTTAAAAAAATCAAAGATTTCAAGGGTTTATGGTTTTTTTTTGTGACCTCAAGAACTGAAATTCAATCAAAATATCAAAAATAACACATAAATTTGACGTGTTTTCGCTGAAAATGACAATTTATATGCAAGAGGTTCGTCACGACTCATGAGCTAACTACTATATATATATATATTGATCAAGGTAAAAAGATAATTTTGAAATGTTTTACAAAGCTTAGGAAAGTTCAATAAGAAGAAAAACAACAACATTACACATAAGTCCAGCGTATGATTGGAACCCTCAACCATCTCACTTTGGGACTTTGGGTGATTTACAATCGTCCAATTTGAACAATAATTGAGTTGAATACGTCGGATGAGTAAACAAAACTGAAAATTTGATTGATAAACGAACTCGAAAAAGCGCATCAAGCCTCTGCATCAAAACAACATCTATTTATAACAAAATTCAAATTTATTCAAAAAAAAATTATTTTATTTTTAAGAGTGCGCTCAATTCTTTGAGAAAAATTAAAAAGAGCATAATGACAAAAGTGTATTGTTACGTGCTCTTGAGAGGAATGACATGTGATATGGTTTGACTGTCTAGACATTCGATGATCAATTATATTGTTCATGTTTTACTACTTTTATGCCCCATATTAATTTGGGACAAAATTAAGGGGAGTAACTTATATATTTATTTGTTATTTAATAATTTGTATTCAAAGTTTCTTGATTTTTGTGTTCACCTGAACACGAAGAAATTAAGTTGTGTTTCAATGAACATATATATCATGTTACATTGGTACTCTGATTATGTCGAGCGTCAGACAGAATTTAAATCTCTTGATAACATTCTGATTTCTGAATATGATTTCTAAAATTCTAGTGTCCGAAAGACTAGTAACTAATGTCTGTGCATTTTGTATGGATCTCAACAAAACTCAACTTGTACTTGAATTTGACATGATTATCATTTATCAATATAGACTATATAGTTCTGTAACGTAAACGTCTCCAATCTCGCTCGAGAACACGAAACACGAATACGACCCGATGTCCTGAATTGACATTTTCATCAATGAATTAACCAATTATCTTTGGTTCATTGGAAAACTTCAAATCTTGCAATTGCAATTCTTGTTGTTAGAGTGACACCAATTTTTGTCGAGTGCCATAGACGAGCATATACGGAAATTGTCCCCCTATCTAATGTGGTGGGCCCACTTAGAATATATATGGAGCTTTTTACGGTGCATTGAAGACAGGTATTTTTTTTAATTTCAACGATCAGATTTAATTAAGTAATAATGAACCGTTGAGATTTATTAAAGAATATAGTAGTTAGAGTGGAGATTACAACACACAATTATTATTTCTGTATTCACTAACTTTAAATCGTAATATACATTAGTATTTTGATTTTTCCAATAATTGTCAAGCAATTATGTAAAACTAATAAAAAAAATTAAAAAATTATAATATTTTATTTGAATATAAAATATAAAATAATATTTTATTTTTATTAAAAAGTATAATGCAAATAATCACAAATGAAAAATAAAATAATATTTTTATTAAAACAAAAAATCTTACGGTAAAGATATTAAAAAGTAATAATTCAAAAATATAAAATAAATAATACATATTTTCTCGTAATAATAAAAAATACTCTAATTTTAAAATGTACTATGTATTAATTCTAATTGAAGAAAATGTATAATATTTGAATCTAATAATAAAAAAATACTCTTTAAAATGTACTATGTATTAATTCTAATTGAAGAAAATGTATAATATTTGAATCTAATAGTAATAAGTGAATAGCATTCCTATTCATAGGGTATAGCAGGGAATCCTTTATTTATTAAGTAGAAAATTAATTTTAGTTGTAATCATATGTGGTAGGGTGCATAATAAAAAATTGAATTGTCATTAGTTTATTGGTTGTGCTATAAATGTAGTACATTCAAATTTAAAAAAGGTACCGTAGTATTCTCCTATATATATATTTTAAAGAGATAATATCAAAAATTGTACCGCATTATTTTCCTATATATATATATATATATATATATTTTAAAGAGATAATATCAAATTTAGTCTTGTAACATATGCTCATCCCATTATTGGTCCTTTTTTTATTTGGAAAATCAAAAGTGGTTTTTACCGGTTAAAAATGACCGGATGATGCTGATATGGCAGTCAGTTTCTGCATCTCGCTTCGTTGGCGAATTATGATTCGTGCATTAGGCCATCTCCAACCGAGAAACCAAAACTTAAACTCAAAATAAGTTTAAGTTTAAGTTTACACTAATTTGACTCCAACCGAAAAACCAATATTCAAACTTAAAAGAATATTCTTTAAATATTCTTTTTATACAATTATTTATACTATTTTTTTATAAATAATCAACATTTTTATAAATTTACTATTTCACCACGTAACTTTTGACATCAAAAAAATTTAATAAATATTATTTTCAATTTACCTGCTTATCGATCAATTTTGTTGTTGTGATTCCTAGTTTATTTATTTTTGTAATTACGTAGCATTTTATTTTAAATATCTTATTTTATTTTATTTTTATTATCAATTAAATATTAAATATTTAATTATATTTCATATTGTGATATTTATTTTTTTATAAAATAATTTGTTTTAATTATTAATGATATGATTATTTAAAAACATTACGTTACAAAAAATATTAAATAAGAAACAAAAAAAGATTAATGAGTCATTTTTATTAATTTATAAAAAAATGATCATTTTATAAATAATGAATAGTTTTTGGTTTGTGTTTACGGTAGAAGTAAATTTAAGTATTTTTTTGGTGGGTCCCACTATAAAACTTATAATAGGTTTATGTTTTGGTATCGGTTGGAGCATCTATCCTACTCCAAAATAGTTTTTTGTTATCGGTTGGAGATGCTCTTAAATCCAAGTCACTATTATATTCAATTTTTTGGAAAAAATTGAGTGGCAGCAATGTAAATATAATTTAATTCAAGGTTTTTTCTCTGTACATCTCAAAATTCTAATATTAAACCCTAATTCACCTACTGCCTGATTCTCCTTTCGTGGGGCCAACCCGCCGCCGCCGGCGGCGAAAGCCGAAATCTCCGGCATCTTCGTTTATGACTGCAAGACCTGCAACATGACTTTTCCGTCCTTCCAGGCTCTGGGTGGACACAGGGCCAGCCACAAAATGAAGCTCGCCGCGGATGCTAATCGGGAAAAGTCTACGGGGGCGGAATTGGCCACTAAAAATTGATCAACATAAAATTCACCTGATAACCACTAAATGAAGCAAAAAAAAAAAATCTGCAATTTCTCTCAACATTCCCAATATATGAACGTAAAAATCAACATTTTTCACCGCCTCAATCGTACCAGCGGGCCGTCTACAACATCAACAAAAACGACTTTCGCGAAGTCGTTCAGAAGCTCACCGGGTCCCCGGCCCACGACCACCAGCAGACCCCCCAGCCGCCCCAGATTCACCCGCGACCGCCGAGCTCCTGCCTGCAGAGGATCCGCCCCCCTCCCCTCTCCAAGATCGGAAACCGACCCGCTCAAATCTTCCAAATCCACCACCACCGCCCTCCCCAATTCGAACCCGACCAAAGATCGCCGCACGCGCCGCCGTTCCCACACGCGCCCCCTGCCGCGTCGGAGTCGCCGGTGTCCGCTTACAAGAGGTTCCTCCAGAACCCACCCTCCCCTTCGCCGCTCTGGAACGACGGTCAACGCCCCCCGCCGCCTGCCTTCTCCGCGCTTCACCCGCCGGCGGAGTCCCCGATCTCCGCCTACATGAGGTTTCTCCAGACCTTTCTCCTCGCTTCCGCCGCAACCTCTGAAAAAAAATTGTGTAAAAAAAATTGTTTCGTTTAAGATTTATTAAAAAACCCTAAAAATTGCCTTAAATTGATTGTAATACTGACGTGGATTATTTCACCAATCATAATTCGACAACAAAGCGAGATACAAAAATTGACTGCCACGTCAGCTTCATCCGGTCATAATTAACCGGTAAAGACTATATTTGATTTTTTCAATAAAAAAAGGACTTATCTCTATTTTAAATTTACTCTCCTACTTTTACTCTCCATTTTACTATTAACAGGCCCTGCCCTACTTAAAAGCCCCGGCAACAATATGGGCCTTTGTTAAGATTTGTACTTAGGGCCGGGCCGTTCGACTATTTGTTTTTTAAAAAAATAAAATTATAATCGATAAAAGAGACGCTACAATTCGTTTCAGAATGTAGCGAGTATATTTTTTATTTCGAAAGTTTCACCAACGAAAGGAATAGTAGGATCATGTACAATTGAAGTTATTTTATATTTCCGAAATGATCTAATATACTTAGAGATATTGGGTGTACGAGATCGAACTAGAAAAGGAAAAGTGAATGCAACCGAAAACGAAAACTATGTCCAGCTAAAAAGGACGATCGGAACAGCTCACCTGTGAATGGAAACAATACAAATGTTTGGTCATCTAACATAAAACGTGGCATTCTAATTTGCCAGTTTTCAATTCCACATATATATTTTAATAATGTATCAAATATAACAATTTGATTTAAATATCTTGCCCTAATTGTAATGTCCAACTCTCATTATAATAATGTCACGTGAAGTGTTTTTTTATCATTCAAAATGCAAACTACTACTATTAATCACTTTCCCGAACCAATGATTATTTATGTCACAAAAATAAAAATAAAATATTTAATATAATAAAAAATTAAGAATACAAATATAATTTTAAATTAATAAAATACGTAATTATAAATAAAATTTAAATAAAAAAATAAAAATAATCGTTTGAAAACATTATTTTTTTAAATATGATGTGACAACTGATTTGAAATATACGAAAATAAAAAGATTATTGGTTGGACAAATTGAATACGAAATATTTTGTAAAATAATTAAAATACATAATTAGTTGTGAGTTTTTTTAAATAAATGAAATATAAGAGTAAAAAAAATAAATGTAATTATTTTATTAAATAAATTGTGATTTTATATCTTAGACAAATTAAAAAAAATGTGTAATTATAAGTAAGTGAGATAGTGACAAGTGACAAGATATGTGATTATGTGAGTTTAATTTCCTTACGACACAAGTTCAATAATCTAGTGTAACAAATATTTCATTTAAATATTATAGAGTGTGTTCTAATATTAGACAAGTTGACGTGACGAAATCACTATGAGATCTGTTTTTTGGACTCATTTCACTGTTGGAAATCGATATCCCGGGCTATTAAAATTTGCGGAAAATAATAACCCGACCGAAATCCACTACAAAAAAACAGAAAAACACTGACTGTCAACACAGTCGGCTATGCAATCGGTATTACCTCCACCGACTGAAATATCGACTCTTTAATGCAGTTAGGAAAGTGCTCCTCGGTATTCAAAACCGACTGTTTTTTGTAGCAGTCGGTGCGAACACCGACTGCTTACCAACTGCGTCAACAGTCGGTTTACAAGGACCATTTGCAGTCGGGGATTACCGGGGAACGACCGACTGTTATGCGACAGTCGGTAGCACCGACTGTGATCGCAGTTGGTGATTTCCGCTAATAAAGCCGATTGTATTTGCGGTCGGTTGTCCTGACTGCGAAAAAACAGTCAGTGAATTCGGCTAATTAAGCCGACTGTTAAATACAGTCGGTTATTTAAAAATAAATTAAAAAAAAATATTTATAATTTAAATACCCAAACCTGCAATTTAATACCCAATTTCAAAACACAATTCTTCAAAACACATTTCTACAAAACATAAGCCTTCATCTCGGCTTTAACTACACAAATCTCAAATCAACTACATTTTAACATCAAAAGTAAACAAGTCAATTCAAATAACATCAGAATATTACTAAGGTGGGGGCGGCTGCTGCTGTTACTGCTGCATCTGGGCTAGTAACAAAGCCATCTGAGCCTGCATCTCGGCTTTCATCTCGGCCTTCATCTCTTCCTTCATCTCAGCTTTCATCTCGGCCTTCATATCGGCTTGGGATTGCTCGAGACGCTGAATCTTTAACTCCATCTCCTTGCGCAGCTGACGCTCACGAACAATCTCAGAAGCACTCGAGGACCCTGCATTTTGCGTTGACGCTAACCCAAAGCAGCCGGTACCAAAAATAGAATTCTTTCTCTTCGGCTGGACAATGGTCATATAGACCTCGTCAATGTCAGGGTCTTTCTGCGTAGAAGATCGTATCTCCTCGACTGTCTTCTCAACCTCCATCTTTCAAAATAGAAATAAATTTTTTAATTGAAACTTATATTAATACATTTAATAACTTAAACATTTAAAAGATATATACCGCTGTGTTCTCGGCTTTCTTTGTCGTGAAGCTTCCGTCTGGCTTTTGGTGTAGGCAGTTAAAGATTTCGAACATCGTTGCATCTCGACCAGTCTTTTTCTTCTATTAAACAAGACAATATTGAAAAATATAAAACTATTAATAAGCTTCTGTTAAACAAGATAAAATTAAAAAAATAATATTAATATATTTCAACACTTACAATATCAAGCGCGATATCAATCGTAGACTTAGAGCCGCCAATATGCTTCGATATCCCGGTACCTGGTCCGTTTGGCTCACTCAACCGATTTGCACTGTACTTTGCCGACTTCTCCTTGAACTCCTCGGTATCCCACACCTTCATCCAGGCATCCCAACAGTTTTGTGGAATGCACGTTGGCTTAGTCTTGGTCGCCGCCCATTGTTGACTCCACTCGTTTGTGCGACTGCTGTATCGTCTCTTGATAGCCATCTCGTAACAGCGATATATCACGCTAGTGGGATACACACTCTCGTCCCAGTAGAAACGACGCTGCAGTTCAAAGCAAAAAAAAAAAAAAAAAAACTAGTTATTAACGATATCGCTAAAATTACATAAAACGTATAACCTAAAAGTACATTAAATGTACAAATACTTATTTTAAACCAATTACCTTAAACTCCTTCCAATAACGCTCCTTATGATCAGAAGGCAATGTCGCATATGTGTGACCCAAACCGCGGCACAGGTGCATATCCTCTAGCCATCTGCAAATATTTATGTTAGTATATTATACATCACATTAATGAAGTTTATAAAAAACCTACACATCACCTGAAGATGTATCATTGTCATTTTCAAAAGAATTTGAATCATTAGAATTCTCCAAAACAACATTTTCATCATCGTCTAAACTTTCACTATCATCATTTTGACCAGGGATCGCCAATTGGATTTCAACATCATCTGAATGTATAGGAGGAAGATTGTCTACAACATCTTCTTACAGGGACACTTCAATTTTACACCATCCGTGAACTCAGCATTCATTTTAGCAAACTCAATAAACTTTTCAACTCCCTCTACGAAAGATGTAGGCAAAAAACCATTCACCATACGAGTATACATCCAACTACGTTCTGGAGTAGTCATCCTATATATATATATATATGTACATCATGTCAACAATACTTAACAATACTTTTGATGACAATATTAAATAAATAAAAGCATTAGTTTGAAAATAATATGTACTTGGAACTAATTTAAATATATATATATATATATATATATGTGTGTACTTGGAACTACTGTATACATTTCTCTCTCTCAAAATCACAAAGAAGATCTGGGATCTTGATTTGTGTAAGAAATAGTTTTACTCATTTTTCTGTATCTATTTTATTATAGTAAAAAAAACCATCTTAATTTACTCTCTTTTTATAAAATAATACATTACTGAGTATTATATATCTGTATACATACAAATAATAAAACAATACATTATAACTTATTGTACTGTGCATAATGTTCATAACCTAAAATTCATAATACTTTTAAAATTAGGGGAAACAAAACTACTGTAAACCTAAAATTCACAATACTTTTAAATTTCACAATACTTTTAAAATTCACATCATAAACCTACTGTCCTTCCAATCAAAGTATTGTAGTTATTGTGATTTTTTAAATTTTTTCATCAAAGCACAAATTCACAATTAATAAGCTACATTAAGGGTAAGGGGGGGGGGGGGGGGGGGGGGGGGGGGGGGGGGGCGCTGGACTTACCTTCAGTTTCTCGAGGGCGCGGTGCTGATGCTCGGAGTTCTTTAGGGTGGCGCGGTGATGAAGCTGAACAGCGAAGCTCCGGTCGAGTGGCTAGGCGGCGGTTGCGCGGCTGCTACTCGCGGATCAATAAGGGGCTCCGGTGCGATGGTTGAAGGTAGCTATGCGGTGGTTCGTCGACGTTAGCAATGCGGTGGTTCTTCGACGACGGAAGATCGGTGAACTTGGATGGGGTCGTATGTGTTGGTGTGAGAGGGGAGGTGGCGGAGGTTGAAAAATTGGGAGTAGGGTTTGAGAAATGAAAATAAGGATTGAAATTCTTTATATACTTGTAGTCACCGACTGTTAAATAACAGTCGGTGTATAATTAATTTCATACCTACTGTAACAAGCAGTCGGTCTAATATGTTAAAACGGCACCGTTTAGAGGCTCAACTATTCCCGACTGTATACGACAGTCAGTCTAATTTTGATCTGAATTTAACCGACTGTACATAGCAGTCGGTACCTTGCCGAGTGCTTTTGCAGTCGGTGATTCTTTCGGCAATGTTGGCGGGATTTTTCCCCGCATTGAGACCGACTGTTAGACCGACTATTATTTATTGATTGCTGGAACGGTCGGTTACGCAGTCGGCCTTTGTCAGGCAGACGGTATAACAGTCGGCAACGGACCGACTGTTAACTACAGTAGGTAATTTCAGTCGGTGTTTGCCGTTTTTTTTTGTAGTGATCCTTCATCGCCGAAGATCCGAACGCGAACCACCGCACGAGCCGAGGCCCGACCGAATACTCAGCGAGGCCCGAAGGCCGCGAGCACTCAGCCGAGCCCACGCACGGGGCTCGCGATCATCTCCATGATGATCGCTGGGGATGCACGAGGCATCCCCGGGGCTGCTCGTAGCAGCCCCGCAGCGAGCTCACGGGCTCGCTGCTCGCGGGGGGGTTCGATCGCCCCCTCGGCTCCAGCCGAGGGCTTCAGCCCGCGACGCCGCCGGTCGAGGAGGGCTGGGGTTCTCCCACCGTGGCACCAGCCCACGGCGAACCCCGGCGACCGACTCTCGGTCGATCCCATGCCCCGGCGTCCAGCCGGGGCTCCTCCCTTCGTCCGCGCGCCGGCGGTCGAACCCTAGGGTTCGGCCGCCACCCTCGATCTTCGCCGGGGATCTCGAATCCCCGTCCTCGAAGTTCGTACGTTTACCCGGATCGTGTGTTCATGTATATGCTACAATTAACATCACATAAAATCATAGAAGGGTTTATGATTTTACCTTTGATTCGTTGTTCGGAGAAAAGAAATCAAACACCTTTGAAGACCTTCGAATCTTGCTACGAATTCCTTGCACTCCGTTCGAACGTCGTGTGGGCGACGATCTATCGAACTCCTATGGATCTCCTTCAACTCTCTAGAACTATCAAATATTGATATTCTTGTCTTCTAATTTATGAAGGTCATGTAGTGCTTTTATAGGCTACGTAGGGGATCAAAAGGAGGTGGAATATTGGCCTTCCAATATTGAAGATTAAATTGAGGCCAAGCTCAAGTCTATTAATCCTTATCAATATTAATTAATTTATTTTCCACTATATAAATTAATTGTACTCCCAATATTAAACCATATTATATCAAATAATATTTCTCCGGTAGTATTATTTATTCCGTGTATTTAAGATTTAAATATCCATGAATAAAATTAATTTATTGCTAATTAATTTATTCATCTCTTATATCCGAGACTAGTACCGTTCAACCTTAATTATTATGCGGATTAAATCCACTTTACATAATAATTACTTATGAACTCATCTCGGGGGATATTATCAACCCTTACGGATACACTTTCCCGTCAAGTATTCATATATAAAATATAGTGACCCAACTTAACCGGTAATTAACCCAATAATTAAATCGGTTAATTCCTTTGGAAAATCAAAGTCTCTTATATTGAATATACACACCCGCAATAGTATCGTGATTAAGAATAAAATACTCTGAGATTTAAATCAATTATCAACGGCAATCCTAATTGATAAATCTCAAGCGATCCGCCCAATACACCAAGTGTACAAGTGTGATAAAATAATTAAGATAAATTATTTTCTCTCTCACACAACGACTATACCGATGGATTGATCCGAGTCCATCTAAGTCGTGAGCAACTATTCGATTAGATACGAGTGACCGATAGTATGATCTTCTGTGTGCCCATGCAACACCATACTAACTACAACTTATAAAATCCAGACTATGTTTTTGCATGATTAATTAATAATAATTAAATGCAGATAATTGTTTATTATTTAAATAAGTTAAATGCTATGACCGGGAGTTACATCTAGACATTAAATACACAACTCTAACATTCAATTCATTTCATATATCACTTTAGTTCAGCTAGATTGAGTTCATTTTAAAATAAATTATAATAAAATATATAAAAAAATAATTTGAATGATAATTTTAAATATACAATTTAGTTAATATCGTAATATTATTAATATTTTTAAAAAAATATTTAATAATTTATAAAAATTATTATTATTTTTATAAAAAAATTAATTTAATTTAATTTAGTTATATTCATTTCACTCAAACAGTTAAAAAAAAACAAGTTCTAAGACACTGTGCGCCCTCACCAACATTTTTTTCTCTTTGCGTATTTTATTAAAAAATATTTTCAAAATAATTTTAATTTGTGTTTAGTCTCTACTATTATATGGTAATAGTACAAACGTCTACTAATCAAACACATTTTTTAATTTACATCCTATTATCATATTCAATGGAAAAACCAACAATTGATGAGAGTTTCTAATCTATTCTCTCATTCGAAAAAAATAAAAATAAATAAATAGGAGGAGTGGAGGAGTGGATACAAAAGTGATGTCAACTTTCAAAAGTATAATAATGATAAGACGCTACAAGTCATTATGTAATGATACTATGTTCGTTGACATGATAATAACACTTTGGTTGTTGAGGTTTTTAATATCTTCATCAATGTCCTTCACTCATTATTCACTTGCTCCTATATTCATCCTATGCACAACCTGTACTCTGACCACTTTGCCCTTCCTATCAACTCCACTCATTCATTTTTTACCTCAAAAGATTTGTGTTTTTACTTACCATTTTTCCATAAAAATGATATCTTTAAAACATCACATTTGTCGTTTTCAAAATAACTCTACCTATCAACGGTTGACCGGTCACTCGTATTTTCGGTCGATCGGGTCGACCCGATTTCCATCGGGCCAAATTCGGTACACCGGGTCACACGTGCGAATCTTAAGAGCCCTATTCCACACGGGCAACGCCTTAGATCTCGGACACGTGTACTTGCCGCTAATCTCTCTCTCTAGATATTTTTTTTCTGCTTTTCTTTTCAATTCGTTTCTCTCTTCTACTTTTTTTGTTTCCATGGTGGGAGAATTAAATGATTGCCTGCACAATAATTTCTTCCACTGAAAAAAAAAAATAGAAAAAAAGCAAGGGTTTTTAATGCAGGATTTGCGTGTATTGAATTTGTGAATCACTACCGATAAGGAAGCGATTAAAAACAGAGGATTTTATTAATTAATTTATTTATTTTCGTCTCTCTCTTTCTCTCTGCCCCGACTTCAATATATTTCGATGCGCACCTGAACTTGTTTTTCCCCTGTATCGAGAGAGAGAGAGATGGGCGCGTGTGTTTCACTGTCGGCAGGGGGTTCAAGAAAGAAGAAGAGTGGCAGGAAGAGACACAAGGGTTTTTTGAGGAGGAGGTTACCTTGCCACGTGTCCGATCGATCGTCGTCGGACAGAGTCGAAAAGGTCTCGCCTTTGCCTCATGTCGATCATCCTCCCAACAATGGTTCATCCCTCTCTCTCTGTTTAGCGTGTTTGGATTAGCTGATTTTCTTGAAATAAATAAATAAATTCTTGTAGGGTCATTTATTTACTTATATAATTTTGGGGGAAAAGATTGGATTTTATTCCGATTTCGATTTCCTGTATGTATGTTGTATGTATCTCTTGTCAAGAAATTTGACTTTCTGTAATGTGAGCTCTGTTTTGACCTGCCCAGCTGGCAATGTGGAGGAAGCATGGTTTGATTCTGCTGTGGATCTTGAGTCCGACGACTGTAGCAGTGACCAAGATTTCCAGAGCCTTCCTGATCACGGTGCACCTTTGTATTCTGAACTGCATTTATGTGTTTTGGGACTGAATGCATAATAAACGAATACTCGGTTAACCTTTTCGAATCGAAAGAAACACCCCAGAGATTTTGTTTTGTCCTCCGAAATTATTCTAACATTGCAATTAACCCCTTTGTTTTAACCATAAATCAAGAACACTTGATAGAATTTTTTTAATGTTGCATTTTGTTTTTAATCGGGTGTCGTTTTTAATCATCCCTTTTTGTGCTCGTCTTCAAGTTAAGTGTTCATTACAAAAACTAGCCCTCATAGTTTGCTCAGTTACAAAACGGAAAAATTATCCTCGAAGGTTACTACTAGTGCATTAGGTATACGGTATATGCAATCTGTAGGGTGTATTTCTTTGTGATTTTGAAATAGGATTAAAGTTTTATTGAATTTAGTCGAACCTCAGTGGAAGTTTATATAATGATAATTTTTCCCTCAGATTAGTAACACTTTTATCTGTGCAGATGGGCACTACCTTGATGGAACGTTCTTAACAACCTTAGACTCTGAATGTAATCCTATCCATGAAGCAGCTACTAAAAGCTCAGCTCCTGCAAGTTCTTCTCACACTGCGCCGAAGCCTAATGGACCCACGATCGATGCGCGACCCGTATTCCTCGATGAAATGTCCGGACCTTCCGGCGAAAAAACAGTTGATAGGGAAGACAGTATATTGGATAACTGCGGGATCCTTCCGAGTAACTGTTTGCCTTGTCTGGCATCGACTGTTGACTGTGTGGAGAAGAGAAAATCATCAGTCGGCTCTAGCCCGAGGAAGAAGGCTGCCTTGAAGCTCTCATTCAAGTGGAAGGACGAACATCCTATTGCCACTTTACGTGAGTACTCGATTTTGTATGTGAAATTTAACTAAGCCTTTGAGGGGGCCTAAGTATTATATATTCTAACGTTTTCTTTTCGCAGTTTCTTCAAAAGCACTTCTGCAAAGGCCAATAGCTGGTTCGCAGGTGCCATTTTGTCCGTTAGGAAAAAGGATGCCCGATAGTTGGTCGGAAATTGAGCCAGGGACTTTTAAGATTAGGGGAGTAAACTATTTTAGGTGAACACAACTTTACTCACATGGTTTAGCTAAGCCTAGAATTGCTGGTCTCGTTTTTTTGATCTCGTACTATTTTTATTTTTCCACTTGGAGCCTAACATTAGAAGCTTGTCGTGCAGGGATAAAAAGAAAGAGTTTGCTTCCAATTGTGCCGCGTATAACCCTTTTGGTCTCGACGTATTTTTATCTCCGAGAAAAATTAATCACATTGCTCGATTTGTGGAGCTTCCTGTTGTCAGTTCTTCCGGGAAGCTTCCACCCATTCTTGTTGTAAATGTTCAGGTGCGTGGCACTAAAAGTTTTTTTTAACAATGTTTATTAATCCTTTTTATTGAAAAAAAAAACCCACCTGTCCTAAATATTGATTCATATACATTTTTTTTCGTCTTCTTTATAATGAAGCTCCTTGTTATGGTTTTGCAGATGCCATTATATCCTGCGGCATTTTTTCAGGGTGACACAGATGGGGAAGGAATCAGCTTTGTCTTGTACTTTAAGCTTTCGGAAAGCTTTTCAAAGGGACTTCAGGCCAATTTTCAGGAAAAAATCAGGGTGAGTGAATCGTGAAATTGATATTCATTTTTATGTAATTTTTCACGATCTCATGATAATCGTCACTTTTCTTCTTATTAAGAGACAAAGTCATGTAGCCCTTTTCTTTTTCTGCTTATTTTTAGTAATATAATTAAAGTTGTATGTTAATATTTTGTAATTATGCCAAACCTCAAGGGTAGTTTTGTAATCATCCCATATATTTCTAACCGCGAGGTAGATCTTTGATATACCTTCGAGGCATATTTTTCTGTTTCTATTAGTTTGTATCTAAGATGTGTGTTTTATCAACTGCAGAAATTAATCGATGACGAGGTCGAAAAGGTTAAAGGTTTTGCGGTAGACACGGTCGCACCATTCAGGGAGAGGTTAAAGATATTGGGCCGAGTATCGAATATGGAAGACCTTCCTCTAAGCGCGGCTGAAAGGAAGCTCATGCATGCCTACAATGAGAAACCCGTGCTCTCGCGTCCTCAACACGGATTTTACTCGGTAAAGTTTTTTTTACCTGGACCTTCCACAGTAATTTCAAGGGTTCGTTACAAAATTACCCTCGAGGTTTGGTCTAATTACAAAAGGCACCAGATACAAATTGCGCCCTCTACAGGGGATATTCATGACTCTGAAAAATCTCTTATCATTTAATCTTTTTTCGACTCTCTTCTTGACAGGGTGAGAATTATTTGGAAATAGATCTGGACATGCATAGATTCAGCTACATTTCTAGAAAAGGATTCGAAACATTCTTGGACAGGCTTAAGCTGTGTGTTCTGGACGTCGGATTAACCATTCAGGCAAGTATAATTATAAGTTTTTTCCTCGTATAATCTACTTTTCCTCATTCCTTTTATTTCTTTTCGAGCCAAAAATGTTTATACCTGATTCGTATGATTTTTATTGGCAGGGCAACAAAGCCGAGGAGTTGCCAGAGCAAATCTTGTGTTGTATTCGGTTAAACCAAATTGATTATGTAAATTACCAACAACTTTTAAATGGATGATACTAAAGGTGGTGTAAGCACCAATTGACCAAATAAATGTTATTCTTTTTACCAGTTTTTTTCCCTTCAGAGCTAATGTTTCTTTAAATTACAAAATGACCCCCACAACTTTACGAACTAGTTCATTTTGGGACTTTTTCATCGTTTAAATTTTGAATCAGGTACCCAACAATGGTCAATCACAAACTTTAAGGGTAGGTTTTGTGATTATCCCTATCTTTCTCCATAATCACAAACCCTGCAGAATAGTCTCCAAAAAATATAGGGGATTACATTGCATATTAAAAAAAGTTTTATACTTTTCTGCAAATAACCCTAAATCATATCATAACTTTGATGAACAGATTTTACTATTTTAACCCAACTGAACAAAAAAGCTGTATGTATTATCTGAGCCAAACCTCAGACTTTGTTCGGCTTGAGCCGCGACTTCTCCACCACCACCGAGCCATCGTTTCCGGCAAGCGTGTTGTACTTATCCTTCCTCGTAAAAGTCGTGCACTCGTACGAAAGCGTGGATGCAAGCACCCTCTGTATGTAATTCGCCACCTCGTTGCTCGATTTCCCGGCCCCACAAGTCAGCTCCTTCGGCAGCTTGTTCAGAAACGTCACCTCATAAGCCGGACTCGGGTTCATGAAGAAGTAAAACGGGTCCATGCCCTTCCACCCGCGGGCCGTCGTCCCATGGAACATGCTCATCCGGTTCACCATCGCCACCGGCACCAACTCGTCGGTTAGCTCGGCGAAAAGGGACGAAAATCGAAGCAGGAACGGCTCTCGCCCCGTCGTGCCCTCCGGGCAAATCGCTAGGTCTCCTGATCAAAATACAAACACTGAAAATGTTCATCAATGTAACTAAATATTATTACAGTACTACCTTCTTCCTAACTATTTATCAAAGGTTATTTTTCCACAATAAAATACTTTTTTACCCATACTACTTTGTAAATATAATTTTCAAACTTACTCATAATTACTTAACATTTTAACTTAAATGTCAAAAATTAATATTTTTCTTAATTTACGGTCAACTAATGCATATTTAGTTCAGTAGTTGAGACGGAGGCAGTATAATTTACGAAAATGACCTTGTCGGAGGAGTTTCTTGATCATGGCCGCATCCGTGGCGCGGTCGCGGCTGAGACGAACGGTCTTGATCGGCGAGATGAGCTCGGAGAGGCGGGAGACGGAATAGGTGACGGCGGGGATGGGGCGGCCGAGGGCGGCCGAGAGGAAGATCGGGTCTAGGAGAGTCCGGTGGGAGCATATGAAGAGGACTCCTCCGGTCGAAGATTTCTCGACGACAACGGGGGGCGGCGGGGCCCCCTTGACGACGACGCGGACCCCGAGCCCCCAAAACGCGTAGTAGACGAGGCGCATCGGTAAGAGGGCCCCGGCCGCCATGCGGAGGCAGGCGAGGAGGAAGCCGATCGGTATCCATAGGATCACGAGGAGAGAGCCGAAGGGCGTCGGCTTTCGGACGAGTCGACCGTCGTGGAATATAATCGGCCTCGGCAGCTTGTCGGCCGGTAAGGGTTCGACTTCGGGTTTTCGCGGAATCGTGTAGCTTTCCTGAATTTTTCGACTGATTAGACTTAATTTCAGTTCAGTTCAGCAGTAAATTATCAAAATATATAGATATTTACATAATTAAAATAAAATAAAATTTAATCAAAGGAAATAATTATTTTTTAAAATTAATTGAAAAAACAAGTTCATTGAGCTCCAATTAGAAAAAAACAGAGCCTAATTTTTCAATACACAAACCTTGCACAAACTCATGAATGGGAAATCCGTGGGCCCGCCCCCCAAACCGATCTCCGGCGGGCCCCCCAGCGCCGCCATCACCGCCTCCGCTTTCTTCCGCCCGACCAAAACGCCGGGGGGCTTCACGAGCCCCGTCGCCCTCCCCCCGACGGCCGACAGCTCCGTCCCCACCACCGAGTCCGCCTCGAGGAACTCCTTCGCGAAGGGCTCCGCCATGATCCGGGGGGACGCCGTCACCACGCAGCGGCGGCGGCGGCACGACGAGAAGACCCGCCACGCGTCCGGGTGGAGGTCGCCGGAGTAGAACTTGGGCAGCACCGCCCGCGCGGCCGACTCGATGTCCGAGAGCCTCGCACCGGCGAACGCCGCGAAGATGAGGACGCGGATTCCGGCGGAGTCGGAGACGCAGCGGCGGAGAGCGGCGGCGATCGGGGACAGGAGGAGCAAGAGCAGGAGCCTCAGAGGGCCGCCGGTTTCGAAAGCGAGCAAGGCGAAGTAAGGGAAAGAGCTGGTTCCCCGGAGGAGAGCCCCTTCCAGGTTAGCCACCACCGCGTCGTCGTCCCTTCCGATCGACACGCACTCGTCGACCGTCGGGAATTTGGCGGCGAGCATTGTGTGTAGTCGGTGTTCTTAATTAGTGAATGAATACGCGGAGTAGTTGGAGGGGAGGTGGATGAGGATGAATATATAGATATATACATGATATATATATATATATATATATATATAGAGAGAGAGATAAGCATGTTGTTAAATAGAATAGATTCCGGCATTGAAGTGGTGGTTGACATGGGGACAAAAATTACAGAGGAAAAATTAGTAGAGCGAAAGCGATGATGAAGTAATATGGTTTGCCGCCTGTTTTATTTCAAGATTATTAATATGTCATTGATGACCGATTTCCATTTTTATTTAAGGATATATAAATGCACATAAGTCACGTCACTCTCTCGAATTCAAGTCCTATATATTGAAAAATGTAAATATAAAAGTAATTTACTTTCTTTAATCTCATATTTAATTTAATCATAATTTAATTTGATTTTAAAAAATACTCTAATAATATGACCATTTTTTTTAAATAATGCTTTACAAGTAATATCACTCTCTAAAAAAATATATATATACAAGTATTTTACTTTTCACTATAAAATAAGAAAAAAAATATATTTTATTTTTCACTATAAAATACAATTTTACTCCTACAATATTATTAATTAATTTTTTAACATTACTCACAATTCAATTAATATGAGTAATTGTTAAGTTGTCACACCTCCTTTGATATTTACAAAAGAAGTGCCGCAACTAATATGAAACAAAAAATTACTATTTTTTGAACTAAAAAACTGAAAGAGTAACCTTTTTAAAAAACGGATAAAGTAATATATATTTGAACTTACAAATTTATTTTGTTTAAATAATAATTATTTAATGTTTTAATATATTAATTAAGACAAATTACCTCGTTTATATAGTAATATACTACTATTATAATATATAAAATAGATACATAGTAAGAAATAGAGGAGATAAATTAAATTATATTTTTTAATTCATTAAATTATAATTATTTTAACATTGAATTTAATAAAAAAATTGGCAGAAAAACATTTTTAGTTTACATTAAAAGTTAATTTTATTAGGTAATATTAGGATACGGGGCAGATTGCATTTTAATATTATTTTGAACACCCATTTTTTTTCACTTCATTTTGAGGGGTTGTATATTTTTTACTTGTTTATTTATTAGGATATTTGTATTCTTTAAATATTAAATAGGGACATTTTTTAAAATGTATAAAATAGTAAATATCTCTACAATAACGTTAACATATTAATTTATTTAATATTCACTAATATTAATATATTTGTGTAAGAATGTAAATATATTTGCCTAAATATATTTTTGCAAGAATCAGTAAATTATATATATAAATATATTTGCGTAAGAATTTAATATTTGCGCAAAAACTTAAATATATTTGTGCAAGAATAGTAAATATATTTGGTAAAATATATTTGCGCAACCATTATATATATATATATATATATATAAATAAATAGATATCTATCCTACATTTACGGAAAATGCTACATTAAAAACAGGTGTAGAGATGACTCTCTCCAATAAAATTTTGACATATGACATTATTAATTAAAGTATTTATTATTATTTTTGATAGGATATCTATAAATTTGGTAGTACAAATCAAATCAAATTTTGTTTAATTTTCTTACATTTTTAAATTTAGCAAAAATATTTTAATTATTATAAGTTTAAAAGTAAATTAATTTATTTAATTAATTGATTTAATTTTAAATTATATTTATTAATTAGTTTAGTAAATTTATTAATTATATTGCTAATAAAACTAATGAAGTAAGTACTTACATTCAATTGATAAATTAAAATTTTAAATTAAATTACAAAATTTAATTAGACTAGTAAAAAAATTCAAGTATAATAAATTTAATAATAAAAAAATACTCCAACTATATTTTAAATAATAATTATTTTATGTATAATTAATTTTTCAAAATTACATTTAAAGAAATAATTATTTTAAATATAATGAATTGTACAATATAAATGATGTACAAAAAATTAATAAAAAAATAAAATTCGTACTACGTATTTTAATAAATCAATATTTTACTTGAAATTAATTTCTTATAATGAATTTGACATAAAATATAGTTTATTTATTAAAATTAATTATATTAAATTTTGTATAATGAAATTAATTGACATAAATTATAGACTGCTCACTCTTATTCACGGTAAAACAAGAGATTAATTGACCTGATATGACAACTATTTTGAAAGAAGAGTATTTATTTAAAATTCTTTATAAATAATTAAAACAATCGAACTGAATTAATAGTGTGAAGTTGGTGTAAATACAATCATGTTTTTTTGTCTAAAGTGAATTAATATTAAAATGATGTGAATTGCATATGTAGTACAATTTTTGGTTCATTCGGTGCGAGTATATCCTATAATTTGATTAAATAATATGAAAATTAATAAAATAATATTGGATATAATTACTTGATTCAATTTTAAAATAAATTATTCAAATAAACCAATTTAATGGAATGTAATGAGATTATGGTTATATAAAAATGCATTAATCATATAGAAAAACATTGATCATAAAATAATTAGTTTTAATTTTTAATATAACATTTTAATATAATAATATTGAGCATAATTAAATAGTCTGTTTTTTAAAAATTGAATCAAAGAAAATTATTTTTATTGAATTAATACTTTAGTTGTAATATACAAATTGTATAATTTAATTTTTTTTATTTTTATGTAAAATTTTAAATTTTTAATAATTAATATATAGCTTAGATAATTTAGATTCAATTCAAAAAATAATATTTTAACTTATTAGCTCATATAATATGAAAATTTTATAATTAACTTGGATTATAAATATAATTAAAATTTTAAATTTTAATTAATTAATTTAATTTAAATTATAATTTTAATTAAGCAATTGAATTGATATGTAGAACTTTATTAATTAAATTTTCATATTAATCAAATTGATAAATTTTATATTTTAATTAATCAATTAAAATAATTAATTTATTTTTAAATTTTTAGTAACTAAAATATTTTTACTAAATTAAATAATGGAAAGAAATTAAACAAAATTTAATTTGATTTTTATTACCAAATTGATAGATATCATATCAAAACTAATAATAAATGCTTTAATAAATAATGACACATGTCAAAATTTTATTGGCTGTGTTGAGAGGCTTTTTTACACCTGGTGTTAATGTAGCGTCTTCCTACATTTACACATATCAATATACATTTATCATAGATATGTCATAGATATTTCATATCAATATATCTATCATAGATGTATATATATTTATCATAGATATCTATCATGTATAAATATCTATCATAGATATGTCATGGTAAACTAATATGACATATTGAAGATGATGAACCTTTTTTTTAGATAATTTTGCTAAATTCAAATTCAATTAAAATTTTCCCAAATTGATTAAAATACAAAAAGTGAAATAAAAAACCTAGAAATTTTATGAAGTTGTAATTTGAATTACATAACAAAAATTTGTAAAATATCACAAATTGATTAGGGATGAATGTCGAATGTTTTTTTGTCGGAGTTCGTTCGTCGTTGTCGAGTTTGGGATTTGTGGGGTGGTTTGAAATCCTCAGCTACATAGCGAATTTGGCGAAGAGATCATAAAATTCTATTTCATATATTTTAAATATCTCTTTTTTTTTTGGTATTTTATGTTTAGATACGTAGTTATATTAATTAATAAACATTAAAAAGGTTAATAATGGAAGCCCTATATCAAAAATTGAGAAAAATATAGGTAGTACGTGTAATTGTACTCTTACAAATGCCCCGATCCATAATTCTCCATCATTAATTTTTATTTTATTTTTTCAAAATTATTTAAAAATTCAATGATGAATCTCATACCAAAGAACAACCACCATCCTTACCTATAAATAAAAACAAACATAAATATAAAAAAATTAATTCCACGATACTTAATTCACACAATATATAAGTATATAAACTAAAAATATTTAAAAAAAACATGGAATATAATTTAATCAAATAATAATGATTTATATACTAAAATAATTTATCTATATAACTCTACAATAATATAAATAAAATCTTACAGATTAAATAGATTAAATATATAACTTTATAAAGATAATAGAAGAATATAAAATAAAAAAAATCGATTTTATTTATTTTGTATAAAGTTTTTGAGGTAATATTTTTTTTACTTAGTAATTTGAAATTTTAAGTTCTTAATGAAATGTTTCAAGCAAAGTTCAACCTGATTAAAGTTTATAAATTTAAAAAATCTTTTAATTACTATTTGCAACCACAGTCAATCTTATTAAAAAAAAGTGGTTTATTAAAAAAATGATGTATTTAATATAGAAATATAAAAAAATACGAAACCGCGCATAGGGAGAAATTCTATTGCATCAACGAGCTAACAGTCCAGCTCTTCGATCAACCAAACATAACATATAGCACAAGAATACAAAGAATACAATTACCAAGTTATATGTCATACCCTTTTCAGTGTCAGTGCCTGAAGAGAATCAGAAAGTAGTAAAGAGATAATCCGTTAATCCGTTCATGTATGATAGAAAGAGCATGAACAACCACCACTCTAGACGACACCGAACGAGCCTCCTGTATCCGCGTGTTTCTCTCCTGCTAAATAAAGTAAACCAGAGTAGTGAAAAATACACGATAGACGCAAGATATCCAGTGCTTACCACGCCACCTACTAGCAGAACGTAAGACAACATTGTGTCAACCCACATTTGGCCACAAAAACTCCACCTCCACCTGTAGCCTTTGCAGGTAGTCCTGTGAAAAAAGGCACTCAAATAACAAGTGAGCATGCGTCTCAGGCTCTCTCCTCCACAGAGAACACACCAGTCAACCCCCGACATATTCAATGCTTATCACAAGTCGGCAACCGACCTCGGATAGTAAGACAATTTCTCTTGGTGGAAGAGAGAATATCGCAGAATACGCCCCTGTCCGGCCAATTTCTCTTGGTGGAAGAGAGAATATGCCGAGGCGGAAGTGTATACCCCTGATCTATGCAATCTCCACCGCATTGTGTCTGTCCTCCGAGCAATCCTCGGCAACTCATATATAAGGTCGACGAACTCCTAAAAGTTTGCCGGCCACCGCCGTCAACTATGACCATACTCAACGACGCAACTCTGAGTAAGCCTGTAAGCCGTGGTCCCATCGAACACACTTCCTCCAAACGACCGAGTATATACCATGGGTCCCGCCAAAAGTAGAATTGCGATCCATCCTCAATCTGCAACTGAAAAAGCGGTAGAACAATAGGACGTAAGCTTAAGAATCAAACAATTTAAGTTGTGAAAGTACAACAAACAATTTACAGAATGACTTTTAATTAATTAAACGGGCTTGTTATATTAATATTAATTTAGTTAAATTTACACTATTTTTATAGGTTTATTTTATTCTACCTCAATATGTGTACTACCCTAATTCATACATAACTTAACATGTGGCCACTACAAATATTTTAACCAATGACATGAATGAAAAAAATAAAGTTTTTACACATGTAAATGTGTTTATGGAATTAAGGTAGTAACCTTGGGTGACATAGAATTAACCATTTTTATAATTTAAGTTATTTAAGTTATAACACGAGAAACGGAAAAGACCTGAAGACTCGTCGTGAGTTCCCAATCCCATATCTGTCTAACTGAATTTCCCTCTGCCCTATAATTACTCAATTTACTTAATTTAATATATTCTTAATTACACATTAATCAACGAAAATGGCGATGCCAAAAACGACATCGTTTGGCTTCTCTTGAAGATCCGACGTTTTCCGATCGGAAATGGGTTCGCACAAGCGAGCCAAGTTCGACTCGCTGATCTCACTCAGTCGGCAACGGTCGATTCAGGTTTTTTCCGGCTTGCTGTTTCTGTATCTGATTTTCATCACATTCGAGATTCCGATGGTTCTGAAAGCCGGGCTAGGGTTAGAATCCCCCGAGGCGGAGTCCAGCTTGCCTCTCATCTCCCACTCGACGGTCCCCGCCCGGAGCGACGATCAACTCCCCGCGAGGGAGAAAGAGGGGCACGTGTTCCGCTCTCCGGAGCGGAAAATGGGGGAGTTCAGGAAGGTGTCGGGCCTCGTTTTCGACGAGGACGCCTTCAACAGCGTCGGCAAAGACGAGTTTTCCGAGCTGCATAAGGCGGTTAGGGATGCATTCGCGTCGGGGAAGAAGGTTCTGGAAGCTTTGAAGTCGGGTGATGTGGCAGACCGTGATCGGACTGCCGGGAAATCAGACGAGCCACCCTGCCCGAGTTCGGTCGTGTTGAATGGGACAGAGTTCTTGAGGAAAGGGAAAATGATGGTGATACCCTGCGGCCTGTCTTTGGGGTCCCACATCACGATCGTGGGGAGGCCGAGGGTGGCCCACTTGGTTAACTCGTCGAATATAGCATTGTCGAAGAGAGGGGGAAGCACAGTAGTTTCACAGTTCAAGATGGAGCTGCAGGGCTTGCGGGCTGTGGATGGGGAGGACCCACCTAGGATACTGCATTTTAATCCGAGGTTGAAGGGGGATTGGAGTGGGCGGCCTGTGATCGAGCAGAACACTTGCTACAGGATGCACTGGGGTCCTGCTCAGAGGTGTGAGGGTTGGAAGTCGAGGGCCGATGTGGAAACCGGTGAGGGATTCTTATTCGATTTTATGTTCGATGTTAATTTTCATTGCTCATCGTGAAGTTGCACAAATATTGATTGATGACCGTTGAATATACCATCCCTAGTTCTTAGTATAATGTTTATGTTTTTTCTTCATTGTCATCTAAGTCGAATGTAAAGACAATCAAAACTACCTTGTTTAATCTGGCGTGGATAAAATTATATTGAGCATAAACGGGTGGTGATTAATACTCCCTTGGTCTCGTACATGTCGTCATTCTTTTTTTGTAAATTACAAAAAAAAAGTAGGTACATGACGGTACAGAGGAAGTAATGTTTTTGTGTGCAAATACCAAATGATTTCTTTTGATGTTTTTTTTTTTGTGAGAGTGGACTTTCGAGCAATTTTTCTTCTTTAATTGTTGCTTTTGAATGATAAATTAGAGACGCATACACAACCTAGAGTTCTAGTTTTAAATCTCTGTGCCTTGTGATGTCATTTTTTTCAGTTAATCTATGTGTGTAATGTAAATTATCTTGCGTCTTTAATTGCGTTTGTATTGGAAATAACTTTTTTCCTTAATATGAAGTTGATGGGCATGTAAAATGTGAGAAATGGATTCGTGATAATGATAATGGGTCCGAGGAATCAAAAACCACTTGGTGGTTGAAAAGGCTTGTTGGCAAGTCAAAAAAAGTTACTCTCGATTGGCCCTTTCCTTTTGCGGAGAACAAGTTGTTCGTGCTTATGCTGAATTCTGGATTGGAAGGGTTTCATATCAATGTGGACGGGAGACACATTTCATCCTTTCCTTATCGTCTTGTGAGTGCTTCTTTAGTCATAGGTCTGACTGAGTTTATATGCTCTCTTCAAAACCTCTAAAGTGTCTGGAATGAGATTTTTTTAATATTTCTTTGAAGGAAATATATTACAAAATCATAAAATAAGATGATAGAAGCTTACGAGTTGTTTCTAATTTTTTATATTGTTTTTTTTTTATTGTTTTTACTATTTAGTTATGTAAATTCCTTGAGTAAACATTTTAAAAGCTGTCATCTTTATTTTATCCAATAAAAACATTTGTTTTTGTTACAGTATTTCATTTTGTCCACTGATCCTTTTTGTTGTTTCACTTTAGCCCCTGAACTATGCATTTTATTACACTCTGCCCCTTGGACAAATCCAGAGTTGACATGTTTCTACCATTTAGCACGTTCGCATGCATGATAGTAGTATAGTACGTGAGATGGCTCTGAAATAAAATCATTGTTAATGGGGTAAAGTTAAAAAAAAGGTTTAGTGGGCAAAGTGCAAAAAACCATAGCTCAGGGGGTTAAGAATAATATACTCTGTTTTTCGAAATCAGATGGTACATTCTATAAGCTCTAACAACATCATTTATTCTATAATATATTTTGATTGGCACACAAAAGTTCTTCTGATCTCGTAGGGTTTCACGCTGGAGGATGCCACAGGACTGTATATGAATGGGGACGTTGACATTCATTCTATTGTTGCTACCTCTTTGCCTCTTTCTCATCCACATACTGCTCCACTGACACATCTAGAATATTCTCCCAAGTGGAAAGCCCCGAGCCTCCCATCTGAGCCCGTGGAGCTCTTTATCGGCATACTCTCGGCGGGCAATCATTTTGCCGAGCGGATGGCGGTCAGAAAGTCGTGGATGCAGTATAAAACAGTCCAGTCAGCAAATGTCGTCGCTCGATTTTTTGTGGCGATGGTGAGAATCCGTTAATAGATGGGAATGCCGGTTGAATTTTTGGGATATTTACTTCCATCACTAGTTTGAGCTCAACCTTATTTTATATGAAAGCCTTGATCTTACATTCTTACTGTTCATTTTGTGTTTTGGCAGCATGCTAGAACGGAAGTGAATGCAGAGGTTATGAAAGAAGCGGAGTATTTTGGTGATATTGTTGTAGTTCCCTATATGGATAATTACGACCTTGTTGTACTCAAGACTATTGCAATTTGTGAGTATGGGGTGAGTGTGAGTCACTTGTGCTAGTTTCCCATAGGTTTCAGATTCTTTGCTGTTTTTTCGTTTCCTAATTTTAATCTCGTTCCTGGTTGTTTTAGATTCGCACGGTGGGGGCTAAATATATAATGAAGTGTGATGATGACACATTTGTAAAAATAGACGCCGTGATGATAGAAGTGTTCAGAATTCGAAGTGGCAGAAGTTTTTATGTTGGAAATATCAACTACTATCACAAACCTTTAAGGCGTGGTAAATGGGCAGTAACATATGAGGTATGCTTTTCTTATTTGCCGTATTAAGATACCACTTGCGAGAAAAATTAACGTAAAACACTGGCTGAGTTGCAATTCACGATGATAAAATATCTAATGTCGTCTAAGTTCAAATTGATTACTGACTGGGATGAGAAGTTGGAGAAATTTGATCTGAATTTGACTAATGTTTCCTTGGATTGTTCTGTTATAAATATATTTTCAATATTTTCTCCTTTTTGGGTTTAGTGAAATAGTGCACAATTATGTGATTGTTTTATCAACACAGCAAAAGTTCTTTATATAACGGAGTATTGTTAATCGCAAAGTGGCCAAGCATTTTTTGTGCTGACATAAATTCGTGAATGTTCTTTCCCTTTTCATTCAACATTATTTATATATATAATATATTTTTTTATCCCTGTGGGCCCGCAGGAATGGCCGGAAGCAGTCTATCCACCCTATGCGAATGGACCTGGCTATATAGTGACCTCTGATATAGCACACTATGCTGTATCTGAGTTTGAGAAACATAAACTAAGAGTATGTGCTTTCACCCCTTGCTTTAACACTGCAACTTTATTTTGCTGGCCAATATTAGACATTTTTGCCTCTAGAGTTTGCACATTTTACTCTGAATGCGCTATTTCTAGCAAGCATATTTCTTATTCGATGAAAAGGGAAAATAATAAAAATTCAATCCACATCACCAATTCTATGCAACGACTCACCAATCTTGTGCAGTACGTGCAAGTTTCAAAATTTATAGGGTTTAATCGAACAGTGACCCAGATTATTAGAGGATGAAATTCTATTTTGCGAAACATAAACGGACCAAAAATGATTTTTTATCGACTATTTTTCTTCTTGATCCAGTTGTTCAAGATGGAAGATGTGAGCATGGGAATGTGGGTGGAACAGTTCAACAGGTCAAGACCAGTCGAGTACGTGCACAGCTTCAAATTCTGTCAATTTGGATGCATTGAAGGTTATGTTACAGCGCACTACCAATCTCCGAGACAGATGACATGTTTATGGGAAAAGTTGGTAGCTCATCGTGAACCACAATGCTGCAGTATGAGATGAACCCCTTTGTGAAGTAGAAGTTCCAACATCTGATTACCACTAAAATCTCAAAACCAATTTCCTCCCATAGCTTATTGTACATAGCTCTGAGGTAGCTGGTTCTTGTTTTTCTTTTCACTAGTTCATTCAAATTTTCTTCCTCACGATTCCGAGCCCCATTTTTGTAACTGTTATGGGCTCAGAGATGCTAGGCTTTTTGTTACTTTGGTACTATGATCGACTTCTCTAGGTTGTGACTTGTGATTGACGCTAAGAGCTGTAATATTAGAATTAGAAACTTAATCGTAATATCCCACTTCTATTTCACCTTTGATGTTTAATCTCGGTGTCTAAATATCTGTTTATTGTTTTTTTACCGCTTCTACGTGCCGAGGATTTATCCCCCATTAAAAGATATCATTTTCTTGTGTGAAGCTTCATCCACAGTGGAAATCAGGATGAAGAAAAGAACATTTTTTAACTGAAAAAAAGTGATTCTTGTTTGAGTGGAAATCACTTTTGAAGAAGGAACATATTCTGTTAGGGAATTATTGTTTGCATCATATTTTTCTAATGCAGCTACTTGATTACTTTAGCATATTCTTGCTTTGGAGAATATAAGAATTGGATGGTTCTGAGATAAAGGAAGACTACAACATATTGTACTTTTGGGAATTAGATATAATGATGAAAGTTTACCAGGTTGATCTTAAAAATACGTCAGATAGTTCGTCGTAAAACAGGACAGGGTTCGTATCGCATTACAAAAAACGCAGTCTTTAATTCTTATGGAACTGTTGAAACTACAGAACAAATTTCATACTTACTGATGATTAGTTAGCAGTAGTAGTACAAGATTTTAAAGTCGTATCCATAATCTAATTACATCAAATTCAAATACAGAAACTTGACTTGATTTATTCAAGAACATCCAATTCTTCACTTTGAATTCTCCTGAAAAAAACACTGTTTTTTCCGGCTACACGAATCCCAACATGATGATCCATGCCAATGCATAGACAGTCCCTGCAAACACAAAAAAACTACCGGTTTTGGATGGGAAAACCCTCGAGCCGTGGCTCCAAGGTTGTCCGAACAAGCAGTCGGTCGTCGTGTTCAATCCACCGTAACAGTTGCACAAAAACGGCTTAGAACCAGCAGTGTCGTACCCACACACCCCGTTACTCTTCTCACAGGCCGCACACATGTCTGGATAATCGTTCTTGTAGTTAAACTTGTACTTGAGCTCGATCCCGTATTCCCACTCCTCGGGATTGTACTCTTTCCCGTTGTACCCGCACACAGCCGAGTAGGACGAGCACTGGAGTTTCCCCAAGTCCATCTCGAACGAAGGGCCGAGATCGACCGGCGTGTACACACAGCAAGTCGAAGTCGGGAGGTTAAGTTTGCTAACTGCATTGCAAGAACTCAGCAAGCCGCATATATCCCCTCCCTCAGAATCGCACGTCGGGAAAGTCGAGTTGTTGTAACTGTTTCCTCCAGTCGAGCATCCGAGGAGGGCGAAAAGCGTGGAGTCGTGGAAGGTGAAAGGGGCGTCCGAGTCGAGGCCGAAGCCTCGGCTGGGGAGGGTGCATTGACAGGTGGACATGGTGGGGTCGGAGATGGTGAGGAGTTGGTTCGAGTAGTCGATGGAGGTGATCGGATAGCAGCCGGTGTGAGTCGAGAGAGTGAGCTGTTGTTGATCGGTGCATTTGACCAAGGGATGGAAACGGGGGTCGCCGCAGCCGGGGCCCGTGCCGAATGGGTACTTGATGGGGAGGGGCCCACAAGTGGTTTGGCAGGGTTGGGACTGGGAGGAGGTGAGAGTGAGAATCAGGGTTGAGTAGAGGAGAGCTATGAGCATTGTGAGTGAGTACATGGTATATTGATGGATAGAGTGGAATGGGATGGGAGGAAAACTTTCTAATATATAGACTTTTGCATTATATTTGTTGTGATTTGTTAAGAAGCAAGCCTTAAAGTATTTAAAATGTATTTTGAATTATTTAAGTCAATTTATAGTGTTTTAAATGTAAAATTATTTAATATTGTTTTAAAACACTTTATAAATATTTAAAAAGTATTTTAAATAACTTAAAGGGACACTTTCAAATATTTAAAAAGTACTTTATAAACAATTTGATTGGTTACTATAAATTTTATATATTCTATTCAGTAAAAATAAGCTCAATTGGTAACGTTGATTTTTTCTTTGGGATCTTACACACCTTGCAGCTGAGGCCCAACGTTTCATTTAAGTTGGGAGCAACCGAAAGCCCAAAAGCCCAAAATTTTGATGAAGCCCCACAAGTGAACTAAAGTTACAGGAGGCTCAAACTTCCTAAGGAGATGAAGAAGCTGGAGCTCGTCTTCTTCAGGTTACCTCAGAAATCACTTTGATATTCGGTTCGATTAAAAATAAGAAGCTCGGTGTTTCCTTCTTCTTCTGAAACAACGTGTTAATAATGGTCATTATTTTTTAAATAAAATAAATGCGCCTCCATGTGCTTAAGATTTTACTATTTTTTCTTTCGGCTGTTAGTATCAGTTTTATACGAAGTTTTTAACTTTATCCATGCCCGTTCGATTGTATGCCTGTGATTTTATTTCCAAGCGTTTCTGTGATTCAATCTCTGGCAATTGATATTCAAAAATGCCTTACAATGAATGCTCGTTACATGTTTGATGAAATGCCCTGAGTAACTTTTGTGAGGCATTTTGATTCGACACGTGATACTTTCATTGTTCTGTATATGTTTTTATCTGGGATGCATCTAACTCGTTTCTCGGTTGTTCGGTTTAGTCCAGTTGTGTTATCGTGTGCATATAATGCATCTATCTGACATGCCTTCTTTTTTCATGTATTATGTGATGCAGTGATTATTAAGGAAGAGGATATTCTATCGGACATGTGAGTTTGGAAACCATATTGATGGATCTCTTCCACAGACATGAAGAGACATCCCATCATAATCCTTTCAACTTATTGTCACAAAGTCCATTCCTGTGATATACACCCAAGTTCAAGCAGAGGTCATTTCACATTCGTACGGAACTCTTCTTCCTTTGGGTCAGACGGGCGAAGACCTTTTCCTGATTATTCACCGAAGAAACCTACTATAAAAGACTCTGAATTTGTGCACCGCATATCAACCGTCATAAAGCAGCGCTGCTATGAGCCCTTTCGCCGAATTCTGAAGACATTTGAACCCAAATTCAGGCCTGATCATCTCATATGGGTTCTCATGGAGATTAAAAGCGATTACAATCTAGTTGCCAATTTATTTGAATGGTCTTGCATTAGAAGGTACCCGTCTCTCGAGGCACGCTGCATCTTTATTCACATTGCTTTAGCTTCAAAAGATCTAAGGACAGCTCGAAATATTTTTCATGAATTTTTGACAGAACCCGGGAGTCACGGAAATACATCGGTCTCCCAGTTTCTTGAAAAGTTAATATATACTTACAAGGATTGGGGCTCGAGTCCCTATGTGTTTGACATTTTTCTCCAAGCGCTAATTGAAAGCAGGAACCTTGATGATGCGAAAAAGCTCTTTGATAAGATGTTAAATTATGGTGTAATTCTATCTCTTGATTCCTGCAACCTATTTCTCTCCAGACTCTCCAAAGATATTATTGACGGTCACGAAAGGGCATTAAAGTTTTTTCACGAGTTTTCGGAAGTGGGTATTCACTGGAATACCGTATCATATAATATAGTCTTACATTCTCTTTGCCAACTAAGCTACACTAGAGAATCTCATAGCCTGCTTTTGCAAATGGATTTAAGAGGTTCCAGTCCTGATGCTGTAAGTTACAGTACCGTAATAAATGGGTATTGTAATATGGGAGACCTTGGTTCGGTGCTAAAAGTTGTTGAAAATATGAAACAGAAAGGTTTGAATCCAAATGTGTTTACTTATAATAGCATAATATCTCTTCTGTGCAAAGCTGGTAAACTTGTAGATGCAGAGAAGGTTCTTAGAGAGATGATTTCTCAGGGAACCTTTCCTGATAATGCAGTGTATACGACTCTCATTGACGGCTTTAGCGAAATGGGAAATATCTCTTCCGCATGCAAAATGCATGCCGAAATGCAGGGTCGAGGCATTATTCCCGATTTCATCACTTACACTGCTATAATATGCGCCTTCTGCAAAAACGGAAAAGTATCCGAAGCAGATGAGCTCTTTCGTGAAATGCTTAATATTGGGTTGAAAGCGGACGAGTTCACTTACACGACTCTTATTGACGGTTACTGCAAAATCGGCGAACTTAAAAAGGCATTCTCTCTTCACACCGAGATGAGTCAAACAGGCCTTATTCCAAATGTGGTCACATACACTTCACTGGTTGATGGGCTTTGTAAACAAGGTGAGATTGATACAGCAAAGGAGCTCCTTCACGAGATGTGTGGTAAGGGACTTGTTCTCAACATCTACACATTTAATGCCCTTCTAAATGGGCTTTGTAAATCCGGGAATATAGTGCAGGCTGTGAAATTGATGGAAGATATGGAGGTGGCTGGGATAAAGCCCGACGCCTATACTTATACGACCCTAATGGACGCTTATAGCAAATCTGGGAAAATGGGTGTGGCTCACCAGCTGCTTCACGAGATGTTACAGAAGGGAATTAGACCAACCGTTGTCACATTCAATGTTCTAATGAATGGATTCTGCACATCAGGGATGATAGAAGACGGTCAGAAGCTGCTAGAATGGATGTTGGCAAAGGGTATAGTGCCCAATGCCACCACTTTTAATTCTATTATTAAACAATATTGTATTAGGAATGATATGCAGGCCGCCACTGAGGTTTATCGAGGTATGTGTCGTCAGGGAGTGGGGCCGGATGAAAATACATATAATATACTAATACGAGGGCATTGCAAAGCAAGGAATATGAAGGAGGCGTGGTTTTTGCGTAAGGAAATGATTGAGAAGGGATATGCTCTAACAGTTGAAACGTATAATGCATCGATTAAGGGCTTTATGAAGAGGAAGAAGTATACGGAGGCTAGGGAACTTTTTGAAGAGATGAGAAAGAAAGGATTATGTGCGGATAAGGAAATATACAGTGCCTTTGCAGAGATGAATTATGAGGAAGGGAATGTGGATTTAACTCTGATGCTTTGTGATGAAGCAGTAGAGAAGTGCCTTGTTGATAAGAGCAAGGGTGGAAGGAGATAATTCGTATTTGCTTGGGTTTTGATCTTTGTGGAGATCTTCTTTACAGGCGAGTGATCATTAGAGAATTTGGTAAGTTCTGGTTCTTATGCTTTTTATTCTTGTTGAAGTGGCTAATATGCAACCTGTGTAAATGAGAAGTCACATGGTGGCAATTAGATCGGAATTTTCACTTCCTGTATAAGTCCATAAGAAAGTGCACACATATCGGAGTAATTTTTTTCTCCTTCATATTATAGAACTAATAGAAGTAGCATCTGTTAAAAAAACGAGAATAAATTAAAATTAGATGGGATGAGTACATGTAGTAACTCTCACGTCTAAGTTTCATTGTGCAATAGCTGCATTTGACCCCTAACTGGGAATTATGTTTTTTTCTAATAATTTATTTTGGGGAAGACATCTCACCCTTTAACAGTTTACCTTTCGGAATTCTCAACTTTCACATAATCCTCCACCTTTTTCTAATCCAAGACTTTTTACTGTTGCCCCCTTCCAATGCCATTTAGATGAAGTAACTCGTTTGATACTCTGTCGGCCCACACAATTTTTTTATCCATTATGCTTTATTAGCAGCTTTGTAATACCTACTCAAGGTTCTCTTCATCACTCTTTCTTCCTGAAATAAATACATCTGTTGGTTTCTAACCAGGTCTGCTTGAAGTGGAAGAACAACTACATGTCTGGACCAATGTTTTCCCGATGTCTATATTCTAGTACTGGTATGTTTGTTAAGTCATTCGTTAGAATTTGCGGTGCCACACCTTTTCATTGCTCATCCGTTACATGCAATACAGGAAACTGGTTGAACCCTTAGTCCTTGGTCTGAAGGAGTTTGTCAGGAAGGTTTCTTGCCTATTAAGATGTATATAAGCATATGACAAGCTCGCAAAATGCCATCTTGAGGTCTGCCTAACAGCTCTGTGGTGTCCTTTGAATTAGCAAATATATTATTTATCCAAGAAGGTGCTTTAGCCACCCCTAACGTTGCACTTCCCCAGTTCCCTGGATAAGATTTATTAAAGCTTGAAGACCTCTGAAACAGTTTTTTGATATAGAGTTGCTTAAGGGCCAATGCGCCTAATTTTGATGTGCAATGTGCTTCTGCTGCTCCAAATATTGATTCCTGATGGCCTGAACAATATTCTTGTATTGTTTAGAGGACCCTAAAGAGAAGCTGCATAATTGTATGGTTTTCTGGAGAGTTCCATTGCATGAACTTTGATGTGGATGTCAAGCTAAATCGGCCATTAAGGAATTCTGAGACTGGTTACTGTTAGGCCGAACAATTCAGATCTTGCAAGAACCTAACACATTGTAAGAGGGTTTAGAGCGTAATCTTAGCAGTTTTAGTCATAATTGGATTGGATCTGGGTACGTTGACTCGTTGAGTAATGAATAGGTTGATCTCGAGTCTACTCAAATTTATACAAAAATGCTTGCATAGACTGGATATCAGCATGTATGAATTAGTCAGCAGAAAACACCTGTGAAGGTCTATTATCCACCATCAATAACCTCTGCAATTCACTAAGCAAAATAAAACCTTACACATGTTACAACAAAATTCCCAGGTGAAACAAAATTGCAGATACAAAAATCACCATCGCCGCCAAACATGAACATACACGGTGTCCATGAGATGTAGAAGTCGGAGGAGGACTTGGAGTTGGACTTGGAGATGGCTTGACTTCCTTAGAGCATGTATACTTGCACCGGCTTGGGCGGACTATTCTATACACACCATTCTGTGTTAAAATGTAAATATCATTTCTGTTATCTTCTCCAAAGGAGTATATGTACTGCAAAGCAGGAAGTTTGCTGTCGGGAAGCGAGTCACACTTGATGGGAGAATTTGCAGCACATCTGAAAGGGACGTCTTTGGTTGTGAAGTTTCCACTGTTTTCTGGTGATTCTGATGCTGCCCATAAATGACTTGCATACAGATCAGCGTACAAGTAGCTGGTAACAACATATTCAGGCAAAAGGTATGTTAGGTCTAATATGTTTACGATGACACCCCTCAGTTTACCATTATGTTACAGATAGCCCCAACTGGTTATTATAAATTCAGAAAATTTTCTACTCAGCATTGAAATGTAAAATGAGTGTAAAATGTAAAAACTTGTTACGAATTTTTTTTTCCAAAGTTTTTTTTTACGCATCCAAACCTTGTTATCCTTTGTCATTTTATTTTTATCAGTCAGAGAAGTAAATGTAATTTTGAAAAAAATTATAACTTTTTTTTAATATTAAGCTAAAAACTAAGCTTCACAGAAATGAAGACTGTTGCTCATTTTTTATTTACCTTCCATACGTGCATGCATCAGTTTGTGAACGATACACGTATCCACCAGATATTGCTGCGGACCCAAGCTTGTTTATACCAGCGTGGCTGTACCCCAACACTGGGAAGATCGGTTCTATGGACTCTCTAGAAGTATTTCCCCCCGGAGTACTCTGAGGTTGAAAAACCAGAGGACCCTCATAAACGCGCCAGCCATAGTTTCCACCCTTGGAGATGAGGTCAACTTCCTCATACTCATCCTAGAAGAAGACTCACATAAAAGTCAAATAGGATGTCCTAATGTATTAGTAGGATTTTCTTAAAAGGTTTGTAAGTAACCGGTGTAATAATACGAACCTGTCCGGTATCAGCACATAAGAAATAAGAAGGCCTTTCCGAGTCAAAGCTACAACGCCAAGGGTTTCTAAGTCCATAAGCCCATAATTCCGGTAACATCTCCTTATCTTCCCGAAAAGGGTTATCGTGTGGGACTGAATAGTTTCCCCATACCATTGCTATTTCATCTTCACCTGGGAACCAGTATTAGTCAAACACTTATATTACTTACATTTATATATAATGATGGTTGACTGCTTACTTGGTACTTTGTCTACATCAACCCTCATGATTTTTCCGAGCACCGACTTCTTATTCTGGGCAAAATTGTAAGGATCACCTTTGGCTCCTCCGTCTCCCATCATGATGTACAAGTATCCATCATCTGGGCCGAAAAGAATTTGTCCCCCATGATCTGAAGTGAAGGGCAGCCCCATTGTGAATATTCTTCTCACTTCTTGTGGGCTTGCTCTTTCTGCCTAGAGGCAGTCATTTCAACCAAACTCAGGTACACTTATTTTTTCTCAGAATGCATAAATGTAGGTTAAAAATAAAATCTCCGGGGCTGTTATGTAATTTTGATAATTCAGTTGGGATTCAGATATTTTGTCATCAGTGCAAACCTTTTTGAGGAGTTGCTTGTTATTTTGGAAGATAAGGGAACTCTTGTTTTATGGTCAAGTTAAACTCATACTGTATGTAGTTTTGAAACCATTTTTTCGGGTAATTACAAAAACTACCCAGATGCTTTACCTAATTACAAAAAACACCCAGTTACTCTCAAAACTACAAAAACCACTCATGAGATGTGAAAAAAAGACATTTCAAAACCTCCTTCAAATTTATAAAAATAACACAGTGAGTTCATTAATTAAACGCCTAACCAAAACTCAAGGGTATTTTTGTAATTTTGAACTTTTCGATGTTTTACCTTAGAAGGGCTTGAGCCCGTTCCTTTTGCACTGTACTCGGCAATAACCGTTTGATACCTGCAAACTTCCCCCCCAGCATCCGGAGATACTATCTTCGAAGGATCACAGTTGACGTCCGAGTTGCAAGAGCACCTCCCAATACAATTCAAGTTCTTCTCCTTGTCGCAATTGAACGATGCGAAGAATCTCCCGTTGTTCTCAAAATCCGGGTGGAAAGCCATCCCCATCATTCCGAAGGCGGTGTCCAGATGGACCTGATCAGTCAGGTCCACGAACGGCCTGGATTCATCGATCCCCATCACGTCTCCAGAGTCCTGGTCGGGGATCGTGGCCAGCCAGACCTTGCCAGACAGGCTGGAGAAGAAAGCCCGGCTCGATCCATCTGGATGAGGCACCATATTGATGTACGAGCCGTTTCCGATTCTCTCCAGACAAATGCCTTTTGGGTGGGGTTTCTTATCGGATTCATTGAGGGAGACAGGTTTGCCATCGAAGCAGAGGGTGCTATCGTTGTGGGGCCTACCATAGGCAGTGCAGAAGCTGGAACTGGATTGCCAGAGATCGGTTAATCTGGTTAGTGTCGAGTTTTTGGCGACTTGAGCTTTGCTCTGGAGTGCAGGGACGAAGGGGGAGTTTTGGATAGGGATGTCTCGACAGGATTCCCATACGGTTGAGCAGAAGCTGCTGTTACCGTTTGTGGAATTGCAGAGGGCTGGGACTGCTCTGGGGTCCGAGTCTGTGGTGAATAGATTTGCTGAGAACGGATCACATGCCTGAGGAAATATGTTTTTTGTTTTTGGTTATGGTTAATAGTCTTGGAAAAGGGCCAAATATATCAAAGGGACATAAAACTGTGGATTCATAATTCTTTGTAATAAGAAAAAAACACAAAAATATGTTCTTAAATTTGTGGAATACTCACTGCACACAGGATTGATTTCACAGCAGAAGCACAGGGAGAATCAGATATGTTCATCGACTGAAAACGATCTTGCAGCTGCAGATCCTGCGTTGAATTGCAACATGTTGTTTCATTGTATGGACAGAAAGCCAAGCTTCCATTTGCTTTGGTAGGGGCTCCTGCAAATTTCAATACCAGAACGAAAAATAAGAAACCTATAAATGGAACCAAGAATTAGTGAAAAAACTAAAAACACACTTACTCAAGTCAGTGCACAAGGGATATGCAGAAGAATGAAAAGGGAACAACAAGAGAAGCAGACAGTACAACATGTACAAAAACATTTCCATCACTTCTGTTATTCTGTAAGAGAAAACTTACTACATATACATCCTCCAGCAGGGTGAAGAACACAAAAAAGCTGCTGGATTAAATAATCATCAAAAGAATCTTACATTTAGAAAACATTGAACTATGCATGTCCTTATCAGACAGGAACCTCTCTCCTTGGAATTCAAGTCAAGTCTTGAAGCAGGTTTTAAGGTCAACACTTGGGTTTGACTTATGTGATTTACATGATAATCACAGTGGATGGAATTGGTCTAAAAGCAATTTTCATAATGCCAAATTGTCAATACCTCTTGCTTTATAAAGTTGTTTGTACATATATTTCCAAAAAAAAGTTGGTCCTTGTGTGATTTTGAACACAAAACATTGTCTGTTTGTCAATCAAGATTAACACATGTTGAGACTCGAGTAAAAAGGGAACGAAAAAAAAGGAATCTCGTTGTTTATTTCTCTTTTTAAATTTTTTAGGCTAATCTTAACCAAAGCTAGAGTTTGAATTTCGGTACGCGTTTACGAATAGACAGGCGTTGATTACCAGAATTATCTGTCACAGATGTTTTTTTAATTCTAACAACTAAAGCATATCATGAAAAACAGACTTACCTCACTCTTTGGCTCATCATGATAATATTTATGATTTATTCTATCGACAGTGCTCGACATAAATGATAAAATGCTCATAATCTTGAAAGCCATTCAAGAAAATCGAGCAATTGCAATAGAGTCATCTTACTCATTTCAAAATTGCTAATGCAAGTCTCTCTCATACCCTTAGTACAATCTCGGACGAAGATGACAACTTCTTTTGTAATGCTATTTTAATTATCCTTGCTTAATCAGGTGATTGATCAACTTGTGATCAATGTCTTTTTTCTTCTTCTGTTTATCGATAGTTTTTCCTTAATGATTTGTTTTTTCTTCTGTAGTGATCACATATCAAACTGAAATCAAGATTTTTATTCATTCAAGAGTGACGAACTTTGGACTGAATGTCTAATTTTGTATGACTACACTAGGAAGCCCCCCTTGCACGTTGCAACAAATTGAAAGGAAAATCGTAACTCCAGATGCAAAAAAAAAAAAAAAAAGGCAACACCACCGCTTCAGTAAGATCTACGCCTACTTGCAAAAGCTCGGTGGAACTATTCTGTACACACCACTTCGTGTTAGAATATAAACATCCCTTTTATTATCTTCTCCGAAGGAGGATATGGGCTGCAAAGCAGGAAGTTTGCTGTGGGGCAACGAGTTGCACTTGATGGGAGAATTAGTGGAACAGCTGAAAGGGACGTCTTTTGCTGTGAAGTTTCCGCTGTTTGCTGGGGATTCCGAAGCCGCCCATAAATGTGTCGCATATAAATCCGCGTACAAGTATCTGATCGAGGCAAAAAGGTACGTGTTAGTTCAAATAACAATACAATGAAATAATCACAGATTCTCGTTTTTAATTTTACCTCCCATAGGTGCATGGATCAGTCTGTGAACGATACATATACCCACCGATGATAGCCGCTGACCCTGGCTTTTTCATGTCAGACTCAGAGTGTTTATACCCCAACACCGGGAAGATCGGGTCTATGGAGTCGACAGAAGTATTTACCCCCTGAAAAACCAGAGGACCCTCATAAACGCTCCATCCATAGTTCCCTCCTTTCACAACGAGATCAACTTCTTCATAAGTATTCTCTCCTACATCAGCACAGAAGAAATAAGAAGGCCTTTCCGAGTCGAAGCTACAACGCCAGGGGTTTTTAAAACCGTTAGCCCATATTTCTGGTTCTGTTCCTGTTTCTTCCCGAAAGGGGTTATCTCTAGGGACCGAATAGTTTCCCCATAGGCCTAGCTCAACTAGTTCCTCTTGACTCGGTATATTATCAACATCGACCCTCATGATCTTTCCGAGCAGAGACTTCTTGTTCTGAGCAAAGTTGTAGGGATCGCCTTTGCCTCCTCCGTCTCCCATCATGATGTACAAGTACCCGTCATCCGGGCCAAAGAGAATCTGCCCGCCGTGACTCGAAGTGAAGGGCAGCCCCATTGTGAATATCCTCCTCACTTCTCGTGGCTCTGCGCTTTTCGCCTACATGTCACAACCGAATTCAGTTACAACTGTAAGGGGGTATATTCGTAATTTCCAAATTTTTAATTTTTTTTTTTACCTTGGATGGACTCGAGCTAGTTCCGTTCACAGTGTACTCGCTGATCACCGTTTGATACCTGCAGACTTCCGCCTTGGCTGTCGAAGGATCGCAGTTGACGTCTAAGTTGCACGAACACTTCCCTTCACAGTTCGAAGACTTTTTCTTGTCGCAGTTGTACGATACAAAGAACCTTCCGTTGGAGTTGAAGTCCGGGTGAAAAGCCATCCCCATCATCCCGAAGGTGGAGTCCGAATAGACCTGGTCTGTCAGGTCCAGGAACGGGCTGGATTCGTCGATCTCCATCGAGGAGTTTAGGCTGGGGATCTTTGCCAGCCAGATTTTACCGTCCTGGTTGGAGAAGAATGCCCGGGACGAGCCGTCTGGATGTGGGACCATGTTGATGTATGATCCCTTGTTGACTCTCTCTAGGCAAATGCCCTCACTAATGTCAGTGCACAAGGTGTCTGAAGAAGAAGGGAAAGGGAAGAAGAAGAAGAGCAGAAGACAGGACAGTAAGTGTAAAAACATTTCCATCTCTCTTTTCGTTTTGTTTTCTACTATATTTTCTACCAAGTGAAAACTTACTATATATAGCCAGTAAGTTCAGAATAGTTCATTAGGCCACACGTTGGTTTGTTTCGTGCGATTATTGTTATTGACGTAAAAGATGTGTGTTTTTCAATCAAGATTCTCACATGTTGATTGTTGAGAAAAAAAAGGTCGAAAAACCAGGAGAAAGTTATGGCCTCTATTGTATAAAATCATGAACATAGCATTGTCCACGGGGAATCTTGAAAATAGTTGCAGATCACATTAGTCTACTCGTTATAGGTCAGACGAGAACGAATAAAAATAATGAAAATACATTCTGATGTCCACGATGCTGTTGGAGGTTGACTGGATCATGAGATTCTCTCTTGTTGTTTTTACTTGCGTTGATTGTGGTTCTTGATCGAAAAAGTTTGAATCTTTATGTTGTCTCGTGTTGCAGAAGGTGGTCACGGCCTAGTCTGAGGTCGATCTTGGGTTTAAACTAAAAAAGCTTAAATCTTTACGTTTATTTTCTTGATGAAGACACACTAGTTACAACAATAACTCCAGGAATGTCAGAACCGTAAATAAAAAAAACACCACTCTCGGACGAACACTACTCTGCCCGTGAGATGGAGAATCCGTAGGAGGTATCGTAGACTCCTTAGCTTCCTTCGAGCACGTGTAATTGCACCGGCTCGGGCGGACTACTCTGTACACGCCGCTCTGTGTTAAGACGTAAACGTCCTTTCTGTTATCTTCTCCGAAGGAAACTATGTACTTGAGAGAAGGAAGCTCGCTCCCTGGAGACGATTCGCACCTGATGGGAGAATCCTCAGCACAACTAAAAGGGACATCTTTGGCCGTGAAGTTCCCGCTGTTTGCAGGGGATTCCGACGCTGCCCATATATGGCTCGCGTACAGATCAGCGTACAAGTAGCTGTCGAGGAAAAATGATGCGTGTTAGTTCAAAGATCGAACTCAGATTTTACTGATTATTGTGTGTATACCTTCCGTAGGTGCATGGATCGGTTTTCGAACGATACACGTATCCACCCATGATTGCTGCTGAGCCGAGGTTGTTTATACCCGAGTGAGTGTAACCCAAGATTGGGAAGATCGGGTTTATGGAGTCGGAAGAAGTATTCCCTCCGGGAGTGCTCTGAGGTAGAAAGACCCCTGTACCCTCGTAAACCCGCCATCCATAGTTCCCTCCCTTGGAAACAAGATCAACTTCTTCGTACGTATCTTGGCCGACATCAGCACAGAAGAAATAAGAAGGCCTTTCCGAGTCAAAGCTACAACGCCAGGGGTTTCTGAATCCTAAAGCCCATATTTCTGGTTGAGTGTCGTTTTCTTGCCGGAAAGGGTTGTCTTGTGGGACCGAATAGTTTCCCCATCGGCCATCGTTAACGAGTTCCTCTTGACCTGAGAACTAACATTGATCAGAAAACTGATATATTATTTAGTAGTGTATTAACGATGGTCGAAGAATGCTCACTCGGAATGTTGTCTACGTCGATCCTCATGATTTTTCCGAGTAAAGACTTCTTATTCTGGGCAAAGTTGTAGGGATCACATTTGCCTCCCCCGTCTCCCATCATGAAGTACAAGTATCCGTCGTCTGGACCGAAGAGAATCTGCCCTCCATGATTCCCGTTGTAAGGCAGCCCCATTGTGAAGATTCTTCTCACTTCTTGCGGCTTCGCGCTTTCCGCCTAGAGGTCATGTACAACCCAACTCAGCTACAATACTTTTCTGTTGTTCAATCTTTGTCTAAGTGTAGTTTCTAGTGTGTGATAAAATTACTCTGAATTTTCAGAAAGACCCCACAAAAATTTCATAATTACAAAGAGTACCCTATAAGGCTAACTAATGGCTAACGGCAATATCTGTAAAGTATTTTTTCCTGCTTTTGAAAATATTGTTTGGGGTATTTTTGCAATTTGTGAAAAGTACAGGGGTCGTTTTGTAATTGTTGTAATTTGGGTGATCATATCCAATCCCTTTCCCCTGCCTTTACCTTTGATGGGCTCGAACCCGTTCCGTTGGCGCTGAACTCGCCGATCACCGTTTGGTACCTGCAAGCTTCCCCTCCGTCCGACGACCCTATATCCGACGGATCGCAGCGGACCTCCGAGTTGCAACCGCACGTCCCGCCGAAACTCGACTCCCTCTCCTTGTCGCTGTTGAACGAAGCGAAGATCCTCCCGTTGTTCCCGAAATCCGGATGGAAAGCTATTCCCATCAGCCCGAACACCGTGTCCACGTGGACCTCGTCCGTCAGGTCCAAAAACGGGTCGGACTCATCGATCCCCAGCGCCTCCCCGGAGTCCTGCTCCGGGATCGTCGCCAGCCAAACCCTACCCGCCTGATCCGAAAAGAAGGCCCGGCCCGACCCGTCCGGGTGGGCCGCCATGGTGGTGTACGAGCCGTTGCTGATTCTCTCGAGGCAAATGCCGTTTGGGGGCGGTGAGGTGTCGGACTTGTTGAGGGAGACGGGCCGACCGTCGAAGCATACCGGGGGCCCGCCTAAGGCGGCGCAGAATTCGGGCTTGGATCGATAGAGTTCGGTTAGTCGGGTCAGGGTCGAATTTTTCGAGACTTGGGCTTTGCTTCGGAGTGAGGGGGCGAAAGGGGAGTTCGGGATTGGGATGTCTCGGCAAGATTCCCACACGGTCGAGCAGAAGCTGATTCCGTTGGTCGAATTGCAGAGGATCGGGATGGAGTTTGCGGCGGTGGTGAATAGATCGGCCGAGAAGGGATCGCATGTCTGAGAAAGATGAGATTTTTATTCGTTAAATCGAGTACTAGCTAGTTTACGTTCCAAGGTCTGGTTTTTATCGTAAAATCGAAATACTCACAGCGCAGAGAACCGATTTCACGGCAGCAGCGCAGGCAGAGTCGGATATGTTCATGTCGTGAAAACGAGCTTGCAGCTGCAGATCCTGCGACGAATCGCAGCACGTTTTTCCGATGTAGGGACAGAAGGCCAAAGTGACATTTGTTGTCATAGGTGCTCCTGCGAATGAATTTACAACAAACAAACTATATAATCCATATGAAGCCAAGATATATGACTGAAACACACACACACTTACTCAAGTCAGTGCAAAGGGGATGTGATGAGGAAGGAGAAGAGTACAACAAGAACAGCACACAGTACAACAAGTACAAAAACATAGTATTCAATATATTTTCCATTTCTGCTGCACTATCTGTGTGTGTGTACATATTGCTAACTTATGCAAATATATATGCTGCAGAACAAGTAAGGCTGGATTTAATAAAAAAAGTAATTTTCTCAGGAATATTTTCTGATGATGAGTTGATTGAATCTACGACTGAGTTCAAGTTCAACGCTTGGGTTTCGAGTTTCGACAGCTGTCAAAGTTGGGTCAATAACACTTTAAATAGCTTTGTTAAGGTGATAAAGTTGGGTCAATATTTACTCTACAAATCGACGTGGGATATATCTAACAAAAGCTATGTCAGTTGGTGGATCGAGGTGGTTAAAAAGCATGCGCATAATGTCAATACCTATTAGCCTCTAAGAATTGTTGTTGTTTCTGATAAAAAAAAAAGATGTTTTTATTTGTTTGTTTGACAGAAGATTTTGTTGTTTTTCAACCAAAGATTTGCGCATGTTGATACAACAGTTGAAAGAAAAATGAATCTCGTTTTACTCCCCTCCTTTCATTTCGTTTTATATGCAGTTGTGCCACTAATTGGAACCGATATGATCGAGTCCAATGAGTTAAATAATCTGAACTATTGTTTGCGTTTTTATGGCGAACTGTATCATATATATACTCTCTTCAATATATTGTGTTGTATTTGTTGCATTTTCGATGAAGTAAATTACTACTATAATATTTGATCTAATAGTATATAGCAAGTCATCGATCGATGGACCGACGCCAGTCGAATGGAGACTTTATCATCCACAGCTGGTCTTTCAATTATCTACTGTTGGTTTTCATACTCTCGGGTCTTTGATTTGAAGATTAGAAAAAAGTGGTAAATTAATAGAAATTGGGAACATATTGTCAATACCTCTACTACCCTAAAATCCATGCATTGTGAATGTTTTTTGAGTACATACCGCTATGTTTCAAAACTTCTCTAACTCTAAATATAAAAATGAAATCATTCTTTTTGTAGTATCTCCCAAAATAAAATGAAATCATTCTTTTTGTAGTAATTATTTTTGTACATCTAGCTAGCATTTTTTTTTTTCAAATTTTATACTGAATTAAAGTAAGCTGAATTGAATCAAAATGAAATTAAATTCCAAAGATCATGTTTAAGACATTAGTCTAATACTGTAACTTGAATTTGATTGAAAATCAAATTTAATATGAATGGATCTTGAAATTGACGTAATTGAACTGAATTATTCAAAATTATTCTTTTAATTATTTTTTATTTTAAAATTTTAAATTATTTTTGAAATGAATTGAATTGAATAGAAATTAAAAAAACCCTAAATTAATATATATTAAAATTCTAAATAAAAATTAAAGTAAAAAAGAAAATGATTTTTTCCAACATATACTAAAAATTCTAAATAGAAAATACATAAAGGTTATAAACCCAACCAACCAACCAACCAACTAAATTAATATTATAAAATTATTGAAATTGTGTCGATATATTCTTTAACCTATTTTATTAGAGTGATAAAATTGGCGTTTATTTATATATCATTATTATATATGCATATCATATTAAAATTGACTGAATATAATTATGGTGTATAAATTCTGAGTTAAGTTAGGGTTTCCAATCATATTTCGTAGCCATGGATGACGCTGCTGATGAGTTTGATTTACCAGAACCCTTAATCCAGCATATACAATCTTTCCTCTCCTCAAAAGAAGCCGCGCGAACAACTCTCCTCTCCAAGTCATGGCAAAGCGCGTGGCTCACTCGCCCCAACCTCGACTTCGACCGGGCACACTTTTGTCGATCCTACTCCAGAAATTTCATGTCGTTTGCGGAGAGGACACTTGAAAGGTACGAGAATTCCAACCTCAGTATCGAGAGTTTCAGGCTGAGCTTAAAAGTTCCGTCACATTACGGTGCTCATAAGAAATTGGTTCATAGAGCGTTGAAATTGGGACCGACTTGTCTCACTTTCGAATTCGGGAATTTCAATATACCGGGTGAGGTGCTTGGATACGAAAACCGCGTTTCACTAACCGCAAAAGGGGGCAGAATCAATCTGAATAATCGAGACGACGACCTATGTTGTTCCAGGCTTCAATTCCTTAGTTTATATAATAACCGGATAAAACGTGCCGATACGATTTTTCATATAATATCAAGCTGCCCTTTGATTGAGAAACTCTCATTGTGCCACGTTAAATCTGTTATTGTTGGTGATAGTCTGCTCACTATTACAAGTCCTCTTTATAGGCTCAAGTCTCTGGTGCTGAAAAATGTGGATTTCGACACTACCTTGTTTCTTGCAGCTGACTTATCGTCTAAACTTCCATCCCTTAAAGATTTGACTCTACATATAAGCAGAGATCGAGAAGAGATAATAATTTCAAGCCCTACACTTGAACGTCTCGACTTCAATATGAAAAACTATCATGTATATAATTGTTATACGGTTTACAGGGTCAAGCTCGACGTCCCAAGTATTCGCAAGTTAACCTTTACATGTTTAAACATTCCTGATGAACTGTCTGTTACATCAAATTCAAAGGGATGGGAGTCTTGCTTATCGGTAACGCGTCCCAAATGTCTCAGTGCCTCATGGTTCAACACACTAAGCAACTTTCTAGACAAGTTCAAGTTTTCGAGGATATCTCTGTTTTCGAGGATATCTCTGTTTTCGCTTCATGTTTACGAAAGAGGCGTCCTTGACCACGAGGCAGGAGACGTTCGAGGTTTTCCCAAGCCTGAAATCGAGAATCTGACAATCCACGACCCTCGGTTCAGGACAACCAAAAGTTGTTATGCTCTCTTTGATGGGTTATTCCAGATCTGTCACCCAAAGGTGATTAATATTCTATCCGTGTTAGCTTATCAAACAGACATTATTGATTTCCTTGTGAAAAGGCTTTTAGATGCACGGGATGCAAAAGTTCAGACCCCATACCAATATTACTTAATGCACGGTTTGAATGAATACCTCAAGGAAGCTAGAGCGCAGGTTTTCGATGAGGATGTTTCTACGTGGAGGGATGTCACATTGGACTCATTAGCAGATGAGGAGGAATCAACAACGCTAAGAAATTATCGAGATTTTCGCTTCCAACTGAAATGGAAAGAGTAATTAAGTTTAACTAGGGGAGAAATATATATCGTCGGGATCTAAAGCTTCTTCGTATTTATCAATAATTACACCTTTCGCCCGCATTTCGGTCCATTCTGGCAAATATGAATTTGCATTTGTTCTAGTTATTTAATTTAGAAATTAATATATGCAAAATCCCTAATCTGTCAATTGTTATTAATTTGAACTCTGAGTGTGGTGGCAAAACGTCTGCCTTATTTGGGGGGTATTTTTGAAATTCTTGAAAATTTAACTGTTTTTTAAATTTCATAGTTAGTATCTGTTTTGTAGTACAGGGGTCGTTTTGTAATTTTTTGTAATTTGGGTAATCATATTTTCCCGGTGTACTTGCCGATCACCGTTTGGTACCTGCAGCAAGCTTCTCCCCTCCATCCGACGACCCTAACGGACCTCCAAGAATAAATAAATCATTCTTTTTGTAGTAATTATTTTGTACTAGTATTTATTTATTTATTCAAAATTTTGAACTGAATCAATGTCAGCTGAATTGAATCAAACTCAAATTAAATTCAAAATATCATGTTTAAGACCTTAGTGTGAAAAGGTTGAATTGAATTGAACAGAATGAAATGGATCTGAATTATGGACGTAATTGAACTGAATTATTTAAAATTTAAAATTTTAAATTAATTTTGAAATGAATTGAATTGAATTGAATATAAAAAAAAAAAAAGAACATGACCTAAATTAACATATAGTATTAAAATTCTAAATAAAAATTAAGTCAAAATAAAGTGATTAATATTTTTTTTCAACATATATATTAAAATTCTAAATAGAAAATACATAAAGGTTATAAACCCTAATCAACTAAATTAATAATATTATAAAATTATTCAAATTGTGTCGATATATATATTCCTTAAAATATTTTATTATAGTGATAAAATTATCAACTTATATTTGACTATTTGAGATCTATAATTATTTGTCTCGAGTAGATTATTTGACGGTAGCTCAAGTGTAGCAATCCAAAAAAAATTATATGATGAGGCGTTTATCGTCATTTTGTATATGCACATTAGCACATATCATATTTGTGATATTAGTGTATACTAGTATCACTGACCGTGCGATGCACGAGACAGAATTAGGGGAATTTCGTCTCGTACTGATAATTTATATTAAGGTCGAGATCGAGACCTACCAAAATTTTAAATAAAATTATAAAGTTAATAATAAAATTAAAAATTAAATTAAATATTATCGATTTATAAAATAATAAAAATAATTTTTTTTTATTTTTGAGAGAATTTATTGTGTTTATATTATCTTGTTATTCAATTTTTCAACGTGTTTATTGATCTTTAAAATCATATAACTAATGTGATTTATAAATTAAATTGTTGAATTACTATTTCTAGAAGTAAATTATTTTTTTATAATTCAAACTTCATAAGTATATAAGGTGATCTATTAATTTAAATTAATAAATAATTATTATTATTTGTGGTTAAATTATATCTCATTTTAAATAAATAATAATAAAATTATGAAAATAAAGTATAAAATTTCATTATAGAAGATATTTTATTTATTTGATTATTTTTAATATTTCAAAATTCGACACCATTATATTGATCTCATCTACAGTGAAAAAAATATAAAACAAAGAGAGCAAGAGTCCAAAATCATGATTAATCTGTGATAGGGGAAGGTCAAGGTCGAGAACCACCGCGACTGCGGCCCGTACGTAGTTACCTCATCGAAAATAGAACTGTAAAATAGAAAAGGTAAATTTATTTCTTTTTCGGTCGATTAACATTACAATTAAAATATGCAAATCTTTCCATAGTTGTCGTTTGTCAAATCTTATATCAATTCTACACCTCACATTCCAAACATATTGTAAGCTACAAATTCCAATTTAATTTATGAGATATTGAAAAAAACAAAATTTACTAATAAATTATAATTGAATTTGATTATGGAAAAAAATCCAAATTTAAATTAGGGCATGTTCTTTTGAACTTAATTTCATTCAAGTTCAGTTCAGTTCAGATCACTTTAGTTCAGTTCAGCTCCAATTCTGTTCTGTTCTGTTCAGTTCAGATTGCTTCTGTTCAGTTCAATTAGTTTTAAAAAAAATTAAAATAAAATAAACAAAAAAAAATTTCAATCTATAATTTTAAATATCAAATCTAGTTAATGTCATAATATTATAAATATTTTAAAAAAATTAATAATTTGTAAATATTATTATTATTTTTATAAAAAAATCAATTCAGTTCAGTTCAGTTCAGATCATTAAGTTCAGTTCAGTTTATATCCCTTAAGTTCAGTTCAGTTCAGTTCAGCCTGTTTCAATTCAAAAAAACATGTAAGAGAAAAATGAAAAAAAATGCATAATAAAATAATTAAAACTTACATGAAATTCTGGAAAAGATAAAAAAAAAATCGACTAATATATATATACGCAAAAATATTGAAGTATAAGAACATGAAATACCTCGGCGAATTGATCGAATTGATCTCGAGATGTTCTATGAAACGCAACTGGTTCTTTGAAAGATGAGCGAATCGGTTGAAATTTGAAAATATGAGAAGAATGAGTTTGATGAGAATAAAAAAATATTTATACAATTGGAAAGAAATAAAAAAAACATATGATTAATTAAAATTACTTATTTTCATAGAAATTTACTGAATATAAAAACCTACTAAAAAATTATATTAATTTATAAATTTCCACTTAATAATAATATTATTGTTTTTATTTATAATTTTTAGTTAATATTATTATTTTTATTTATAATTTATAGTGTGAACACAACAATATTAAACATTTCTTATATATGTATAGATACGTTAAAAGTTGTAATATAAATTAAAGAAATTTTAGAAAAAATGTAAATTTAAATAATTGTTTATAATTAAATGTATTAATTTTTATTAATTATAAATTTGAGTTAATTTTATAGAGTTTGAAATATAAATTAATAAACTAGAATACCCATTTTTTCTAAATACTTCTATAAATTATAAATTAAATAATTAATTAACAATTATCATATAAATGGCATAATTATTTACTTATTATCATAAAAAACAAAAAAAAAATATAATTCATTTAATTTACTATATACTAAATATATTAAATAATTATACACACTTTGGTTTTTTTTTTTTATATTTCAACTAAACAGTACATCTTTAAAAATAAATATATATTTTTTAAACTTAAAATATATTTTTATTTTTTAATTTTTAGTAGTAAAAATGTTTTTTTATGTAAGTTTCAAATACATTTTTATTTTTTAATTTTTAGTAGTAAAAATGTTTTTTTATGTAAGTTCAAAAAATATTTTTACTTTTTATTTTTAGTAGTAAAAATATATTTTTATGTAAAAAGGTAAAATAATTTTTACTTTTAAGGGTATACATATTAAACAAAAAAAATGATAGTGCATATAATTATTTAATACATTTAGTATATAGTAAATTAAATGATTTTTTTTTGTTTTTATGCTAATAAGCAAAATAATTCATTACGTAATTGTTATTTACTACTATTATTTATGTTTTATTTATTATTTTTAATATAAATAATTATTTTTATTTATATGATAATTGTTAATTAATTATATAATTCATTATTTATACAAAAACTTATAATGTATATATATAAAAACATTACAAATATTTTCAGTTAGCTATTGTAGTCCAATAATTTGATCTTTGTTTTTTCTTTGAAAAACTCAAGTTCTACCAACCACAATTTTTTTTACAAATGATGTGGCAGTTTCGGCTGAGGTGGCAATGCCACGTCAGCTTCCCGGCGTTGGTTCGAATCCTGCCAACCACAATTTTTTTTGCAAATGATGTGGCAATTTCGGCTGAGGTGGCAATTAATGCCACGTCAACTTTCCGGCGTTGGGGTGCGATTTTTTCGCCGGAACAGTAGCCAAAGAACCAAATCGAATAAAAAAAAAGTCGATGCCCTTTTATGAAAATAGGTTAACATCCTTTTCAATTGGTTTTTAAAGTCAATTTCATATTCTAATTTTCTACCAAAATAAAATAAATCATTCCTTTTAGAAATTATTTTCTACTTCAACTAGGAGTATTATTATTTTTATTCAAAATTTTGAATTGAGTTACCTGAATTGATGAATCAAAGTATTAAAACTAAAATTAAATTCAAAAGATCATTTTTAAAACTTTAGTCTGAATAAGTTGAACGGAACTAAACTGATGATCCAAACTAAACGGAATGATCTGAAGTAAATTGAATAGATCATGTAATTGAACTTAATTACTTAAAATATTAATAATAATTTGTGATAATATTTATTTATATAAAATTATTATTTGTAATTATTTTTTTAATCTAATTTTTTTTTTCAAAATGAATTGAATTAAATAGAAATAAAAAAAGAATATAACACCTAAAATTCCAATGTATATTAAAATTCTAAATAAAAATGAAGGTCAAGGAAAGTGATTAATTTTTTTTCAACATGTATTAAAATTCAAAATAGAAAAATATACATAAAAGTATATAAACCCTAATCGACCAAATTAAGATTATAAAATTATTGAAATTGTGTCGATATGTTCTTTAAAATATTTTTATTAGGGTGATACGATTGTATAATTTGATCACTAAATAATTATTTTCTAAGTGATTTGAGATATTTAACGCGAGTAGACTTGTTTGATGTCATGTCAACTTTACTCGTCGACACCATTTTGCTTATTTATCAATTATACAGGCGACGTGTCATCTTTGAGCAATCTAAAAATTTTAGAAGATTTTTGAATAAGAATTAACTTTTGGTGTTTTTTAAGAATTAAATAGTTTAGTTTTGTTTTTAATTATAAAATTTTAATTACTATAAATTACGGATAAATACTACAATTACATTTTTATAATTTTCAAAATAGTTTTTTTCATTATTGAGTAAATAAAGGGTAAATAAGATATTTGAATTTTTAAATGTTGTTCTAATATATACTATTAATATATAATTATCTTAAATAATAAAAAACAAATAAATTAATTATGAACCAAAAATCATGTGGAGTATATTATAATTATGAAAGCTAAAATGTTTTATACCCTATAATATATCCAAAATTTTATTTGATGAGGAGTCATTTTATACATCTCTAATATCATATTAAAATTGACTATAAATATACACTTTACAAAAATATTTAGAAGTATTTAGGAGGAGGGCATTTTTGGTTTTTAAATTTACAATCAAAACCCCATAAAATATACTTAGTATTTAAGGGAAAATAATTTTTATGTTACTTTTTTATTAGAGTATTATAATTTAGATAATTATAATAAAAGATACATTTTTAAATGTTTAATTACTATATTACTTTTACAAAAAATATACTAATAATTTGAGCGTGGACATCGGTTACTAAAGTTGAGATTACATAATTTATTTTTGTTATTTTAATTTAATAATTTAAAATTCAGATTTGTTGTGAAAATAAAAATAAAATTAAGAATTTAATTTTGTTATTTTAATTTAAATAATTTAAAATTCAGATTTGTTGTGAAAATAAAACTAAAATTAAGAATTGCCTAATTAATTACTAATTTTGTTTTTTAATTTGATAATTTAAAATTCAGATTTGTGTGAAAATAAAAGAAAAATTAAAGATTGGATAATTTTGTATTTTTATTTGTATTTTTGTAAAAATAAAAAAAAAATTAAGAATTGCGTAATTTTGGTTTTTAATTTGATAATTTAAAATATAGATTTATTGTGAAAAAAAATTAAGAATTGCGTAATTTTTGACTAGGCTCACTCGCCCTAACCTCAACTTCGTTGACTAGGCTTGCGAGTCGATCGATAAATTATTATTTTTAATTATTCAAATAATATTTAATTAATAAAAAAAATTATTTAATAATAATAAATATCTAGCTCAAAATCAAATTCATTTAATTTTTTTATCAGACATGCTGTCAATCCTCGGCTCAGTTAGAGCCCGTTTGGGCGAACTTATTTAAAACAACTTATAAGATGTTACATTTTATAAGTTGTTTAAAGAGCTGATAAGCTGTCACGTCTTATTTAATAAATAAATCGTTAAACCGTTTGGATAAAATAGATATATAAACTTATAAGATGTTAATTTGTTTGTCAATTTAAGATCTTATATAAATAAAATTATCAAAAACAAATTGTTATATAAAAAAAAATTAAAAATATTTATATTAATTAAATAATAAATTTGGAACTTTTATATATATATATATATATATAATGTAATAATTTTAGGGGTATTTTGGTCTTTTAAGATTTAAGTTATAAGAGCTTATAAGCTGTTGAAAAAAAAGTACCTCCCCGTTACTTTTTTTTAAACAGCTTATAAGCTGTTAAACAGTTTATATTTAAGTTTTTTAAGATCTTTTTTAAAAAAGTTACCAAATAAATTTTAAGAGCTTATAATCTCTTAAACAATTTATAAGCTGTTTTAAAGAGCTTATAAGCTCAGCCAAACAGGCTCTTAGCCTAGTTTTCAGCCTTTTATCTGGGGAGAGGCTTTGTTGAGATTTGAGAACTTGAGATGTATATTAAGAAAACTATATATATATTAAGAAACAACAAACAAATAGAAAAACTAAGGCAATTATTCTTAATTATAAAATAATTAGGAAAGGTTATTAATTCCGTGGAGGAAAGCCATATATATGGAGTATAATATATACTCTTACGTTATTTCTGTATTCAGAGTTAACTCTTTGGTTTTTAGGGTTTCCAATTAATGATGTCGAAGAGAATTCGTAAGAGTCGATGGAGTGTTGAGTTTGATTTACCGGAACCTATAATCCATGTCGTACAATCTTTCCTCACTCCAAAACAAGCCGCACAAACGACTCTTCTCTCCAATTCATGGCGCGGCGCGTGGCTCACTCGCCCAAACCTCGACTTCGATCTCGCAGACTTTTGTCGGTCCCACTCCGCCGAACTTGATCCAAAATTCTTGGGGTTTGCGGAGAGGACACTTGAAAGGTACGAGAATTCCAATCTTAGGATCGAGAGTTTCAGGATGAGCATAAAAAGTCTGACAAATCCCTTTGTTTTTGTTACTCTTACGAAATTGGTGCATAGAGCGTTGAAATTGGGACCCACTCGTCTCACTTTCGATTTTGTGGGTTGTTTTGATGATTTTGATATACCGGATGATGTGTTTAGATGTGAAAACCTCATTTCACTCACCTCGAAAGGGTGTAAAATCAATCTGAATAATCGAGAGGAGGTATGTTGTTCGAGGCTTCGATTCCTTGGTTTGGAACATGTTGGGATAAAACGTCCTGATACGATTTTTCATATAATATCGAGCTGCCCTTTGATTGAGAAACTCTCATTGTGCAATGTCTTCTACGTTGATAGTAGCTGAAATTGTGTATTTTGTGCTTGGTTCTACTTAGAACTGTATTGTAAAGGGTAGAGTACAAACACTTAACACAATTTGAGATTCTAAAGAAAAAACTCTTTTGTATTACTTGTAAAGGGTGGAACCACTTACAAACACATCTACAAAATTCTAGCGAATCTTGTAGAAAGGTCAACACGACCAAAAACTAAGTCTATGTAGAACTGATCTAGCGACTCATACTACAAAGACTAAACTGACAATAGACCCGGAGCTTTCTAGCGAAGTCTCTCGGTCTACAAATTTTCTCTCTCTAGAAAATGTCAAATCAATGCATAAATAGTGAATTCCAACAACCCGGTATTTATATGAGTCGAGAATTAGGGTTTCCGGAATTCACGCTTAATGGGCCGAGCCCAAAGCATCTTCATGGAATATTCGAGATTCCACTTCAGTTGTACTTGACGAACCCAGCTCTACCCACGGCCACACTAGCGTGTCTTCGTGCATCGAGCTGGTGGCGGGCATAGCTGGTTTACTTAGCGTTTTTCCACTGGACTAGTGTTCTTCTAGCGAAGTCTTCTAGTCGCACCCACAGCTGGCTTCATTCCTTAGCAGTCATTCGTCCAGCCGTATGTATAGCTATGCTTGCACCGCGTCCGTCAAGGTGTTATCACGGTAAGCCCTTGAAGCGCGTAGATGAACTCGCAATTCTCTTTGATCCACATTGAACCATGTTGACAGAATAGCTCGTTCTATGCTGACGCACTGATGCAACTCCATGTTGTTTGTAATGCCCAAGTCTGCCTGCTCCATGCTGTTGAACCGTGGTCAGGCGTTGAGTCACTTGTTAATTCCACAGTTTAACCAGCTCGTTCTATGTATACCTAGCAGACTTGTATGAATTAATGAACGGAAAACATACAAACATAAAACATGAAGTTACTACAAAACAAAGTGTATAGTTCAACGTAGTTCAAACAAGAACAACGTGGTTCTATGTTGAACTAGGAAGAACTACACACTAACAATCTCCCCCTTTTTGAGTCAACTTCATAAGTGGGGGTTCGTAGAGAAACTCCCCCTCAAATTAGTATCATACTCAAAAAGTTCAACGTTGAGCAGAGATAGGGAAACAAGCAATCATACGTAATACAATGCACAACAAAACAAAGCATACATAGAGCAAGAAAAGATGGCATAATGAATATAAAGCTCAAATCGAGCAAAAACACCATTGTAGCAGGCTTATCAAGCGATTAACAGAGTAAGCAAAAACAATAAAATATAATTAGTTCAACGAAGAGTAAGGATAGAAAACACTTGATTTAAAAAGGATTTTATTCACTGGCATCTGCATCTGACTGCTCGGGCGTGGTGTGGTGGCGCAGATCCTCCTCTTCTTCGTCCGTCGGCTCATCATGCAATTTGTGCTTCTGCTGCGTTGGTTTGGGCTTGTGCTGCGTGGCCTTGGGTTTATTTGCCATTTGCTTTCTGCGTTGAGTAGCGCCCTTACCCATAGCAACTTCCTTCTTGGTGAGCATCGATCCACCAGGTGCACCTGAGCCCATCAACCCCTTACCTGCACCTTGCACAAACGTAGGAGGCGCACCCTTTGTAACAGGTTCAGCGGTGACACCCGCCTTTGAAACCATCAGCTTGGGCACTTTGGGATTGTCCACCGTAGGGCCACGGCCTTTCTCCTTTTCAACTTCTTTGGTGCCCGAAGAACCAGCACCCTTAGCCTTTTCATCCTTCTTCACAGTAGCCAGCTCCTTCACCGTGCCATCGGCATTCTTAACAAGGCCGCTGTGCGCATCACCAGCTGCCTTTTTGAATTTCTTATGCGCAGAGCGCAGATCCTCACCATCCTCATCCTCCGCCTCTTCCTCTACGTCCATCACCTCACTGGCCTTCCTTTTTCCACTTTTCTTTTTGTTCTCAGTGGGACGGTCCTCTGCATTCCTCGATGCTTCCATCTGCTCGGCCACGAGGTTGACTAAGCCAGACAGACGCCCATGAAGCATTTTCAATGGCCCGTAGTCTGCGTACGAGGACCCATCTCCCCCTAGACGGGCCGCTCTACGAGCTTTGCGGTGCATATGCGCAGAGATACGGGCCACGATATCCACAGTGGACCGTAGCTGGACAAAGTCTTGTAAGAGCGAGGTCGGCTCACAGAGATACATGTCGTCGCACGATGAATCTGAATCCTCGGACGTAGAGTCGAGAGTGACATCTTTACTCCTCTGCGTAGGGCGAAAGGACTTGGTTCTTTTTCCTTTGCCTTTACCACCCTGTTGGATGTGTAGTGGGATGGCCTGTGAAGCGTTGAACAGCGCTCGATCGTCAGCTTCACTGCCAAGTCTACGCCATGGAAGATCCTTAACCTTGTGATCTGCCATGTATTTTGAATCAAAGCGAAAAGAGGAAATGCCGATCATCGGACCATCATCGTCGTCATACGTGAAGCCCTGGCTTACTAGAGCAGCGCTGATCAAGTGGGGGCACGGTAGGTTAGATTGAAGAATCTCATTATGGGTCATGTCCCCGTACGACTTGATTTTATTAAAGACAACTTGACCCAAATCCACTTGGATGCCACGGCTCAGTTTATACATGAGGTGAAGTGCGTCTGCGTGGACCACCGAGGAGCTCGTCGTAGGAATCCAGTTGTTAGCGATAATTTTGTTTAAGTGTGTGAAGAATTGAGTCAACGAGGTGCAAGCCGGCTGGGCCGTAGAGGCAAGACCACCGGTCACGATGAAACCCATCATCTGACTATCTGGGTGCTGCGTAGAGGGAGCCTCCCAAGTGGCCTTGATATGGGAGCGCTGAAACATCTTGTTGAGCGTACGAGGAGATAGGTCATACTCCCGCTCACGAATAATAACCTTCCCGTACGACGCATGAGTGGGATCCCCAAACTGCTGATCAATGTGCGCGAAGACAACTTTGTGGACGTAGTGGCTGTAGTCTACGTCGAAGTTGATGGCATTGAGCAGCTGCATTTCCTTCATGAAAGCCTCCAAGCCACGTTGCACCCACTTGGCTCGCCCGGCGTAGAACCGCTCTGCATTTATTTTCTGATCCGCAAGAGAGTCATAGCGATCAGAGGCTGCTTCGTAGTGGAAGTCAGCAGAGTACCCTTCCCCAACGAAGCGGGAAGGAGAAGGCACCACAAGCCTGTTCTCCGGCACCTTGTCCTCCTCTACTACGGGTGGCTCAACGTTGAGTGGGGACGGATGGACAGTAGTATCGACGTTCTGTGCCGTAGAGCCACCATCCTTAGGGAAAATCGAAGCATCAGCATCAGTGGCCACAATGAGTGTGGCCATGCGTTCAGCAGTGGCAGTCAGGACGTCTGCCGTTTTCTTCTTTTCCAACGCGGCTCTACGGTTAGCCTCGTCAGATTTTTGTTTTCGCAACAAGGCTATACGGTCAGCCTCTTCCTTCTCCTGTCTATCTTTCTCCTCCTTGGCTAGACGTGCAGCCTCCTCATCCTTCTTTTTCTGAATGTCGGCCAAACGATCAGCCTCCTCCTTTTCTTTCTTTTTCCTCTCTTCTTCGGCTATACGTAGCCGTTCCAACTCGGCTAAACGCTCCTCCTCTTCCTTCTTCTGTCTTTCTTCCTCGGCTCTACGTGCCTCCTCTTCCTTAATGGCTTTTTCAGCCAACATTTTGTTTCGGCGATGAGCAAGAATTGTGGTACGCACCACACTGATTTGTGCCTCCAGATCAGTGACTTTATCAAAGTCTTCCTCCGCGGCTGACGCGGCTTCCAGTGTGGCTTCCTCTGCCTTTAGTTCAATTATCTTTTCCGCGTAGAATGAGGGCAATTCATATGTGGGCGTAGTGGTAGAGGGAGTAGCAGATGAAGTCATTGTAGTTGAACGGGTAGAAGTAAACTACTGCGTAGAGCAAAGTGCAAAAGTTGGAATAGAGGATATGAGCTTCAACGTAGAGGTTATGAACAGCAAGGGAATAAGGATTCTCTCTCTAAAACACGCAGTAGAAGGTGCACTATGTGTTTGACCGAGAGAGGTATTTATAGTGTAGCTGAAGCGGTTCAAATTCTGTGGCGTAGAGTGTGCCACGTGTCCAGTGGCTTGTGCTGCGTAGATAGAAAAGCCAACATGCAAGTGGTGAGGCGCAGACAGAGAAGCATAGAGTGCGCGAGGTGCGTGGAGCAGACAGGCTATCTCAACGTAGCTGCAAGAAAGAAAAACAAAAACACACAACGTACAACAGGAAATGTAGGGCGTGTAGCAGTGATACTTAGTCAAAGTAGACAAGAAATAACCCAAATCCTGAAAACATGTAGATCAACGATGGGCGAGCTGGCAAATGCACTTGGTGATGCGCGCAGCTGGGAGAATTGGGCTGCCGGAGAGTGTGTACAGGCTAGGTAGTACAACGTGTAATCAGCACCAAATTTGCGAGGGATAGCACGCCCTACAAGAATGGTTATGGGTAGGGCAACAATACTTATAATGAAAAATCAGCAAACAGCACAACAAGCAAAGAGTAACACGTAAGACAGGAACGACTTTCATGAATACTCAAAGTAGCACACGTAGAGCAGGGGCTACGACACGCATCCCTACGTGGAAATACCCAGATTTCAAATTCACTAAAAATAGTCTTGTCCAACGAAGCCTAAGGAAGCACTTCAAGGTAGAGCAGCCTTGCTTCGTATATCAGGAGTACTCTGCAAATTTGTAAAACACGAAATACAGTTAAAGGCATAACAGGCACACACAACGTGGACATACGTACCACCACACAGTGAATCAAAATCGCTGGAAAGAACATTAAGTAGAGATATTGGAGGTAGAGTGACAGTGCTTTATGGACGGTATTGCTATCTTGGCCAGTTCAGCGTGTAATCACAACCATATCTCTTGCTTTCTCAAGCGTAGAACAGGCTTATTAGTACCCAGAGGGGTGTTATAAATGATGTTTCCTGATATTTTTTTGTTTTCATCATTATATGTATAAGGCCATGTCTTTTGTATTTGCCCGGAGACCAAGTCAGTCAAGACCCGATCCACCGAGGAAATCTTTAGGCCGACTTTTCCTGCTAGACATAGAGCAAACAAAGTTCACTCCAATGAATGGCTTATGATAATATTTAAAGAACAGTATGTCCAAATACTACGTCACTTTGCAACTGTCAACAACTAATCTCACCTTGCTCTACCTCATGGTTCCATTGACAAAATAAACAGCTGTGGGTAGAGGTAGCCAATTGCGGCCTACTACCCTTCAAAAAGCACCCATGCAGAGAGACTTCCGGAGGAATAAAAATCTTTCCGAAGCAAGTGGTTTTGTGAAGAAGTCTGAGAGTTGTTTCTCCGTAGGAACATGTTCCATTACCACCTTACCCCGTTCTACCAAGTCTCGAATGAAGTGATGTCGTATATCAATATGCTTGGTCTTTGAGTGTTGTACCGGATTCTGACTTATCTTTATAGCACTTTGGTTGTCACAGTACAAGGTTAGTGGCGTGCTATGAATGTGATAGTCGGCAAGCATTTGTTGAAGCCATAGCATTTGGGTACAACAACTCCCGGCAGCCACATACTCAGATTCGGCGGTGGATAGAGCAATGCAATTTTGCTTCTTGCTATGCCATGAAACAAGGTTGTTTCCTAAGAAGCAACACCCACCACTGGTGCTCTTCCTTTCATCATTGTCTCCGGCCCAATCTGCATCTGCAAAACCAACAAGATAAGAAGAAGTATCTTTAGTGTACCATAGACCAAGGTTTGTAGACCCGGCCACATATCGAAGGATACGCTTCACAGCAATAAGATGCTCTTCCTTTGGTTGAGCTTGGTAGCGGGCGCAGAGGCACACACTATACATAATGTCCGGTCGAGTGGCTGTGAGGTAGAGCAGGCTACCAATAAGAGATCTGTAGGTAGAAATATCAACATCCTTGCTCTTCTCAGCTCTACTTAGCTTGTCAGTGGTAGCAATAGGAGTCTTCATAGGTTTAGCATCCGCCATATCGAACTTCTTGAGCATGTTGATAGCATACTTAGTTTGAGAAACGAACATACCATCCGGTCGTTGAGAAATTTGAAGCCCAAGAAAGTGACTTAGCTCCCCCTCCAAGCTCATTTGAAAAGATGAAGCCATGGCATCTGAAAATTCTTTAACCAAGCGGTCATGGGTAGCACCAAACACAATGTCATCCACATAGATCTGAGCAATAAGCATTTCATTTTTGACGATTTTGATGAAGAGAGTGGTGTCGGCATTTCCACGTGTAAACCCAAATTTCAAAAGAAAGTCTGTGAGACAGCTATACCAAGCACGAGGTGCTTGTTTCAATCCATAAAGTGCCTTGTGAAGAAGGTAAACATGGTCCGGCTTGTGAGGGTCCACAAACCCCTTAGGTTGTTCTACATAAGCTTCCTCATCCAACACACCATTCAGAAAGGCCGCCTTCACATCCATCTGTCGTAACGGAATATTTTTGTAGCACGCCACAGCAATGAGTAGCCGGATGGACTCTATGCGTGCCACGGGAGCAAAAGTGTCTTCAAAGTCAATTCCTTCAACTTGGGTGTACCCTTGAGCAACCAGTCGCGCCTTGTTGCGCACTATTTGATTGAATTCATTGGTTTTATTCTTGTAGATCCACTTGGTACCAATGACATTAACACCCTTTGGTCTTGGGACCAAAGACCACACCTTATTCCTTTCAAACTCATGAAGCTCTTCCTGCATAGCCGCAATCCAGAAATCATCGAGAATAGCCTCCTTTATGTTTTTAGGCTCAATTTCGGAGACAAAACTCATTATGCCCACGTCTGGAGATAGGAGAGCCAAGTTAGAGAACGTGTTAGGATAGCTTGCGGGCAAAGTGTCGGTAGAGCAGGTAGAGCGAGTAACTCGTTGGTTGAGATCACCAATCATTTGTTGGTTTGGGTGTCTCTTCCGAATATAGGCGGGAGGACCCGAGTTTGGTACTCCGGTAGAGGTAGAGGTTCCAGTGGTACCCATAGCAGGGTTAGACGAGCTTGGATTCAACCCTTCAACATTACTTTCTGATGGAGTACTATCACAAGAGTTGTGATTAGTAGAATGATCATGTGGTGGTGTGACTGATCCGACACCCTGATCTACCTCTCCTTCAACTAATACTTCTGCCAGGGGTAGAGCAGGGTTAGATGCTTGTTGTTGCAAGGTAGACTTGGACGGATTCTCGTGAAAATGAAGTTCATCAAACTTGATGTTAGTCGATTCTTGCACAGTCTTCGTACGTAGGTTAAACACGCGATAAGCATGACTATTAAGGGCGTAGCCAACAAAAATAGCCCTGTCCGACCTTGGATCAAACTTTTTCAAGGCATCTCTATCATTTAAAATATAGCAGATGCATCCATATACACGGAGATGAGCTACATTTGGTTTCTTGGAGGTGAGCAATTCGTAGGCAGTACATTCGGCGCGAATACTTATCCGGTTGACCACATAGCAAGCCGCACTCAAGGCTTCTGCCCAAAAACCCTTGGCCATACCCGCAGCCACCATCATCACTCTTGCCATTTCCTGTAGAGTCCTGTTCTTCCTCTCTACAATTCCATTTTGCTGCGGAGTCTTTGGAGCAGAGAATTCATGGTGAATCCCTTTACGAGTGCAATATTCAACAAACACTCCGTTTTGAAATTCACCTCCGTGGTCACTTCTTATACGTTGGACCCGTTTACCATAAGTGGTGCGAATTCTACGAGCTAAGGTTCGGAAGGCTTCAAAAGCCTCGTCCTTGGTTCCAAGAAAATTTACCCAAGTGTACCTCGAGAAGTCATCAACAATAACAAGAGTATACCACTTGTGTCCCAAACTCTGCACTTCCATGGGCCCCATGAGGTCCATGTGTAGTAGCTCAAAGCATTCTGTAGTGCGGTTATGGGTAGAGATAGCGGGATGAGGAGCTCTAGTTTGTTTACCCATTTGACATTCACCACATACTCTCTTGTCAATCTTTGGCAAGCTATCTATGCCTCTGACAGCCTTTATTTGAACCAACTTCTCAAGGTTCCGAAGGCTCGTATGACCAAGCCTTTGGTGCCAGATATCAATCTCGTCATGGGTAGAGGCACTTAGGCAGGCCTCATTGATGGCATAACAGTTGTTTTTCGCACGTGCTGCTGTGAGAATGCACTCTCCCTTAGCGTTGTACACTTCACAGCTCTCCTTATTGAACTTCACATTAAGTTCATCATCACAAAGTTGGCTAATGCTTATGAGATTGGCACAAAGCCCATCCACCAAGAGAACATTCTTGAGTGCTGGTAGACCCTTCACATTCAAAGTTCCACTCCCAATTATACTCCCCTTTGCCCCACCTCCATAAGTGACGGGACCTCCGGAGTGAGGAACAAAATCGACCAAAGAGTCTTTACTTCCGGTCATATGCCTAGAACACCCGCTATCAAAATACCACGTCTCCTTTGTGGTGCCCTTGGCCACGGTGAATGCGACATTACATGTCACCTCTTGCTTTCTTCTCCATACTTGCTTTGGCGTGATGTTTGTAGCTATGGGTAGAGCAGCTTTAATTCTCCAGACCTGGATAGCCTTGTCATGCGAATGCCTGGCAATTGGTCTCCATATTTTTCTAACAGCCATAGTACGAGGACTTAAATCTTCAGCACGCTTGTAGCAATACGGTTTGATATGCCCTTTCATCCCGCAGTAGTGGCACACAAAGATTCGCTTGTGGGAAGTAGAAGGAGTCTTCTTTCTGTGAGTAGCCAAGCCCTTAGCAGGGTTTGTCAAGAGGTTAGCACCGGGAGATTGGAACTTTAGAGTCGATTTAGTCGTTGAGTTTGAAAACTTTGATCTATTAGAGACATTTCGTGTGAAAGTTTTCTTGTCATGGGTAGACCCGGATCTATTCTCGGGTAGAGCAGATGTAGAGACCGGTGTCAACGAGGACATTGAAGCATTTTGGGGCAATGGAGTGGAAGATCGTTTGAGAATTTGTACATTAGATGTAGAAGCCACATGGCCTTTGGATGTATTAACACCCTTTGGCTTGGCCTCATTAGATTTAGTGATAGCCTTATCTCTACCATGCACAAACTTAGGAAAGACATAAGGAGAATCGGAGTAGACAGAATCAAAAGTTTCCTTAAATCCAAGCCCAAAGTGCTTGGTGTTAACACAGTTCAACATGTTATCAAGTTTGGAAGTGCCAGTGTTAAGCTTTTGAAAGAGACAATTAGCAACATCAAGTTTGTCTTTCACTTGGTAGAGCTCCTTGGTACGCATAGCATAGCCTTCCTCCATCTTGGCAAGGGAGTCTCTCAGGAAGTCCTTCTCCGTATCTTCCTTCTTCACAATGGCTTCCAGCTCACTCGTCTTCTTCAACGCCCTTTCCAACTCCAGCTTCACGATCTCAAACTCCCTCTTGCTCACCCTCTCAGAATCGAGGATAGACTCAGCATCCTTCTTGGTCATGCCCCCAGCCAGAGATCTGGGGGTAGAACTAGCACCCTTCTCAGTAGTACCTGCAACCACAGAGGTATAACAAAAGATATTTTCATGAGTAGCCAAGTCATCTTGATCTACCTCATACTCCTCATCACTCTCATCTTCAATGGCACTTAAGAGTGCGTTTACTTCATTTGGCTCCACCATCTTCCCTTTGTCTTCCTCAGAGGAGTACAAAGCATCATCTCCATCAAACACCAAGTAACTCACATCCATGTTGTTCTTCCGATGCAAGTTAGGGCATTCATTCTTCACATGGCCCATCCCCTTGCACTCAAAACACTTGGTATTGGACATGTCCTTGCTAGGAGCGCCACTAACGAACTTCCGACTTGGGGTGTACCCACTGCGGTTGGTGGCGGGTGGAGTAGAGAAAGAATTTCCAGGAGTCCTCTGATTTCGAAATTGCTTGAATCTCCTCTTCCTCTTAATGTCTTGACGAACAAGGTAACTCACGGCATCTTGAATGGCAATGAACTTGTCCGGATTTGGGGAGTCAAGAAGAGAGAGAGCTTCACTCTCATCATCGGAGTCTTCAGCAAGGAAGGCATTACTCTCAGTGGTGTGAGAAGAGTGGGTAGAGGCAGCCCTGTTGGGGGTAGAGCTAGAGGCATTCTGAGAGATAGAGAGAGCCTTCATGGAGTTCTCAAATGGAGTCATAGAGTAGGACTTGTCCTTCAATTTCAAGTTTAGCTCGTAATTCTTCAAATGGCTCATAATCTCGTTGTAGTCACCTGATTGACCGAGTTTCGTGTCTTCCATCGTAGTGACCTTAACACTAAACTTCTCGGTTACACCTCGTAGAACCTTGGTGCAAATAAGTGGTGGAGGAATAGGGTCTCCAAGTTCTTGGCATTCGCTCACGATAGCCATGATCTTATTAAAGAAGGAATCAAGGTCTTCATCTTCCCTCATTTCGAGCCGGTGGAAGGTAGTATTAAGTCCTCTGACCTTGGACCTCTTGATGCTCTCACTCCCTTCACACATGCGCTCCAAGGTATCCCACACATGCTTGGCAGAGGTGAGATGCCTCACAACAGCGAACATATGGACATCAATGAGATCAGTGATAATGTGGATGGCCTTTGAGTTGAAAGTAGCAGCTTCATGTTCAGCCGTGGTCCATGTAGACTCATCTTTCGGAACCGTGTCATTATCCTTGTCGACATACGTTGGTGCAGTCCAACCATTTAACACAGCCCCTCACACTCGTGAGTCCACATTCTTCAGTTTTAGTCTAGTCTTGCTCTTCCAATAAGAATAGTTGGAGGAATTGAGAATGACGGGCTTGACAACAGTGAATGACTCCATTGTAGAATCTCTTCCTAGGATCACACCAAAGAAGGTGCACTCGCTCTGATACCAATTGAAATTGTGTATTTTGTGCTTGGTTCTACCTAGAACTGTATTGTAAAGGGTAGAGTACAAACACTTAACACAATTTGAGATTCTAAAGAAAAAACTCTTTTGTATTACTTGTAAAGGGTGGAACCACTTACAAACACATCTACAAAATTCTAGCGAATCTTGTAGAAAGGTCAACACGACCAAAAACTAAGTCTATGTAGAACTGATCTAGCGACTCATACTACAAAGACTAAACTGACAATAGACCCGGAGCTTTCTAGCGAAGTCTCTCGGTCTACAAATTTTCTCTCTCTAGAAAATGTCAAATCAATGCATAAATAGTGAATTCCAACAACCCGGTATTTATATGAGTCGAGAATTAGGGTTTCCGGAATTCACGCTTAATGGGCCGAGCCCAAAGCATCTTCATGGAATATTCGAGATTCCACTTCAGTTGTACTTGACGAACCCAGCTCTACCCACGGCCACACTAGCGTGTCTTCGTGCATCGAGCTGGTGGCGGGCATAGCTGGTTTACTTAGCGTTTTTCCACTGGACTAGTGTTCTTCTAGCGAAGTCTTCTAGTCGCACCCACAGCTGGCTTCATTCCTTAGCAGTCATTCGTCCAGCCGTATGTATAGCTATGCTTGCACCGCGTCCGTCAAGGTGTTATCACGGTAAGCCCTTGAAGCGCGTAGATGAACTCGCAATTCTCTTTGATCCACATTGAACCATGTTGACAGAATAGCTCGTTCTATGCTGACGCACTGATGCAACTCCATGTTGTTTGTAATGCCCAAGTCTGCCTGCTCCATGCTGTTGAACCGTGGTCAGGCGTTGAGTCACTTGTTAATTCCACAGTTTAACCAGCTCGTTCTATGTATACCTAGCAGACTTGTATGAATTAATGAACGGAAAACATACAAACATAAAACATGAAGTTACTACAAAACAAAGTGTATAGTTCAACGTAGTTCAAACAAGAACAACGTGGTTCTATGTTGAACTAGGAAGAACTACACACTAACAGTAGCTACCATCGCGTATCTGTTGTTCGTGATGATGGTACGCTCATGACTATTACTAGTCAACCGTCGTCTTCATGTGAATTTCGGGTTCTCGCTGACTTATCGTCTAAACTTCCATCCCTTAAAGATTTAACCCTTCATATAATTGATGATCGAGAAAATATACTAATTTCGAGCTCTACACTTGAATGTCTGGACTTTAGCATGGTAAACTATACGGTTCAGACGGTGAAGCTCGATGTTCCAAGTATTCGCAAGTTAACCTTTGCATGTTCAAGCATTCCAAATCCAGATGAAGTGTATGTTACATCAAATTCAAGGGGATGGGAGTCTTGCATATCGGTAACACGTCCCCAATGTCTGAGTGATTCATTGTTCTACAAACTGAGCAACTTAATAGACAAGTTCAAGTTTTCGAGGATATCCCTGTTGTCACTTGATGTTTACGACAACCGTAAACATGAAATTGAGTCGGGAGTCGTTCGAGGTTTGCCCACGCCGCCTCCTGAAATTGAGAACCTGACAATCTACGAGCGTCATGAGTACTTGACAACCAAAATTCATTACCCTCTCTTTGATAGGTTGTTCAAGATGTGTCACCCAAAGGTGATTAATATTCCATCCCTGTCTACTTATCAAACAAACATTATTAATGTCCTTGTGAAAAGTCTTTTATATGCAAAAGTCCGGATCCCAAATGGGTTGAACGATCTCAAGGAAGCAAGAGTGCAGGTGTTCGATGCGACTGTTTCTACATGGACGGATGTCACATTGGACTCATTACTAGGCAAGGACTCAACAAGTGTAAGAGATTATCGAGATTTTCGCTTCCTACTGAAATGGAAAGAGTAATCAAGTTTAACCAGTGGAGAAAAATATATCGGCGGCAGGGATCAAAAGCTTCTTCGTATTTATCAATAATTACACTTTTGCCCACATTTCGGTCCATTCTCGGCTTATGAATTGGCATTTGTTCTAGTTATTTAATTTAAAAATTAATTATGCATGCAAAACCCCTAATTTGTCAATTGTTGTTTGAACTCAACATGCAAATTGATAATTGTTCTAGTTTTTGAAGTAGTTGCCACTTGTGATCGTCTCTCATCACCATAACCCGAGAAAGGGAATCGGGACAAAGAAAACCCTTTTATTGCATTCCAAAGTCCGATTACTAGTTTACGTTCCAAGGTCCGATTTTGTAACTATTATAAGAAACGATTCTTGCATGCAATCATATATAAGAGGTCGAATACTCACAGCACAAAGCGCGCGCAGGTGGAATTGCAGCACATTTTTCCGACGTAGGGACAGAAGAGGAAGGAGAAGGATACAAGAAGAGCATCACACAGTACAAGTACAAAAACATCTCTAATATATTTTACAGTTTTGCTGCCCTGCAGAACAAGAAAGGCTGGATTTAATAAAAATATATTTTAATAAAAAAATAATATTTTTTGGGAATATTTTCCGAGTCGTGACCACTGATGATGAGTCGATTTAAAGTACGATCGAGTTCGAGTTCAACGCTCGGGTTTCGACTGCTATGTTGGTGGATCGAGGTGGTTCAAAAGCAACGCGCATATTGTCATGAATGCCTATTAGCCTCTAAGAACTGTTGTTTCTTTAAAAAAAAGGTTGTTTTCTCTCTTGTTTGTTTGACAATAGATTTTGCTGTTTTTCAACCAAAGATTTGAGCATGTTGATACAACAAGTTGAAACTAACTGGAACCGATATGATCAAGTCCAAAGAGTTAGATCTGAACTTTTGTTTGCGTTTTTATGATGATCTGTACTATCATAGATACTCTCTTCAATATTGTGTTGTATTAATTTGTCGCATTTTCGATGAAGTAAGTTATCATCGTATTTTGTGAATGTTTTGTGACTACCGTTACCAAGTACGACTAGTTCTTAAAATTCTATGCTTAAAAAATTAATGCTTTTAAAGCCAATTGCATATTCTCATTTTCTCCCAAAATAAAATGAAATCATTCTTTTTGTAGCTAGTAATTATTTTGTACTTCTAGTATTTTTTTTCCCAAAATTTTGAATTGAATTAAAGTCAGTTGAATTGAATCAAAAAGCTTAATTGAATCAAACTCAAAATAATTCCAAAATATCATTGTTTTTAGGCGAATTTTTTGGGTAATATGCTCCCATGTTGAATGTATTCAATCTAAACTGAATGGTTTTAAAATAAACGTAATTGAACTTAAATATTAATTTAAAATATTAATAATAAATTATGAAATAATAATAATAATAAATTATGAATAATAGTATGAACTAAATTATTTATGACTTTATAATTTTTTTTATTTACAATATTTTTCAGTGTCTTAAATGTAATATTTTAATTGAATTCGCGTGAAAATGTTCAAACTCATTTCTAAAATTGATTTTTTTACACAGTAGGGCATTTGGGCGTTCGCGTCCCCCAAACTACTAATTTTGTTTAGTCAATAGGCAATTTGTGAGGCTTGTCAGACTCAAACGTCCCAAACGCCTTATCTAGTGAAAATGTTATTTTTCAGTAAAAATTGTATTTTCCAATAAAAATGTGACTTTCTTACTTTTTTGTTAAATCCTATTTACAGGGACATGAATATATTCGTCTCGGTATAGTGGAGAATGGGAGCGTATGGATGGAACTTGGAAATAATCAACGAGCGATATGAAGATATTGGTAAAATTTCAATGGAGTACCGCAACTCACAAAATTTCAATTTTTAGAAATGGGTTTGAGCATTTTCACGTGAATTCAATTGTACAATATTACATTTAAGACACTGAAAAGTATTGTAAGAACAAATGTCAACCTTCAAATGTAAATTTCAAGGTTGAAAACCTTCGATTTTGCACATCGGCTCGGAGCTTCTCGTTTTAGGATTTTAGGAAAGAAATCGTGAAAGATTGAGAAGAGATAATGAGGGTCTGTTGTGTGCAAATTTTATTTGAGTACTTTATGTAAATATTATTTTTTTTAATATGTTTTTTATTTATTAAATTGAAGAAAATAGTATTTGTACAAAAAAAATTTGTTGAATAGTATTTTTAAAATAAATAAAATTTGTTGAATAGTATTTTTAAAATTTAGATTTGTGAGAGTTGTATTTTTAAAATGCTCTCTATAAATTCTGAGTTAAGTTAGGGTTTCGAATCATATTTCGTAGCCATGGATGAGTTTGATTTACGGGAATCCATGATCCATGTCGTACAATCTTTCCTCACAACGAAAGAAGCCGCACGAACGATGATCCTCTCCAAGTCATGGCTCAGCGCGTGGCTCACTCGCCCGAGCCTCGACTTCGATCAGGCATACTTTTGTCGAACCCGCGACCTAGATCGAAATTTCTTGTCGTTTGCGGAGAAGACACTCGAAAGGTACGAGGATTCCAACCTCAAGATTCACAATTTCAGGATGAGCGTAAAAATTGCATCATACTCCGATGTTTTTGGTACTCTTACGAAATTGATTCGCAGAGCGTTGAAATTGGAACCCACTCGTCTCACTTTCGAATTCGGGGATTCTTTTTCGTTTCACATACCGAATTATTCGGTGTTTACAAGTGAAAACCTCGTTTCGCTAACCGCCAAACGGTGCATAATCGATGCGAATCGAGACGAGGTACGTTGCTCGAGGCTTCGATTCCTTAGTCTCGAACATGTTACGATAAAAGGTCTCGATACGATGCTTCATATAATATCGAGCTGCCCTTTGATTGAGAAACTATCATTGTGCTATGTTCAAGTTGGTCCTAGGATAAGGTCTTTGGTGCTAAATCATGTGAAATTGTTCGACACCTTGTTTCTTGCTGACTTATCGTCTAAATTTCCATCCCTTAAAGAGTTTACCTTACATATAAACGAAAGTCGAGAAAATATACTGATTTCGAGCCCTACACTTGAACGTCTGGATTTTAACTTCGGATATAACTATAGTGGACGATATTGGTGTACGGTTAAGGTGGTGAAGCTCAATGTCCCAAGTATTCGCAAGTTAACCTTTGCATGCACAAACATTCCCGATTTAGTGAATGTTAAATCAAATTCAAGGGGATGTGAGTCTTGTTTATCGGTAACGAATGAAAAATGTCTCGATGCTTCGTGGTTCTACAAACTGAGCAACTTCATAGACAAGTTCAAGTTTTCGAGGATATCTCTGTTGTCACTTCATATTTACTACAAAGGAGTCTTTGATTACGAGGTGGGAAACATTCAAGGATTGCCCACTCATGAAATTGAGAACCTGACAATCGACGACCGTGAGTTCATGGAAACTCGAAATTGTTGTCCTCTCTTTGATGGGTTGTTCCAGATGTGTCACCCAAAGGTGATTAATATTCGGACAATGCCTATTGATCGAACAAACATTATTAATTTCCTTGGAAAAAGACTTTTAGATGCAAAAGTCCCAATCCCAAAGTACCAATTCATGTATGGCTTGAACGATCTCACGGAAGCAAGAGTGCAGGTTTTCGATGCGGCTATTTCTACATGGAGGGATGTGACATTGGACTCATTACTAGACAAGAACTCAACAACTGTAAGAAATTATCGAGATTTTCGCTTCCACCTGAACTGGAAAGAGTAATTAAGTTTAACTAGTGGAGAAATATATATCGGCAGGGATCTAAAGCTTCTTCATATTTATCAATAATTACACTTTTGCCCCCACTTGGGGTCATTCTGGCAAATATGAATTGGCATTTGTTCTAGTTATTTAATTTAGAAATTAATTATGCAAAATCTCTAATTGTTGTTGTTTGAACTCTGGGCAAAACATCTGCCTTCATAACTATTCTACTATTCTAGTTTTTGAAGTAGTTGCGACTCGTCTTTCATCACCATAACCCGAGAAAGGGAATCGAAACACTTTTATTTCAGAGCAAGAACACAAATTGAAACACCAAACATTTAAAAACAAGTACATTATATATGTGTAGATTTTATTACTAGTCTTTAATTATTTGTTAGCTTTTTTAATCACATCAGCATATATATCAAAGGATAAAAAACTTTAAATGTGTAGATTTTATTACTAGTATTTCATTATTTGTTAGCTTTTTTAATCACATCAGCATATATATCAAAGATTCAAAGGATAAAAAACTTTAAATCATCACAGTTTACCTAAAATTTGTGCTTTACCTACAAAACTTAAATAAAATATATTAAACACTCAAAATTATAAAATTGTACTTTATTCGAATTTTTTTATTTTAATATTTAAAATATTAAGTTTTGTTTTAGTAAACAACGTGTTTTACCAAAAAAAAACCGTATATAAATAAAATTAATTTTCAAAAAATACAACATTTTTTTTAAAAATTAATTTTCAAAAATAAAATTAATTTTCAACATAAATAAAATAAAATTAATTTTCAACAAAAATAAAATTAATTTTCAACATAAATAAAATTAATTTTAAAAAAATACCACGCGTGGACGCTAATTCATAACAATCTCATTAAAAAAATCCACTAATTGCGACCACCACGTGTGGTCGCTAATAAAGTGTCATGTCATCACTCATTGCCACATCATCACGGGGTATTCGCAACCACAGATGTGGTCGCGAATAAATCTTGTGGTCGCAATAACATTAGCGATCGCATTGTTGTCGCCAAAATCGCTTTTGAGACTAAGTTTTAGCGGCCACGCATTAGCGACCACGCGTGGTCGCAAAAACAGTATTAGCCACCACAAATGCTTTTTTGCGACCACATTTTGTGGTCCCAAATACCTGTTTTTTTTGTAGTGTATACAAATATAAAAATATGTTAATACATTTCTCACAATATTTTATACTATTTTAAAACATTACTCATTGATTATCTTGATCTATGAACAAAAATAAATTATTAATAAAACAAAACATAAATACACAATGAGTATTTATTTATTTAAAATTGTGATTGAAATATAAATTTCATTTATTTTAGAATTTTAAATTTTATTAACTCTTGAATAACATGTTAACAAAATAGAACAATTAAGGTGTATAGGAAACCCAAATCGATACTTATATTATTATTCTTAATTATTAAAGGACAGATTAATTCATCGGGAATTTTTATATATACTGTATAAGATCTAATTCTGGATTCAGAGTCGAGTCTTAAGGTTTAAGGGTTTCCAATCATGTTGATAGAATCTGGTAAGCGATTTCGTAAGCGTGATTTACCGGAACCCGCAATCCATCTCATACAATCTTTCCTCACCTCAAAACAAGCCGCACAAACAACGGTGCTCTCCAAATCATGGCGCAGCGCGTGGCTCACTCGCCCGGACCTTGACTTCGATCACGATCACGGTGACTTTTGTGGAAGCGATTCCTACTCCAGACTCGATCCAAAATTCTTGGAGTTTGCGGAGAGGACACTTGAAAGGTACGAGAATTCCAACCTCGACATCGACAGTTTCAGGATGAGCATAAAATTTGTGTCATGTGCTTTGGATTTTGGTACTCTTTCGAAATTGGTTCATAGAGCGTTGAAATTGGGACCCACTCGTCTCACTTTCGAATTCGGGCATATTCATAATAGTTTTGATTTACCGGATGAGGTGTTTAGAAACGAAAACCTCGTTTCACTAACCGCAAACTGGTGCGGAGTCAATCCGAATCGAGACGAGGTATGTTGTTCGAGGCTTCGATTCCTTAGTTTGGAACATATTCAGATAAAGAGTCGTAATACGATGTTTCAGATAATATCGAGCTGCCCTTTGATTGAGAAACTCTCATTGTGCCATGTTAAAGTTGTTAGTGATCGTCCCATCAATGAATCTGTTATTGTTGGTGATATTCTGCTCTCTATTATTAGTCCTCTTCATAGGCTAAAGTCTCTGGCGCTGAAACATGTGGATTTTGACATCTTGTTTCTTGATGACTTATCGTATAAACTTCCATCCCTTAATGATTTAACCCTACATATAAGCAGAGATCGAGAAGAGATAATAATTTCAAGCCCTACACTTGAACGTCTGGACTTTTACATTGGAGAGTATTATGATTCTAGTTATACGGTTCACAGGGTGAAGCTCGATGTCCCAAGTATTCGCAAGTTAACATTTGCATGTACAAACATTCCTGATGAACTGTCTGTTACATCAAATTCAAGGGAATGTGAGTCTTGCGTATCGGTAGCACGTGAACAATCTCTCCATGTCTCATGGTTCTACAGACTGAGCAACTTTATGGACAAGTTCAAGTTTTCGAGGATAACTCTGTTTTCACTTCATTTTTATTACAAGGGCCCCTTTTCTCAAGATACGGGAGACATTCGAGGTTTGCCCATGTTTAAAATTGAGAATCTGACAATCCACGTCCGTGAGTTCATGACAACCCAAAGTTGTTGTGCTCTGTTTGATGGGTTGTTCCAGATGTGTCATCCAAAGGTGATTAATATTCGATTCGTGCATACTTATCGAACAAACATTATTAATTTCCTTGGGAAAATACTTTTAGAAGCACGGGATGCAAAAGTCCTGACCCCAAACCAACTTTACTTAATGTATCCTTTGAATGACCTCAAGGAAGCAAGAGCCCAAGTTTTCGATGGGGCTATTTCTACATGGAGGGATGTCACATTGGACTCATTAGCAGATGAGGACTCAACAACTGTAAGAAATTATCGAGATTTTCGCTTCCACCTGAACTTTGGAAAGAGTAATCAAGTTTAACTAGTGGAGAAAAATATATGGGCAGGAATCAAAAGCTTCTTCGTATTTATCAATAATTACACTCCACTTTTGACCTCGTTTGGGGCCATTCTGGCAATTTTTTTTATTATGAATTGGCATTTGTTCTAGTTATTTTATTCAGAATTTAATTATGCAGAATCCCTAATTTGTCAATTGTTGTTTGAACTCAATTGTGGTGGCACATTTTGCAAAAAACGTGTGCCTTCATAACTAGTTTTTGAAGTAGTTGTGATCGGCTTCTTATATAGTAGGAGTGGAACCTTCTAAATTCTAAATTTAATTGCTTTGACCCATAACAACTCTAGAAGTGTAGATGTAAATTTTGACTTGAAAAGGTTACAAATGTAAAAAAAAATGTGGCGCGTAACAATCACAAACAAAACGACTCGAACATAAATATAATTCAAACCAATATATAAAAGATCAGGGATTGGCTGGAGGACTAGGAGGCAGCCTTTTCAGCTGTTCGATTTTCGCAACAAGTCCCGTCGTCCCAGCTGCAATGATTTCTTCAATGAGTGCCTCAGTCAATGCCGCCTGAGTAGAAGTGTCGACTGGGAGGAAGATGAAGATCCACCAAACAATGTCTTCCTTAAGCTGTCGATTCCGCAGATGTGATTTTCTGGTTGAATTAAATTGAGTTGAATTGAATTCAAAAGATCATGATTAAGAGTAGTATTTTCGACTAAACTGAATGGATCGATGTGAACTAAATTGAATTGAAAGTAATTGAAATGAATTATTTAAAATATTAATAATAAATATTATATACAGTATATATATAAAAAAAATTATAAATAATATTCTAATACTATGAACTAATTAAAATTATTTGTATGAAATTATTATTCATTACGTTTTTTCAAAATCAATTACTCTTAAATTAAACTGAATTTTATTAAATTGAAGTGAATGAAACTGAAAATAAATAAAAAGGAACATCGGGCATAAGTTTTTTTTTATTCCAACATATATTAAAATTCTAAATAAAAATTATGGTCAAAAAACTTTTTTTTCAACATGTATTCAGATTCTAAATTGACTTAAATTGATTGAATAGACGGGGAAGTAACTAACAACATATGTGCTTAGGTTTAGGTATGCACTTTATTATAAATAAGTTAATTCCGAGTTCTGAGTTTAGTTAAGTTAGGGTTTCAATTCCAATCATATTCGTAGCCATGGACGAGTTTGATTTACCGGAACCCATAATCCAACTCATACAATCGTTTCTCACCTCAAAGCAAGCCGCACGGACAACTCTTCTCTCCGAATCATGGCGCGGCGCGTGGCTCACTCGCCCCAACCTCGACTTCGATCTCACAGACTTTTGTCGAAGCAACTCTGACTACAACGAACTTTATCCAAAATTCTTGGCGTTTGCGGAGAAGACACTCGAAAGGTTCGAGAATTCCAACCTCAAGATTCACAATTTCAGGCTAAGCATGCAAAGCATGAGATACCGTCCCTATGTTTCTGCTGCAAATTTGGTTTGTAGAGCGTTGAAATTGGGACCCACTTGTCTCGCTTTCGAATTTTTGGATTATTACTGTCCGTTTACTATGCCGATCGAGGTGTTTGGATATGAAAACCTCGTTTCACTAACCGCTAAAGGGTGCAGTATCAATCCGTATCGAGACGATGTATGTTGTTCGAGGCTTCGATTCCTTAGTTTCAATAATGTTTGGATACAACATACAGATACGATATTTTGCATAACGTCGAGCTGCCCTTTGATTGAGAAACTCTCATTGTGCAATGTTAAAGTTATTGATCGTGGCATCGGTGAATGTGTTATCGTTAGTCCTCTTCATAGGCTAAACTCTCTGGTGCTGAAACATGTGGCCTTCGACACCTTGTTTCTTGCTCACTTATCTTCTAACTTTCCATCCCTTAAAGATTTAACCCTACGCATAGGCGAAGATCGAGAAGAGATAGTAATTTCAAGCCCTACACTTGAACGTCTGGACTTTAGCACTGGAAACCGTCTTATGTGTGATTGTTATACGGTTCGCAGGGTGAAGCTCCATATCCCAAGTATTCGGAAGTTAACCTTTGCATGTTCAGAAATTCCCGATGAAGTGTCTATTACATCAAATTCAAGGGGATGGGAGTCTCGTTTATCGGTAACGCGTGCCAAATGTCTGAGTGCTTCATGGTTCTACAGACTGAGCAACTTTATAGACAAGTTCAAGTTTTCGAGGATATCTTTGTTCTCGCTTCAGCTTTACGACAGAAGCGTCCTTGACCACGAGGCGGGAGACATTCGAGGTTTGCCCAAGCCTGAAATCGAGAATCTGACAATCCACGACACTCAGTTGATGAGAACCAAAGGTTGTTACGCTCTCTTTCATGGGTTGTTCCAGACGTGTCACCCAAAGGTGATTAATGTTCGATCCGTGTCTACTTATGGAACACACATTATTAATTTCCTTGCGAAAAGGCTTCTAACGATCCCAAATGACGAATTCATGTCTGGTTTGAACGATCTCAAGGAAGCAAGAGCGCAGGTTTTCGATGCAGCTGTTTCTACGTGGAGGGATGTGAGTTTGGAGTCATTAGTAGATGAGGAGGACTCAACAACTCCAGAACAAGACCATCAATGGGATGCTGAGTCATTGGCTGAATTAACAAAAGGCACAAGAACTACATACGAAACAGACGACGGCTCAATAGTTATTGAAGAATTGGACTACGACTCAAGATCTATTGAAGAATCATACTGCGATTCAACAACGGTAGACAAGTTTCCAGTTATTCGCTTCCAGCTAAACTGGAAACAGTAGCCCTTTAACAATAATTAGCTGTTTAACTGGAAATATTGAATAGATGGGAAGGTAACTACTTATGCATTTAGATTAGGTATAGTATAATAACCTACAAAACCCAATAGTACTCTCTTTAATATAATGTGTTGTGTTTGTCGCATTTTCAATGAAGTAAGTTTATCATATTTGATATTTTGATCTAATTAATAGCAAGGCATGTATAACTAGTCATCGATCGTCGAATGCAGACTTTATCATCTACTGGTCTTGCTCTAGTACTGTTGGTTTTCATACTCTCGTGTCTTTAATTTGAAGATTAGAAAAAGTGTTGAAACTGAAATTGGGCACATATATATTGTCAATAAATCTCTTTGCCCCTAAAATCCATGCATTGTGAATGTGAATGTTTTGTGACTACCGTTACCAAGTACTTAGTAGTATTTTCAAAATTTTGAACTGATTTATTTAAAATATTAATAATAAATTATGAACTGATGATCTATTTAAAAAATTAATTTTTATTTAATTTTGAACTAATCTATTTAAAATATTAATAATGAAAGAGATAAATTTTAAAATAGACCTTTAAAATTATATTATGAAGTGATCTATTTAAAATGTTAATTTGTTTAAATTATATTAAAATTCTAAATAAAAATACATATATATAAACCCTAAATGACTAAATTAATATTATTAAATTCTGAGCTTAGTTAGGTTTTCCAATTAGGATTTCGCAGCCATGGATGGTGCTGCTCATGAGTTGTATTTGCCGGAACCCATGATCCAAGTCGTACAATCTTTCCTCACATCAAAACATGCCGCACGATCAACTCTTTTCTCCAAATCATGGCGCGGCGCGTGGCTAACTCGCCCGAACCTCGACTTCGATCGGGCAGACTTTTTTCGATCCCTCTCCCGCAAACTTGATCCAAAATTCTTCACGTTTGTGGAGAAGACACTCGAAAAGTACGAGAATTCCAACCTCAGGATCCACAGTTTCAGGCTCAGTATGAAACATCCGAGTTTTAAGGCTACAAAATTGATTCATAGATCGTTGAAATTGGGACCCACTCGTCTCACTTTCGAATTCGGGGATAGTTATGGTGATTTTGATATACCGGATGATGTGTTTAGATGTGAAAACCTCGTTTCACTAACCGCAAAAGGGTGCAGAATAAATCCGAATCCAGACAAGGTATGTTGCTCGAGGCTTCAACTCCTTAGTCTCGAATATGTTATGATAAAAAGTCTCGATACGATGTTTCATATAATATCGAGCTTCCCTTTGATTGAGAAACTCTCATTGTGCAATGTTAAAGTTGATCATAGATATGGTGCTGAATCTGTTGTTGGTCCTATTATTATTAGTCCTCTTCATAGGCTAAAGTCTCTTGTGCTGAAATACCTGAATTTCTACACATTGTTTCTTGCTCACTTATCGTCTAACTTTCCATCCCTTAAAGATTTAACCCTACATAAAAGCAGAGGCCAAGAAGAGATACTGATTTCGAGCCCTACACTTGAACGTATGTACTTTAGCATGGAAAACAACCTTGAATATAATTGTACGATTCAAGTGGTCAAGCTCGACGTCCCAAGTATTCGCAAGTTGACATTTGCATGTGATGAACTGTCTATTACATCAAATTCAAGGGGATGGGAGTCTTATGTATCGGTAATGCATGGCAAATGTCTCGATGCCAAATGGTTCAACCCACTGAGCAACTTTATAAACAAGTTCAAGTTGTCGAGGATATCTCTGTTGTCACTTCATGTTTGCATTATAGGCATCTTTATTCACGAGGAGGCGGGAGATATTCGAGGTTTGTCCACGCCTGAAACTGAGAATATGACAATCTACGTCCGTGACAGTGAGTTCATGAAAACTCGAAATTGCTATGCTCTCTTTGATGGGTTGTTCCGGATGTGTCACCCAAAGGTGATTACTATTCGATCCGTATCTACTTATGGAACAAAGATTATTAATTTCCTTGCTAAACGACTTTTAGATGTACTGGATGCAAAAATCCCGACCCCAAACCAGTGTAACTTGATGCACTGTTTGAATGAATACATCAAGGAAGCTAGAGCGCAGGTTTTCGATGGAGCTGTTTCTACGTGGAGGGATGTCACATTGGACTCATTACTAGACAAGAAATCAACAACTGTAAGAACTTATCGAGCTTTTCGCTTCCAACTAAGCTGGAAAGAGTAATTAGGTTTAAGTAGTGGAGAAAAATATATCGGCAGGAATCAAAAGCTTCTTCGTATTTATCAATCATTTACACTTATGCTCATTTGAGGCAGTTCTGCAAATATTTTCTAGAATTGGCCCAAGTTATTTTTTTCTTTATGTACAACATCTGCCATGGTTATTATTCTATAATTTGCAAAGTAGTTATGATCGGCTCTCATCACCATAACCCGAGAAAGGGAATCTGGACAAAGAAAACCTGGTCGCTATCTAACATAAACTTCAAAACACTTTTATTTCAATGCAACAACTAAAATGGAAAAACAAAAAACATGTACATAAAACAAGTGCAGTATTAATTATTTGTTAGTTTTTTTTATAGTAAGTACTCTAGTACATTAGAGTGTACTTGTAGTATTTTATTTTTTCCATTTTTTCTATAAGGAGGAGAGACGAGAAACTCTCCACTCCACCCGATCGGAGAAAATTTCTCACACTCGAGGTTCGAACCTTGCATCGCCGAGGAATTTCACCCACATCATCACATGCCTTACCACTCGGCTATGCCCTGAACACATTTTTTTTTCCAAAATTTTGAACTGGTTTAAAGTCACCCGACTTGAATCAAAGAGATGAATTGAATCAAACTAATTCAAAATATCATGTTTCAGTATTTAGTCTGAATAAGTTGGATTTGACTAACTGAATAAATCTAAATTTGAAATAAACTTAATTAAACCAAATTATTTGAAATATTAATAATTTTAAACAGTATGAAGTAGACTATTTATATATGACTTTGTAATTTTTTTTTTTAATTTTTAAAATTTCTTTCGAAATGAATTAAATTGAATTGTATAGAAATAAAAAAGAACATGGCCTAAGTTTTTTTTTAAATTCCAACATATATTAAAATTCTAAATAAAAAAAGGTCAAAGAATGTTTTGTTTTTCAGCATATATTAAAATTCTAAATATAAAACACATAAAGGTATATAAAACCCTAATCGACTAAATTAATATTATTAAATTATTGGAAATAATTGTGTGTATATATACTTTAAAATGTTTTATTTGAGCTCAATAATTATTTTCTAAATGATGTTTGATGTAGCTCATCTCGTGGAATCCGGATTATTTGTCAATTATATGGGTTAAGTGTAGCAATCCAAAAAATTATTTGATGAGGCGTTATCGTCATTTTATATATGCATATCATATTAAAAATTGACCGAATATACACTCTACAAAATATTTATAAGGTGTTTAAATTCTGAGTTTAGTTAGGGTTTCTAATCATATTCGTAGAATTTCGCCATGGATGAGTTTGATTTACGGGAACCCATAATCCATGTCGTACAATCTTTCCTCACCTCAAAGCAAGCCGCACGAACACCTCTTCTCTCCAAGTCATGGCGAAGCGCGTGGCTCACTCGCCCCAACCTCGACTTCGACCAGTCAAACTTTTGTTGTTGAAGCAACCAAGTTGATTCAATCTACCGTGAATTTATTACAAAATTCTTGTCGTTTGCGGAGAGGACACTTGAAAGGTACGAGAATTCCAACCTCAACATCGACAGTTTCAGGCTGAGCTTGCAAAGTCTGAGATATTGTGATAATGATCGTGCAATTAAATTAATTGGTAGAGCGTTGAAACTGGGACCTACTCGTCTCACTTTCGAATCGGGGAATTTTTATGCGTTTCATATACCGAACGAGGTGTTTAGATGTGAAAGCCTCCTTTCACTAACCGCAAAAGAGTGCGGAATCGATTTGTATCGAGATGAGGTATGTTGTTCAAGCCTTCGATTCCTTAGTTTCAATCATATTCGGATAAAACATCCTGGTATGATTTTTCGTATAATATCGAGCTGCCCTTTGATTGAGAAATTCTCATTGTGCAATGTTTACGTTAGTGGTGAATCTGACGTTAATGGTGATGATGCTATGCTCATGACTATTACTAGCTAGTCCTCTTCATAGTCTAAAGTCTCTCGTGCTAGCTCAAACATGTGGATGTCGACACCACCTTGTTTCTTGCTGACTTATCGTCTAAACTTCCATCCCTTGAAGATTTAACCCTACACATAAGCAGAAATCAAGAAGAGGTACTAATTTCGAGCCCTACACTTGAACGTTTGGACTTTAACATGGAAGGTACTAATTGAACATTAGAAATTGGGCACATACTATCAACACCTCTTTGCCCCTAAAATCCGGATTGAGGGGGCTTGGAGTGCATATTTGCATAAATTGCATTGCACCATAAATCGTTTAACAATTCACCGTTAATTGTGCAACTGCAATAATATGCCTCCTCAATCCCTAAAATCCATGCATTGTGACTGTTTTGTGAGCAACGTTACCTAGTACGATTAATCGTTAAAATTCTACGTTTCAATGTTTTTAAAGTCAATTGCATATTCTCATTTTCTACCAAAATAAAATAAATCATTATTTTTGTAGTAGTAATTATTTTGTACTTCAACTACGAGTAATATTATTATTTTTCAAACTTTTGAACTGAGTTACCTGAATTGATGAATCAAAGCATCAAAACTAAAATTAAATTCAAAAGATCATGTATTTGAACTGAATTAAACTGAATGATCTAAACTAAATTGAATAGATCATGTATTTGAACTGAATTATTTAAAATATTAATGATAATATTTATTTATATGAAATTATTAGTTGTAATTTTTTTTTGAAATGAATTGAATTGAATAGAAATAAAAAAGAATATAACCTAAAATTTAAACATATATTAAAATTCTAGATAAAAATTATCTTAAATAATAAAAAACAGTTAGCAATTAATTATGAACCGAAAATCATGCCGAGTATATTATAATTGTGAAAACTAAAATGTCTTATAGCCTATAATATATCCAAAATTTTATTTGATGAGGCGTCATTTTATACATCTATGATATCATATTAAAATTGACTATAAATATACACTTTACAAAAATGTACGAAATCTGAGTTTATAAGTTAGGGTTTCCAATGGAAAAGGCTACAGTTACACAAGGTGTACTGGGTTTCCGGTACACCGCCAATGAAAATGTGATACGTGTCATTAATTAATTAATTAATTAGATAAATATTATTTTAATTATTATAAGATTGAATTATTAATTAGGAAAATAAATCATGAGAATCTTCTATAAAGTTCAAAAAATAAAATCAATATAATCTTTCCAAATATTAAATATACTACAAAATTTATGAGATTTTTTCCTTTATAATATAATAGTAACTAACAAATAAAATAAAATAAAATAATATATATACTAAATTGAAGAAAAAAAACGTACGATTTAAAAAAAAGCGTAACTTAAAAAAAAAATTATATTTCATTTTTTAAGTAAAATTAATTTATACAATATTAAATTTTATATACACTAATTTAATTATTTAATTTATAAATAAATATATTTAAAAAATATGAATAATATAGTGTACATGATAATTATTGTTTTAAAATGAAAGATTCATTCAACCTATATTATATATGTAAATATGAAATAAAAATAAATTCATAATTATATTTATTTTTTTAACAACCATGCAAATTTGGATCAAATATTGAATTGAGTCAAATAATTTTATTAATTTTTCATTCTATCGTTATTTATGTACAAATGACAATAATTAATTTAATTTTTAAGATTAAATTGTAAGAAAAACTATTTTGCATATAAGCATGTCAAAATATTTTAATATTATTACTAACCTGACATGTGATATTATTTTCGTATTTATTAAAAATAGAAATAATATAATTTAAATAAAAATAATATTTTGATTAAAATATTACATTTGATAGCTCAATTTTCAATATTATCTCACTTTTAATTATATTTTTCAATAAAATAAGAATGTATATTCAATTCGAATATTATGTTCAATTTTAAAATATTATTGCAATTGAGATCTACGCAGCAACTTATCTTTATAGTTTATCTTGTATTACTAGATCAATATTAAGTGAATAGAGTATGGTCTTAAAAGTTTATTTTATGTCAAACAAAAATAATATTAAATAACGAATTGACGTTAAATGACTCACTTGATTAGTAGTCACTCAAAATTAAATTAAATAACATAGTAAAATGTCGTTTAATTTTCAAATATGAAATTAAATAAATATATTAAATAAAATAAATATTGATTTTTCAAAAAATTTAAAAATTCATGATGTATTCATAAAAGTTTAGAAAATTACATATATTATTATAATTTTAATACCTAATTATAAAATTTAAAACATTAAAAAATTATTTTTCTTAGAAAAAATTTAAATTTTCCATGTAAATGTAGATAGTACAAAAATAAAATAAAATAGGACTATATTTATTCAATGAATAAATTGTCTGTTTTTAATTTTATAATTAGGTGTTAGCGGAAAATTACATGTAATTTTCAAATATCACAATAATTTTTTAAGAAAATTAAATTTATTCAATGAATGTGACATTTTCTAAAGATAATACAAAAATAAACTTATAAAATTATTTTTACTTAACATTGATATAAGATAAAATGATAGAGATAATTTGATAGAGATAATTTGCGCGTAGATCTCTATTGCGATAATATTTTAAAATTGAACATAGTATTTGAATTAAATATTATTTTTTTAAATAGAAAAAATAATTTAAATAAAAATGCATAATATTTGATTTAAATATTAACATGATAGTTCAATTTTCAATATATATATATTATTGTTAAGTATATATAATTTTACAAAAATAAAATATATATTTTTTTTACTTTAAATATTATTTTTTAACGACATTTTGAAATTTAAGTATGAAATATCATTTTAATATAAAATTAAAAATTAAATTATGTTATATCATTTTACTTTTAAAAAATAAAATATTTTTTTAATGTTTTTCTTCTTTACACTATTTGTTTTCAATTATATATATATATATATATATATATATATATATATATATGTACTAATATATTTTATTTTGTTAGTAATATTATAAGGGGAAAAAATCTCATAGATTTTGTAGTATATTTAATATTGTGAAATATAATATTAATTTTATTTTTGAATATTTTAGAAGATTTTGAAGATTTATTTTCCTAATTAATAATTCAATTTAATAATAATTAAAATACTAATTATTTAATTAATTGATGTAATTATTCTAAGTGTCGAATTTTAATTGGCGGTGTACCGGAAGCCCGGTACAAATTGTGTAACTGTATCATCTTCCGTTTCCAATCATATATTTGTAGGATTTCGTAGGCATGGATGAGTTTGAATTACTGGAACCCATAATCCAGGTCGTACAATCTTTCCTCACCTCAAAACAAGCCGCACGAACAACGATCCTCTCAAAATCATGGCGAAGCGCGTGGCTCACTCGCCCAAGCCTCCACTTCGATCTCGAAGACTTTTGTCGATCCCACTCCGGCGACATAGATCCAAATTTCTTGGTGTTTGCGGAGAGAACACTTGAAAGGTACGAGAATTCCAATATCAGGATCGAGAGTTTCAGGATGAGCATAAAAAATCTTTCATATCCCTTTGTTTTTGTTACTCTTACGAAATTGGTTCATAAAGCGTTGAAATTGGGACCCACTCGTCTCACTTTCGAATTCGGGGATTGTTATGATGATTTTGATATACCGGATGATGTGTTTAGATGTGAAATGTATCGGTAACGCGTGTCAAATGTCTCATGCTCCAAGGTCGGAATTTGTAACTAGTATAAGAAACGATTCGTGCAATCATCAGAGGTTGAAATACTCATAGCGCAGAGAAGCGATTTCACAGTAGCAGCTTAGGTGGAATCGGATATGTTCAAGTCTTGAAAACGCGGGCACTCTCTTCAATTGAACTGAATCAAACTAATTCAAAATATCATGGTTAAGGCTTTAGTTGAATAAGTTGAATTTGATTGAACTGAATAGATCTAAACTAAATTGAAATGAAAGTAATTAAACTAAATTATTTAAAATATGAATAATAAATTATGAATAATAAAATAGTATGAAGTAGATTATTTATATGACTTTGTAATTATTATTTTTATATTTTATTTTTAAAATTTCTTTCAAAATGAATTAAATTGAATTGAATAGAAAAAAGAAAAAAAAAAAGAACATGGCCTAAGTTTTTTTTTTAATTCCAACATATATTAAAATTCTAAATAAAAATTATATAAAACCCTAATCGACTAAATTTTAATTAATTAGTATTATTAAATTATTTAAATTGTGTCTATATACACTTTAAAATGTTTTATTTGAGCTCAATACATAATTATTTTCTAAATGATGTTTGTTTGATGTCAGCTCTTTCTCGTGGACACCGTTTTGCTTATTTCTCAATTACTATATGGGCAAAGTGTAGCAATCCAAAAAAATTATTTGATGAGGCGTTTATCGTCATTTTATATATGCATATCATATTAAAAATTGACTGAATATACACTCTACAAAATATTTATAAGGTGTATAAATTCTGAGTTTAGGTAGGGTTTCCAATCATATTCTTAGGATTTCGTAGCCATGGATGATTTTGATTTACTAGAACCCATGATCCAAGTCGTACAATCTTTTCTCGCCTCAAAACAAGCTGCACGAACAACTCTTCTCTCCAAATCATGGCGCAGCGCGTGGCTCACTCGCCCCAACCTCGATTTCGACCTCGCAGAATTTTGTGGAAGCAACTACAACTGCAACAAACTTGATCCAGAATTCTTGGAGTTTGCGGTGAAGACACTTGAAAGGTACGAGAATTCCAACCTCAGGATTCACAGTTTCAGGCTAAGCATAAAACTTGTGTCATATTCCGATGTTTTTGTTACTCTTACGAAATTGATTCATAGAGCGTTGAAATTGGGACCCACTCGTCTCACTTTCGAATTCGGGAATTATTTTGCGTTTCATATACCGAGCGAGGTGTTTACACATGAAAACCTCGTTTCGCTAACCGCGAAACAGTGCATAATCGATCCGAATCGAGACGAGGTACGTTGCTCGAGGCTTCAGTTCCTTAGTCTCGAAAATGTTACAATAAGAGGTCTGGATACGAAGTTTCATATAATATCGAGCTGCCCTTTGATTGAGAATCTGACACTCTGCAATGTTAAAGTTTATCGTACTATAAGAAATTCTCTAGTGCGGAAACATGAGAAACTCTTCGACACCTTGTTTCTTGCCTACTTATCGTCTAAACTTCCATCCCTTAAAGATTTAACCCTACATATAATCGAAGATCAAGAAGAGATACTAATTTCGATCCCTACACTTGAACGTCTGGACTTAAACATTCGAGAGTATTATGAATCTAGAAATACGGTTAAGGTGGTCAAGCTCGATGTCCCAAGTATTCGCAAGTTAAACTTTGCATGTTCAAAAGTTCCTGATGAAGTGTATGTTACATCAAATTCAACGGGATGGGAGTGTTGCGTATCGGTAACAAATGAAAAATGTCCCGATGCTTCGTGGTTCTACAGAATGAGCAACTTTATCGACAAGTTCAAGTTTTCGAGGATATCTCTTTTGTCACTTCATGTTCACTCTGAGAGGACCTTTGATTATGAGTCGGGAGACGTTCGAGATTTGCTCACGCTTGAAATCGAGAACCTGACAATCTACGACCGTAAGTACATGACAACCAAAAGTTGTTACGCTCTCTTTGATGGGTTGTTCAAGATGTGTCACCCAAAGGTGATTAATATTCGAATCGTGCCTATTTATCGAACAAACATTATTAATTTCCTTGTGAAAGGTCTTTTAGATGCACGGGATGCAAAAGTCTCGATCCGAAACCAATTCATGTATGGTTTGAATGAATACATCAAGGAAGCAAGAGCGCAGGTGTTCGATGCGGCTGTTTCTACGTGGAGGGATGTCACATTGGACTCATTAGCAGATGAGGAGGAATCAACAACGCTAAGAAATTATCAAGATTTTCGCTTCCAACTGAAATGGAAAGAGTAATTAAGTTTAACTAGGGGAGAAATATATATCGTCGGGGATCTAAAGCTTCTTCGTATTTATCAATAATTACACCTTTCGCCCGCATTTCGGTCCATTCTGGCAAATATGAATTTGCATTTGTTCTAGTTATTTAATTTAGAAATTAATATATGCAAAATCCCTAATCTGTCAATTGTTATTAATTTGAACTCTGAGTGTGGTGGCAAAACGTCTGCCTTATTTGGGGGGTATTTTTGAAATTCTTGAAAATTTAACTGTTTTTTAAATTTCATAGTTAGTATCTGTTTTGTAGTACAGGGGTCGTTTTGTAATTTTTTGTAATTTGGGTAATCATATTTTCCCGGTGTACTTGCCGATCACCGTTTGGTACCTGCAGCAAGCTTCTCCCCTCCATCCGACGACCCTAACGGACCTCCAAGAATAAATAAATCATTCTTTTTGTAGTAATTATTTTGTACTAGTATTTATTTATTTATTCAAAATTTTGAACTGAATCAATGTCAGCTGAATTGAATCAAACTCAAATTAAATTCAAAATATCATGTTTAAGACCTTAGTGTGAAAAGGTTGAATTGAATTGAACAGAATGAAATGGATCTGAATTATGGACGTAATTGAACTGAATTATTTAAAATTTAAAATTTTAAATTAATTTTGAAATGAATTGAATTGAATTGAATATAAAAAAAAAAAAAGAACATGACCTAAATTAACATATAGTATTAAAATTCTAAATAAAAATTAAGTCAAAATAAAGTGATTAATATTTTTTTTCAACATATATATTAAAATTCTAAATAGAAAATACATAAAGGTTATAAACCCTAATCAACTAAATTAATAATATTATAAAATTATTCAAATTGTGTCGATATATATATTCCTTAAAATATTTTATTATAGTGATAAAATTATCAACTTATATTTGACTATTTGAGATCTATAATTATTTGTCTCGAGTAGATTATTTGACGGTAGCTCAAGTGTAGCAATCCAAAAAAAATTATATGATGAGGCGTTTATCGTCATTTTGTATATGCACATTAGCACATATCATATTTGTGATATTAGTGTATACTAGTATCACTGACCGTGCGATGCACGAGACAGAATTAGGGGAATTTCGTCTCGTACTGATAATTTATATTAAGGTCGAGATCGAGACCTACCAAAATTTTAAATAAAATTATAAAGTTAATAATAAAATTAAAAATTAAATTAAATATTATCGATTTATAAAATAATAAAAATAATTTTTTTTTATTTTTGAGAGAATTTATTGTGTTTATATTATCTTGTTATTCAATTTTTCAACGTGTTTATTGATCTTTAAAATCATATAACTAATGTGATTTATAAATTAAATTGTTGAATTACTATTTCTAGAAGTAAATTATTTTTTTATAATTCAAACTTCATAAGTATATAAGGTGATCTATTAATTTAAATTAATAAATAATTATTATTATTTGTGGTTAAATTATATCTCATTTTAAATAAATAATAATAAAATTATGAAAATAAAGTATAAAATTTCATTATAGAAGATATTTTATTTATTTGATTATTTTTAATATTTCAAAATTCGACACCATTATATTGATCTCATCTACAGTGAAAAAAATATAAAACAAAGAGAGCAAGAGTCCAAAATCATGATTAATCTGTGATAGGGGAAGGTCAAGGTCGAGAACCACCGCGACTGCGGCCCGTACGTAGTTACCTCATCGAAAATAGAACTGTAAAATAGAAAAGGTAAATTTATTTCTTTTTCGGTCGATTAACATTACAATTAAAATATGCAAATCTTTCCATAGTTGTCGTTTGTCAAATCTTATATCAATTCTACACCTCACATTCCAAACATATTGTAAGCTACAAATTCCAATTTAATTTATGAGATATTGAAAAAAACAAAATTTACTAATAAATTATAATTGAATTTGATTATGGAAAAAAATCCAAATTTAAATTAGGGCATGTTCTTTTGAACTTAATTTCATTCAAGTTCAGTTCAGTTCAGATCACTTTAGTTCAGTTCAGCTCCAATTCTGTTCTGTTCTGTTCAGTTCAGATTGCTTCTGTTCAGTTCAATTAGTTTTAAAAAAAATTAAAATAAAATAAACAAAAAAAAATTTCAATCTATAATTTTAAATATCAAATCTAGTTAATGTCATAATATTATAAATATTTTAAAAAAATTAATAATTTGTAAATATTATTATTATTTTTATAAAAAAATCAATTCAGTTCAGTTCAGTTCAGATCATTAAGTTCAGTTCAGTTTATATCCCTTAAGTTCAGTTCAGTTCAGTTCAGCCTGTTTCAATTCAAAAAAACATGTAAGAGAAAAATGAAAAAAAATGCATAATAAAATAATTAAAACTTACATGAAATTCTGGAAAAGATAAAAAAAAAATCGACTAATATATATATACGCAAAAATATTGAAGTATAAGAACATGAAATACCTCGGCGAATTGATCGAATTGATCTCGAGATGTTCTATGAAACGCAACTGGTTCTTTGAAAGATGAGCGAATCGGTTGAAATTTGAAAATATGAGAAGAATGAGTTTGATGAGAATAAAAAAATATTTATACAATTGGAAAGAAATAAAAAAAACATATGATTAATTAAAATTACTTATTTTCATAGAAATTTACTGAATATAAAAACCTACTAAAAAATTATATTAATTTATAAATTTCCACTTAATAATAATATTATTGTTTTTATTTATAATTTTTAGTTAATATTATTATTTTTATTTATAATTTATAGTGTGAACACAACAATATTAAACATTTCTTATATATGTATAGATACGTTAAAAGTTGTAATATAAATTAAAGAAATTTTAGAAAAAATGTAAATTTAAATAATTGTTTATAATTAAATGTATTAATTTTTATTAATTATAAATTTGAGTTAATTTTATAGAGTTTGAAATATAAATTAATAAACTAGAATACCCATTTTTTCTAAATACTTCTATAAATTATAAATTAAATAATTAATTAACAATTATCATATAAATGGCATAATTATTTACTTATTATCATAAAAAACAAAAAAAAAATATAATTCATTTAATTTACTATATACTAAATATATTAAATAATTATACACACTTTGGTTTTTTTTTTTTATATTTCAACTAAACAGTACATCTTTAAAAATAAATATATATTTTTTAAACTTAAAATATATTTTTATTTTTTAATTTTTAGTAGTAAAAATGTTTTTTTATGTAAGTTTCAAATACATTTTTATTTTTTAATTTTTAGTAGTAAAAATGTTTTTTTATGTAAGTTCAAAAAATATTTTTACTTTTTATTTTTAGTAGTAAAAATATATTTTTATGTAAAAAGGTAAAATAATTTTTACTTTTAAGGGTATACATATTAAACAAAAAAAATGATAGTGCATATAATTATTTAATACATTTAGTATATAGTAAATTAAATGATTTTTTTTTGTTTTTATGCTAATAAGCAAAATAATTCATTACGTAATTGTTATTTACTACTATTATTTATGTTTTATTTATTATTTTTAATATAAATAATTATTTTTATTTATATGATAATTGTTAATTAATTATATAATTCATTATTTATACAAAAACTTATAATGTATATATATAAAAACATTACAAATATTTTCAGTTAGCTATTGTAGTCCAATAATTTGATCTTTGTTTTTTCTTTGAAAAACTCAAGTTCTACCAACCACAATTTTTTTTACAAATGATGTGGCAGTTTCGGCTGAGGTGGCAATGCCACGTCAGCTTCCCGGCGTTGGTTCGAATCCTGCCAACCACAATTTTTTTTGCAAATGATGTGGCAATTTCGGCTGAGGTGGCAATTAATGCCACGTCAACTTTCCGGCGTTGGGGTGCGATTTTTTCGCCGGAACAGTAGCCAAAGAACCAAATCGAATAAAAAAAAAGTCGATGCCCTTTTATGAAAATAGGTTAACATCCTTTTCAATTGGTTTTTAAAGTCAATTTCATATTCTAATTTTCTACCAAAATAAAATAAATCATTCCTTTTAGAAATTATTTTCTACTTCAACTAGGAGTATTATTATTTTTATTCAAAATTTTGAATTGAGTTACCTGAATTGATGAATCAAAGTATTAAAACTAAAATTAAATTCAAAAGATCATTTTTAAAACTTTAGTCTGAATAAGTTGAACGGAACTAAACTGATGATCCAAACTAAACGGAATGATCTGAAGTAAATTGAATAGATCATGTAATTGAACTTAATTACTTAAAATATTAATAATAATTTGTGATAATATTTATTTATATAAAATTATTATTTGTAATTATTTTTTTAATCTAATTTTTTTTTTCAAAATGAATTGAATTAAATAGAAATAAAAAAAGAATATAACACCTAAAATTCCAATGTATATTAAAATTCTAAATAAAAATGAAGGTCAAGGAAAGTGATTAATTTTTTTTCAACATGTATTAAAATTCAAAATAGAAAAATATACATAAAAGTATATAAACCCTAATCGACCAAATTAAGATTATAAAATTATTGAAATTGTGTCGATATGTTCTTTAAAATATTTTTATTAGGGTGATACGATTGTATAATTTGATCACTAAATAATTATTTTCTAAGTGATTTGAGATATTTAACGCGAGTAGACTTGTTTGATGTCATGTCAACTTTACTCGTCGACACCATTTTGCTTATTTATCAATTATACAGGCGACGTGTCATCTTTGAGCAATCTAAAAATTTTAGAAGATTTTTGAATAAGAATTAACTTTTGGTGTTTTTTAAGAATTAAATAGTTTAGTTTTGTTTTTAATTATAAAATTTTAATTACTATAAATTACGGATAAATACTACAATTACATTTTTATAATTTTCAAAATAGTTTTTTTCATTATTGAGTAAATAAAGGGTAAATAAGATATTTGAATTTTTAAATGTTGTTCTAATATATACTATTAATATATAATTATCTTAAATAATAAAAAACAAATAAATTAATTATGAACCAAAAATCATGTGGAGTATATTATAATTATGAAAGCTAAAATGTTTTATACCCTATAATATATCCAAAATTTTATTTGATGAGGAGTCATTTTATACATCTCTAATATCATATTAAAATTGACTATAAATATACACTTTACAAAAATATTTAGAAGTATTTAGGAGGAGGGCATTTTTGGTTTTTAAATTTACAATCAAAACCCCATAAAATATACTTAGTATTTAAGGGAAAATAATTTTTATGTTACTTTTTTATTAGAGTATTATAATTTAGATAATTATAATAAAAGATACATTTTTAAATGTTTAATTACTATATTACTTTTACAAAAAATATACTAATAATTTGAGCGTGGACATCGGTTACTAAAGTTGAGATTACATAATTTATTTTTGTTATTTTAATTTAATAATTTAAAATTCAGATTTGTTGTGAAAATAAAAATAAAATTAAGAATTTAATTTTGTTATTTTAATTTAAATAATTTAAAATTCAGATTTGTTGTGAAAATAAAACTAAAATTAAGAATTGCCTAATTAATTACTAATTTTGTTTTTTAATTTGATAATTTAAAATTCAGATTTGTGTGAAAATAAAAGAAAAATTAAAGATTGGATAATTTTGTATTTTTATTTGTATTTTTGTAAAAATAAAAAAAAAATTAAGAATTGCGTAATTTTGGTTTTTAATTTGATAATTTAAAATATAGATTTATTGTGAAAAAAAATTAAGAATTGCGTAATTTTTGACTAGGCTCACTCGCCCTAACCTCAACTTCGTTGACTAGGCTTGCGAGTCGATCGATAAATTATTATTTTTAATTATTCAAATAATATTTAATTAATAAAAAAAATTATTTAATAATAATAAATATCTAGCTCAAAATCAAATTCATTTAATTTTTTTATCAGACATGCTGTCAATCCTCGGCTCAGTTAGAGCCCGTTTGGGCGAACTTATTTAAAACAACTTATAAGATGTTACATTTTATAAGTTGTTTAAAGAGCTGATAAGCTGTCACGTCTTATTTAATAAATAAATCGTTAAACCGTTTGGATAAAATAGATATATAAACTTATAAGATGTTAATTTGTTTGTCAATTTAAGATCTTATATAAATAAAATTATCAAAAACAAATTGTTATATAAAAAAAAATTAAAAATATTTATATTAATTAAATAATAAATTTGGAACTTTTATATATATATATATATATATAATGTAATAATTTTAGGGGTATTTTGGTCTTTTAAGATTTAAGTTATAAGAGCTTATAAGCTGTTGAAAAAAAAGTACCTCCCCGTTACTTTTTTTTAAACAGCTTATAAGCTGTTAAACAGTTTATATTTAAGTTTTTTAAGATCTTTTTTAAAAAAGTTACCAAATAAATTTTAAGAGCTTATAATCTCTTAAACAATTTATAAGCTGTTTTAAAGAGCTTATAAGCTCAGCCAAACAGGCTCTTAGCCTAGTTTTCAGCCTTTTATCTGGGGAGAGGCTTTGTTGAGATTTGAGAACTTGAGATGTATATTAAGAAAACTATATATATATTAAGAAACAACAAACAAATAGAAAAACTAAGGCAATTATTCTTAATTATAAAATAATTAGGAAAGGTTATTAATTCCGTGGAGGAAAGCCATATATATGGAGTATAATATATACTCTTACGTTATTTCTGTATTCAGAGTTAACTCTTTGGTTTTTAGGGTTTCCAATTAATGATGTCGAAGAGAATTCGTAAGAGTCGATGGAGTGTTGAGTTTGATTTACCGGAACCTATAATCCATGTCGTACAATCTTTCCTCACTCCAAAACAAGCCGCACAAACGACTCTTCTCTCCAATTCATGGCGCGGCGCGTGGCTCACTCGCCCAAACCTCGACTTCGATCTCGCAGACTTTTGTCGGTCCCACTCCGCCGAACTTGATCCAAAATTCTTGGGGTTTGCGGAGAGGACACTTGAAAGGTACGAGAATTCCAATCTTAGGATCGAGAGTTTCAGGATGAGCATAAAAAGTCTGACAAATCCCTTTGTTTTTGTTACTCTTACGAAATTGGTGCATAGAGCGTTGAAATTGGGACCCACTCGTCTCACTTTCGATTTTGTGGGTTGTTTTGATGATTTTGATATACCGGATGATGTGTTTAGATGTGAAAACCTCATTTCACTCACCTCGAAAGGGTGTAAAATCAATCTGAATAATCGAGAGGAGGTATGTTGTTCGAGGCTTCGATTCCTTGGTTTGGAACATGTTGGGATAAAACGTCCTGATACGATTTTTCATATAATATCGAGCTGCCCTTTGATTGAGAAACTCTCATTGTGCAATGTCTTCTACGTTGATAGTAGCTGAAATTGTGTATTTTGTGCTTGGTTCTACTTAGAACTGTATTGTAAAGGGTAGAGTACAAACACTTAACACAATTTGAGATTCTAAAGAAAAAACTCTTTTGTATTACTTGTAAAGGGTGGAACCACTTACAAACACATCTACAAAATTCTAGCGAATCTTGTAGAAAGGTCAACACGACCAAAAACTAAGTCTATGTAGAACTGATCTAGCGACTCATACTACAAAGACTAAACTGACAATAGACCCGGAGCTTTCTAGCGAAGTCTCTCGGTCTACAAATTTTCTCTCTCTAGAAAATGTCAAATCAATGCATAAATAGTGAATTCCAACAACCCGGTATTTATATGAGTCGAGAATTAGGGTTTCCGGAATTCACGCTTAATGGGCCGAGCCCAAAGCATCTTCATGGAATATTCGAGATTCCACTTCAGTTGTACTTGACGAACCCAGCTCTACCCACGGCCACACTAGCGTGTCTTCGTGCATCGAGCTGGTGGCGGGCATAGCTGGTTTACTTAGCGTTTTTCCACTGGACTAGTGTTCTTCTAGCGAAGTCTTCTAGTCGCACCCACAGCTGGCTTCATTCCTTAGCAGTCATTCGTCCAGCCGTATGTATAGCTATGCTTGCACCGCGTCCGTCAAGGTGTTATCACGGTAAGCCCTTGAAGCGCGTAGATGAACTCGCAATTCTCTTTGATCCACATTGAACCATGTTGACAGAATAGCTCGTTCTATGCTGACGCACTGATGCAACTCCATGTTGTTTGTAATGCCCAAGTCTGCCTGCTCCATGCTGTTGAACCGTGGTCAGGCGTTGAGTCACTTGTTAATTCCACAGTTTAACCAGCTCGTTCTATGTATACCTAGCAGACTTGTATGAATTAATGAACGGAAAACATACAAACATAAAACATGAAGTTACTACAAAACAAAGTGTATAGTTCAACGTAGTTCAAACAAGAACAACGTGGTTCTATGTTGAACTAGGAAGAACTACACACTAACAATCTCCCCCTTTTTGAGTCAACTTCATAAGTGGGGGTTCGTAGAGAAACTCCCCCTCAAATTAGTATCATACTCAAAAAGTTCAACGTTGAGCAGAGATAGGGAAACAAGCAATCATACGTAATACAATGCACAACAAAACAAAGCATACATAGAGCAAGAAAAGATGGCATAATGAATATAAAGCTCAAATCGAGCAAAAACACCATTGTAGCAGGCTTATCAAGCGATTAACAGAGTAAGCAAAAACAATAAAATATAATTAGTTCAACGAAGAGTAAGGATAGAAAACACTTGATTTAAAAAGGATTTTATTCACTGGCATCTGCATCTGACTGCTCGGGCGTGGTGTGGTGGCGCAGATCCTCCTCTTCTTCGTCCGTCGGCTCATCATGCAATTTGTGCTTCTGCTGCGTTGGTTTGGGCTTGTGCTGCGTGGCCTTGGGTTTATTTGCCATTTGCTTTCTGCGTTGAGTAGCGCCCTTACCCATAGCAACTTCCTTCTTGGTGAGCATCGATCCACCAGGTGCACCTGAGCCCATCAACCCCTTACCTGCACCTTGCACAAACGTAGGAGGCGCACCCTTTGTAACAGGTTCAGCGGTGACACCCGCCTTTGAAACCATCAGCTTGGGCACTTTGGGATTGTCCACCGTAGGGCCACGGCCTTTCTCCTTTTCAACTTCTTTGGTGCCCGAAGAACCAGCACCCTTAGCCTTTTCATCCTTCTTCACAGTAGCCAGCTCCTTCACCGTGCCATCGGCATTCTTAACAAGGCCGCTGTGCGCATCACCAGCTGCCTTTTTGAATTTCTTATGCGCAGAGCGCAGATCCTCACCATCCTCATCCTCCGCCTCTTCCTCTACGTCCATCACCTCACTGGCCTTCCTTTTTCCACTTTTCTTTTTGTTCTCAGTGGGACGGTCCTCTGCATTCCTCGATGCTTCCATCTGCTCGGCCACGAGGTTGACTAAGCCAGACAGACGCCCATGAAGCATTTTCAATGGCCCGTAGTCTGCGTACGAGGACCCATCTCCCCCTAGACGGGCCGCTCTACGAGCTTTGCGGTGCATATGCGCAGAGATACGGGCCACGATATCCACAGTGGACCGTAGCTGGACAAAGTCTTGTAAGAGCGAGGTCGGCTCACAGAGATACATGTCGTCGCACGATGAATCTGAATCCTCGGACGTAGAGTCGAGAGTGACATCTTTACTCCTCTGCGTAGGGCGAAAGGACTTGGTTCTTTTTCCTTTGCCTTTACCACCCTGTTGGATGTGTAGTGGGATGGCCTGTGAAGCGTTGAACAGCGCTCGATCGTCAGCTTCACTGCCAAGTCTACGCCATGGAAGATCCTTAACCTTGTGATCTGCCATGTATTTTGAATCAAAGCGAAAAGAGGAAATGCCGATCATCGGACCATCATCGTCGTCATACGTGAAGCCCTGGCTTACTAGAGCAGCGCTGATCAAGTGGGGGCACGGTAGGTTAGATTGAAGAATCTCATTATGGGTCATGTCCCCGTACGACTTGATTTTATTAAAGACAACTTGACCCAAATCCACTTGGATGCCACGGCTCAGTTTATACATGAGGTGAAGTGCGTCTGCGTGGACCACCGAGGAGCTCGTCGTAGGAATCCAGTTGTTAGCGATAATTTTGTTTAAGTGTGTGAAGAATTGAGTCAACGAGGTGCAAGCCGGCTGGGCCGTAGAGGCAAGACCACCGGTCACGATGAAACCCATCATCTGACTATCTGGGTGCTGCGTAGAGGGAGCCTCCCAAGTGGCCTTGATATGGGAGCGCTGAAACATCTTGTTGAGCGTACGAGGAGATAGGTCATACTCCCGCTCACGAATAATAACCTTCCCGTACGACGCATGAGTGGGATCCCCAAACTGCTGATCAATGTGCGCGAAGACAACTTTGTGGACGTAGTGGCTGTAGTCTACGTCGAAGTTGATGGCATTGAGCAGCTGCATTTCCTTCATGAAAGCCTCCAAGCCACGTTGCACCCACTTGGCTCGCCCGGCGTAGAACCGCTCTGCATTTATTTTCTGATCCGCAAGAGAGTCATAGCGATCAGAGGCTGCTTCGTAGTGGAAGTCAGCAGAGTACCCTTCCCCAACGAAGCGGGAAGGAGAAGGCACCACAAGCCTGTTCTCCGGCACCTTGTCCTCCTCTACTACGGGTGGCTCAACGTTGAGTGGGGACGGATGGACAGTAGTATCGACGTTCTGTGCCGTAGAGCCACCATCCTTAGGGAAAATCGAAGCATCAGCATCAGTGGCCACAATGAGTGTGGCCATGCGTTCAGCAGTGGCAGTCAGGACGTCTGCCGTTTTCTTCTTTTCCAACGCGGCTCTACGGTTAGCCTCGTCAGATTTTTGTTTTCGCAACAAGGCTATACGGTCAGCCTCTTCCTTCTCCTGTCTATCTTTCTCCTCCTTGGCTAGACGTGCAGCCTCCTCATCCTTCTTTTTCTGAATGTCGGCCAAACGATCAGCCTCCTCCTTTTCTTTCTTTTTCCTCTCTTCTTCGGCTATACGTAGCCGTTCCAACTCGGCTAAACGCTCCTCCTCTTCCTTCTTCTGTCTTTCTTCCTCGGCTCTACGTGCCTCCTCTTCCTTAATGGCTTTTTCAGCCAACATTTTGTTTCGGCGATGAGCAAGAATTGTGGTACGCACCACACTGATTTGTGCCTCCAGATCAGTGACTTTATCAAAGTCTTCCTCCGCGGCTGACGCGGCTTCCAGTGTGGCTTCCTCTGCCTTTAGTTCAATTATCTTTTCCGCGTAGAATGAGGGCAATTCATATGTGGGCGTAGTGGTAGAGGGAGTAGCAGATGAAGTCATTGTAGTTGAACGGGTAGAAGTAAACTACTGCGTAGAGCAAAGTGCAAAAGTTGGAATAGAGGATATGAGCTTCAACGTAGAGGTTATGAACAGCAAGGGAATAAGGATTCTCTCTCTAAAACACGCAGTAGAAGGTGCACTATGTGTTTGACCGAGAGAGGTATTTATAGTGTAGCTGAAGCGGTTCAAATTCTGTGGCGTAGAGTGTGCCACGTGTCCAGTGGCTTGTGCTGCGTAGATAGAAAAGCCAACATGCAAGTGGTGAGGCGCAGACAGAGAAGCATAGAGTGCGCGAGGTGCGTGGAGCAGACAGGCTATCTCAACGTAGCTGCAAGAAAGAAAAACAAAAACACACAACGTACAACAGGAAATGTAGGGCGTGTAGCAGTGATACTTAGTCAAAGTAGACAAGAAATAACCCAAATCCTGAAAACATGTAGATCAACGATGGGCGAGCTGGCAAATGCACTTGGTGATGCGCGCAGCTGGGAGAATTGGGCTGCCGGAGAGTGTGTACAGGCTAGGTAGTACAACGTGTAATCAGCACCAAATTTGCGAGGGATAGCACGCCCTACAAGAATGGTTATGGGTAGGGCAACAATACTTATAATGAAAAATCAGCAAACAGCACAACAAGCAAAGAGTAACACGTAAGACAGGAACGACTTTCATGAATACTCAAAGTAGCACACGTAGAGCAGGGGCTACGACACGCATCCCTACGTGGAAATACCCAGATTTCAAATTCACTAAAAATAGTCTTGTCCAACGAAGCCTAAGGAAGCACTTCAAGGTAGAGCAGCCTTGCTTCGTATATCAGGAGTACTCTGCAAATTTGTAAAACACGAAATACAGTTAAAGGCATAACAGGCACACACAACGTGGACATACGTACCACCACACAGTGAATCAAAATCGCTGGAAAGAACATTAAGTAGAGATATTGGAGGTAGAGTGACAGTGCTTTATGGACGGTATTGCTATCTTGGCCAGTTCAGCGTGTAATCACAACCATATCTCTTGCTTTCTCAAGCGTAGAACAGGCTTATTAGTACCCAGAGGGGTGTTATAAATGATGTTTCCTGATATTTTTTTGTTTTCATCATTATATGTATAAGGCCATGTCTTTTGTATTTGCCCGGAGACCAAGTCAGTCAAGACCCGATCCACCGAGGAAATCTTTAGGCCGACTTTTCCTGCTAGACATAGAGCAAACAAAGTTCACTCCAATGAATGGCTTATGATAATATTTAAAGAACAGTATGTCCAAATACTACGTCACTTTGCAACTGTCAACAACTAATCTCACCTTGCTCTACCTCATGGTTCCATTGACAAAATAAACAGCTGTGGGTAGAGGTAGCCAATTGCGGCCTACTACCCTTCAAAAAGCACCCATGCAGAGAGACTTCCGGAGGAATAAAAATCTTTCCGAAGCAAGTGGTTTTGTGAAGAAGTCTGAGAGTTGTTTCTCCGTAGGAACATGTTCCATTACCACCTTACCCCGTTCTACCAAGTCTCGAATGAAGTGATGTCGTATATCAATATGCTTGGTCTTTGAGTGTTGTACCGGATTCTGACTTATCTTTATAGCACTTTGGTTGTCACAGTACAAGGTTAGTGGCGTGCTATGAATGTGATAGTCGGCAAGCATTTGTTGAAGCCATAGCATTTGGGTACAACAACTCCCGGCAGCCACATACTCAGATTCGGCGGTGGATAGAGCAATGCAATTTTGCTTCTTGCTATGCCATGAAACAAGGTTGTTTCCTAAGAAGCAACACCCACCACTGGTGCTCTTCCTTTCATCATTGTCTCCGGCCCAATCTGCATCTGCAAAACCAACAAGATAAGAAGAAGTATCTTTAGTGTACCATAGACCAAGGTTTGTAGACCCGGCCACATATCGAAGGATACGCTTCACAGCAATAAGATGCTCTTCCTTTGGTTGAGCTTGGTAGCGGGCGCAGAGGCACACACTATACATAATGTCCGGTCGAGTGGCTGTGAGGTAGAGCAGGCTACCAATAAGAGATCTGTAGGTAGAAATATCAACATCCTTGCTCTTCTCAGCTCTACTTAGCTTGTCAGTGGTAGCAATAGGAGTCTTCATAGGTTTAGCATCCGCCATATCGAACTTCTTGAGCATGTTGATAGCATACTTAGTTTGAGAAACGAACATACCATCCGGTCGTTGAGAAATTTGAAGCCCAAGAAAGTGACTTAGCTCCCCCTCCAAGCTCATTTGAAAAGATGAAGCCATGGCATCTGAAAATTCTTTAACCAAGCGGTCATGGGTAGCACCAAACACAATGTCATCCACATAGATCTGAGCAATAAGCATTTCATTTTTGACGATTTTGATGAAGAGAGTGGTGTCGGCATTTCCACGTGTAAACCCAAATTTCAAAAGAAAGTCTGTGAGACAGCTATACCAAGCACGAGGTGCTTGTTTCAATCCATAAAGTGCCTTGTGAAGAAGGTAAACATGGTCCGGCTTGTGAGGGTCCACAAACCCCTTAGGTTGTTCTACATAAGCTTCCTCATCCAACACACCATTCAGAAAGGCCGCCTTCACATCCATCTGTCGTAACGGAATATTTTTGTAGCACGCCACAGCAATGAGTAGCCGGATGGACTCTATGCGTGCCACGGGAGCAAAAGTGTCTTCAAAGTCAATTCCTTCAACTTGGGTGTACCCTTGAGCAACCAGTCGCGCCTTGTTGCGCACTATTTGATTGAATTCATTGGTTTTATTCTTGTAGATCCACTTGGTACCAATGACATTAACACCCTTTGGTCTTGGGACCAAAGACCACACCTTATTCCTTTCAAACTCATGAAGCTCTTCCTGCATAGCCGCAATCCAGAAATCATCGAGAATAGCCTCCTTTATGTTTTTAGGCTCAATTTCGGAGACAAAACTCATTATGCCCACGTCTGGAGATAGGAGAGCCAAGTTAGAGAACGTGTTAGGATAGCTTGCGGGCAAAGTGTCGGTAGAGCAGGTAGAGCGAGTAACTCGTTGGTTGAGATCACCAATCATTTGTTGGTTTGGGTGTCTCTTCCGAATATAGGCGGGAGGACCCGAGTTTGGTACTCCGGTAGAGGTAGAGGTTCCAGTGGTACCCATAGCAGGGTTAGACGAGCTTGGATTCAACCCTTCAACATTACTTTCTGATGGAGTACTATCACAAGAGTTGTGATTAGTAGAATGATCATGTGGTGGTGTGACTGATCCGACACCCTGATCTACCTCTCCTTCAACTAATACTTCTGCCAGGGGTAGAGCAGGGTTAGATGCTTGTTGTTGCAAGGTAGACTTGGACGGATTCTCGTGAAAATGAAGTTCATCAAACTTGATGTTAGTCGATTCTTGCACAGTCTTCGTACGTAGGTTAAACACGCGATAAGCATGACTATTAAGGGCGTAGCCAACAAAAATAGCCCTGTCCGACCTTGGATCAAACTTTTTCAAGGCATCTCTATCATTTAAAATATAGCAGATGCATCCATATACACGGAGATGAGCTACATTTGGTTTCTTGGAGGTGAGCAATTCGTAGGCAGTACATTCGGCGCGAATACTTATCCGGTTGACCACATAGCAAGCCGCACTCAAGGCTTCTGCCCAAAAACCCTTGGCCATACCCGCAGCCACCATCATCACTCTTGCCATTTCCTGTAGAGTCCTGTTCTTCCTCTCTACAATTCCATTTTGCTGCGGAGTCTTTGGAGCAGAGAATTCATGGTGAATCCCTTTACGAGTGCAATATTCAACAAACACTCCGTTTTGAAATTCACCTCCGTGGTCACTTCTTATACGTTGGACCCGTTTACCATAAGTGGTGCGAATTCTACGAGCTAAGGTTCGGAAGGCTTCAAAAGCCTCGTCCTTGGTTCCAAGAAAATTTACCCAAGTGTACCTCGAGAAGTCATCAACAATAACAAGAGTATACCACTTGTGTCCCAAACTCTGCACTTCCATGGGCCCCATGAGGTCCATGTGTAGTAGCTCAAAGCATTCTGTAGTGCGGTTATGGGTAGAGATAGCGGGATGAGGAGCTCTAGTTTGTTTACCCATTTGACATTCACCACATACTCTCTTGTCAATCTTTGGCAAGCTATCTATGCCTCTGACAGCCTTTATTTGAACCAACTTCTCAAGGTTCCGAAGGCTCGTATGACCAAGCCTTTGGTGCCAGATATCAATCTCGTCATGGGTAGAGGCACTTAGGCAGGCCTCATTGATGGCATAACAGTTGTTTTTCGCACGTGCTGCTGTGAGAATGCACTCTCCCTTAGCGTTGTACACTTCACAGCTCTCCTTATTGAACTTCACATTAAGTTCATCATCACAAAGTTGGCTAATGCTTATGAGATTGGCACAAAGCCCATCCACCAAGAGAACATTCTTGAGTGCTGGTAGACCCTTCACATTCAAAGTTCCACTCCCAATTATACTCCCCTTTGCCCCACCTCCATAAGTGACGGGACCTCCGGAGTGAGGAACAAAATCGACCAAAGAGTCTTTACTTCCGGTCATATGCCTAGAACACCCGCTATCAAAATACCACGTCTCCTTTGTGGTGCCCTTGGCCACGGTGAATGCGACATTACATGTCACCTCTTGCTTTCTTCTCCATACTTGCTTTGGCGTGATGTTTGTAGCTATGGGTAGAGCAGCTTTAATTCTCCAGACCTGGATAGCCTTGTCATGCGAATGCCTGGCAATTGGTCTCCATATTTTTCTAACAGCCATAGTACGAGGACTTAAATCTTCAGCACGCTTGTAGCAATACGGTTTGATATGCCCTTTCATCCCGCAGTAGTGGCACACAAAGATTCGCTTGTGGGAAGTAGAAGGAGTCTTCTTTCTGTGAGTAGCCAAGCCCTTAGCAGGGTTTGTCAAGAGGTTAGCACCGGGAGATTGGAACTTTAGAGTCGATTTAGTCGTTGAGTTTGAAAACTTTGATCTATTAGAGACATTTCGTGTGAAAGTTTTCTTGTCATGGGTAGACCCGGATCTATTCTCGGGTAGAGCAGATGTAGAGACCGGTGTCAACGAGGACATTGAAGCATTTTGGGGCAATGGAGTGGAAGATCGTTTGAGAATTTGTACATTAGATGTAGAAGCCACATGGCCTTTGGATGTATTAACACCCTTTGGCTTGGCCTCATTAGATTTAGTGATAGCCTTATCTCTACCATGCACAAACTTAGGAAAGACATAAGGAGAATCGGAGTAGACAGAATCAAAAGTTTCCTTAAATCCAAGCCCAAAGTGCTTGGTGTTAACACAGTTCAACATGTTATCAAGTTTGGAAGTGCCAGTGTTAAGCTTTTGAAAGAGACAATTAGCAACATCAAGTTTGTCTTTCACTTGGTAGAGCTCCTTGGTACGCATAGCATAGCCTTCCTCCATCTTGGCAAGGGAGTCTCTCAGGAAGTCCTTCTCCGTATCTTCCTTCTTCACAATGGCTTCCAGCTCACTCGTCTTCTTCAACGCCCTTTCCAACTCCAGCTTCACGATCTCAAACTCCCTCTTGCTCACCCTCTCAGAATCGAGGATAGACTCAGCATCCTTCTTGGTCATGCCCCCAGCCAGAGATCTGGGGGTAGAACTAGCACCCTTCTCAGTAGTACCTGCAACCACAGAGGTATAACAAAAGATATTTTCATGAGTAGCCAAGTCATCTTGATCTACCTCATACTCCTCATCACTCTCATCTTCAATGGCACTTAAGAGTGCGTTTACTTCATTTGGCTCCACCATCTTCCCTTTGTCTTCCTCAGAGGAGTACAAAGCATCATCTCCATCAAACACCAAGTAACTCACATCCATGTTGTTCTTCCGATGCAAGTTAGGGCATTCATTCTTCACATGGCCCATCCCCTTGCACTCAAAACACTTGGTATTGGACATGTCCTTGCTAGGAGCGCCACTAACGAACTTCCGACTTGGGGTGTACCCACTGCGGTTGGTGGCGGGTGGAGTAGAGAAAGAATTTCCAGGAGTCCTCTGATTTCGAAATTGCTTGAATCTCCTCTTCCTCTTAATGTCTTGACGAACAAGGTAACTCACGGCATCTTGAATGGCAATGAACTTGTCCGGATTTGGGGAGTCAAGAAGAGAGAGAGCTTCACTCTCATCATCGGAGTCTTCAGCAAGGAAGGCATTACTCTCAGTGGTGTGAGAAGAGTGGGTAGAGGCAGCCCTGTTGGGGGTAGAGCTAGAGGCATTCTGAGAGATAGAGAGAGCCTTCATGGAGTTCTCAAATGGAGTCATAGAGTAGGACTTGTCCTTCAATTTCAAGTTTAGCTCGTAATTCTTCAAATGGCTCATAATCTCGTTGTAGTCACCTGATTGACCGAGTTTCGTGTCTTCCATCGTAGTGACCTTAACACTAAACTTCTCGGTTACACCTCGTAGAACCTTGGTGCAAATAAGTGGTGGAGGAATAGGGTCTCCAAGTTCTTGGCATTCGCTCACGATAGCCATGATCTTATTAAAGAAGGAATCAAGGTCTTCATCTTCCCTCATTTCGAGCCGGTGGAAGGTAGTATTAAGTCCTCTGACCTTGGACCTCTTGATGCTCTCACTCCCTTCACACATGCGCTCCAAGGTATCCCACACATGCTTGGCAGAGGTGAGATGCCTCACAACAGCGAACATATGGACATCAATGAGATCAGTGATAATGTGGATGGCCTTTGAGTTGAAAGTAGCAGCTTCATGTTCAGCCGTGGTCCATGTAGACTCATCTTTCGGAACCGTGTCATTATCCTTGTCGACATACGTTGGTGCAGTCCAACCATTTAACACAGCCCCTCACACTCGTGAGTCCACATTCTTCAGTTTTAGTCTAGTCTTGCTCTTCCAATAAGAATAGTTGGAGGAATTGAGAATGACGGGCTTGACAACAGTGAATGACTCCATTGTAGAATCTCTTCCTAGGATCACACCAAAGAAGGTGCACTCGCTCTGATACCAATTGAAATTGTGTATTTTGTGCTTGGTTCTACCTAGAACTGTATTGTAAAGGGTAGAGTACAAACACTTAACACAATTTGAGATTCTAAAGAAAAAACTCTTTTGTATTACTTGTAAAGGGTGGAACCACTTACAAACACATCTACAAAATTCTAGCGAATCTTGTAGAAAGGTCAACACGACCAAAAACTAAGTCTATGTAGAACTGATCTAGCGACTCATACTACAAAGACTAAACTGACAATAGACCCGGAGCTTTCTAGCGAAGTCTCTCGGTCTACAAATTTTCTCTCTCTAGAAAATGTCAAATCAATGCATAAATAGTGAATTCCAACAACCCGGTATTTATATGAGTCGAGAATTAGGGTTTCCGGAATTCACGCTTAATGGGCCGAGCCCAAAGCATCTTCATGGAATATTCGAGATTCCACTTCAGTTGTACTTGACGAACCCAGCTCTACCCACGGCCACACTAGCGTGTCTTCGTGCATCGAGCTGGTGGCGGGCATAGCTGGTTTACTTAGCGTTTTTCCACTGGACTAGTGTTCTTCTAGCGAAGTCTTCTAGTCGCACCCACAGCTGGCTTCATTCCTTAGCAGTCATTCGTCCAGCCGTATGTATAGCTATGCTTGCACCGCGTCCGTCAAGGTGTTATCACGGTAAGCCCTTGAAGCGCGTAGATGAACTCGCAATTCTCTTTGATCCACATTGAACCATGTTGACAGAATAGCTCGTTCTATGCTGACGCACTGATGCAACTCCATGTTGTTTGTAATGCCCAAGTCTGCCTGCTCCATGCTGTTGAACCGTGGTCAGGCGTTGAGTCACTTGTTAATTCCACAGTTTAACCAGCTCGTTCTATGTATACCTAGCAGACTTGTATGAATTAATGAACGGAAAACATACAAACATAAAACATGAAGTTACTACAAAACAAAGTGTATAGTTCAACGTAGTTCAAACAAGAACAACGTGGTTCTATGTTGAACTAGGAAGAACTACACACTAACAGTAGCTACCATCGCGTATCTGTTGTTCGTGATGATGGTACGCTCATGACTATTACTAGTCAACCGTCGTCTTCATGTGAATTTCGGGTTCTCGCTGACTTATCGTCTAAACTTCCATCCCTTAAAGATTTAACCCTTCATATAATTGATGATCGAGAAAATATACTAATTTCGAGCTCTACACTTGAATGTCTGGACTTTAGCATGGTAAACTATACGGTTCAGACGGTGAAGCTCGATGTTCCAAGTATTCGCAAGTTAACCTTTGCATGTTCAAGCATTCCAAATCCAGATGAAGTGTATGTTACATCAAATTCAAGGGGATGGGAGTCTTGCATATCGGTAACACGTCCCCAATGTCTGAGTGATTCATTGTTCTACAAACTGAGCAACTTAATAGACAAGTTCAAGTTTTCGAGGATATCCCTGTTGTCACTTGATGTTTACGACAACCGTAAACATGAAATTGAGTCGGGAGTCGTTCGAGGTTTGCCCACGCCGCCTCCTGAAATTGAGAACCTGACAATCTACGAGCGTCATGAGTACTTGACAACCAAAATTCATTACCCTCTCTTTGATAGGTTGTTCAAGATGTGTCACCCAAAGGTGATTAATATTCCATCCCTGTCTACTTATCAAACAAACATTATTAATGTCCTTGTGAAAAGTCTTTTATATGCAAAAGTCCGGATCCCAAATGGGTTGAACGATCTCAAGGAAGCAAGAGTGCAGGTGTTCGATGCGACTGTTTCTACATGGACGGATGTCACATTGGACTCATTACTAGGCAAGGACTCAACAAGTGTAAGAGATTATCGAGATTTTCGCTTCCTACTGAAATGGAAAGAGTAATCAAGTTTAACCAGTGGAGAAAAATATATCGGCGGCAGGGATCAAAAGCTTCTTCGTATTTATCAATAATTACACTTTTGCCCACATTTCGGTCCATTCTCGGCTTATGAATTGGCATTTGTTCTAGTTATTTAATTTAAAAATTAATTATGCATGCAAAACCCCTAATTTGTCAATTGTTGTTTGAACTCAACATGCAAATTGATAATTGTTCTAGTTTTTGAAGTAGTTGCCACTTGTGATCGTCTCTCATCACCATAACCCGAGAAAGGGAATCGGGACAAAGAAAACCCTTTTATTGCATTCCAAAGTCCGATTACTAGTTTACGTTCCAAGGTCCGATTTTGTAACTATTATAAGAAACGATTCTTGCATGCAATCATATATAAGAGGTCGAATACTCACAGCACAAAGCGCGCGCAGGTGGAATTGCAGCACATTTTTCCGACGTAGGGACAGAAGAGGAAGGAGAAGGATACAAGAAGAGCATCACACAGTACAAGTACAAAAACATCTCTAATATATTTTACAGTTTTGCTGCCCTGCAGAACAAGAAAGGCTGGATTTAATAAAAATATATTTTAATAAAAAAATAATATTTTTTGGGAATATTTTCCGAGTCGTGACCACTGATGATGAGTCGATTTAAAGTACGATCGAGTTCGAGTTCAACGCTCGGGTTTCGACTGCTATGTTGGTGGATCGAGGTGGTTCAAAAGCAACGCGCATATTGTCATGAATGCCTATTAGCCTCTAAGAACTGTTGTTTCTTTAAAAAAAAGGTTGTTTTCTCTCTTGTTTGTTTGACAATAGATTTTGCTGTTTTTCAACCAAAGATTTGAGCATGTTGATACAACAAGTTGAAACTAACTGGAACCGATATGATCAAGTCCAAAGAGTTAGATCTGAACTTTTGTTTGCGTTTTTATGATGATCTGTACTATCATAGATACTCTCTTCAATATTGTGTTGTATTAATTTGTCGCATTTTCGATGAAGTAAGTTATCATCGTATTTTGTGAATGTTTTGTGACTACCGTTACCAAGTACGACTAGTTCTTAAAATTCTATGCTTAAAAAATTAATGCTTTTAAAGCCAATTGCATATTCTCATTTTCTCCCAAAATAAAATGAAATCATTCTTTTTGTAGCTAGTAATTATTTTGTACTTCTAGTATTTTTTTTCCCAAAATTTTGAATTGAATTAAAGTCAGTTGAATTGAATCAAAAAGCTTAATTGAATCAAACTCAAAATAATTCCAAAATATCATTGTTTTTAGGCGAATTTTTTGGGTAATATGCTCCCATGTTGAATGTATTCAATCTAAACTGAATGGTTTTAAAATAAACGTAATTGAACTTAAATATTAATTTAAAATATTAATAATAAATTATGAAATAATAATAATAATAAATTATGAATAATAGTATGAACTAAATTATTTATGACTTTATAATTTTTTTTATTTACAATATTTTTCAGTGTCTTAAATGTAATATTTTAATTGAATTCGCGTGAAAATGTTCAAACTCATTTCTAAAATTGATTTTTTTACACAGTAGGGCATTTGGGCGTTCGCGTCCCCCAAACTACTAATTTTGTTTAGTCAATAGGCAATTTGTGAGGCTTGTCAGACTCAAACGTCCCAAACGCCTTATCTAGTGAAAATGTTATTTTTCAGTAAAAATTGTATTTTCCAATAAAAATGTGACTTTCTTACTTTTTTGTTAAATCCTATTTACAGGGACATGAATATATTCGTCTCGGTATAGTGGAGAATGGGAGCGTATGGATGGAACTTGGAAATAATCAACGAGCGATATGAAGATATTGGTAAAATTTCAATGGAGTACCGCAACTCACAAAATTTCAATTTTTAGAAATGGGTTTGAGCATTTTCACGTGAATTCAATTGTACAATATTACATTTAAGACACTGAAAAGTATTGTAAGAACAAATGTCAACCTTCAAATGTAAATTTCAAGGTTGAAAACCTTCGATTTTGCACATCGGCTCGGAGCTTCTCGTTTTAGGATTTTAGGAAAGAAATCGTGAAAGATTGAGAAGAGATAATGAGGGTCTGTTGTGTGCAAATTTTATTTGAGTACTTTATGTAAATATTATTTTTTTTAATATGTTTTTTATTTATTAAATTGAAGAAAATAGTATTTGTACAAAAAAAATTTGTTGAATAGTATTTTTAAAATAAATAAAATTTGTTGAATAGTATTTTTAAAATTTAGATTTGTGAGAGTTGTATTTTTAAAATGCTCTCTATAAATTCTGAGTTAAGTTAGGGTTTCGAATCATATTTCGTAGCCATGGATGAGTTTGATTTACGGGAATCCATGATCCATGTCGTACAATCTTTCCTCACAACGAAAGAAGCCGCACGAACGATGATCCTCTCCAAGTCATGGCTCAGCGCGTGGCTCACTCGCCCGAGCCTCGACTTCGATCAGGCATACTTTTGTCGAACCCGCGACCTAGATCGAAATTTCTTGTCGTTTGCGGAGAAGACACTCGAAAGGTACGAGGATTCCAACCTCAAGATTCACAATTTCAGGATGAGCGTAAAAATTGCATCATACTCCGATGTTTTTGGTACTCTTACGAAATTGATTCGCAGAGCGTTGAAATTGGAACCCACTCGTCTCACTTTCGAATTCGGGGATTCTTTTTCGTTTCACATACCGAATTATTCGGTGTTTACAAGTGAAAACCTCGTTTCGCTAACCGCCAAACGGTGCATAATCGATGCGAATCGAGACGAGGTACGTTGCTCGAGGCTTCGATTCCTTAGTCTCGAACATGTTACGATAAAAGGTCTCGATACGATGCTTCATATAATATCGAGCTGCCCTTTGATTGAGAAACTATCATTGTGCTATGTTCAAGTTGGTCCTAGGATAAGGTCTTTGGTGCTAAATCATGTGAAATTGTTCGACACCTTGTTTCTTGCTGACTTATCGTCTAAATTTCCATCCCTTAAAGAGTTTACCTTACATATAAACGAAAGTCGAGAAAATATACTGATTTCGAGCCCTACACTTGAACGTCTGGATTTTAACTTCGGATATAACTATAGTGGACGATATTGGTGTACGGTTAAGGTGGTGAAGCTCAATGTCCCAAGTATTCGCAAGTTAACCTTTGCATGCACAAACATTCCCGATTTAGTGAATGTTAAATCAAATTCAAGGGGATGTGAGTCTTGTTTATCGGTAACGAATGAAAAATGTCTCGATGCTTCGTGGTTCTACAAACTGAGCAACTTCATAGACAAGTTCAAGTTTTCGAGGATATCTCTGTTGTCACTTCATATTTACTACAAAGGAGTCTTTGATTACGAGGTGGGAAACATTCAAGGATTGCCCACTCATGAAATTGAGAACCTGACAATCGACGACCGTGAGTTCATGGAAACTCGAAATTGTTGTCCTCTCTTTGATGGGTTGTTCCAGATGTGTCACCCAAAGGTGATTAATATTCGGACAATGCCTATTGATCGAACAAACATTATTAATTTCCTTGGAAAAAGACTTTTAGATGCAAAAGTCCCAATCCCAAAGTACCAATTCATGTATGGCTTGAACGATCTCACGGAAGCAAGAGTGCAGGTTTTCGATGCGGCTATTTCTACATGGAGGGATGTGACATTGGACTCATTACTAGACAAGAACTCAACAACTGTAAGAAATTATCGAGATTTTCGCTTCCACCTGAACTGGAAAGAGTAATTAAGTTTAACTAGTGGAGAAATATATATCGGCAGGGATCTAAAGCTTCTTCATATTTATCAATAATTACACTTTTGCCCCCACTTGGGGTCATTCTGGCAAATATGAATTGGCATTTGTTCTAGTTATTTAATTTAGAAATTAATTATGCAAAATCTCTAATTGTTGTTGTTTGAACTCTGGGCAAAACATCTGCCTTCATAACTATTCTACTATTCTAGTTTTTGAAGTAGTTGCGACTCGTCTTTCATCACCATAACCCGAGAAAGGGAATCGAAACACTTTTATTTCAGAGCAAGAACACAAATTGAAACACCAAACATTTAAAAACAAGTACATTATATATGTGTAGATTTTATTACTAGTCTTTAATTATTTGTTAGCTTTTTTAATCACATCAGCATATATATCAAAGGATAAAAAACTTTAAATGTGTAGATTTTATTACTAGTATTTCATTATTTGTTAGCTTTTTTAATCACATCAGCATATATATCAAAGATTCAAAGGATAAAAAACTTTAAATCATCACAGTTTACCTAAAATTTGTGCTTTACCTACAAAACTTAAATAAAATATATTAAACACTCAAAATTATAAAATTGTACTTTATTCGAATTTTTTTATTTTAATATTTAAAATATTAAGTTTTGTTTTAGTAAACAACGTGTTTTACCAAAAAAAAACCGTATATAAATAAAATTAATTTTCAAAAAATACAACATTTTTTTTAAAAATTAATTTTCAAAAATAAAATTAATTTTCAACATAAATAAAATAAAATTAATTTTCAACAAAAATAAAATTAATTTTCAACATAAATAAAATTAATTTTAAAAAAATACCACGCGTGGACGCTAATTCATAACAATCTCATTAAAAAAATCCACTAATTGCGACCACCACGTGTGGTCGCTAATAAAGTGTCATGTCATCACTCATTGCCACATCATCACGGGGTATTCGCAACCACAGATGTGGTCGCGAATAAATCTTGTGGTCGCAATAACATTAGCGATCGCATTGTTGTCGCCAAAATCGCTTTTGAGACTAAGTTTTAGCGGCCACGCATTAGCGACCACGCGTGGTCGCAAAAACAGTATTAGCCACCACAAATGCTTTTTTGCGACCACATTTTGTGGTCCCAAATACCTGTTTTTTTTGTAGTGTATACAAATATAAAAATATGTTAATACATTTCTCACAATATTTTATACTATTTTAAAACATTACTCATTGATTATCTTGATCTATGAACAAAAATAAATTATTAATAAAACAAAACATAAATACACAATGAGTATTTATTTATTTAAAATTGTGATTGAAATATAAATTTCATTTATTTTAGAATTTTAAATTTTATTAACTCTTGAATAACATGTTAACAAAATAGAACAATTAAGGTGTATAGGAAACCCAAATCGATACTTATATTATTATTCTTAATTATTAAAGGACAGATTAATTCATCGGGAATTTTTATATATACTGTATAAGATCTAATTCTGGATTCAGAGTCGAGTCTTAAGGTTTAAGGGTTTCCAATCATGTTGATAGAATCTGGTAAGCGATTTCGTAAGCGTGATTTACCGGAACCCGCAATCCATCTCATACAATCTTTCCTCACCTCAAAACAAGCCGCACAAACAACGGTGCTCTCCAAATCATGGCGCAGCGCGTGGCTCACTCGCCCGGACCTTGACTTCGATCACGATCACGGTGACTTTTGTGGAAGCGATTCCTACTCCAGACTCGATCCAAAATTCTTGGAGTTTGCGGAGAGGACACTTGAAAGGTACGAGAATTCCAACCTCGACATCGACAGTTTCAGGATGAGCATAAAATTTGTGTCATGTGCTTTGGATTTTGGTACTCTTTCGAAATTGGTTCATAGAGCGTTGAAATTGGGACCCACTCGTCTCACTTTCGAATTCGGGCATATTCATAATAGTTTTGATTTACCGGATGAGGTGTTTAGAAACGAAAACCTCGTTTCACTAACCGCAAACTGGTGCGGAGTCAATCCGAATCGAGACGAGGTATGTTGTTCGAGGCTTCGATTCCTTAGTTTGGAACATATTCAGATAAAGAGTCGTAATACGATGTTTCAGATAATATCGAGCTGCCCTTTGATTGAGAAACTCTCATTGTGCCATGTTAAAGTTGTTAGTGATCGTCCCATCAATGAATCTGTTATTGTTGGTGATATTCTGCTCTCTATTATTAGTCCTCTTCATAGGCTAAAGTCTCTGGCGCTGAAACATGTGGATTTTGACATCTTGTTTCTTGATGACTTATCGTATAAACTTCCATCCCTTAATGATTTAACCCTACATATAAGCAGAGATCGAGAAGAGATAATAATTTCAAGCCCTACACTTGAACGTCTGGACTTTTACATTGGAGAGTATTATGATTCTAGTTATACGGTTCACAGGGTGAAGCTCGATGTCCCAAGTATTCGCAAGTTAACATTTGCATGTACAAACATTCCTGATGAACTGTCTGTTACATCAAATTCAAGGGAATGTGAGTCTTGCGTATCGGTAGCACGTGAACAATCTCTCCATGTCTCATGGTTCTACAGACTGAGCAACTTTATGGACAAGTTCAAGTTTTCGAGGATAACTCTGTTTTCACTTCATTTTTATTACAAGGGCCCCTTTTCTCAAGATACGGGAGACATTCGAGGTTTGCCCATGTTTAAAATTGAGAATCTGACAATCCACGTCCGTGAGTTCATGACAACCCAAAGTTGTTGTGCTCTGTTTGATGGGTTGTTCCAGATGTGTCATCCAAAGGTGATTAATATTCGATTCGTGCATACTTATCGAACAAACATTATTAATTTCCTTGGGAAAATACTTTTAGAAGCACGGGATGCAAAAGTCCTGACCCCAAACCAACTTTACTTAATGTATCCTTTGAATGACCTCAAGGAAGCAAGAGCCCAAGTTTTCGATGGGGCTATTTCTACATGGAGGGATGTCACATTGGACTCATTAGCAGATGAGGACTCAACAACTGTAAGAAATTATCGAGATTTTCGCTTCCACCTGAACTTTGGAAAGAGTAATCAAGTTTAACTAGTGGAGAAAAATATATGGGCAGGAATCAAAAGCTTCTTCGTATTTATCAATAATTACACTCCACTTTTGACCTCGTTTGGGGCCATTCTGGCAATTTTTTTTATTATGAATTGGCATTTGTTCTAGTTATTTTATTCAGAATTTAATTATGCAGAATCCCTAATTTGTCAATTGTTGTTTGAACTCAATTGTGGTGGCACATTTTGCAAAAAACGTGTGCCTTCATAACTAGTTTTTGAAGTAGTTGTGATCGGCTTCTTATATAGTAGGAGTGGAACCTTCTAAATTCTAAATTTAATTGCTTTGACCCATAACAACTCTAGAAGTGTAGATGTAAATTTTGACTTGAAAAGGTTACAAATGTAAAAAAAAATGTGGCGCGTAACAATCACAAACAAAACGACTCGAACATAAATATAATTCAAACCAATATATAAAAGATCAGGGATTGGCTGGAGGACTAGGAGGCAGCCTTTTCAGCTGTTCGATTTTCGCAACAAGTCCCGTCGTCCCAGCTGCAATGATTTCTTCAATGAGTGCCTCAGTCAATGCCGCCTGAGTAGAAGTGTCGACTGGGAGGAAGATGAAGATCCACCAAACAATGTCTTCCTTAAGCTGTCGATTCCGCAGATGTGATTTTCTGGTTGAATTAAATTGAGTTGAATTGAATTCAAAAGATCATGATTAAGAGTAGTATTTTCGACTAAACTGAATGGATCGATGTGAACTAAATTGAATTGAAAGTAATTGAAATGAATTATTTAAAATATTAATAATAAATATTATATACAGTATATATATAAAAAAAATTATAAATAATATTCTAATACTATGAACTAATTAAAATTATTTGTATGAAATTATTATTCATTACGTTTTTTCAAAATCAATTACTCTTAAATTAAACTGAATTTTATTAAATTGAAGTGAATGAAACTGAAAATAAATAAAAAGGAACATCGGGCATAAGTTTTTTTTTATTCCAACATATATTAAAATTCTAAATAAAAATTATGGTCAAAAAACTTTTTTTTCAACATGTATTCAGATTCTAAATTGACTTAAATTGATTGAATAGACGGGGAAGTAACTAACAACATATGTGCTTAGGTTTAGGTATGCACTTTATTATAAATAAGTTAATTCCGAGTTCTGAGTTTAGTTAAGTTAGGGTTTCAATTCCAATCATATTCGTAGCCATGGACGAGTTTGATTTACCGGAACCCATAATCCAACTCATACAATCGTTTCTCACCTCAAAGCAAGCCGCACGGACAACTCTTCTCTCCGAATCATGGCGCGGCGCGTGGCTCACTCGCCCCAACCTCGACTTCGATCTCACAGACTTTTGTCGAAGCAACTCTGACTACAACGAACTTTATCCAAAATTCTTGGCGTTTGCGGAGAAGACACTCGAAAGGTTCGAGAATTCCAACCTCAAGATTCACAATTTCAGGCTAAGCATGCAAAGCATGAGATACCGTCCCTATGTTTCTGCTGCAAATTTGGTTTGTAGAGCGTTGAAATTGGGACCCACTTGTCTCGCTTTCGAATTTTTGGATTATTACTGTCCGTTTACTATGCCGATCGAGGTGTTTGGATATGAAAACCTCGTTTCACTAACCGCTAAAGGGTGCAGTATCAATCCGTATCGAGACGATGTATGTTGTTCGAGGCTTCGATTCCTTAGTTTCAATAATGTTTGGATACAACATACAGATACGATATTTTGCATAACGTCGAGCTGCCCTTTGATTGAGAAACTCTCATTGTGCAATGTTAAAGTTATTGATCGTGGCATCGGTGAATGTGTTATCGTTAGTCCTCTTCATAGGCTAAACTCTCTGGTGCTGAAACATGTGGCCTTCGACACCTTGTTTCTTGCTCACTTATCTTCTAACTTTCCATCCCTTAAAGATTTAACCCTACGCATAGGCGAAGATCGAGAAGAGATAGTAATTTCAAGCCCTACACTTGAACGTCTGGACTTTAGCACTGGAAACCGTCTTATGTGTGATTGTTATACGGTTCGCAGGGTGAAGCTCCATATCCCAAGTATTCGGAAGTTAACCTTTGCATGTTCAGAAATTCCCGATGAAGTGTCTATTACATCAAATTCAAGGGGATGGGAGTCTCGTTTATCGGTAACGCGTGCCAAATGTCTGAGTGCTTCATGGTTCTACAGACTGAGCAACTTTATAGACAAGTTCAAGTTTTCGAGGATATCTTTGTTCTCGCTTCAGCTTTACGACAGAAGCGTCCTTGACCACGAGGCGGGAGACATTCGAGGTTTGCCCAAGCCTGAAATCGAGAATCTGACAATCCACGACACTCAGTTGATGAGAACCAAAGGTTGTTACGCTCTCTTTCATGGGTTGTTCCAGACGTGTCACCCAAAGGTGATTAATGTTCGATCCGTGTCTACTTATGGAACACACATTATTAATTTCCTTGCGAAAAGGCTTCTAACGATCCCAAATGACGAATTCATGTCTGGTTTGAACGATCTCAAGGAAGCAAGAGCGCAGGTTTTCGATGCAGCTGTTTCTACGTGGAGGGATGTGAGTTTGGAGTCATTAGTAGATGAGGAGGACTCAACAACTCCAGAACAAGACCATCAATGGGATGCTGAGTCATTGGCTGAATTAACAAAAGGCACAAGAACTACATACGAAACAGACGACGGCTCAATAGTTATTGAAGAATTGGACTACGACTCAAGATCTATTGAAGAATCATACTGCGATTCAACAACGGTAGACAAGTTTCCAGTTATTCGCTTCCAGCTAAACTGGAAACAGTAGCCCTTTAACAATAATTAGCTGTTTAACTGGAAATATTGAATAGATGGGAAGGTAACTACTTATGCATTTAGATTAGGTATAGTATAATAACCTACAAAACCCAATAGTACTCTCTTTAATATAATGTGTTGTGTTTGTCGCATTTTCAATGAAGTAAGTTTATCATATTTGATATTTTGATCTAATTAATAGCAAGGCATGTATAACTAGTCATCGATCGTCGAATGCAGACTTTATCATCTACTGGTCTTGCTCTAGTACTGTTGGTTTTCATACTCTCGTGTCTTTAATTTGAAGATTAGAAAAAGTGTTGAAACTGAAATTGGGCACATATATATTGTCAATAAATCTCTTTGCCCCTAAAATCCATGCATTGTGAATGTGAATGTTTTGTGACTACCGTTACCAAGTACTTAGTAGTATTTTCAAAATTTTGAACTGATTTATTTAAAATATTAATAATAAATTATGAACTGATGATCTATTTAAAAAATTAATTTTTATTTAATTTTGAACTAATCTATTTAAAATATTAATAATGAAAGAGATAAATTTTAAAATAGACCTTTAAAATTATATTATGAAGTGATCTATTTAAAATGTTAATTTGTTTAAATTATATTAAAATTCTAAATAAAAATACATATATATAAACCCTAAATGACTAAATTAATATTATTAAATTCTGAGCTTAGTTAGGTTTTCCAATTAGGATTTCGCAGCCATGGATGGTGCTGCTCATGAGTTGTATTTGCCGGAACCCATGATCCAAGTCGTACAATCTTTCCTCACATCAAAACATGCCGCACGATCAACTCTTTTCTCCAAATCATGGCGCGGCGCGTGGCTAACTCGCCCGAACCTCGACTTCGATCGGGCAGACTTTTTTCGATCCCTCTCCCGCAAACTTGATCCAAAATTCTTCACGTTTGTGGAGAAGACACTCGAAAAGTACGAGAATTCCAACCTCAGGATCCACAGTTTCAGGCTCAGTATGAAACATCCGAGTTTTAAGGCTACAAAATTGATTCATAGATCGTTGAAATTGGGACCCACTCGTCTCACTTTCGAATTCGGGGATAGTTATGGTGATTTTGATATACCGGATGATGTGTTTAGATGTGAAAACCTCGTTTCACTAACCGCAAAAGGGTGCAGAATAAATCCGAATCCAGACAAGGTATGTTGCTCGAGGCTTCAACTCCTTAGTCTCGAATATGTTATGATAAAAAGTCTCGATACGATGTTTCATATAATATCGAGCTTCCCTTTGATTGAGAAACTCTCATTGTGCAATGTTAAAGTTGATCATAGATATGGTGCTGAATCTGTTGTTGGTCCTATTATTATTAGTCCTCTTCATAGGCTAAAGTCTCTTGTGCTGAAATACCTGAATTTCTACACATTGTTTCTTGCTCACTTATCGTCTAACTTTCCATCCCTTAAAGATTTAACCCTACATAAAAGCAGAGGCCAAGAAGAGATACTGATTTCGAGCCCTACACTTGAACGTATGTACTTTAGCATGGAAAACAACCTTGAATATAATTGTACGATTCAAGTGGTCAAGCTCGACGTCCCAAGTATTCGCAAGTTGACATTTGCATGTGATGAACTGTCTATTACATCAAATTCAAGGGGATGGGAGTCTTATGTATCGGTAATGCATGGCAAATGTCTCGATGCCAAATGGTTCAACCCACTGAGCAACTTTATAAACAAGTTCAAGTTGTCGAGGATATCTCTGTTGTCACTTCATGTTTGCATTATAGGCATCTTTATTCACGAGGAGGCGGGAGATATTCGAGGTTTGTCCACGCCTGAAACTGAGAATATGACAATCTACGTCCGTGACAGTGAGTTCATGAAAACTCGAAATTGCTATGCTCTCTTTGATGGGTTGTTCCGGATGTGTCACCCAAAGGTGATTACTATTCGATCCGTATCTACTTATGGAACAAAGATTATTAATTTCCTTGCTAAACGACTTTTAGATGTACTGGATGCAAAAATCCCGACCCCAAACCAGTGTAACTTGATGCACTGTTTGAATGAATACATCAAGGAAGCTAGAGCGCAGGTTTTCGATGGAGCTGTTTCTACGTGGAGGGATGTCACATTGGACTCATTACTAGACAAGAAATCAACAACTGTAAGAACTTATCGAGCTTTTCGCTTCCAACTAAGCTGGAAAGAGTAATTAGGTTTAAGTAGTGGAGAAAAATATATCGGCAGGAATCAAAAGCTTCTTCGTATTTATCAATCATTTACACTTATGCTCATTTGAGGCAGTTCTGCAAATATTTTCTAGAATTGGCCCAAGTTATTTTTTTCTTTATGTACAACATCTGCCATGGTTATTATTCTATAATTTGCAAAGTAGTTATGATCGGCTCTCATCACCATAACCCGAGAAAGGGAATCTGGACAAAGAAAACCTGGTCGCTATCTAACATAAACTTCAAAACACTTTTATTTCAATGCAACAACTAAAATGGAAAAACAAAAAACATGTACATAAAACAAGTGCAGTATTAATTATTTGTTAGTTTTTTTTATAGTAAGTACTCTAGTACATTAGAGTGTACTTGTAGTATTTTATTTTTTCCATTTTTTCTATAAGGAGGAGAGACGAGAAACTCTCCACTCCACCCGATCGGAGAAAATTTCTCACACTCGAGGTTCGAACCTTGCATCGCCGAGGAATTTCACCCACATCATCACATGCCTTACCACTCGGCTATGCCCTGAACACATTTTTTTTTCCAAAATTTTGAACTGGTTTAAAGTCACCCGACTTGAATCAAAGAGATGAATTGAATCAAACTAATTCAAAATATCATGTTTCAGTATTTAGTCTGAATAAGTTGGATTTGACTAACTGAATAAATCTAAATTTGAAATAAACTTAATTAAACCAAATTATTTGAAATATTAATAATTTTAAACAGTATGAAGTAGACTATTTATATATGACTTTGTAATTTTTTTTTTTAATTTTTAAAATTTCTTTCGAAATGAATTAAATTGAATTGTATAGAAATAAAAAAGAACATGGCCTAAGTTTTTTTTTAAATTCCAACATATATTAAAATTCTAAATAAAAAAAGGTCAAAGAATGTTTTGTTTTTCAGCATATATTAAAATTCTAAATATAAAACACATAAAGGTATATAAAACCCTAATCGACTAAATTAATATTATTAAATTATTGGAAATAATTGTGTGTATATATACTTTAAAATGTTTTATTTGAGCTCAATAATTATTTTCTAAATGATGTTTGATGTAGCTCATCTCGTGGAATCCGGATTATTTGTCAATTATATGGGTTAAGTGTAGCAATCCAAAAAATTATTTGATGAGGCGTTATCGTCATTTTATATATGCATATCATATTAAAAATTGACCGAATATACACTCTACAAAATATTTATAAGGTGTTTAAATTCTGAGTTTAGTTAGGGTTTCTAATCATATTCGTAGAATTTCGCCATGGATGAGTTTGATTTACGGGAACCCATAATCCATGTCGTACAATCTTTCCTCACCTCAAAGCAAGCCGCACGAACACCTCTTCTCTCCAAGTCATGGCGAAGCGCGTGGCTCACTCGCCCCAACCTCGACTTCGACCAGTCAAACTTTTGTTGTTGAAGCAACCAAGTTGATTCAATCTACCGTGAATTTATTACAAAATTCTTGTCGTTTGCGGAGAGGACACTTGAAAGGTACGAGAATTCCAACCTCAACATCGACAGTTTCAGGCTGAGCTTGCAAAGTCTGAGATATTGTGATAATGATCGTGCAATTAAATTAATTGGTAGAGCGTTGAAACTGGGACCTACTCGTCTCACTTTCGAATCGGGGAATTTTTATGCGTTTCATATACCGAACGAGGTGTTTAGATGTGAAAGCCTCCTTTCACTAACCGCAAAAGAGTGCGGAATCGATTTGTATCGAGATGAGGTATGTTGTTCAAGCCTTCGATTCCTTAGTTTCAATCATATTCGGATAAAACATCCTGGTATGATTTTTCGTATAATATCGAGCTGCCCTTTGATTGAGAAATTCTCATTGTGCAATGTTTACGTTAGTGGTGAATCTGACGTTAATGGTGATGATGCTATGCTCATGACTATTACTAGCTAGTCCTCTTCATAGTCTAAAGTCTCTCGTGCTAGCTCAAACATGTGGATGTCGACACCACCTTGTTTCTTGCTGACTTATCGTCTAAACTTCCATCCCTTGAAGATTTAACCCTACACATAAGCAGAAATCAAGAAGAGGTACTAATTTCGAGCCCTACACTTGAACGTTTGGACTTTAACATGGAAGGTACTAATTGAACATTAGAAATTGGGCACATACTATCAACACCTCTTTGCCCCTAAAATCCGGATTGAGGGGGCTTGGAGTGCATATTTGCATAAATTGCATTGCACCATAAATCGTTTAACAATTCACCGTTAATTGTGCAACTGCAATAATATGCCTCCTCAATCCCTAAAATCCATGCATTGTGACTGTTTTGTGAGCAACGTTACCTAGTACGATTAATCGTTAAAATTCTACGTTTCAATGTTTTTAAAGTCAATTGCATATTCTCATTTTCTACCAAAATAAAATAAATCATTATTTTTGTAGTAGTAATTATTTTGTACTTCAACTACGAGTAATATTATTATTTTTCAAACTTTTGAACTGAGTTACCTGAATTGATGAATCAAAGCATCAAAACTAAAATTAAATTCAAAAGATCATGTATTTGAACTGAATTAAACTGAATGATCTAAACTAAATTGAATAGATCATGTATTTGAACTGAATTATTTAAAATATTAATGATAATATTTATTTATATGAAATTATTAGTTGTAATTTTTTTTTGAAATGAATTGAATTGAATAGAAATAAAAAAGAATATAACCTAAAATTTAAACATATATTAAAATTCTAGATAAAAATTATCTTAAATAATAAAAAACAGTTAGCAATTAATTATGAACCGAAAATCATGCCGAGTATATTATAATTGTGAAAACTAAAATGTCTTATAGCCTATAATATATCCAAAATTTTATTTGATGAGGCGTCATTTTATACATCTATGATATCATATTAAAATTGACTATAAATATACACTTTACAAAAATGTACGAAATCTGAGTTTATAAGTTAGGGTTTCCAATGGAAAAGGCTACAGTTACACAAGGTGTACTGGGTTTCCGGTACACCGCCAATGAAAATGTGATACGTGTCATTAATTAATTAATTAATTAGATAAATATTATTTTAATTATTATAAGATTGAATTATTAATTAGGAAAATAAATCATGAGAATCTTCTATAAAGTTCAAAAAATAAAATCAATATAATCTTTCCAAATATTAAATATACTACAAAATTTATGAGATTTTTTCCTTTATAATATAATAGTAACTAACAAATAAAATAAAATAAAATAATATATATACTAAATTGAAGAAAAAAAACGTACGATTTAAAAAAAAGCGTAACTTAAAAAAAAAATTATATTTCATTTTTTAAGTAAAATTAATTTATACAATATTAAATTTTATATACACTAATTTAATTATTTAATTTATAAATAAATATATTTAAAAAATATGAATAATATAGTGTACATGATAATTATTGTTTTAAAATGAAAGATTCATTCAACCTATATTATATATGTAAATATGAAATAAAAATAAATTCATAATTATATTTATTTTTTTAACAACCATGCAAATTTGGATCAAATATTGAATTGAGTCAAATAATTTTATTAATTTTTCATTCTATCGTTATTTATGTACAAATGACAATAATTAATTTAATTTTTAAGATTAAATTGTAAGAAAAACTATTTTGCATATAAGCATGTCAAAATATTTTAATATTATTACTAACCTGACATGTGATATTATTTTCGTATTTATTAAAAATAGAAATAATATAATTTAAATAAAAATAATATTTTGATTAAAATATTACATTTGATAGCTCAATTTTCAATATTATCTCACTTTTAATTATATTTTTCAATAAAATAAGAATGTATATTCAATTCGAATATTATGTTCAATTTTAAAATATTATTGCAATTGAGATCTACGCAGCAACTTATCTTTATAGTTTATCTTGTATTACTAGATCAATATTAAGTGAATAGAGTATGGTCTTAAAAGTTTATTTTATGTCAAACAAAAATAATATTAAATAACGAATTGACGTTAAATGACTCACTTGATTAGTAGTCACTCAAAATTAAATTAAATAACATAGTAAAATGTCGTTTAATTTTCAAATATGAAATTAAATAAATATATTAAATAAAATAAATATTGATTTTTCAAAAAATTTAAAAATTCATGATGTATTCATAAAAGTTTAGAAAATTACATATATTATTATAATTTTAATACCTAATTATAAAATTTAAAACATTAAAAAATTATTTTTCTTAGAAAAAATTTAAATTTTCCATGTAAATGTAGATAGTACAAAAATAAAATAAAATAGGACTATATTTATTCAATGAATAAATTGTCTGTTTTTAATTTTATAATTAGGTGTTAGCGGAAAATTACATGTAATTTTCAAATATCACAATAATTTTTTAAGAAAATTAAATTTATTCAATGAATGTGACATTTTCTAAAGATAATACAAAAATAAACTTATAAAATTATTTTTACTTAACATTGATATAAGATAAAATGATAGAGATAATTTGATAGAGATAATTTGCGCGTAGATCTCTATTGCGATAATATTTTAAAATTGAACATAGTATTTGAATTAAATATTATTTTTTTAAATAGAAAAAATAATTTAAATAAAAATGCATAATATTTGATTTAAATATTAACATGATAGTTCAATTTTCAATATATATATATTATTGTTAAGTATATATAATTTTACAAAAATAAAATATATATTTTTTTTACTTTAAATATTATTTTTTAACGACATTTTGAAATTTAAGTATGAAATATCATTTTAATATAAAATTAAAAATTAAATTATGTTATATCATTTTACTTTTAAAAAATAAAATATTTTTTTAATGTTTTTCTTCTTTACACTATTTGTTTTCAATTATATATATATATATATATATATATATATATATATATATGTACTAATATATTTTATTTTGTTAGTAATATTATAAGGGGAAAAAATCTCATAGATTTTGTAGTATATTTAATATTGTGAAATATAATATTAATTTTATTTTTGAATATTTTAGAAGATTTTGAAGATTTATTTTCCTAATTAATAATTCAATTTAATAATAATTAAAATACTAATTATTTAATTAATTGATGTAATTATTCTAAGTGTCGAATTTTAATTGGCGGTGTACCGGAAGCCCGGTACAAATTGTGTAACTGTATCATCTTCCGTTTCCAATCATATATTTGTAGGATTTCGTAGGCATGGATGAGTTTGAATTACTGGAACCCATAATCCAGGTCGTACAATCTTTCCTCACCTCAAAACAAGCCGCACGAACAACGATCCTCTCAAAATCATGGCGAAGCGCGTGGCTCACTCGCCCAAGCCTCCACTTCGATCTCGAAGACTTTTGTCGATCCCACTCCGGCGACATAGATCCAAATTTCTTGGTGTTTGCGGAGAGAACACTTGAAAGGTACGAGAATTCCAATATCAGGATCGAGAGTTTCAGGATGAGCATAAAAAATCTTTCATATCCCTTTGTTTTTGTTACTCTTACGAAATTGGTTCATAAAGCGTTGAAATTGGGACCCACTCGTCTCACTTTCGAATTCGGGGATTGTTATGATGATTTTGATATACCGGATGATGTGTTTAGATGTGAAATGTATCGGTAACGCGTGTCAAATGTCTCATGCTCCAAGGTCGGAATTTGTAACTAGTATAAGAAACGATTCGTGCAATCATCAGAGGTTGAAATACTCATAGCGCAGAGAAGCGATTTCACAGTAGCAGCTTAGGTGGAATCGGATATGTTCAAGTCTTGAAAACGCGGGCACTCTCTTCAATTGAACTGAATCAAACTAATTCAAAATATCATGGTTAAGGCTTTAGTTGAATAAGTTGAATTTGATTGAACTGAATAGATCTAAACTAAATTGAAATGAAAGTAATTAAACTAAATTATTTAAAATATGAATAATAAATTATGAATAATAAAATAGTATGAAGTAGATTATTTATATGACTTTGTAATTATTATTTTTATATTTTATTTTTAAAATTTCTTTCAAAATGAATTAAATTGAATTGAATAGAAAAAAGAAAAAAAAAAAGAACATGGCCTAAGTTTTTTTTTTAATTCCAACATATATTAAAATTCTAAATAAAAATTATATAAAACCCTAATCGACTAAATTTTAATTAATTAGTATTATTAAATTATTTAAATTGTGTCTATATACACTTTAAAATGTTTTATTTGAGCTCAATACATAATTATTTTCTAAATGATGTTTGTTTGATGTCAGCTCTTTCTCGTGGACACCGTTTTGCTTATTTCTCAATTACTATATGGGCAAAGTGTAGCAATCCAAAAAAATTATTTGATGAGGCGTTTATCGTCATTTTATATATGCATATCATATTAAAAATTGACTGAATATACACTCTACAAAATATTTATAAGGTGTATAAATTCTGAGTTTAGGTAGGGTTTCCAATCATATTCTTAGGATTTCGTAGCCATGGATGATTTTGATTTACTAGAACCCATGATCCAAGTCGTACAATCTTTTCTCGCCTCAAAACAAGCTGCACGAACAACTCTTCTCTCCAAATCATGGCGCAGCGCGTGGCTCACTCGCCCCAACCTCGATTTCGACCTCGCAGAATTTTGTGGAAGCAACTACAACTGCAACAAACTTGATCCAGAATTCTTGGAGTTTGCGGTGAAGACACTTGAAAGGTACGAGAATTCCAACCTCAGGATTCACAGTTTCAGGCTAAGCATAAAACTTGTGTCATATTCCGATGTTTTTGTTACTCTTACGAAATTGATTCATAGAGCGTTGAAATTGGGACCCACTCGTCTCACTTTCGAATTCGGGAATTATTTTGCGTTTCATATACCGAGCGAGGTGTTTACACATGAAAACCTCGTTTCGCTAACCGCGAAACAGTGCATAATCGATCCGAATCGAGACGAGGTACGTTGCTCGAGGCTTCAGTTCCTTAGTCTCGAAAATGTTACAATAAGAGGTCTGGATACGAAGTTTCATATAATATCGAGCTGCCCTTTGATTGAGAATCTGACACTCTGCAATGTTAAAGTTTATCGTACTATAAGAAATTCTCTAGTGCGGAAACATGAGAAACTCTTCGACACCTTGTTTCTTGCCTACTTATCGTCTAAACTTCCATCCCTTAAAGATTTAACCCTACATATAATCGAAGATCAAGAAGAGATACTAATTTCGATCCCTACACTTGAACGTCTGGACTTAAACATTCGAGAGTATTATGAATCTAGAAATACGGTTAAGGTGGTCAAGCTCGATGTCCCAAGTATTCGCAAGTTAAACTTTGCATGTTCAAAAGTTCCTGATGAAGTGTATGTTACATCAAATTCAACGGGATGGGAGTGTTGCGTATCGGTAACAAATGAAAAATGTCCCGATGCTTCGTGGTTCTACAGAATGAGCAACTTTATCGACAAGTTCAAGTTTTCGAGGATATCTCTTTTGTCACTTCATGTTCACTCTGAGAGGACCTTTGATTATGAGTCGGGAGACGTTCGAGATTTGCTCACGCTTGAAATCGAGAACCTGACAATCTACGACCGTAAGTACATGACAACCAAAAGTTGTTACGCTCTCTTTGATGGGTTGTTCAAGATGTGTCACCCAAAGGTGATTAATATTCGAATCGTGCCTATTTATCGAACAAACATTATTAATTTCCTTGTGAAAGGTCTTTTAGATGCACGGGATGCAAAAGTCTCGATCCGAAACCAATTCATGTATGGTTTGAATGAATACATCAAGGAAGCAAGAGCGCAGGTGTTCGATGCGGCTGTTTCTACGTGGAGGGATGTCACATTGGACTCATTAGCAGATGAGGAGGAATCAACAACGCTAAGAAATTATCAAGATTTTCGCTTCCAACTGAAATGGAAAGAGTAATTAAGTTTAACTAGGGGAGAAATATATATCGTCGGGGATCTAAAGCTTCTTCGTATTTATCAATAATTACACCTTTCGCCCGCATTTCGGTCCATTCTGGCAAATATGAATTTGCATTTGTTCTAGTTATTTAATTTAGAAATTAATATATGCAAAATCCCTAATCTGTCAATTGTTATTAATTTGAACTCTGAGTGTGGTGGCAAAACGTCTGCCTTATTTGGGGGGTATTTTTGAAATTCTTGAAAATTTAACTGTTTTTTAAATTTCATAGTTAGTATCTGTTTTGTAGTACAGGGGTCGTTTTGTAATTTTTTGTAATTTGGGTAATCATATTTTCCCGGTGTAAGAAAATTGTTAGTGTAATATGCTACGCAGTGCACTGCCGCAGCGAGTCGCTAGGCAATGCGATGCAGCAGCATACTTACATGATTTTCTCTTTCTTCACATTGTGTACTGTTGTGCATCACATACATTATGTGTGATCTATTTAGCATGTGATCTTGTTGATTCATGCGTATATATTCAACCAACACTCGTCGAGCATTGAAGACCTTGGTGCTGCGTTGAGTGCTACTCATGCTGCAGCAAGATGACACTCATGAGAATGTTTGCTGAAGACTCAAGACGCAATTGTTGCTGCAAGACCTCCAGAAGATATTGACGCAAGGTGTTGCAGCAGTAGCTGAAGTTTGGCCCTGTGCAAGACGTTGCAGCAGCGGTCAAACCAGAATCCCTGTTTTCTAGCAACTGCCTAACAACTCGGTTTTCAAGGGATTTAGTTGAAGACTGAAGACACAGCGTTGCAGCAAGACTCGTTGAAGACGCTGATGCAAGGTGGTGCAATGGTTGTCCTGTCTGCGCAAGGCGTTGCAGCATCGGTCAAAACAGATTTCCTTGGATATAGGAACCAACTTACCTCTCTCTTTTCAAGGGAGTTGGTTACGGTTTTGAGCCTATAAATTGAAGGAGTCTTCAGCACATTTCCTCACCTCTTCCAAAAACACTTTTTCATCTTTTCTTCTTCGATTATTCTCATTTCATCGAGAGTGATCGAACCTTTCAACTACGAAGCTTTGTATCTGAACATATTCAGTCGTAGTTTGTTTAGTAGTGTTGGTTGGGTCGAGATCTTTGAATACGATATCTAAGGAATACATGTGTATGTCCGAAAGGTAGTCGATCGTATATTCAAGATCACATTTTGTAAAGACATTCGATCTTTATTAATCATTTTTGCCGTAAGGCACATTCGTATGGGTATAATTTAAATACCCATACAAGATTAATTTCGTTGTCTTCTCTTGCTTTTCGTTTAGTGTGTGTGTGTGTTCGTTTGTTTGTTTTTCACGTTTTTCATTTTTCCGCTGCAATCTTTAATATTGTATCAGAATATAGATTTATATATTTCTGGTATTATATATAATCCACTCAAACAAAGTAAATCAAATAATAAACAAACGAATTTATTTTCTGCAATGCGCTGCTGCAACACCTGAGTTGTTGCTGCTGCTGCAGCGCTGCGTAAGGAGTGCTGCGTATTTTCTCTATAATACCTAAGCACCTCGTCTTACAAGTGGTATCAGAGCCAACACTAGACTCACTTAGTGTTACGGTCTCTCTGATTTCCTCACACACATTTTTTCAGACGCCTCGTATATCATGAGAACACCGGTTGTTCTTGATGGTAGAAATTATGGTTGTTGGAAAACTCGTATTGAAGCGAGGATTAAATCCAATGATCGTAATTCTTGGCTTTCAATCCTTAAAGGTTGGCCACCACCCGAGGATGACTTACCGAACTGTGGTAAGCTTGAAAAAGCACAAGAAAAATGGCCCACCAATGAGGTTGCTGCAACCCCTACTTTAGCATGGCAAAATGACTGCCTCACAGATCTTGCAGCCAGGGCAAGGGGTTTCACGTTTTTCGTTGTCTCAACTGATGATGATGCTGCATCAACTGATGTTGTTGTTGCTACATCACCTGCATACACTAAGATAGGACTTCGACCATCTAAAATCAGAAAATCTTTGTGTATGCGCAGCGTGCCGTAGATGCACGTCTGCAACCGCTGCCGCACTGACATGAAAATTTCAACTTCACTTCGAGTCTTGCCGCATCAGAATGTCATAATAAAGAATGTAAAATCTTCCGAAGGCAGAGAGGATATCCAAAGCTCCGAGGTAACATAGACGAACCCACATACAAAAAAAAAAAAAAAAAAAAAAAAAACATATACAAAGGGTTTAGATTCAATGTACTCAGTGCCTAGGATATTCAATACATTCAATTTCTGCATCACGGTAAAATCATTAGAGAAGTATGTAGTTTATTTCATATGCAGCGTGTTGCCGCATCAGGAGACTTTTCACATCTCCTGTATTTTTTTTTAGTTAGTTCTTCATTTAATAATTTATCTTAGAAGTCAACACACCGAAAAAAAAAGGCAAAAAATAAAATAAAAATTCATTGCCGCAAGAAGCTTCGACGATGCCACAGCGTGCTTCCGCATTAGGCCCTGGTACTTCAATATTTATGTCTGCGTTGCCGCAAGATGTGTGCCCTGCAGCTGTTCTCAAGAACAAGATGTATGGCCTGTACCTTTCATCACAAAAAGGGGGAGTGAAGTTCAGGAAGAGCAAGTGGATGAGCAAAGGAAGCCATTGCAGATGATGCATCAGCAAGGGGGAGCCACTGCAGATGATGCATCAGCAAGGCAGCCATTGCAGAGGAAAGTTATGCACAAGTGGATGAGCAAAAAGAGCTATTGCAGATGATGCATCAGCAAGGGGGAGCCACTGCAGATGATGCATCAGCAAAGGAGAGCCATTGCAAAAGAAGTTTCATAGATTTAACTATTCCTTCTTTTATTGTTTATTTTAAATTGGTGTGATTCTCTTTTTAGATAATCTTTATCTACATTCTTTTTGTTAGGAAAGAATCTTAGCTTGGAAGTAATTCACTAAGGGGGAGTGTGTTCTACCTTAGTGATAATGCTTAGATATTACCTTACACTTCTAGGTTAAGAGAGTTTTCATTGAGGGGGAGTTGTTCTTATGCTCTTCCTCATGTTTTGCGAAGAAAGATAAAAAGGGGGAGTTTGTTAGTGTAATATGCTACGCAGTGCACTGCCGCAGCGAGTCGCTAGGCAATGCGATGCAGCAGCATACTTACATGATTTTCTCTTTCTTCACATTGTGTACTGTTGTGCATCACATACATTATGTGTGATCTATTTAGCATGTGATCTTGTTGATTCATGCGTATATATTCAACCAACACTCGTCGAGCATTGAAGACCTTGGTGCTGCGTTGAGTGCTACTCATGCTGCAGCAAGATGACACTCATGAGAATGTTTGCTGAAGACTCAAGACGCAATTGTTGCTGCAAGACCTCCAGAAGATATTGACGCAAGGTGTTGCAGCAGTAGCTGAAGTTTGGCCCTGTGCAAGACGTTGCAGCAGCGGTCAAACCAGAATCCCTGTTTTCTAGCAACTGCCTAACAACTCGGTTTTCAAGGGATTTAGTTGAAGACTGAAGACACAGCGTTGCAGCAAGACTCGTTGAAGACGCTGATGCAAGGTGGTGCAATGGTTGTCCTGTCTGCGCAAGGCGTTGCAGCATCGGTCAAAACAGATTTCCTTGGATATAGGAACCAACTTACCTCTCTCTTTTCAAGGGAGTTGGTTACGGTTTTGAGACTATAAATTGAAGGAGTCTTCAGCACATTTCCTCACCTCTTCCAAAAACACTTTTTCATCTTTTCTTCTTCGATTATTCTCATTTCATCGAGAGTGATCGAACCTTTCAACTACGAAGCTTTGTATCTGAACATATTCAGTCGTAGTTTGTTTAGTAGTGTTGGTTGGGTCGAGATCTTTGAATACGATATCTAAGGAATACATGTGTATGTCCGAAAGGTAGTCGATCGTATATTCAAGATCACATTTTGTAAAGACATTCGATCTTTATTAATCATTTTTGCCGTAAGGCACATTCGTATGGGTATAATTTAAATACCCATACAAGATTAATTTCGTTGTCTTCTCTTGCTTTTCGTTTAGTGTGTGTGTGTGTTCGTTTGTTTGTTTTTCACGTTTTTCATTTTTCCGCTGCAATCTTTAATATTGTATCAGAATATAGATTTATATATTTCTGGTATTATATATAATCCACTCAAACAAAGTAAATCAAATAATAAACAAACGAATTTATTTTCTGCAATGCGCTGCTGCAACACCTGAGTTGTTGCTGCTGCTGCAGCGCTGCGTAAGGAGTGCTGCGTATTTTCTCTATAATACCTAAGCACCTCGTCTTACAAAAATATCGAGATTTTCGCTTCCACGTGAACTGGAAAGAGTAATTAAGTTTATCAAAAAAGCTTCTTATTTATCAATAATTGAACTTTTGCCTCCATTTGGGGCAGTTTTTCAAATATTTTCCAGAATTGGCATTTGTTCTCAAGTTATAACTTGACCATCATAATAGAAATTGAATGTGTTCGTTCAAGAGATTTTTTCGTTTTGTTTTGTTAGAATATTTTAACCACAAAGTATGAATTGCATTTTTCTGTGTTATAGTGTGTTGGCACATTATGCACAGCATCTGCCTTGATCTTTATTCTAATTTGCGAAGTAGTTGTGATCGTCTCTAATCACCATAACTCGAGAAAAAGGGAGTCGGCCGGGACAAAGAAAACTCGGCCGATATCTAACATAAACTTCAAAGCAGTTATTGCAATGCAACACAAATGGAAGCACAAAACATTTTTAAAAAGTACATTACATAAAACAACTGCAGTGTTTATATGGAGATAAAAATTTTATTGTTCCCATAAATGTTGCCTTTTTTCGATTTAGTCCTACAGACATACGCGTTTTCAATTTAGTCCCAAACAAATCGAATTGAGTTTCAATTTAGTCTTTTTTGGCCGGAAAATTTAATTTTGGCCGGAATGTGACCACGTGATCTGCACGTGATCGGAGGAGCGGTCATGGCTGTTGACTCAGCGACACGTGTCAGCAGACCATTGGCTCTCGATTTTTAAAAAATAAAAAAATCAAAATACAAAGCTTAATACCTGAATACATTCATTTATTGATTAAAAAAAAGAAAAATACATCACAAATTAGCTATTAATATACACATCAATTAAAATATAATAAAAAAGAGGTAAGGGTATTGACAATATCCCATTGATCGATCGATCGTTTCATTTTTAGGATTTTTTTTTTATGTGTGAGACTGTGGGTGTTTTACAGCAGATATAGTCATCTCAAAACTAATTTTGATTCCTGAGAATTTCCAATTTTTTGTTTAAATTTTTAATTTTATTTTAGGGTTTTTGTTCATCTGTGTGTTTGATTCAAAACGAACAAGGGAAATCAATTGATCTGTTTTCCCGTTGCCCATCTTCTCAGATGGAAGGAAATCTCGACGCCGATCACGAGATGCACTACCTCTCGGAGGAAGCGAGCGCCGGCGACAAGCGGAAACGGGAGGGTCGTCTCCGATCCAAAGTCTGGCAGCACTTCACGAAGATCCTAAAGGAGGACGGCACCACTGCCAGAAGCTCTGCACCTGCTCCAGCCGGAGCGGGACCACCCACCTCCTCCGCCACATCACCGACGGGTTCTGGCCGTCTTCAAGAAAGACGGCAAGTCAACAGCCCCGGGACCCCACCCTTACCTCTTTTTTATTTATTTTTCATTGATGTGTATATTAATGGCGTATTTGCGCTGTATTTTTCATTTTTTTAAATCCAGAAATTAATGTATTTAGGTATTAAGCTTTCTATTTTGATTTTTTTATTTTTAAAAAGTCGAGAGCCAATGGTCTGCTGACACGTGTCGCTGAGTCAGCAGCCATGACCGCTCTTCCGATCACGTGCGGATCACGTGGTCACATTCCGGCCAAAATTGAATTTTCCGGCCAAGAAAGACTAAATTGAAACTCAATTCGATTTGTTTGGGACTAAATTGAAAACGCGCATGTCTGTGGGACTAAATCGAAAAAAGATAACATTTATGGGACCAATAAAATTTTTATCTTTGTTTATATGTGTACCTTTTAATTATTTGTTGGCTTTTTTAATCACAGCAGCATATGCCCTTGCAAACTCAACTTGTCAGCATCATCAGGTAATCCATCAACAAATATGCTATTGCATTGATAACTACTCACCCCTCAAAAAATAAAAAATAAACATTACTGTACTAACAAAACAAGTTTTGGTTGTCATGCTTTTGCTTTTCCCTTTCTGACTCAGCCTGCCGTAGAGTCGAACAAAAAATCCACTTTCTCGCCGCGCGCGCCTCAATCGCACCTCCATAGTCCACGCCATCGACCGTGGAATCATATCTCCGAAAAAGAAGACTGACGGCAGTCGCTTTAAAAGGGTTTCCGTCGCATCCGACTTGTTCTTCTAATTTCTCGCTGCGAAAGCCTGGTAGATCCATTTGAGAGGGTAAAAAGTTCAGACCTTTATTCTGCAGATGATCAACTTGCAGAGCAAAGGAAAGAGAGATAGGGGATTTATGTGTTTTGAATTTATTGATTATAGATATATTTGTTTCATATAATATAACAAAATCTTTGATAGTTTTTTATAATATCAAAATCCGAACTTTTTTTTAAATGTGCTACAATTTACTTCTAAAACATTTATCTCACTCTATCAAAAAAGTATAAAAAAATAACTTAGTTTTATTTATTTATTTTTTATTTTCCTTTTCATACTTTATTATATTTATTTTTATATATATTTTAAATTTATTACTTTTTAATAATAAATTAATCAATTAAAATAGAAATTTCATACATTATATTTTAAAATATTGTAAAATTTATTAATGTCTGAATAATTTAGGTCTAAAGATTTGTTAAGACTTCTATCTGCGGTAGTCTTTCTCCCAACAAGGCACGGGCGCATCGGCTACAGCGAACTTTAAAATAAATAAAACAAGTATTAGTAATAGTATAACAAACAATAAAACAAAAAAAATAGAAGTATATACAGTAAACCCAAATCGATACTTATATTATTATTATTCTTTATTATTATTAAATAATTTGGAAAGGTTAACTATATAAGACCTAATTCTGAATTCAGAGTACGTACGTCTTGAGTTAAGGTTTAAGGGTTTCCAATAATCATGTCGAAAGGATCTGATCGTAAGCGATTTCGTGAGAGTCGATCTCGTGAGTTCGATTTACCTGAACCCGCAATCCAACTCATACAATCTTTCCTCTCCTCAGAACAAGCCGCAAGTACGACTCTCCTCTCCAAGTCATGGCGCAGCGCGTGGCTCACTCGCCTGAACCCTAACTTTTTTTGTACTAACAACCCATACTCCTCCAAACTTGATCCAAAATTCTTGGAGTTCGCGGAGAGGACACTTGAAAGGTACGAGAATTACAATTTCAAGATTCACAGTTTCAGTATGAGCATAAAACTTCTGTCATATTCCTTGGTTTTTGGTACTCTTACGAAGTTGGTTCATAGAGCGTTGAAATTGGGACCCACTCTTCTCACTTTCGAATTCGGGGATATTCACGATGATTTTGAGATACCGGATGAGGTGTTTAGACATGAAAACCTTGTTTCACTAACCGCAAAATGGTGCAGAACCAATCTGCTGAATCGAGAAGACGTTAGTTGTTCGAAGCTTCAATTCCTTAGTTTCAATCATGTTCGGATAAAACGTCCTGATACGATTTTTCATATACTATCGAGCTGCCCTTTGATTGAGGAACTCTCATTGTGCCATGTTAAAGTCGGTGAATCTGTTGGTAATGATGATGGTATGCTCATGACTATTACTAGTCCTCTTCATAGGCTAAACTCTCTGGTGCTGAAAAATGTGGATTTCGACACTACCTTGTTTCTTGCTGACTTATCGTCTAACCTTCCATCCCTTAAAGATTTAACCCTACATGTAAGCGGAGATCGAGAAGAGATAATAATTTCGAGCCCTACACTTGAACGTCTGGACTTTCACATTGGAGAGTATTATGGTTCTAGTTATACGGTTCAAATGGTCAAGCTCGACATCCCGAGTATTCGCAAGTTAACCTTTGCATGTACAAACATTCCTGATGATCTGTCTATTAAATCAAATTCAATGGGATGGGAGTCTTGTGTATCGGTTGCACGTGAAACATGTCTCGATGCCTTGTGGTTCTATAGACTGAGCAACTTCATAGACAAGTTCAAGTTTTCGAGGATATCTTTGCTGTCACTTTATTTTTACTACAGAGGCGCATTTTATCAAGAGACGGGATACGTTCGAGGTTTGCCCATGCATGAAATTGAGAATCTGACAATCCACGTCCGTGAGGTCGTCACATCCCAAAATTGTTGTGCTCTCTTTAATGGCTTGTTCCAGATTTGTCACCCAAAGGTGATCAATATTCTATCCGTGCATACTTATCGAACAAACATTATTAATTTCCTTGTGAAAGGACTTTTAGAAGCACGGGACTCAAAAGTCCTGATCCCATATCACCATTTCATGTCTGGCTTGAACGATCTCAAGGAAGCAAGAGCGCAGGTTTTCGATCGGGCTGTTTCTACGTGGAGGAATGTCACATTGGACTCATTAGCACATGACGACTCAACAAATGTAGAAAATTATCGAGATTTTCGCTTCCACCTGAACTGGAAAGAGTACTGATCAAGTTTAATCCGTGGAGAAAATTAAATATATCGGCAGGAATCAAAAGCTTCTTCGTATTTATCAATAATTGCAATATTTTATTATGAATTTAATTATTCCCTAATTTGTCAATTTTTGTTTGAACTCAAATGTGGTGGCACAATTGCAAAAACATTTGCCTTGATAATTGTTCTAGTTTTTGAAGTAGTTGTGATCGCCTCTCATCACCATAACCCCAGAAAGTAGTTGTGGCAAGTAGTTTTTGCAGAATCCCTAATTTGTCAATTCTTGATTGAGAACTGATTAAGAATCTAAGAAAATTAATCTGATATATTTGTGTAATTCTTGATTGAGAACTGATTAAGAATCTAAGAAAATAAATCTGATATATTTGGGGATAGAATCATATTACGTCCCTCCGAGAATGCCCATTTTCATAAATGGCCATCAACTTTTTTTTCTCAGTCCTTTTGCTACTGTTTCCGGCCAAAAAGTCACGTAAAAGAACGAAATCTGAGAAAAAAAAAGTCTCAAATATCGTCCTTTTTGGCCGGAAACAGTAGCAAAAGGACGATATCTGAGAAAAAAAAGTTGATGACCGTTTATGAAAATGGGCATTCTCGGAGGGACGTAATATGATTTTATCCCGATATATTTGGGTGTACTTTGAATATATTATCTTGGGTTAATTAGTTAATATGAATCACACTCATAAAGATTTCCCTTATATAGTACATGGAAACAGCTGTAGTGTCTCGATGCGTCGGTTAATTAATTGTTAATTAATTAATAAGAAGCTCACATAGTCACATATATATAAATCACACTCATAAAGATTTCCCTTATACATGAAATTGTGGGATTATTGTCCCACAGCTAGTGCACGAAGAGAGAGAGAGACCTATGAAGGTTTCACCTTTAAACCGATTGGTAATAGTATGAGTAACTCCAAAGATTTATAAGATGATTAATTACTAAACAAATTTGAAGAGTTTATAATAAGTTGTTCAACAGCTTATAAATTGTTTTAAAAAACTTATAAACTGTCAAACGGGCTCTAATTGGAATCAATATAATCGTCGAGTCCAAGGAGTTATATTTGAACTTTTGTTTGCGTTTTTATGACGAACTGTACTATCATATATACTCTCTTCAATACTGTGTTGTACTTGTCGCATTCAATGAAGTAAGTTTATCATATTTGATCTAATAGCAAGGCATGTATAACTAGTCATCGTTCGACCGACCGACCAACGCAAGTCCAATGCTGACTTTATCATCAACCGGTCTTTCTCTACTATGGGTTTCCATATATTGTTAATGTTTTGTGAGTACCGTTACCAAGTCCGACTGGTCGATAAAATTCTATGTTTCAAAATTTATGATTAAAATTTAAAAAAGATCATGATTAACTTTAGTATTAAAGCTAAAATGAATGAAGTTGAACTTAAATGAATTAAACTAAACTATACATATATATTAGGATTAATTGGCTAAAGGGCCATTTCTCCAAGGCCATTTGTTTATGAAGCCTTTGACTTAATCAAAAGCTTCTTTTTAATTGTTTTATTTTTTTAATTCAAGTAAACAAGGAAATGTCTATATTGCCCTTATCTCATTTAAAGGAGTAAAATAAAATTCACGATTTTCTGAGGATTTGAACCCATGACCAGTTGACTTTGTTCTAGAAAACAAAATTATTTTCCCGTTGAACCAAGTGAACTAGTTTAAAAAATTTATCAAACTTTAAATATATATATACTAAATAATAATTTCATTTAAATTTTTATATATTTGTCTAGTTTATGGTTTCGAGATAAATTTCATAAAATTTTGATGGTCTTGAGATCGTTTTACCGCGGATGTAAAATTCTATTGATAAATTTTTTTATTTTTAGTTTGATTTAATGAAATTTAATTACTAATATAAAGTTAATTTCATGAAATAACATTTTAATTACTAATATAAAGTTAATTTCACGAAATAACATTTTAATTACTAATATAAATTTAATTTTATGAAATTTAATTATTAATATAAAGTTAATTTCACTAAACAACATTTTAATTACTAATATAAATTTAATTTAATTACTAATATAAATTTAATTTCATGAAATAACATTTTAGTTACTAATATAAAGTTAATTTCATGAAATAACATTTTAATTACTAATATAAAGTTAATTTTATAAAATTTAATTACTAATATAAAGTTAATTTCATTAAACAACATTTTAATTACTAATATAAATTTAATTTAATGAAATTTAATTACTAATATAAAATTAATTTCATTAAATTTAATTACTAATATAAAGTTAATTTTATGAAATAACATTATATAAAATTGATTTTATGAAATTTAATTACTAATATAAAGTTAATTTAATGAAATTTAATTACTAATATAAAGTTAATTTCATTAAATTTAATTACTAATATAAAGTTAATTTCATTAAATAATATTTTAATTACTAATATAAAGTTAATTTAATGAAATTTAATTACTAATATAAAGTTAATTTTATTAAATTTAATTACTAATATAAAGTTAATTTCAATAAATTTAATTACTAATATAAAGTTAATTTCATTAAATAACATTTTAATTACTAATATAAAGTTAATTTCATGAAATTTAATTACTAATATAAATTTAATTTAATGAATTAACATATTAATTACTAATATAAAGTTAATTTTATGAAATAACATTTCAATTACTAATATAAAGTTAATTTTATGAAATAACATTTTTAATTATTAATATAAAGCTAATATAATGAAATTTAATTACTAATATAAAGTTAATTTCATGAAATTTAATTACTAATATAAAATTAATTTCATTAAATAACATTTTAATTACTAATATAAAGTTAATTTCATTAAGGTATATGACATTTAGTCTTAGGTGTATTGAAAATATATCTATCACAATGTGTAATTTCATAGAAGTTGGCTTATATACCACGCATATTGCCTATAGGAGACTTCATACTAAACGATTTAGAATTGCATTAGGTATACTACAATTATGCTTAGGTATGTGTGTTTGGAATTCATGATTAAATCATAGCCATCCGTTCAAAATTCAATAATACAAGAATTAATCACAGCCATCTATTAATTTCAATAAATAAAAAATTAATACATCAAGAATTAATCACAGCCATCCGTTTCAAACGTAATCAACGGTTGTGTTTGTTGATCTGATCCAATGGTCAACTTTATATCACAACCATCAATTCAAGGTAATCAACGACTGAGTTTTGTTGATCCGAGTCCTAGTAATTAATTATAACTTCACGAAAAATAATTTTATATTAGTAATTAAAATATAATTTTATGTAAACTAACTTTGTATTAGTATTTAAAATATAACTTCATCTAATTTAACTTTATATTAGTAATTAATTGTAATTTCACGAAAAATAATTTTATATTAGTATTTAAAATGTAATTTTAAGTAAATTAACTTTGTATTAGTATTTTAAATATAATTTTATGTAATTTAATTTTATATTAGTAATTAATTATAATTTCACGAAAAATAATTTTATATTAGTATTTAAAATATAATTTTACGTAAATTAACTTTTTATTAGTATTTTAAATATATTTTTATGTAATTTAACTTTATATTAGTAATTAATTATAATTTCAAGAAAAATAATTTTATATTAGTATTTAAAATATAATTTTACGTAAATTAACTTTGTATTAGTATTTTAAATATAATTTCATGTAATTTAACTTTATATTAATAATTAATTATAATTTCACGAAAAATAATTTTATATTAGTATTTAAAATTTAATTTTATGTAAATTAATTTTGTTTTAGTATTTTAAATATAATTTCATGTAATTTAACTTTATATTGGTAATTAATTGTAATTTAATGAAAAGTCAATTTTGTGGGTCCCACATTTTTTGAAATTTTGAAATCAGAATTTTTTGGAAGGAAATCGAAAATTTTGGGGGGAAACAAAAGTAAATGAATGTGGGTCCAAAAATTTTTGGGGGGAAATCAAATGCATGTGGGTCCCGTTTACTTTAAATATTATAATGATAAATAGTAGAAGGGCAAATATGGTAATCTATTCATTATTTGATTATTATTAATAAATAATTTGACTTGAGGCCATTTTAAAAAGACTGAATCTCAAAAAGACATTTTCACAAAATCTTCTCCTAAAAAGGCCCGGAGCCTATATATTATACTCTATTAAATTATGAAATTATATTATTAGTATTAGATTATTTATATGAACTTATATTTTTTAATACTATATTTTGTAAATTTGTAATTTTTTTTGGAAATTAATTAATTTAGTTTGAATGGAAAAAACTAAAAATAAATAAAAAGGAACAGACTAAAAAAACAAAAAAAAAAAAAACTATAAACTGAATACGCACTTTGAGGTTGTAACTAGTTTTTTTTATGTGTTTTTAGTTAGGGTTCGTAGCCATGGATGGGTTTGATTTACCGGAACCCATAATCCATGTCGTACAATCTTTCCTCACCTCAAAACAAGCCGCACGAACGAATCTTCTCTCCAAGTCATGGCGCAGCGCGTGGCTCACTCGCCCCAACCTCGACTTCAATCTCGAAACCTTTCATCGAAGCGACTACAAATTGATCTTGTCGTTTGCGGAGAGGACACTCGAAAGGTACGAGAATTCCAACCTCAACATTCACAGTTTCAGGCTGAGCATGCAAAGTCTGAGATGTTGTGATAATGCTCGTGCAACTAAGTCTGAGGGTTGTAATAATCATGTTTATTTTAAATCTATTTTATTTTATTTTTATAAAATCTTAAGGTGAATTTATCAGAGTTGAACTAGACTGAATTGTTCAGCTGAACTTAAATGAAATAAAATTAAATTCAAATCAAACAGCTGAAGTGAATTTTATTAAAATTAATTGAAATTAAATTAAATTCAAAATAACGGTCTTAATATAATTTGGCCTCATCATTTACCATCCGGATTGAGAGGGCGTTTGTTGCACATAATTTGGCCTCATCGATTACCATCCGGATTGAGAGGGCGTCTAATGCGTTGTTGCACTAGACAATACCAAGTGCAATCTTGCAATGGCCAATTTATGTGTAATTATTTACTTTTTGCAATGCAATGAGTACACATAGTGTATATATGTATTTCACATGGTTAATTTCAGGCGAATTCGAATTTTAGGACGAAAAAAAGACTATATTGAATCAATTTTGAACAATGTTGGATGTAATTGAAAAAGTGAAACAAAATGTTACCAAAATGATCACTCCACCATTGTGTGGAGATAAAAATTATTTTGGTCTCATAAAGAAAGTCCTTTTCTCGATTTGTTCTCATTTTGTTTCACTTTCTCAATTTAATCCCGTAAAACTCAAAACGCGATCAATTTAACCCATTTTCAGTCCAGAAAGTCAAAATTAACCATAAATTGGTTGACCGATGAAGGTGTGGCAGTCAATTTGGGGAAATACCGCAAGAAAAATTAGTATGATCCACGTGTCAAAGTGTGAATAATATTTTCAGTTTTCTTTTCTTTTTTAATTACTTTCGTCAAATCACAATTTGACACGTGAATCGCACTAAATTTTCCTAATTTTTTGTCGTATTCCCTCAAATTGTCTGTCACGTTTTTATCGGCCAATCGATTTCTGGCTAATTTTGACTTTTTGAACTTAAAATGGACTAAATTGACCACATTTTGGGTTTTACGAGACTAAATTCATAAAGTGAAACAAAATAGGACCAAATCGAGAAAAATGCTTCTCTATGAGACCAAAATAATTTTTATCTACCACCATTGTGTGACTAAATTAATAAGTTTCTCTATTCTAATTATTATTATTAAATTATGAATAATTAGTAATTCAGACTGGTGCGGGCGTATAAATAATCAAAATCTGAATTCAAAGGTTTTAGTTAGGGCTAAATTAATCCCAATAATGTTCATAGATTTTCGTAAGCGAATTCGCCGTACTGCTGCTCAGACTGATTTACCGGAACCCACAATCCAACTGGTTCAATCATTCCTCACCTATAAAGAAGCCGCACGAACGACTCTTCTCTCCAAGTCATGGCGCAGCGCGTGGCTCACTCGCCCCAACCTCGACTTGGATATGGAAAACTTTTGGGACTACGAATTCTTAGAGTTTGTGGAGAGGACACTTGAAAGGTACGAGAATTCCAACCTCAACATTCACAGTTTCAGGATGAGCATAAAAAATTGGTCATACTCCGCTATTTATGGTACTCTTACGAAATTGGTTCGAGTGTTGAAATTGGGACCGACTCGTCTCACTTTCGAATTCCCGGATTATTATTTTTATCATTTACCGAACGAGGTGTTTAAATATGAAAGCCTCCTTTCACTAACGGCGCAAAATTGTGAAATCAGTCCGAATCGAGACGAGGTATGTTGTTCGAGGCTTCAATTCCTTAGTTTTAATCATATTCGGATAAAGAGTATTTTTCATATACTATCGAGCTGCCCTTTGATTGAGAAACTCTCATTGTGCAATGTGTATGTTGATGTTGATCGTGATCCATATAGTGTTGGTTATGGTCTAGATCTGCTCACTATTATTAGTCCTCTTCATAGGCTAAAGTCTTTGGTGCTGAAACATGTGAATTTCGACACCTTGCTTCTTGCTGACTTATCGTCTAAACTTCCATCCCTTAAAGATTTAACCCTACATATAAGGAGAGATCGAAAAGAGATACTAATTTCGAGCCCAACACTTGAACGTCTGGACTTTAACATTGGAGAGTATTATGGATCTAGTTATACGGCTCAGGTGGTCAAGCTCCATGTCCCAAGGATTCGCAAGTTAACCTTTGCATGTACAAACATTCCTGATGAACTGTCGATTATATCAAATTCAAAGAGATGGGAGTCTTTTGTATCGATAACGAATGTCAAATGTCTCAATGCTTCATGGTTATGCAAACTGAGCAACTTTATAGACAAGATCAAGTTTTCGAGGATATCTCTGTTGTCACTTCATGTTTCCTATAAAGGCCTCTTTGATTACGAGGCGGGAGACGTTCAAGGTTTACCCACGCCTAAAATCGAGAACCTGACAATCTACAACATTGAGTTAATGACAACCAAAAGTTGTTACGCTCTCTTTGATGGGTTGTTCCAGATGTGTCACCCAAAGGTGATTAATATTCGAATCGTGCCTATTTATCGAACAAACATTATTAATTTCCTTGAAAGAATTTTAGCTGCACGGGATGCAAATGTTCAGACCCCAAACCAGTATTACTTAATGCACGGTTTGAATGAATACATCAAGGAAGCTAGAGCGCAAGTTTTCGATTGGCATGTTTCTACGTGGAGGGATGTCACAGTGGGCTTATTACTAGACGAGAACTCAACAACTTTAAGATATTCTCAAGATTTTCGCTTCCACCTGAAGTGGAAAGAGTAATTAAGTTTAACCAGTGCCAGAAATCAAAAGCTTATTCGTATTTTTATCTTGAATGTTTTTGTTCAAGATTTTTTTTTTTTGTTTAGAATATTTTAACCACAAATTTTGAAATGCATTCTTCAGTGTTGCAGTGTGGTGAGGCACATTCTGTCTGCCTTGATAATTGTTATTATTTGCAAACTAGTTGTGATTGTCTCTCATCACCATAACCCTTGAAAAGGAATCCGGAGAAAGCAAACTCGGCCGATATCTAACTTAAACTTCAAAACACTTTTATTTAAATGCAGCACAAATGGAAACAGAAAACATTTAAAAACAAGTACAGTACATTGCATAAAACAAGTGCAGTGTTATATGTGTAGCTTTTAATTATTTGTTAGCTTTTTTAATCACAGCAGCATATGCCTTTGCAAACTCAACCAACTTGTCAGCATCAGGCAAGACATCCTTCACAGCATCAACAGCAGAGACACGGCGGGCCCACTCGAACAAACACGGAGTATTTGATTCGTCGATCAAACTCATGTTCACCATTTTTTTCAACATTTCGAACCAGCCCAAGTAACTTCCCAGCACAATGTCCAAGTACCCGATTTCGTCGCCTCCAAAGTATTTGCTGCCTCTGCTGCTATTTATAAGCGCATGTTTTTCAAGCACAGCAAGCGACCAATTAGCTGCCTCCAGGGGTATTGCCGTCTTTTCAGCTTCTTCTCCACTGGCCACACTCAGAAAGATTGCCCTTATACCAGGATACAGCTGCAGCATCCATTATTCCGTTTCTTAATTAATAAGAAGAAACTCGTATATATGTAAATCGCGAAATGAATCATTAGTTGTTTCAGGGAACAAACCTTATCATCTATGTACTCTGCCCAAGAACGGGCTGTGGCCCGATCGTGAGGATCAGAGGGGAGAAGGGACGGCCCGTTCGCTGTCCACACTTCGTCGATGTATTGAACAATGAGGAGAGACTCGCATACGGACTTGCCATTGTGGATTAGAACCGGGATTTTCTTGTGAACAGGGTTGGCCTCGAGAAGTCGTTGGCTTTTGTTGCTGAGATCTTCTTCGACGAATTCATAGTCGATGGACTTTAGATTGAGTGCCATTTCGACCTTGAGGGATAATGGACTCGCCCACATTCCAAGAACCGTAACAACGCCGCTTTTCGCCATATATAGTTGTCGATTCTTGATTGATTGGTTAAGAAGTGATTAAGAATCTGAGAAAATTAATCTGATGTATTTGTGTGTACTTTGAATGTATTGTCTTAGGTGCTTATTATATAGTGCCATCTACTATCTTAATCGGTAATGCATCACCTCAGCAGTGGAACCTTCTAAACTAGGTTGACTGGTGACTGGTCCAACAATTCTAGAAGTAGATGATATGTTTTTTAAATGCAAAAATTGACTTGAAAAGGTTACTGATGTACAAAAAAACAAATATGACCCCAAATGAAATGCGAAATTGTTGAATTAAAAAATAGTTACAAATGAAATAGTGTTAATGAAAATAAATAAATAAATAAAATTCAAAAGTTGCATTTTTAATTATTATTAAGAGCTCTTCAATAATTGAGTAATTTCATACAAGGCAAAAAATCACTTTAATTCAACATTTTTTTTAATATCAATCTCGTTGTAACTTGTAAGTGAACGTTGTCCAAATCACATGAAATTGATATCAAACGAATAGTAGACATTTATAAGCTTAATGATATAGTTTAATTGAAGTTTCAATATCGTTTGCTATTGTTTTCATATTTTGTTATGTGGTTTGAGTTATCGTATCAGTTTGAGTTTGTCGAAAATAATTCCTACATTAGTTATATTATGTTATAATGAGATTATGGTGAAAGTTTGAGGCCATTCAGATAAGTAACGAAGTTTAGAGAGCGAATTGTGTAAAAGGAGCAAAAACCAAATATAACTGATTTAACTTTTCAAAATCTCTCAACAGATTTTATTAAATTTAATAAATTTATTGAATTCGAATAATTCCTACATTAGTTACTAGTTGTATTATATTAAATATAATTAATTTTCTTTATAAAAATATAATTAGTTTGACTTATCAAAATCTCTTTTAACAGATAACTTTTAAAAACTAAAACTCAAATACGAAAATTAATTATAAGAAAACAATATGGTCATTTAAAAAGAGTATTACTCAAATTAATTTATATAAAATAATCAAAATTCTATTAGGAAAATTGATCAACATCATATTTTGCTTAAAAAAGATTATTTATAAATCATAATAATAAAGCAAGCAATAGAAATGAATAATCAACTAGAGAATATCAAATGAGAATGAAGTTAGGGAACTAGGTTCTTTTGATTACGGGAGATGAGTCGACACACACCCAAAATCTTAGATTTTCACAAAAATGATGTTATTTAGGTATGATTGCGTTGTCCACTAGTGATTCACCTCGAGGAGGTCCTCAACACGAGACGACATTGAATCGTACCTAAACATCGCTTGAGACAAGCACGCGATCCACTAGTGATGTGCTTCGATGGGGATATTCAATATGAGACCCCACAAATCGAATCGAACGACTCCTCGATTCGTTAAAAAACCTCAAAACATTCCCGACTCAAACCCCTAATTAAACAAAGTGCCTTAAAACCTTAACAATAACCTAGCTACTCATATCAACCCAATCAATTAATCATGCAATACATAAATAACCCATGATCGAAATAAGCTCACAAAGGTGTTGCGGAGATGAGGCGAGAACGAGTCGTGCTTCTTGAATCGAGCCGAACATCTACGTGTCACCCGAAGAAGATGCTCCGATAGAAACGACGGGCTCGGCGAGATGAACGATGTTTGTAGATGATATTTTGTGAGACGATAAATCGATTGAGAGGAATTTAAATATTAAAGCTTAAGAAATCAAGAACAATGAAAATTTCCAAGAACAATTTCAAAAACAAAAACAAAGAGAATGAGGTAAGGACAAAATCTTTACACCTAACATACGTGTCTTATAGTGCAACATGCACATTGTCTCCCAAAAATCCTAGGTGGAATTGTCCAAAAAGACCTTCAAAATGCCTTTAAATGGGTTGATCAAAGATGGGTCAACGCGGGTCAACTCTGATCAACATAGTGAAAAACAGGTTCCACGCGCCGCGTAAGTAATCTACGCGGCGCGTAGATTTGCTTCGATCAGGTTACGCGCCGCGTAGGTGGGATGTACGCGGCGCGTATTTTGGCTTCGATCAAGTTACGCGGTATGTAAGTCTGCTTTGAAAATGTTACGCGGCGCGTAGATTTCTTCCTTGATCAAGTTACGCGGTATGTAAGTCTGCTTTGAAAATGTTACGCGGCGCGTAGATTTCTTCCTTGACTCGTTTTCCTCGTTTTCCACTCTTTTTCGATCGACAACCTTTCCGAAGCCTAGAAACACACAAATAAAGTGAAAATCACACAAAATTAACATCTAAAACTTAAACAACTCAACACACGAATACATAAAACTTAAGAAAAAGTCGCACAAAAATGTGCGAAACACAGGTATATAACCCTAATCGAGTTAATTAATACTCCACTATTATTAAATTATTGAAATTGTGCTAATATACACTTTAAAATGTCTTATTAACATTTTTGGATTGCATAAATATATATACATTTTTATATTTTTGATATAAAATTAAAAAAAAAAAAAAATCATACTCCATAGAATTTTAAAACTTTTGAATACTTGATTATTTTTGTGAACACTTCTTAAAATTTGTATAGAATATATTAATATTTTAATAGATATTTAAAATTTGGAATTTAAAATTTGGAATTGAATATTTTTAGGGTAGCGCTATTCGCACCCCTAAAAACTCTAAGTACACCACTCTACTAAATTCACCTCTTTAAAATGTATTTATTTCATTACTTTTACTTAATACACCACCCTATTATATCTATTATACTTTTACTAAAAAAAATTAAAATACAACTTTATTAATACACCCTAATTAATATTCACTCTCGTCTAGAGTTTTATCTTTCAACTCGAACCCTCGCACCAAGAACTTTGTCTACCTCGCCAAACCCTCGTGCATGGAGCCAACCTCCTCCATGATCCAACCATACGTCCTGTGCAGTTTCTATTTTCCACATCATACTTCTCTCCTCGATCGTTTCTTCTCCTCCAAGTCCAAGAAGGACCTAAGAGCATCTCCAATGCTAAAGCCCACTTTTTATTTTTTCTGGACCCAATTACATGACATGTCATTCAAAATGGGCAAAGATAAAAAAAATGGGCAATTTCATTCAATGCTATGCACATTTCCACCTTTTTAAAGACCAATTAAATTATGAGTGAAGTTAATTAAATATTCAAACAAATTCAAAAAGTGAAAAAGCTGCCATGAATAGTGAAAATGGGCATGACCACCATAGAGGTCATGCCCACTTTTTTCATTTTTGCTCCAATGGTAATTTTTGTATTTTTTGAAGCCCAAGTCCATTTCACGTGAGCCAATGCACCCAAATGGGCACCATTGAAGATGCTCTAAAGCCCAAAAATGAGATCGAAAAAAGCAGGGTCAGCCCGCTGCCCGAGCTCATGGTTGAGCCCAGCAACACCCACTCCATTTCCTTCCTTGGGACCCACGAGTAGTACCTCGCAACCAAGATTGTCGAGGGGAGGGTCACAGAAGAGCGGTTGGCTGGTGGACGTTCGGAGTTTTTTTGTTCGAGCTGTTGTAACACACAAAGTTATTTGGTGCCACACACACAAAGTTGCGAACAATAAAACTAATCACACTCCCTAAAAAGAAAGACGAATCCAAGTTAGAAGCAAATCGAATTCTCGACATCGATCTTACCTAACATTAGAATCACCTACAAAGGCAACAATCCCAATAGACAATAGTCATAACAGCAACAAGGCCATCAAGGCCACAGGACAAGCCCGACAAGGCGTAATCATCGAAAAAGTAATAAGGCTTGGCCTTGGAAATTGGAATTAATACCCATGCTGATAATCATATCAATCCTTTTGGTTTATAATTGCATTGAGAATCTATCTAAAATTATTCAACAATATGAAGAAAGAAGTATTTGATATGAAAATTCTTGAAAAGTCTTGAAAATTCGGACTTGGGTTAAATTAGGGTGTATCGGAGGTAAAGACTTCTCAGCTCTATCTGTATCGGAACTAAAAAAAAGATGGAGTAAGTTTTAGGTTAATAAGGGTAAATTAGACATTTAAATCGATGGCATAATTGTAAATATTAAAAAGTTGATGTATTTAGATGTGAAAATAGCGTTACCCTATTTTTAAGGGTGGTCGCACCCATTTTTCCTCTAAGTACACCTTCACGTATTTTTTATTTTAATTATTTATTATTTTACTTAATACACCACTATTGTTTTCCTAATTTACCCTTTAAAATTAAAAATAAGTTTATATATATGTAATTAATTGTAAAAAAGATAGGAGTATCTTTTATTTGAAGTAACGTCTGCTCTTCTTGGTCGGTATATTCGTGTTCATCGGTATTAGGCTGTCTCGAGGCAGAGCGACATATGGGTGAGGGTGAGCATCCGAATGCAATGGGGGTTGATGTTGCAGAGCTCCTTCAATTCCCGTTGAACAAATACTTGAGCAACTTCTGGACACTTTGGGGATTCGTTCCCTATCGATCTTCGAGTCTCCGGAACAGCCGAACACGTCCAGCCGAACCCCGAGTTCGCGTTAGGGCTGGATCCTTAGGAAGTTATGCACTTTAGAGGCTTTTCAATCGGAAACGTACATCATAAACCCTGAGTATAAAATGGAGTGGGCCCTCGATAAACTAGGAGGCATTGAGGGTAGAAGTCTTGGAAAGGCTTTACTTTGAGGAGAAATTAGCTTTCAGGTTCTTCACTTGGCGAGAGCATTACGGTCACGAGCCCGAGTCGTATAACAAGATGATCGAAATATAAATTATTTATTAGCTTTCAGCTTTCAGAAGTTCGCAAAGAAGAAGAAGATAAGAGTGAAGACGTACGTACCTCTGTGTAGTTTGGTTCGAGAAAGTCAGTGTCAAGGTTAAACCGAACGCCGACACATATAACATTCTGTTCTTTGGGTCAGAAACCCTAAGTTTGATTAGACATGTATTTTTAATTTTAAAGGTAAATTAGGAAGACTAAGATGGTGTATTGAGTAAAAATCGTAAATAATTAAAATTAAAATATTTAGGAGTGTACTTAGAGTAAACGTAGGTACGAATAGCGCTACCATTTTATGTTGTAGAACGACGATGTATAGTACGAACAATATGCGGAACCCCGAATATAACTCAACAATAAATAAAGAAGGAGACAAGAAAAGAAGACAAGGAATTTACGTGGAAACCCAAATCGGGAAAAACCACGGGAGGAACGACGAGAACTTTCACTATAATATTGCCTCACGATTACAATGATTGATATCCACTCTAAAACCCTCTAATCTCACACAATATTATCTCTCTCTATGATGGTATTAACTTGTGTTAACTCGTGTTCTAATTATGTCTATGGAGATCCCTATTTATAGGTGTAGAAAACCCATAAATTAGGTTACCAATAGGAATAGGAATAAACCCTTTTTCCTAATATATGACTCCTAAATCCATAAGGAATAGAATTATATTATATTAAATATAATTCTAATTTTCCTAAATAAGGAAACAAAATTCCTACGGATTCGAGTCATATTTTAACAATCTCCACCTTGACGAGAAACCGCGAAATCCCATCGCTCATGTGAAATCACATCACATGTAACACAAAGCCGCGAAATCCCATCGCGCATGCGAAATCTCATCGCACATCAAACCATAAAGCGAAATCACATCGCCCTCAATAATCTCGTCCCTCGTCTTCCTCCAAATGCCCCAACGGGCCTAGTTCCTAGAAGTCTGGACCATCAAAGGTCCCCATGAATCGGAACGTACATACCCGAGTGTCTTCTTCGAATTGTGAGCCCAATTCGAGATATACCCTCTCGACCGCTTTCCAAGCGCACATGGCTCACCAGGTTTATAAACACTCCATAGATCGAGAAACACTCGATCCTTCTTGTCGACTTTCCTCACATGCCCAAGCCGCACATGGTCTAGTCGTGTAGACTCTTCACCCGAGAGCCTAGTTTTTCCCACGGTTACTTCGTTCACCGCTTCATCTTTAATCAGCTTGGTCACTCCGGCCTTACTTGGTTGCGCGCCTCTAAGCCGGATAGACTCTTCTACCAAGAGTCGGGTTTCGGCCCCGGTTACTTCCTTCACCGCGCCTTTTTGGAGGACATAAGGTCGTCTCGCCTTTTCGTCTCCTCCCAACACTACCAAAGCCTCTTCGGTAGCCTCATAAACTCCACCTTCTCCGGTGTAGCTTTTATCAACCTCGGTTACTTCCTTCGCCGAGCTTCCATCGAGGACATAAAGGCGACTCGCCTTTCTCTTTCCCCGCAATATTACCAAACCACCTTTGGTAACTCTTAAAACTCCACCTTTACAAGTGAGTTTATAGCCCTTCATATCAAGGGTACTCAAGGAAATCAAATTCCTCTTCAAGTCAGGGACATGTCTTACCTCGCCTAACGTGCGCACCGTGCCATCGAACATCTTCAAGCGGATATTTCCAATCCCTTCGACCTTGCACGAGGTGTTATTAGCCATAAACACCGCACCATGCTCCAAAGATTCATAAGTCTCGAACAACGACCGGTCCGGACACATATGAAACGAGCAACCCGAGTCTAAGATCCAATCACCACAAAAGTTGGAGTTCTCGCCTAGAGCCATTAGTAGTTCTCCATAAAAATTCCCATCTACTAATCCAACGTCACCGGAATTCCGATTACCGGAATTATTGTTGTTGCTCTCCTTTTTCTTCCACGCGTAGCACTCCGACTTTATGTGTCCCTTCTTCTTGCAATAGAAACACTCCTTATTCCCGTGTCGCGACTTCGAATTCCCCGAGTCGCTCCCTTTATCATGGTACTTCTTTTGGACGCTAAGTCCTTCACCCACATCGGGCATACCATCCTTGTTGGACTCCATCCTTTGTACGTTTTCCCTTGACGAGAGAGCCGAAGTTACGTCTTTAAACGTGAGACTATCTCGTCCATAGAGAAGCGTGTCCCGAAAAGCCGCCATGGAGGGGGTAGCGAGCATAACATCCAAAACGCAAGATCATCATCTTCGATCTTCACGCCAATTTTCCCAAGGTCAGCTACACGCTCCTTGAATCTCGCTATATGGTCTTGAATCGACGACCCCTCCGCCATCTTGAGGAAGTAGAGACTTCTCTTCAAGTGATGCTTGCTGGACACCGTTTTCTCAACGCACATCGATTCCAACAACTCCCATAATTCCTTTGCGGTCTTCGCCTCCGTCGTTTCCTCAGTCAACGAATCCGAAACATGAAGCCCTATGGTCGCCATAGCCATCTGATCGAGCTCCACCCACTCGTCATGCTTCATGTCTTTCGGCTTGTTGTCAATACCAAGTAGAACAATCTCTTGCTTAAGAGATCTGAGGACTAACCTCATCTTGTATTGCCAAATAGGAAACCTCGTGTTGAGACTTAAATTCGGTAGATCGTACCTCACGCTCGCCATCGAAACCAAAGCTCTGATACCACTTTTTGTAGAACGACGATGTATAGTACGAACAATATGCGGAACCCCGAATATAACTCAACAATAAATAAAGAAGGAGACAAGAAAAGAAGACAAGAAATTTACGTGGAAACCCAAATCGGGAAAAACCACGGGAGGAACGACGAGAACTTTCACTATAATATTGCCTCACGATTACAATGATTGATATCCACTCTAAAACCCTCTAATCTCACACAATATTATCTCTCTCTATGATGGTATTAACTTGTGTTAACTCGTGTTCTAATTGTGTCTATGGAGATCCCTATTTATAGGTGTAGAAAACCCATAAATTAGGTTACCAATAGGAATAGGAATAAACCCTTTTTCCTAATATATGACTCCTAAATCCATAAGGAATAAAATTATATTATATTAAATATAATTTTAATTTTCCTAAATAAGGAAACAAAATTCCTACGGATTCGAGTCATATTTTAACATTTTACAATATAAAACATTCCCGTTGAACTTGATCGAGACTTATGGGATGAATTTCTAAGACATGCATATTCTCCTTTCAATAATTTATTATTTAGGAGGAGTATGTATATGGGTCATGGGTGCATATTAATATGTCAATACACTCCCGTGACATGAATCTATGTACTTAGTCGTCTCATGGATCTAATTTTGACTTTTAAACCATAATTTGAGGATGACTTGCATTTTTTTCTTTATTTATTTATAATTAAAAGATACTTCATTTTTTTCATTTCAGAAAGGTGCGACTTTTTTTGACACTATAACTAATATTACGTTTTGTATTTAATCAAAAAATAAAAGATAAAAATATAAATTTAAATTGAAAAACAAAGTATTTGTGGGTAAATTTAAAAAATAAGTCAATAAATTATGAATAAAATTATATTTTAAAATAAAAAATTATAATATTTTTTTTTGGAGTATATCAAGAGAGTTGAAACACACACCCAAAAAAAAAATGTATTACGACTTATACAACATAGGGAGTAGAAGAAAATGTGCATGTAATAAAGGGCACTTTCATCTCTTTAATTTAGAATATCTCACCTTTTCAAAAAATATAAGAATATACAGTTTTTTGAAACAAATCTAAAAAGTATCTCATATTGAACATGCTTTCATTCTACTGAAACCATATTTATCGATTAAATTGGCAATCAATGAAAAGTTAGTCTTGTGTTCTTTTGACTCGAATTTGAAACAAAAATGAACTTAAATTAAATTTAAAATAACATAACATAAAAATATTGAAAAATTTGCGCATTTTATAAAAAAAAAATCACACTCAACGAATGTATTTCCTTTTATGATTTGTGCATTTCATAAAAAATTGGTGCATTTCATAAAAAAACTCTCCAAACTTAATTTCAATTTTGATAAATACATAGTTAAAAAGAGAAATCTCATTATTTCAAATATTAGACAAAAATCTTATGATGCCTTCATGGACAATGAAGTTTCCAAATACGAATATATGAGAATTTGGCCTTGGAAAATCATGCACACGATCTTCCAATTGACATTGATATCCATACACAATTAAGGATTCATAAATTGAATGGGATTTAATATATATAGAATTATGAAATGATAATCACTTTTATTTTAGTCGAAAACTTAAATGTTAAAGTTGGGACAGATCAAAAATAAATTATAAAGAAATAATGCATATTAAGTTGAGACTTAAGTAGAGATAATTAATTACTAAGAATCAATTCATATTAAATTGTGACATAGATGATACAGTTACACAAGGTGTACCGAGCTTTCGGTACACCGTCAATCAAAATACGCCACATGGAATTATAACATTAATTAATTAAATAATTAGTATTTTAATTATTATTAAATTGAATTATTAATTAGGAAAATAAATCTTTAAAATCTTTTAAAATAGTCAAAAATAAAATCAATATTATATTTTCAAATATTAAATATACTACAAAATTTATAAGATTTTTTCCTATTATATTATTATTAACAAAATAAAAATAAATTAGTATATATTATATATATATATATGTATATATATATATATACTAAATTGAAAAAAAATAACGTAATAAAAAAAACATTAAAAAATATTAAAATATATTTCATTTTTTAAAAATAAAATGATATATTATAATTAATTTTTTAATTTTACATTAAAATTATACTTCACACTAAATTTAAAAAATGTCAATTCGTTAAAAAATAATATTTAAAGTAAAAAAACATATTTTAATTTTTAAAAATTATATATACTTAACAATAATAATAATATATATATAATATTGAAAATTGTGCTATTATTGTTATATTTAAATCAATTACTATGCGATTTTTATTTAAATTAATTTCAAATACTATATACAATTTAAAAATATTATCGTAATAGAGATCTACGCGCAAGTTATCTTTATCATTTTATTTTTTATGATTATTCATCAACGTTAAGTAAAAATGATTTTTATAAGTTTATTTTTGTATTATTTTTAGAAAATGTCACGTTCATTCATTTTGATTGAGTTTAATTTTCTTAAAAAAATATTGTAATATTTGAAAATTACATGTAATTTTCCTCTAACACCTAATTTTAAAATTAAAAACATACAGTTTATTCATTGAATTAAAATAGTTATATTTTATTTTACTTTTTACTATCTATATTACATAGAAAATTTATATTTTTTATAAGGAAATTAATTTTTAGTATTTTTGAATTTATAATTAGGTATTAAAAATTATAATAATATATGTAGTTTTCTAAACTTAATATGAATACCTCATGAATTCTTTAATTTTGTGAAAAATAAATATTTATTTTATTTAATATATTTATTTAATTTCACAAGTTGATAATATATATTTGAAAATTAAATGACATTTTACTATATTGTTTAATTTAATCTTGCGTGATTACAAATCAAGTGAGTTATTGTTAACAAAAATGAATAATATTATTGTTAACAAAAAATTGAATGTCAATTCGTTATATAATATTATTTTTGTTTGAAACGAAATAAAGTTATAAAACCATACTGTATTTACTTAACATTGATGCATAGTTATACAAAATAAAATATATAAATAAGTTGTCGCGTAGATCTCAATTGCGACAATATTTTAAAATTAGTATAATAATATTCGAATTAAATACTATGACATTTTTATTTTATTTAAATATATAATTAAAAGTGAGATAATATTAAAAATTGAGCTATCAATAATATTTAAATCAAAACATTACTTTTATTTAAATTATATTATTTCTATTTTAAACAAATAAGAAACATAATATCACGTAATAATATTAAAATATTTTGACATGAATAGTTTTTCTTACAATTAATCCTAAAAAATAAAATTAATCATTGATATTTGTATATAAATAACGATAAAATAAAAAATTAATAAAATTATTTGACTCAATTCCAGATTTGATTTAAATTTTTATAGTTCTTAAAAAATTAAATACTAAAATAAATATTATTATGTATTATTTGTTCAATATATAAATTACTAATTATGAATTCATTTTTATTTCATATTACATATATCTATTTTATTGAATAAATCAGTCATTTTAAAACAATAATTATCACGTAAACATATATTATTCATATTTTTTTAATATTTTTATTTATAAATTAAATAATTAAACTAGTGTATATAAAATTTAATAAGATATACATTAATTTTATTTAAAAAATGAAATATAAATATTTTAAAAAAAATAAGTTTTTTTTTTAATTTTTTGTACATTATTTTTTAAATTTAGTATATATATTATTTTATTTTATTTTATTTGTTAGTTACTATTATAAAGGAAAAAATCTCATAAATTTTGTAATATATTTTATATTTGGAAAGATTATATTAATTTTATTTTTTGAACTTTTTAGAAGATTCTTATGATTTATTTTCTTAATTAATAATTCAATGTAATAATAATTAAAATACTATTTATCTAATTAATTAATTTAATAATGACAAATGTCACATTTTTATTGGCGGTGTACCGAAGGCTCGGTACACCTTGTGTAACTGTAGCATTTTCCATAAATAATACTACTACTATCTATTTTAGAAAATTTAGGCAAAACATTATAATATTGAATTAACTATTACAGTACATTATTACTTGTCAAATATCATGAAGATCGACAATGGTATTAACTTTTCCCAGAAGGGATAATTTATTCTTTAAAGATATATTACAGTACAATCTAAGTTTGATTTATGAGTAAAAAATATGTTAGAATTTTTTTTCATACAAAAATATACTTTATAAGAATCGTATGAGCTCTACAAGTCCAAAATAGTATGTCTTCTACCGAATCAAATCACTGAAAAGTTTATATTTTTATGGCCTAGTATAATATTCTCTCTCCTCCAAACTAATAGTCACACTTCTTTCACAAAATACAAAAAAAATGTGACTATTTGTTAGGTTTGAAGAGAGTATACAATATATTATAATATTACTTTCGTCCAAAAAACATTAGCACCCGGAAACAATATGAGTATATTAAAAAAATAATACTTTTTAACTTTTTTTTATCAAAAAATAAAAATAAAAAATATAATTTTTAATTAAAAACTAAAATAAAATAAAATAAGTGTGGTTAAAAGTGTGTATAATTAGTTAGAGGTTATATATATATATATATATATATATATATATATATATATATATATATATATATATATACTAGGGCCGCTCGTCTTGCCGTGCAAGACGAAGGCCCGTGTGACTCAGTTTACACACAGCGCGAAATACAATGCAAAATATTCAGTGTATTAACAGGGCAAAACTAAAACGGTATGGTTTAAATTACATGATACATAAGATATAAATTTAACCTTCTATGCAAAATAAGTTACAAAATACTAAAACAAATAGTGAAGAAAAACAAATAGTGACTTCAAAATATAGACATTGATAAGTAACAAAATGCAGGTTAAATAATGAAATGTTAAATTATTGCCATCGTTATTTGAATGATGCAAAGAATATTAAAGAAAGTAAGAGCCCTCATAAGTAAAAACCTGCAAAATAAACAAGGTTTTCTTGAGCGGGTTTGAAAGCTCAGGCCTCATTTAAGAGAACAACAAAAATCAATAACCACCCAACATAGAATATCATTTAAAATGAGCTCAGAAGATGGATAAGTAAGAATCATATTAGAGAACATGTAGTGCTAGTTCGGCTTAGTGAAAAACATTGAAAGAAGTGCAAGCAAGAGGTTCTCAGTGCTACACTAAACGGGTTGGTGATTATTTTAGTTTATACTTTTTAATGAAAATAATAATAAAAGAAAATAGTACCTCTAAATAGTGAAAATGAAGACGACAGGATCTTTGATCTTGGTGACCACCGGAACAAATCAAAACTTGTATACCAAGAAATAGAGAAGAAATCAAACCTAATTATAAATTCAACAGAAATTTTAATATTTCGTAAAACCTTCATATCCTCATTTAATTAATTAATTAGACAACTAAATGCAAGAAGAAATCAAATGTGCATCTCAATTTTCGTCGCAACTTTTAATGTTGCTTATGCTCATATAGATTATTTAGAAAATCCACATTTGAGTTTCACATAAATTACAAATAAACCTTTTTTTATCTAAATTTTAATACGAACTAACCAACTGAGATGCCGTAAAGGCAGTTTGCAAAAGTACTACGTTACTATAATTTGAGGAACACAGAATAACACAAACCAGTTCATATGTCATTCTGAGTTTCTTTTGCTCTCTTTACAGCAACAATATCCGTATAACGAGCTATCGATCTAAGTACCACAGAACAATCATTTAAAAGTAAAATATACGCAAATTATGTCTCATCAAAGGTACGGTTGAATGATGATACCTTATGGTTATCCTTTAAAGCAGTTTCGAATTGTTTCAGAAGGCTTATCTGACCTCCGAGAATTGAGATTGACACTTTAACTCCTGCAGCAAGATCAATTTCTAGTTGCATATTGAGTCTTGAAACTTGCTAAAATTATCATTGAGTTACTAATTATAACTTTACCTCGAATACCTTCGACCGCAACAAACGTAGGATGTAATAACACCATAGCCTGGATTAAATCGGGCGACTTTGCAAGGTCGGCAGTAACCTTGCCTACCTTGCCTAAAATGATATTCGAATGTCGTAAAATGTGAGGTGGATGAATACAAGATGTAGTGCTATAATTTGTAAACATACACACTAACACATACACACACAGCAACACACAAACATCAACACACAGCAAAGAAAGGAACATATTCAAACTCGTACACACACAATTACACATCATCACACACAACAACACACCGAGCAACACACAAATATACAATTAAAAAGACAAAAACTAAAAAAACATTAAAAGTAACAGGCATGGGCATGGGCTTACCTTACCGGCCGTCGAAGGTGAACGGATCAGGTGGTGGCTCGTCGGAGATGGTGGTGTGGTGCAGTTGCTGGAGGGCTTGTGGGAGCTGCTGTTGCTCGGAGTTCTTTGGCTCCGGTCGATTCAGTAAACCCTAATTCCAGTCCCCACTTCCGCCATCATCGCGGCTCACACGATCGAGCGGGTGGCCTGCCACAGCTAGCCTCGCGATGGAGGCCTTGGTCAGGATCGATAAGACCACGTTTTCGATTATTTTCCTCCGGACCATCCTCGATCTTGAACTCCTTCCGCCACAATCGAGGTTGAGCCCTAAATTAAAAATCAAAATCGTTAATAGCAATTGAATTCAACACATCCAAGAAATCAAGGAAATTTGAATGGATTGATTCTCAGGAATATAAAATAAATGAAAGGATGAATTGAGATTGGAGACACGGAACTTGCGGTGGTGATTGTACGAAGCCGGAATCGGGAGCAATTGAAGAGAAGAACGAGAAAGGAGATGTAGATCTATTTTGTTAACACAAGAGATAATGAAATTAATTAATTTAATTCTTTATAACATATTTATTTAGCGGTAAAGAAACACCTGGAGTTGCACGTGGAGTGATGTAGTCAATTGTAGGAGGTATTTTTTTTTTTGCATTATTTAAAGCTGTAATTTAGATACACTCACCTACCTACAGAATAGATACAAGGCATAAAGAGAGTTAGTTGACACGTGGCACTAAAACCTTGTCTTTATATATATATATACTAGAAAATCTTCCGTCTTGCATTGCAAGACGGGGCCCAGCTGATTTTAGAATTTTGCTAGATAATAGAAGGATGAAGAGAAAATAAATAAATCTACCAGTTGCTATATTCCTAAAATACTTTACAAGGAAACATAATGAATAGTGAATTGATTACAAAGAATTTGTAACTCCAATAACAGTCCATGAGAAAGTATTTAAGACAAGATTGTTCGCGTATTAAAGAGATCGTGTTATCAATTAAGTAGATAAATACTCTTGTACAAAAAGAATACAACTTTTCTTCATATTTCCTATGAAATGATCATCCATACCAATAAACCAAGAATAAATAAATAAATCACAATAAACTGCTTACATTAGATGGTAAAATCATATATTCAAGTCAAACAATCTGAATTAAAAAGAAAAACAAATTCAAAAAATGGTTAATAGGCAGTGGTCACGAACTCATAAGCACATTAGCTTTCTGAATAATGTGACTATCGTTGTTATAATACTCCTAGGCAATTTATAAAATACGATACTCGTATTTTGAGGCATTTTCTAAAGAGACGACAGACATACACTCAACGTTTTCAAAACAAATAAATATAGTAAAACAAGATAAAAAAAAATTAAGAAAAAAAATAACAAAAATTAACAATAACAATTAACAATGCTAATAACTTATGAGAAGAAAATGTTGAACTCTTCTACACTTGAGTTTTATTAAAAACATCTCTCTTACATAAACATGACTTGTGCTCATCAGCAAGTTTCCTCGCCGATCGAAACGAATCAAGTAATCACACAATTTATAACAAACAAAATAGAAACCTTTTTTTGATACAATACCAAATTACCGAAAATAAAATGAGCTCCAAAATAATCAACTCTAAAAGTATCTCTCCCAGATAAATTCAAAAAAATAAATCAATCCATTCCATTCAGTAAACCTATACATTTCAGTAAATTAAATTTCTGAAACAGATAGAAAAAACCCGGAAGAAACCAACCAATAGCAAATGGAAATTGCAGAATGTGCAAATAATTACCAGTGAGAACGGCTTCTGAACTCGTTAGCATTGGTTGATCCAACAGATATTGCTCGACTTCCAAACGACTGGAGCAGGCCCCAGACTTCATCTGTGACATATACACGAGCTTCAACAAGCCCAAGGACTTCTTCAGTACCCTCAGCTGATTGTTTTATATCCAACCTACATTTTCAGGAGTAGAGTAGAACCATATTCATTAAAATTTAAACAAAATGAACTGAACCAAATAATTATTAAACATTGCATAATGATCCAATTTTAGTACTTCATTGCCACAATTCTTATTTAAATTTATTTTTTCATTTAAAGGAGAAATTCTTTCTAGTTTACTTAAAATATCTAGCTTCACCGTGTATCAATTGCATTCTCCATACAAAACAAAACAAATTCAAGAACTCGTAAGCATGCAAAGCATTCTTGTATATTTATATTCTTGTCACGTTATGAAAATCAAACGAATAAACATACATAGCTTTAGATAATTCCTTTTGAGAATATTTATAAAATGGAATTCAACGTTTTGAAATAAGAACAAACAAACACTTACTTCTTTGCGGCTTGGTTTGAGCTGTCAACCAGAAGATCCCTTATCTTTTCATTATAAACCTAACATGTTGACAAACAATTCGTATTTCATGATAGTGCTCCTCTCATTAGATATTCGAAATAGTTCTTCCAGGGTCTTATAGTTTACACCTCTAGCATCTGGTGTTCCTTCCATTGTATAAGTCTTTCCTGTACCATTTTGCCCGTAGGCGAATATGCACACATTGTAAAAGTCCAACACAGAGGTCACTATAGGCATTATCTGAACAAAAACATCATATATGCATGTGTAAGAAGCAGTATGTGAGCAAACAATGTAATTGGTAAAAAAACAAAAACAAATTTAACAGAAGCTCAAAGTAGTAGAGGTTCGATTTAGAAATACATATCAAATTTGACTTATATGTTACCTTAGTTGTCCTCAGGACGGAACACGTGATCAAATTTAAATTGTTTTTTGGAAGAATCAGAACACATAATCTGCAGCTCATTTTCCTGAAACGAAGGCTGCAAAGACGATATCCCTTTTAAACTTAGTAACAACATCCTCAAATTTCGCTTCAAGATCCGACTCGCCAATCGACTTAGCTGCTTCTATCAGCTGCTGAAGGACATCCTCCAGTCTCCATATTGCCCGGATCAAACTGCCATCGAGAACAGGTGTTATTTCCATGATTTCGTTGAATTTAGATCCTTTTGTCCACGCTTAAACAACCTCCATTACATCCGGTCTGAAGGAGCTCACGAAATCCTCAACATCAATCTGTACCTGTCCTGGAATAAAAAAAACTCACAGAGTTGGAACATTTTTCAGTTCAGGAATGATAACAAAAATACAAGGTTCGAAAACGTTCACAATTACAAAAATACACTTTAGATCTGATTTGGTGGCAAGTGTAATATTTTTAAAAATGTAGACAGAGGATTTTGATATGTTGCAAGAAAATTAATTAAATAACATGGGGACTTGGGGAGTACTGTAATTTTTTTGTTATTAGGCCAAATGTCAAGTTCACCTTTTTTAATTAACACTACTACTACTACTGAATACTGATAGTAATAATAATACAGTACCTTACACTCAAGTTGAACCCTAGCCACCTTGCATGCTGTATCCTGTGACGGTGTGAAAAGCATCTCAAGTTCATGCAGCATGCATATATACCTAGGATAAAGTTGTTGGTTGCTTCCTTAAGGTCGGAGAGCGTGTATTTCTTCCACAAAAATTCGAAGCAATAGTACAGGTCTGCGTCGATATGTGGCAGCAGGGCGGGCAAGCTCTGCGTACTCCTGTCGGCCTTTTTTCTGGCGAGCTTCTTTAAAGAGAGGATGTGAGATATGGGGTGGAACGTCATCATCGTGGGGCCCTTTTTCAGCTTACGGATGAAGCCTTTCCACTGGCAGGAGCCGTCCAAATCAGCTTGTTCTGGATCGAAAGTGCTGGCAACAGAGCTAGATTCGCTTAGCTTGGCCTCGTCATCGCTTTCAAAAGCCTCCGTGGTGACCTCTACATCCAAGGAACTCAAAGCTACCAAAAATCGCAAAATCTTAATGATTAGACTCTCCTATTCAATATAAGAATAATATTATACTGTGATAAGAGCGAAGTTACCTTGAGGAGAGACAGAAATGGTGGAAGCGGTAAAAACGGAAGAAAACAACTTTTTTCCGACTATCAGAAACTGTCCTTCGGGAAGATCATCAGCTCTAGTATATGTATACATATATACATACTCAGTATATGTATACTCAATATATATATATATACATACATACAGTACTTACATATATACTGTATATTTTTAATACAAGTTTTCCAACCCCACCCTCTCGAAATGGACACATCGATCATCAACAATAAGAATCGAGAAATTAATTTCCAAAGGTACATATACTATCAAATCAAAACCACGAAAAACACGAATCATCCAATCGGCACAATCAGAGATAAAGCATACCAAAAACCAATCAACCCGAACAATATTTTCCCCCAAATCTAGGGTTTGAAATCGAAATAAAAGAGGTATCGAGAGTGCAAGGCAAAGATCGGGATCGTCATACCTTGATAATTCTGCGAGGTAAAAATTTCAGTCATACTAAACATCAAAGAAAAAATTGAAGAAATTAAACCCTAAATTCACGAGAGAAAGCGGACAAGAACCCTAAATTCACCCGTGAATTTGAGGTACGAGAAGGCAGAAGGAAGTTCGTACCTGAATCTCATTTGCTTCGTTTTCAGTCGGAGGACCGAGAAACCCTATACTATGGACCATAACGATGATAAGACGAAGAGTAGGTATCGATTTTCCTCCGGCAAACCCAGATCTGGTTTTTGTTTCAGAGCTCGTAAAAAGATTTTTTTTAATTGTCCTCACATAGATATTTTAATAGTAATTTGTAATTATTTTCACATAGATACACTATACTTACGTATTGGGAGGATACGTGGCTTCTTTTCTCCTTCTATCTACTTACATAATACATACAAAAGGGAGACTTACGTAATACATACAAAACGCAAAAGTGAGACGTGGCTCATTCATGGCAAAGTACGATATTTTCATATAAGGTATAGAAATATATATATATATATATATATATATATATATATATATATATATATATTAATTTGTGTTAGGTATATAAAAATTTGGGTGATTTTTGAAAAAGGGTAAATTTAAATAATTGATTATAATTAAATGAATTAGTTTTTCTTAATTATAAATTTAAGTAAAATTCCAAAAATATTTTTTTTTTATTTAAATATAGGAGTGGTTATTTATTAACCGTCAAGAGTAAAATAGTAATTAATTTACTCTTATTTATAATTATAAAATTAATAATACCCTAAATAATAATAAAAATTAAAAAAAAAACTATCTTTATTTAGATACTATATTTTATGAGGTTTAACATGTAAATTCATAAATACTTCTAAAAATTTTGGGTTTGAAAAATTGTGGTCTCCTTTTAAACTTGACAGAAAATAAATCGACTACCTTACCATGTATTCTTGAGTACTTAATTTAATTTGAAATTTATTAATAAATGATGTATAACAAAAATGATGTACATAATGATGTACATATAACAAAAAAATGATGTACATACTGATGTATAACAAATTATTATTATATATATATTCTTCACCAATAAATATAGATATATAGGTGAACAATATCATCACATACATAAAATTATCAAGATTCTTGGTTTAAAACCTCTGCAAAAAGCTTGTAAATTATTATTGCTTCATTTTATTAATTTATGAGATTTGCATTTTGATTTTGGGCTCTTGTTGTATTTAATTTCTTTTGTGTGGATATTTATTATAATTTCACTTTTATTGCTTTATGAAATCTTGAATATATATTTATATAAATTCATTAAAATTTGGTCTAATACAGTATTTGATTTTGATCCTTCATAGGTGTATTAGAAGATGAAGATGGGAAGAACATGGCTAAAACAACACATGTTCCTTTGTTATTTATTGTATGCTCTTGTTGCATCGGCTGCTGATATCCAGCAACTGAACATATGGCCTATGCCGAAATTGGTCAACTACGGATCTGGAAGTCTCCATCTGAGCGATGATTTCGAGCTGAAAACCGAAGGCAGTAAGTTTCCGGATGCTTCTGGGGTCTTAAAGGACGCTTTTTTAAGGTCTGTTGATCTCATCAGAGGCGCTCATGCTATCGAAAAGTTTAGCTCCAAGATCGATCCTTCGAAGGTGCTCAAAGGAATTCATGTACTTATTTCTTCAGCTTCTGATGAGGTACTATTTCATTATTTCATTTCAAAAGAACTCAAAAAAAAAAAAAACTCATGTCATTTCGATATTTGTTTCTGTTTGGAAATCACAGTTGCAGCATGGCATCGACGAGTCGTACAAGTTACATATCCCCGATCGAGGAAGTCTAGTTTATGCACAAGTTGAGGTTAATTTGCGAATAATATCTCGATTTAATTTTGATGCGATCCGGAAATTAATGATATTAAGATGATCTTTGCAGGCACAGACTGTTTACGGAGCTTTGCACGCGCTGCAGGTTTGATTAATAATTTGTTTTCGCTTTTAAAAATGTGGCTTAATTATAACTTTTGTTTAAACAGACGTTTAGCCAAGTGTGCCGTTACAACATTTCTTCGAGAGGGATTGTAGTTGGTCAGCTCCCGTTGACCATAGTCGATCAGCCGAGGTTCTCGTATCGCGGGCTTTTGATAGGTGAGGTGCTTGTCGTCGAAAATCGAGATATTATTCACAAACCTCATAATCACATACTTTCTAAGATCGGTTTTCGTACAGATACAGCGAGGCATTATCAGCCTTTGGCGGTGATAAAGAAGGTCATCGACTCGATGGCTTATGCGAAGCTGGTAGGGGGGTTGTTTGTAATTAAGTCAAACCTCAAGGGCTGTTTTGGAAATAAGTTTCTTGAAATGTTGTGCATTATGGCTGCAGAATGTGCTGCATTGGCATATTGTGGATACTCAATCTTTCCCGCTCGAGATTCCGTCTTATCCGAAGCTCTGGGACGGGGCGTATTCCGATTCCGAGCGATATACGTTTGCCGACGCTACTGAGATTGTAAGGCAAGTAAAAAAGTAAATTAAAATATATTTCTTAGTTAAGTTTTCAAAATCAAATAATGTTACATTCTATGTGAGAATTTGTTTGCATTTCAGTTATGCGAAAAGACGGGGCGTTAATGTACTGGCTGAAATCGACGTTCCCGGACATTCTCAATCATGGTATTACTGAAACATTAAGAAATAAACGACAAATTAAATTAAAACCTCAAGTTAATAGAAATGTTGGTATAATGCAGGGGAGTAGGATATCCATTTTTATGGCCTTCGACAGATTGTAAGGAGCCACTCGACGTAAGCAACGAGTTTACCTTCGAATTGATAGATGGAGTTCTTTCAGGTACGTATACAACTACTCGTATTGCTCGATTCTTGTAACACTTGTCAAATGTTTTTCTTTTTCTTTTTCAGATTTCAGTAAAATCTTTCTTTACGTACAAGTTTGTGCATTTGGGAGGCGATGAAGTGAACACTAGTAAGTTTGTTTCCGATATAAATTTGGCAAGAATTTATTCTGAACTCTACCGATTTCAGGTTGCTGGGAGTCGACTCCTCATGTGCAGAAGTGGTAAAGATCGAGTCTTTACATTTGTATGCCTACGTACATACATACATTTATGAAAAAATCACATTACTTAATTTACAGGTTACTGAAAAACGGCTTGAATGCTTCTGAGGCATATCAGTACTTCGTGCTGCGAGCCCAGAAAATAGCCTTGTCCCGCGGATACGAAATCATGAACTGGGAAGAGACGTTCATCAATTTCGGCAGCAAGCTGAGCCGAAAAACCATAGTTCAGAATTGGTACTTAATTACAAAAAGCACCCCATATACATACAGTTTAGCATATTAATTACAAATATTTAAAACACCCATTAATTTTTTTTGTTGTTAATTCTTGAAGGCTAGCAAGTGATGTTGCTAAAAGGGTAGTCGAGGCCGGTTTACGCTGTGTCGTGAGCAACCAAGAGAGCTTCTACCTCGATCATCTCCATACCACCTGGCAAGATTTCTACTCGAAAGAGCCTCTGAGGAACATCACGAATCCGAAGCAACGAGCTTTGGTCCTAGGGGGCGAGGTTTGCATGTGGGGCGAGAAAGTGGACTCGTCCGATATCGAGCAGACGATATGGCCACGAGCTGCTGCTGCTGCAGGTAATGTGATTGTGAACGAACGAACAAACACACGAGCTCATGTCATGTGTATATTTATATTTATATATATGTTCTCTGTTTGTTTGCAGAGAGGCTATGGACTTCTTACGACAATCTTGCAAAGGATCCGGAAGAGGTGAAGGGCCGGTTATCGTATTTTAGGTGTCTGCTCAACCAAAGGGGAGTGGCGGCAGCTCCACTCAACGGGTCCGGCCGAGCAACTCCGGATCACCCGGATTCTTGTTACATGCAATAAATGTTACCTTTTTATTTTATTTTTGTATTTCCAACAATTATTACGATTAATAAATGGGAGTTGGCGAGTTGCTATTTGCACTCCAAAAAATGATAAGTACACCACTTACTACTATATATACCTATTTAAATTATAATTTATTTTTTTTATAAATTTTACTTAATAAACCTCTCGATCTATCAATAATATCCTTTTAAAAAAATAACAATACACCTCTTAATCTTTTATAAACTATAACATTATTAAATGGGAAAAATTATATATTAACTTAAAAAATAACATAATAAATCAAAATCTTTAAAAAATAACATAATAAATCAAAATCTGCGTTAACTTAAAAAAAAGAGTTTTATGATCACTGTTCATTAATATTTTAAAAAAAATCATATAATTTTTTAATATTATTCAAACTCAAATATAAAACTATACATATATATACAAACAAAATATAAATTAACTGTAACAGATAAAATAAAATAAAATAAAAACAAACAAAACATGCTTGTCCTCTATATCCATCTGATAATCTAATAATATTCTTCCTAGTTCTTTAACTATCAATTAAAACCACGTACGAAAGTTATTAAAACTAAAACTAAAGCAAATCATATGGGGAAAATATCAATATCGACAACATAAAACATACTATACATTAAAGTGTACAACAATTATATTATTATTCTTTAGAAAATCCTTCTTGTCCGTATATGCATAGAAGCGGAAAAAACAAAAAAAAAATCTTGCGTATGAAATTTACAGAGTAAGAGAAGAAAGATAAAAAATAAAAATTTTAAAGTTGCGCAAGTAAAAAAGAAGAAGAAGGTGGTATATTGAGAATTAATTATATAATTAGGTTAATAGGGATATAATTGACTTTTACCAAAATAATATAATTATAATTATAATTAAGTTGGTGTACTTATCAATTTTGGGGTATAAATAGCAACTCCCTTAATAAATCTATCAAGAATTAAATTATACACAAAAATATATACTGTACCTTGAATCTGGAACCGGATTTTTTATTTATTTGTCCAATGTGGGCTGATATAAGTTACAATTCAAGATAACCTAACTGAATACGCCAATCTGAATACGCACTCTGAGCTGAGGTTTTAATTAGTTAGGGTTTCGTACGTAGGATTTCGTAGGCATGGATGAGATCGATTTACCTGAACCTATAATCCATGTCGTTCAATCTTTCCTCAACTCAAAGGATTCCGCAGGAACAACGATCCTCTCCAAATCATGGCGAAGCGCGTGGCTCACTCGCCCAAACCTCGACTTCGATCACGCAGACTTTTGTCGGAGCTACTACGGCTACAACGTTAATCCAATCTATCCAAAATTTAATCCAAAATTCTTGGAGTTTGCGGAGAGAACACTTGAAAGGTACGAGAGTTCCAACCTCATCATCGACAGTTTCAGGCTGAGCATGAAACATCTGAGTGGTGTTGCTACAGGATTGGTTTGTAGAGCGTTGAAATTGAGGCCGACTCGTCTCACTTTCGAATTCGGGGATTCTTATGCGTTTCATATACCGAACGAGGTGTTTAGATACGAAAACCTCCTTTCACTATCCGCGTATAGGTGCAGAATCAATCTCAATCGAGACGAGGTATGTTGTTCGAGCCTTCGATTCCTTAGTTTCAATCGTATTCGGATAAAACGTCCTGATACGATGTTTCGTATAATATCGAGCTGCCCTTTGATTGAGAAACTCTCATTATGCAATGTTTATGGTGATGGTGGCGAATCTGTTGGTAATGATGATGGTTTGCTCATGACTATTACTAATCCTCTTCATAGGCTAACGTCTCTCGTGCTCAAACATGTGGATTTCGACACCACCTTTTTACTTGATGACGTATCGTCTAAACTTCCATCCCTTAAAGATTTAACCCTACATATACTTAGCAGAAAACGAGAAGAGATACTAATTTCGAGCCCTACACTTGAACGACTGGACTTTAACATTGAAGAGTATTATGTATCTGGTTATACGGTTAAGGTGGTGAAGCTCGATGTCCCAAGTATTAACAAGTTGACCTTTGCATGTTCAAACCTTCCCGATGAACTGTCCATTGCATCAAATTCAAGGGGATGTGAGTCTTGCGTATCGTTAACGCGTGTCAAATTTCTCGATGCCTCATGGGTCTACAAACTGAGCAACTTTATCGACAAGTTCAAGTTTTCGAGGATGTCTCGGTTGTCACTTCATGTTCACTATATAGTCGCCCTTCATCCTGAGGCGGGAGACATTCGAGGTTTGTCCATGCCTGAAATTGAGAATCTGACAATCCTCGTCGTTGGTGAGTACATGGCAACCCAAAATTGTTGTGCTCTCTTTGATGGGTTGTTCCAGATGTGTCACCCAAAGGTGATTAATATTCGAACCGATTCTAATTATGGAACAAACATTATTAATTTCCTTGTGAAAAGACTTTTAGGTACACGGGATGGAAAAGTCCCGACCCCAAACCAATATTACTGGATGTACGGTTTGAATGAATACATCAAGGAAGCTAGAGCACAGGTTTTGAATGCGACTGGTAGATGGAGGAATGTTACATTGGACTCGTTACTAGATGAGGACTCAACAACTATAAAAAATAATCTAGATTTTCGCTTCCACCTGAACTGGAAAGAGTAATTAAGTTTAACTTGTGAAGAAAAATATATCGGCAGGGATCAGAAGCTTCTTTGTATTTATCAATAAATACACTTTTGCACCCATTTGGGGCAGTTATACAAATATCTTCTAGAATTGGCCCAAGTTATTTTTTTCCACAAATTTTGAATTGCATTCTTCTGTGTTTGCAGTGTGGACCGTGTGGTGGCACATTCTACACATCTGTCTTGATAATTATTCTAATTTTGCGAATTAATTGTGATCGTCTCTCATCACCATATATAACCCGAGAAAAGGAAATCTTGACAAAGAAACCCCGGGCGATATCTCTAACATAAACTTCAAAACACTTTTATTTCAATGCAACAACACAAATGGGAACCCAAAACATTCTAGAGTTTAAACCTCATTCAATACCAACTGCACTAGACTAGTTAAGATGACATTTAAAAACAATGCTTATTATATATAGTTATTCATGTTAGCTTTTAGGACCGTAACCTGACTCTGATACCACTTGTTACGGGACAAAGCTCTGAACGTCACACGATCAAGACCGGTGCCACTAGATACTACTTGTTGCAGATCGACGATGTATAGTACGAATAATAATGCGGAACCCCGAAAATAACTCAACAATAAAAGAAAAAGGAGACAAGTAAAGAAGACAAGGAATTTACGTGGAAACCCAAATCGAGAAAAACCACGGGAGGAACGACGAGAACTTCACTATAATATTGCTCACGATTACAAGGATTGATATCCACTCTAAAACCCTCTAATCTCACACAATATTATCACATGGTGTCTCTCTTGGTGTTCAACACACATCTAATTGTGTCTATGGAGATCCTTATTTATAGGTGTAGAAAACCCATAAATTAGGTAACCAATAGGAATAGGAATAAACCTTTTTTCCTAATATATGACTCCTAAATCTATAAGGAATAGAATTATATTATATTAAATATAATTCTAATTTTCCTAAATAAGGAAACCAAATTCCTACGGATTCGAGTCATATTTTAACAATCTCCACCTTGACGAGAAACCGCGAAATCCCATCGCTCATGTGAAATCACATCACATGTAACACAAAGCCGCGAAATCCCATCGCGCATGCGAAATCTCATCGCACATCAAACCATAAAACGAAATCACATCGCCCTCAATAGTCTCGTCCCTCGTCTTCCTCCAATTGCCCCAACGGGCCTAGTTCCTAGAAGATTAGACCTTCAAAGGTCCCCATAACTCGGAACGTACATACCCGAGTGTCTTCTTCGAGTTGTGAGCCCAATTCGAGATATACCCTCTCGACCGCTTTCCAAGCGCACATGGCTCACCAGGTTTAGAAACACTCCATAGATCGATATACACTCGATCCTTCTTATCGAATTTCCTCACATGCCCAAGCCGCACATGGTCTAGTCGAGTAGACTCTTCATCCAAGAGCCTAGTTTTTCCCACGGTTACTTCGTTCACCGCTTCATCTTCATCTTTAAGCTTGGTCACTCCGGCCTTCGATTGCATGCCTCTATGCCGGATAGACTCTTCTACCAAGAGTCGGGTTTCAGCCCCGGTTACTTCCTTCACCGCGCCTTCATGGAGGACATAAGGTCGCATTGCCTTTTTGTCTCCTCCCAACACTACCAAAGCCTCTTCGGTAGCCTCAAAAACTCCACCTTCACAGGTGTAGCTAAACATAACTCCGGTTACTTCGTTCACCGAGCTATAGTGACATACCTTATTCCCGTGTCGCGACTTCGAATTCCCCGAGACGCTCCCTTTAACACGGTACTTATTTTGGACGTCAAGTCCATCACACGATGTCACATTGGAGACACACACACCAATTCTCTTCACGTTCTCCCCCGCAAATAGCGCCAATAACACGGCTACATAGGATATTATCTCGAAAAGTTGCCACAACTCTTCCAATAATTCCCACAACTCCTTTGCGGACCTTGTCTCTATGGTTTCCTCGGTCATGGAGTTAGATATATGAAGGTCAATTGAAATTACCTTCCGATCGAGCTCAATCCTTCTGGACTCCTCCATGTCGTGATGGTAAAGAGGAAACCCCCCGTTGAGACTTAAATTCGGTAAATCGTACTTCACGCTCGTCATCGAAACCTTGCTTCGAAAGGTAGTAGAATCGTAGTCTAGCTCTGGAAGGTCACGAGATCGTTGCCTGACTCTGATACCACTTGTTAGCTTTTAGGACCGTAACCTGGCTCTGATACCACTTGTTACGGGACAAAGCTCTGAACGTCACACGATCAAGACCGGTGCCACTAGATACTACTTGTTGCAGATCGACGATGTATAGTACGAATAATAATGCGGAACCCCGAAAATAACTCAACAATAAAAGAGAAGACAAGGAATTTACGTGGAAACCCAAATCGGGAAAAACCACGGGAGGAACGACGAGAACTTCACTATAATATTGCTCACGATTACAAGGATTGATATCCACTCTAAAACCCTCTAATCTCACACAATATTATCACATGGTGTCTCTCTTGGTGTTCAACACACATCTAATTGTGTCTATGGAGATCCTTATTTATAGGTGTAGAAAACCCATAAATTAGTTAACCAATAGGAATAGGAATAAACCTTTTTTCCTAATATATGACTCCTAAATCTATAAGGAATAGAATTATATTATATTAAATATAATTTTAATTTTCCTAAATAAGGAAACCAAATTCCTACGGATTCGAGTCATATTTTAACAATTCCTTTTATGAAGATTTTGTAAGTTGAATTTTTTGAAACCCAGGAATCGATGGAAGGACCAATTGCGATTTTTTGCAAGTTACAGGATTGAATGTGGAATTGACTATAGTTACAGGACTATAAACTGAATATGCACTTTGAGGTTGTAAAAGACATGTTCTTTTGGACTGGCGTTGTAAAGAATATGTTCTTTTGGACTGAAACCGGTTGAATCAAACTAAACTGAAACGATCTGAACCGGTTGAATCAAACTAAACTGAAACGATCTGAACTGAATTGATTGTTTTATAAAAATTAGTAGCATGCCCGTAAGATGCACGTGTTATTTTTTTAATTGATGCCAATGAAATAATCTCGTAATCATCTATATATTTTATCCTTAACCTATCAAAAAAATTATTAATCGACTGTACCTATTTTTTTGGACTTAATTTCAGTACATTTCATTCGGTTCAGATGCTTCAGTTTAGTTTCAGTCCAGATAGCTTCATTAAGTTCGTTTCAAAATAAATTAAAATAAAATAAATAAAAAATATTTTTAATCAATAATTTTAAGTATACAATCTAGTTAATACCACAATATTATTAATATTTTTTAAAAAATATTTAATGATTTATAATAATAATTATTATTTTTATAAAAAAATCAATAAAAAAATCGGTTAGTTCAGTTCAGATAGCTTCAGTTCAATTCATTTCAGCGTCTAAAAGAACAAGTCAATAATTTATTTTTATTAATTTAATTATTAAAATTTCACCCAAAATTTTCAGTTCAATTCATTTCAGCGTCTAAAAGAACAAGTTAATAATTTATTTTTATTAATTTAATTATTGAAATTTCACCCAAATTTGTAAACTTGTATTGAATCTCATTATTAATTATTACCTCAAAAATGGAATGTCTTTAAAATTGAAAGTTTCTTCGTGTTTTAGGAGGGTGTATTCAATTAGGATTTCATTGGATTTTTTTGGACTTTAAAAAGTCTATTGACTTTCGTGGATTTAAAAAATTCACATAATCTATATAGAGTTTGAATAACTTTTTATTGATTTATATTAATTTTTATATTTTATATATATTTTTAATTTTGAAATTCAAAATTCGATTTTTACTTAAAAATAAAATGTTTAATTTTAATTTTTTTGTTCGTTTTTAGAAAACTTAAAATTTTAATTTTCGACCAAATTTCAATTTTGAAATAATAAATTCAAATGTAAACTATATATATATATATATATATATATATATATATATATATATATATATATTTTTTTTTTAAAATTACAAAAAGTATTTATTTTTTTAAAATAAAATGTTAAATAATTTTTTTTTATTTTTACAATTATTATACAAATATAATTTTTCACCAATTAAAAATTTATTAATATATTCAATAATTTTAATATTATTTTTATATATATCAATATTTTTTGAAAATTTTATTTTATTTTGTTTTTTTAGTTTTTTTCATGTTTTTAATTGTATTATGTTTATTTATATATTTTTTTGTGTTTTATTATTTTTTTAATAATAAATTAATAATTAAAATAGAAATCCATAAAAATCTCATGTAATTAGGAGAGATTTCAAAGACTTGAATTCTTTTGTATTTTGAAAATGAAATCCATAAAAATCCATAGACTTTTAAAATCCTGAATACCGGTAGATTTTTAAAGACTTTTTAAAATCCGTATTAAATATCTCAAGATTTTAATGGACTTTTAAAAATCCGTATTGAATACTCCTAGACTTTAAAAGTTCATTAAAATTCTATAGAGTCTATACACCCTCCTTAATCTGTAGTATGCAAAGAAAATTACGAATAAAAAAAAGAATTAAGAAAATCAATAGAATTAGGGTATGGAGATTGCTTTTTAATATTATTTTGAACACTTATTTTTTTTTTCACCTCATTTTTAGGGGTTGTATATTTTTTATTTGTTTATTTATTAGGGAATTTGTATTTTTAAATACGGGCATTTTTTAAAATGTATAAAGTCGTAAATATCCTTACAATAACATTACAAAAATATATTAATTTATTTACTATATATATAAATATATTTGCGTAAGAATATAAATATATTTGCGCCAGTAAATTATATATATAAATATATTTGCGTAAATATATGAACTGAATTTTTTAAAATATTAATAATATATATTATATATACATATACTCCATTAAATTATAAATAATATTATAGTATTAGATTATTTATATGAAATTATATTTTTAATACATTTTTTTTTGGAAATTTATTATTTTTTTGGTAATAAATTAAATTATTAGTTTGAACGGAAAAAACTAAAAATAAATACTACTAAAAAAGAACATGACCTAAAAATCCCAAAAAAAGCAAACAAAAATAGGTTAGTTTCTTAAGTTTCATTAGGTTTTAGTTAGGGTTTCGTAGGCATGGATGAGTTTGATTTACCGGAACCGATAATCCAAGTCGTACAATCTTTCCTCACCTCAGAAGAAGCCGCACGAACGACGATCCTCTCTAAGTCATGGCTCAGCGCGTGGCTCACTCGCCCCAACCTCAACTTCGATATCGAAGACTTTCGTCGAAGGGACTACGAATTCTTAGAGTTTGTGGAGAGGACACTTGAAAGGTACGAGAATTCCAACCTCAACATTCACAGTTTCAGGCTGACCTTGAAAATTTGGATGAGCACAAAAAATTGGTCATATTCAGCTGTTTATGGTACTCTTACGAAATTGGTTAGAGTGTTGAAATTGGGACCGACTCGTCTCACTTTCGAATTCCCGAATCATTATGCTTATCATTTACCGAACGAGGTGTTTAGATATGAAAGCCTCATTTCACTAACCGCGCAAGGGTGCATAATCAATCCGAATCGAGACGAGGTATGTTGTTCGAGGCTTCAATTCCTTAGTTTTAATCATATTCGGATAAAGAGTATTTTTCATATACTATCGAGCTGCCCTTTGATTGAGAAACTCTCATTGGACAATGTTGACGTTGATGTTGGAGGTGAAGATGGTATGTTCATGACTATTATTAGTCCTCTTCATAGGCTAAAGTCTCTGGTGCTGAAACATGTGAATTTCGACACTAGCTTGTTTCTTGCTGACTTATCGTCTAAACTTCCATCCCTTAAAGATTTAACTCTACATATAAACAGAAATCGAGAAGAGATACTGATTTCGAGCCCAACACTTGAACGTCTGGACTTTAACATTGGAGAGTATTATACATTAGGTTATACGGTTAAGGTTCTCAAACTCGATGTCCCAAGTATTCGCAAGTTGACATTTGCATGTTCAAACCTTCCTGATGAAGTGTTTGTTACATCAAATTCAAGGGGGTGGGAGTTTTGTGTATCGGTAAATCGTGTCAAATGTCTGAGTGCCTCATGGTTCTACAGACTGAGCAACTTTATCGACAAGTTCAAGTTTTCAAGGATATCTCGGTTGTCACTTCATGTTTACATTACAGGCCTCCTTCATCATGAGGTGGCAGACAATCGAGGTTTGCCCACGCCTGAAATTGGGAATCTGACAATCCACATCCATGAGTTCATGACAACCAAAAATTGTTGTGCTCTCTTTGATGAGTTGTTCAAGATGTGTCACCCAAAGGTGATTAATATTCCATCCGTGTCTACTTATCAAACAAACATTATTAATGTCCTTGTGAAAAGTCTTTTACATGCAAAAGTCCGGGTCCCAAATGGGTTGAACGATCTCAAGGAAGCACGAGTGCAGGTGTTCGATGCGACTGTTTCTACGTGGAGGGATGTCACGTTGGAGTCATTAGTTATTGAAGAATCGGACAACGACACAAGATCTATTGATCAAGAATCATACTGCGGTTCATCAACGGTAGACAAGTTTCCAGTTATTCGCTTCCAGCTAAACTGGAAACAGTAGCTAGCCCTTTAACATTAGCTGTTTAACTGGAAATATTGACTAGTTGTGTATTTAGGTTAAGTATATTATAACCCAATAACTTACACACCCAATACTCTCTTTAATATATTATGTTGTATTTGTCGCATTTTCGATGAAGTAAGTCGTCATATTTGATAAAATCGTTTGATCTAAAGTCAGCTGAATTTGATATATAATATCATGTTTAAAGCTTTAGATTGAATAAGAATTGAACTGAACCGGATAGATATCGTAAATTAAACTAAAATATTTAAAATATTATTCAAATTATGACACGTGTTAATATATATTACATTAATTAATTAATTAATTAAAAAATATTTAAGTTATTATTAAATTAAATTATTAATTAGAAAAATAATTCAGGAGAATCTTCATAGATTTAATTAGTAACAACATTATTTTTAAATCTATGTAAGGTGTACAAAATTTGAGTTTATAAGTTAGGTTTCAAATCATATTCGTAGGCATGGATGAGTTTGATTTACCGGAACCCATAATCCATGTCGTTCAATCTTTCCTCACCTCAAAAGAAGCCGCACGAACACTTCTTCTCTCCAAGTCATGGCAAAGCGCGTGGCTCACTCGCCCCAACCTCGACTTAGATCACGCAGACTTTTGTCGAAGCAACTCAATCGGAAATTCAAAACTCAATCGGAAGTTCTTTGAGTTTGCGGAGAAGACACTTGAAAAGTACGAGAATTCCAACCTCAGCATCGACAGTTTCAGGCTGAGCATGCAAAGTCTGAGATATTGTGATAATGCTCGTGCAACTAAATTGGTTCGTAGAGCGATGAAATTGGGACCCACTCGTCTCACTTTAGAATTCGGCGATTCTTATGCGTTTTATAAACCGAACGAGGTGTTTAGATATGAAAGCTTCCTTTCACTAACCGCAAAAGGGTGCCGAATCGATCTGTATCGAGATGAGGTATGTTGTTCGAGCCTTCGATTCCTTAGTTTCAATAATATTCGGATAAAACATCCTGGTACGATTTTTCATATAATATCGAGATGTCCTTTGATTGAGAAACTCTCATTGCGTTATGTGTATGTTCGTGGTAAATCTGTTAACGTTGGTGATGGTATGCTCATGACTATATATTACTACTCCTCTTCATAGTCTAAAGTCTCTTGTGCTAAAACATGTGGATTTCGACACCACCTTGTTTCTTGCTGACTTTTCGTCTAAACTTCCATCCCTTAAAGATTTAGACCTACTTATAAGCAGAAACCGAAAAGAGATACTAATTTCGAGCCCTACACTTGAACGAATGGACTTTAACATTGAAGACTATTATGTACGTATATGGTTATACGGTTAAGGTGGTTAAGCTCGATGTCCCAAGCATTCGCAAGTTAACCTTTGCATGTTCAAAAATTCCTGATGAAGTGTCGATTATATCAAATTCAAGGGGATGGGAGTCTTGTGTATCGGTAACATGTGTCGAATGTCTCAATGCCTCATGGTTCTACAAACTGAGCAACTTTATCGACAAGTTCAAGTTTTCGAGGATATCTATGTTGTCACTTCATGTTTACTTTACAGAATTCCTTCATGACGAGGTGGGAGACATTCGAGGTTTGTCCACGCCTGAAATTAAGAATCTGACAATCCTCGTCCGTGAGTACATGACAACCCAAAATTGTTGTTCTCTCTTCGATGGGTTGTTCCAAATGTGTCACCCAAAGGTCGTTAATATTCAATCCGTGTCTACTTATGGAACACAAATTATTAATTTCTTTGTGGAAAGACTTTTAGATGCCCGGGATGCAAAAGTTCAGACCCCAAATCAATATTACTTGATGTACGGTATGAATGAATGCATCAAGGTAGCTAGAGCGCAGGTTTTCGATGGGGCTGTTTCTACGTGGAGGGATGTCACATTGGACTCATTAGCAAATGAGGAGGACTCAAGACCTGTAGAAAATTATCAAGATTTTCACTTCCAACTTAGATGAAAAGAGTAATATTTGTATTTATCAATAATTACACTTGCCCCCGTTTGGGGCAGTTCTGCAAATATTTTCTAGAATTGACCCAAGTTATTTTTTGGTTTTGATTTTTTCAGAATATTTGGCACATTCTGCAAAACGTCTCTGTCTTGACTCTGTCTTGATAATTATTCTAATTTGCGAAGTACAGTAGTTGTGATCGTCTCTCATCACCATAACCCGAGAAAAGGAATCCGGACAAAGAAAACCCGGCCGATATCTAATACTGTACTGTATAAACTTCAAAACACTTTTATTTCAATGCAACAACACAAATGGAAACAAAACAAAAAAATAATCTTGAAAACAGTTTTATTATTTCCAATGCAACACAAATAGAAACTCAAAACATTTTAAAAGAAGTACATAAAGCAAGTGCATAAACCATTTTAATTAAATATAACACACATATTGTGTAATGTGTAGCTTATTAATTACTCCTGTCTGTTAGCATTTTTATGCCAAGCAGCAAATGCCTTTGCAAACTCGATTAACTTGTCAGCATCAGGCAAGACATCCTTAACAGCATCAACAGCAGAGACACGGCGGGCCCACTCGAACAAACGCGGGGTATTCGATTCGTCGATCAAACTCAGATTCCCCCATTTTTTCAACATTTTGAACCAGCCCAAGTAACTTCCCAACACAATGTCTAGGTACCCAATTTCGTCGCCACCAAAGAATTTGTTGCCTTTGCTGAGATTCATAAACGTATTTTCAAGCACAGCTAGCGACCGATTAGCTTCCTCCAGGGGTATTGCCGTCTTTTCAGCTTCTTCTCCATAAGCCACACTCATAAACATTGCCCTTACACATGGAAACAGCTGCAGTATATATCCATCGGTTAATTAATAAAGAATCCACATATAAAAATTGTTAGTTGTTTCGGGGATGAACAAACCTTATCATCTATGTACTCTGCCCAAAAGCGGGCCGTGGCCCGATCTTGAGGATCGGAGGGGAGAAGGGACGGCCCTTTAGCAGTCCACACTTCGTCGATGTATTGGACAATGAGGAGAGACTCGCATACGGACTTTCCGTTGTGGATTAAAACCGGGATTTTCTTGTGAACAGGGTTGGCCTCGAGAAGTCGTTGACTTTTGTTGCCGAGATCTTCGTCGATGAATTCGTAGTCGATGGACTTTATATTGAGTGTCATTCGGACCTTTTGGGATAATGGACTCGCCCACATTCCTAGCATCGTAACGTCGCTTTTCCCCATAGTCGTCGATTCTTGATTGATTAGTTAAGAAGTGATTAAGAAAATTAGAAACTTAATCTGATATGTTGTTTGTGTACTTTGAATGTATTGTTCGGATGCTTATTATATAGTGTAGCGAAAATAAAAATAGTGCAGCTACCATCAGCAATCTTAACTAATTTCGTAATGCATTACGTCAGCAATGGAACTTACTAAACTTGGTTGACTGGTCCACCAATTGTAGATGCAAATGTTGACTTGAAAAAGGTTACAAATGTAACAAAGGAAAAATAATTAAATACAGTATGAATCACAGGCCGTTCCTGACATTTTAAGGGCCCTAGGCAAATGGGCCCCTTTCATTTTTTTATTTTTTTTTAAAATATATTATAATTTTTTTTTTATTTCAAAAGTACTTAAATATTAAAAAAACTACATATAATTTGTAAAGAATATATAAATAAATTAGATAAAAAAAAATTAATTTTTAAAAATGTTTCTCCTAGCATTTTGAGAAGCAAAATCATTTATAATTACTCTTTGCTTCTAAATTATCTAAATTTTCATTTGATTTATCTTGTGTACTTGATTTTTTTAAAACAAATTTATCAATAACCCATGTTGTGATTTTATTAAATTTTCTGTTAATTTTTTTTTTTCTTTTTTCACTTCCAGATAAATGTTTTTTAGGCAATATAATAAAACAAATCAAATACTAAGCAAAATAATACACAATTTTAAAAAAATGAAGAAAAATAAAACACAATTCAAAAATATTACGCAAAATAAAATACAATTCAAAAATATTACCAAAATAATACACAATTAAAAAAATGAAGCAAAATAAAACACAATTCAAAAATATTACGGTAGAGCAAAAAAAACCAACAATAATACACAAATCACAATTTATATATACATATATATATATATATATATATATATATATATATATATATATATATTATAGCAGAAATAGAATAATACACCTGTTATTTGTGAATTGATTGAAAGATTGAAAACGGCATAAGCCAGAAATTCTCTTCTTAAGAATAATATAATAATATAATAATATTTTAAGAATTGATGTTTTTTTAATATTTTGTGTATATTACTAAATAGAAAAAGATGGAATAGGCATAAGCTTCTTTTTCTTTTCTATTTGATCCATGAAAAATTGAAAACGCCAGAAATTCTCTTCTTAAGAATAATATAATAATATAATAATATTTTAAGAATTAAGATCTTTTTTTTAATATTTTGTGTATATTACTAAATAGAAAAAGATGGAATAAATAAAGTAAAAAAAGATGAGAATTTTTAGGATTAACGTTACAATAATAAATATTAACGGCAGCGAATTACAAAGCGAACTCAAGAGTCAATTTTATTTTATATATTTTTTTAAAGCGAAACTATTTAATACAAAACGGAACTATTTTTTATTTTTTATATATTTTTATAAAACAGAACTATTTAAAACAAATGCTTTATTTTTATACCGGCAATTGAAAACGATATTTTACAAAGCGGAACTATTTAATACAGTATATATTAATATATATATATATATAGAGAGAGAGAGAAAACTTCACACACGGACCGATTCGTACGAATCGATCAAAACTCTGAATAAAATATTGTTTTATTTTACTGCCTTTTGTATTTTGCTTTATCTCTTACCATATAACTTCTTTTACTATATTTAGTTGGATATTTAGTAAATATGTTTTGTAAACTCCCGTCCCGTGCATGTACAATATAGAAAACGACAAAAATCTCTAAATCCCTGTTCATGCAATGTAGAAAAAACAAAAAAAATATGATAAATCATTTGAATAGATGTCCCAACAAAATAATAAACTAAGAAAAAAAAAGACAACTAATAATATTTTTCCAAAAAGATCGAGAGATACATTCTTCAATTTAAACTTGCATCACCTTCGACTTCTCCGCTAAACTCTTGCAAATATGTATTATTGTCGCACAATGAAGACCTTCATTAACAATAAAAATAGTTAATACAATAAGAACAAGATGGTAAACATGCATAAAAAGAAATTACAGGGAGTATAATAATTACTTACAAGTTTTTAATAACCGGACAATTTCGTTTATCATGAGACTGATTCACTTTACCACATCCATGGCAACATCGATTTTTTTTATTTTTTGCAGCATTAATTGATTTTTCTTTTCCTCCTTGAAGTCTTTTACCACATCCTTTTGCTCGCACTTCATCAGGTTCACAATATTTTTTTTCCAAATTAGAAGCAGGATGTACACTTGTTAGTGCACCTTCTTCATTACTATTCGGTATATTTTTTCCCTTGGATGTCATTACACCTATACGAGTGCTGGTGAAATGATCGATTTGCTCATTAATGGCACGAACTCCATCTACAAACATTTTTTTCGTTTCCTCGCATAATAGGGCTTTGTCAACTAAATCCAATGATGATTGAATAAATTGACTTCGCATCAAGAGATAAGAATTGTCATTATCAATGTGAACGCCATTATCATCTATAACTTTACCCGATTTTGCAGACTTTGTCCATCTCTTCAAAATGTATTTTTCAGGCAACTCTTCAATATGCACAAATTTTATCAAATAAGCAATGACGTGCTTACATGGAATCCCGACGCTTTCAAACATTTTGCAGCTACATGAAGTCAAATCCAAATCTTTGTCATAAACCAGTTTGCGAACCTTACTATCCGTGACTTTCGTTCTTTGAATATCATATATGAGATGATTTTCCGATTCCTGCACAAGCTGAAACCTATAGTTGAAGCTATCAAGGACTTCACTCTCAAACTTAAAGTATATCTCATTTGTGTAAATACCAGCCATTTGATCCAAGAGATCGAGATTTACTTTAAGTTTGGGTTTCTCAATTATATCTTTGTGATCAGCCATCAACTCTTCGTGGCGTTGGCGTACAAGCCCTCTACCAAACTGTATCATAAAATCCACCAATGAATTACCCTTTGAAACAAATTTTTTGAAAAAGGAATGACCACTCTCTGCTCGTTGGCTACTTGACATACCAGCCGAAAAAATGTGATTAACATATGCGGGAATCCATTTTGAACGAATTTGATACTGATATTCTAACCACTTATTTTCTTCAAGCCCACTGTTTGTAATAAGTCTTCCCCATGCTAAATCAAACTCTTCAGGAGTTTCTGATTTCCAAATGCAATCCATGAACTCACTTTTGTAAATACTGTACTTTACTGCATCAATTTTTTCAGAAAACTTCATCAAGATGTGCCAAATACAATACCTTTGAAATGTATTTGGAAGAACAATAGGGAATGCTTTAGTCATAGCCGGGTCTTGATCAGTAATAATCATTTTTGGAGCACCACCCGGCATAAACTCCAAGAAGTTATTAAATAACCATATAAAATCATCGACGCTCTCATGATTCAAAAATCCACAAGCAAATATAACTGTTTGGCCATGATTATTAACCCCCATAATCGGTGCAAATATCATTCCATACCGATTAGTATTGTACGTAGTATCAAAGATAACCACATCGCCATAAAATGCATATGCTCGCCTAGAAATTGCATCAGACCAAAAGCAACGAGTTATCTTTTTATCTTCATCAACATCAATTTTGTAAGTAAACGATGGATTTTTGGATTTTTCCAACTTTAGATACTCGTAAAACATTTCACCATCTTGGCCTTTTTTTTCAGCGCGCATATCTCTGGCATGGTTATACAAATCTGTTTGCGTGCAACCGATATTTTCTATACCTCCAGATTGAACTCCAAGAAAACTAAATTGTTGATGTGGAGGTATATTCACCATGGATAATTGCTTAGTTAAAGACTTTGTCGCGGCAGAAACATTGCGATGCGATCTCAAAAGGTGAACCTTCGAAGGAGTGGAAAGCGGGTGAGAGTGCTCTTCATTGAAAACAGTAACTACATATTTTTCGTAGTTTGATTTTAAAACGGCAATTTTAGCGGTACAATTTTCACTTAAGCTCCCTCGACGTCTTTTTTTTCCAGCATCAACGATTCTTGAAGAATTCCCTTGTTTAAAGCACACAAACTCTTTCCGTTTTATTTCTCCACTCTCACTCTCTTTTTTAGTAGCCCAAGCTCGTATACTAAATCCAGCGGCTTTAGCATAAGCATTATAAAATGTAACAACATCATCTATTGAATCAAATTCTTATCCCTTTTTTGGCTTCAACTCATTTGATACTTGAGGAGTGTATATCTTACTATCTCCATCAGAATCTTCGTCTAAATTAGTTTGAATATCCACATTTTCAATTCTCTCTCCACCATGATTGTCCAAAATCTTCATATTTCACATAAACTGTGATAAAATAAAATACAAATAAACAAAAATACAAAAATACAATTTGTAATAAGAATAATTAGTACTATTAATTTTTATCTAAGGGTGTAACTTTTTTGCATGCCGTAAACTTAAAATAGGACCAGAATCACTTATACAAGTGTTTGAAATAAATTAATAAAAAACCGATCAACATAGTACTAATTAATTTTAATAAACTAATGAATAAAATAATTATTCATATACGAGGCCTGAGTGTAAAACTATACGAACAAAACCACTTGTTCGTATAGTTGAAACTATGACCAAATTTTTTAATAAATTCTAATAACATCAACTAAAAAAATTGAAAAAATAATTTTAATCAACCATGATAATGATGTATTATGAAGAAAGATTATGCAAGTAGAGCACAACACAAACAAATATTCAATAAGACGGTGAAAGAATTACTTACCGATTTGTAGTAGTGCTGAAGTTGAATATAATATGGAGGTTTGAGAGAAATACGATCGAGCCGGTGAAGAAGAGAAAAGTTCTTTGGAAGTTAAAATATATATATAGACAACAAAAAATATTACGGAGTACTTCTTAAAATTTTAATTATATATAGTAAAAGAAGAGATAAGAAAAAGGCAATAAAATATTACGTAAATATAGTCAAAGAAGTTATATGCTAAGAGATAAGGCAAAATACAAAAGGCAATAAAATAAAACAATATTTTATTCAGAGTTTTGATCGATTCGTACGAATCGGTCCGTGTGTGAAGTTTTCTCTCTCTCTCTCTCTCTCTATATATATATATATATATATATAAAAAAAAAATTGGGCCCCTAAAAAAGTTGGGCCCTGGCCACCTTGAGCTAGGCCCAGGGCCGGCCCTGATGAATCAATGCAACAAATAATTAAAGTACAAATTCCCGTGCCAAGTTGTTTTAAAAGGTCGAGAGTAATGATGTGTGAGTGTGCTCTCGCCAAAACCCGGGACTGAAACTCAATTTTTTTTTCCCACACAAGTTGAATACATAATAAATAATTTATGTAAATAAATATATTTAAAATCATATAAAAAACATGAAAAATAAACATAATATTAATTATAATTTATAATAAAATCTAATTTAATAAAATAAAATATTTTAAAATATAAATGATAATAAAATAATATAAAAAATAAAAATTAAATAAAATTGGATATTGGGTTAGCCCATTTAACCTATTGGGCCACGGGCCAGATTTATATGGACCCTTTATTTTCTGGTTCAACCTGACCCATTAGTTGGGCCGGCCGAGCTTGGGCATCGGGCCTAGCCTAAAGTAGGGATAATGAGTACAGTAGCTCCATAAGCTTATAACAAAGATTATTATTTTCCTTGCGAAAAGACTTTTAGCTGCACAGGATGCAAAAGTTCAGACCCCAAACCAATATAATCATCGAGTCCAAAGGGTTAAATTTGAACTTTTGTTTGCGTTTTTATGACGAAATGTACTATCATATATGTGCTCTCTTCAATACTGTGTTGTATTTGTCGTTTTTATGACGAAATGTACTACCATACATTGTGAATGTTTTGTGAGTACCGTTACCAAGTACGACTGATTGTTAAAATTATATGTTTCAAAAGTTAAAAATGTTTTTAAAGTCAATTGCATATTCTCATTTTCTACCAAAAATGAAATCATTCTTTTTTGCAGTAACTAGTCACTAACTATTCTATATTTTATATTTTATTTTCTTAAATACTACCTCTGTTATATTTTTATAATTACACTTACTTTGTTATTTATGAAGGAAGTGTGATTATTGCTTTGAGACAAAAATAAGTATATTTTTACTTTTCTATTTTGATTGCCACACGAATATCTTTACATCCCAAAAAGGATTTTGTTTTTGAATTTTAAAATACAATTATAGTCTATAACTTTTTAAATATTTTTCTATTTTTACAAACAACTACCGACAACTACATACATTTACTTTTTCACTTTAAATAACAAATTAATTTTACTTTTGTTTTCAAATTATTATAAATAATAAAGATGAAGAGAGTAGTATTTTATAATTAAAAAGATCATAATTAACTTTAATATTGTAGCTAAAATGAATGAAGTTGAACTGAACTAAATTATATTGAATAAATTTGAACACAAATCTTTTATAGTATTCGATTATTTATATGAAATTATATTTTTTTAATACTATTTTTAAAATTTTGTAATTTTTTTTTTTGGAAATGAATTAAATTAGTTTGAACGAAAAAACTAAAAAAAAAAAACATGACCTAAAAATAAAAATAAAAACAATAAAAAACTATAAACTCAATACGCACTTGCACTTTGACCTAACTAGTTTTGTTTTATTAATGTGTTTGTAGTTAGGGTTTCGTAGACATGGATGGTGCTGCTGATGAGTTTGATTCACAGTTTCAAGCTCAGCATAAAAAATAGGTCATATGCCGCTGTTAATGGTACTCTTACGAAATTGGTTCGAGTATTGAAATTGGGACCGACTCGTCTCACTTTCGAATTAGCGGATCATTATGCTTCTCATTTACCGAACGAGGTGTTTAGATATGAAAGCCTCCTTTCACTAACCGCAAAAGGGTGCGAAATCAATCCGAATCGAGACGAGGTATGTTGTTCGAGGCTTCAATTCCTTAGTTTCGATCGTATTCGGATAAATAGTCGTAATACGATTCTTCATATTCTATCGAGCTGCCCTTTGATTGAGAAACTCTCATTGAGCAATGTTATCGATGGTGATGGTGATGGTGATGATGGTCTGCACACTATTAATATTAGCCCTCTTCATAGGCTAAAGTCTCTGGTGCTGAAAAATGTGGATTTCCACAGCACCTTGTTTCTTGCTGACTTATCGTCTAAAATTCCATCCCTTAAAGATTTAACCTTACACATAAGCAAAATTCAAGAAGAGATACTAATTTCGAGCCCAACACTTGAATGTCTGGACTTTAACATTGGAGAAATTTATTGTTCTAGTAATCATACGGTTAAGGTTCTCAAATTCGATGTCCCAAGTATTCGCAAGTTGACCTTTGCATGTTCAAACCTTCCTGATGAAGTGTTTGTTACATCAAATTCAAGGGGGTGGGAGTCTTGTGTATCGCTTACGCGTGCCCAATGTCCGAGTGATTCATTGTTCTACAGACTGAGCAACATTATAGACAAGTTCAAGTTTTCGAGGATATCTCTGTTGTCACTTGATGTTTACTATACAAGCCTCTTTGGTTACGTAGCGAGAGTTGACGTTCAAGTTTTCCCCACGCCTGAAATTGAGAATCTGACAATCCACATCCATGAGTTCCTGGCAACCCACGTCAATGAGTTCATGACAACCCAAAATTGTTGTGCTCTCTTCGATGGGTTGCTCCAGATGTGTCACCCAAAGGTGATTAATATTCGATCCAAGTCTACTTATCGAACACACATTATTATTAATTTCCTTGTGAAAAGGCTTTTAGATGCAAAAGTCCCGACCCCAAACTCTTTGAATGAATACATCAAGGAAGCCAGAGCGCAGGTTTTCGACGAGGCTGTTTCTACGTGGAGGGATGTCACATTTGACTCATTACTTAATGAGGACTCAACAATTGCAAGAAATTGTCGAGCTTTTCGCTTCCACCTGAACTGGTAAGAGTAATCAAGTTTAACCAGTGGCAGAAATCAAAAGCTTCTTCGTATTTATCTTGAATGTGTTAATTTGTTGACTTTGTTCAAGATATTTTTTTGTTTAGAATAATATTTTAATCAACCACAAATTTTGAAAACGTTACGTTCTGCACAACATTTGCCTTGATCACCTCTCATCACCATAACCTGAGAAAGGGAATCCGGACAAAGAAAACCCAGCCGATATCTAACCTAAACTTTAAAAAACTTTTATTGCAATGCAGAACAAATGGAAACACAAAATTACATTTAAAGACAAGTACATAAAACAAGTGCAGTGTTATACTTTTAATTATTTATTAGCTTTTTTAATCACAGCAGCATATGCCTTTGCAAACTCGATTAACTTGTCAGCATCAGGCAAGACATCCTTAACAGCAGAGACACAGTGGGCCCACTTCAACAAACGCAGAGTATTTGATTCGTCGATCAAACTCAGATTCCCCATTTTTTTTCAACATCTTGAACCAGCCCAAGTAACTTCCCAGCACAATGTCTAGGTACCCGCCTCCAAAGAATTTGTTGCCTTTGCTGCTATTCATAAACGTATTTTCAAGCCCAGCGAGCGACCGATTAGCTTCCTCCATGGGTATTGCCGTCTTTTCAGCTTCTTCTCCATTAGCCACACTCATAAAGATTGCCCTTATACATGGAAACAGCAGCTGCAGTATCTCCATCGGTTAATTAATTAATATAAATCGCAAAAAGATTCCGCGGGGACGAACAAACCTTATCATCCATGAACAAACCTTATCATCCATGCAGTGACGTAGCTAGAAAAATTACCTTATCATCCATGAACAAACCTTATCATCCATGCAGTGAAAAAAAAACTCTTTCCATTTCATAAATATAAAACTCTTTTGCGATTTTTTTAGCGTGAAATGTATAAATATCTCTTTTTGGCAAAAAATGTTAATTTTTGATTTTTTTAAGAATATCGCATTAATAATTAATTAGTACTGATATTCTATAATAATTAATTAGTATTAATATTTTATTTTTTTTGTAAAGCGTGATAAATAAGTATGTAGCATTAACAATATATGAGTATATTTTAATTTATTTTTAAATGTTGTATTTTAGAAATAATATTTTATTAATAAATAGTTAATTATCTTATTTTTTTTAAATAAAACATATCAATATTTCAACAAAATTTTAATTATTTTTACATAAATTATAATTAATTACTTTAATATATAAAAATTAAAATATAAAATTAATCTTAAAAAAAATTGAGGGGTGCGATCGCACCCCGGGACCAAGTCCCTACGTCCCTGCATCCATGTACTCTGCCCAAAAACGGGCTGTGGATCGGAGGGGAGAAGGGATGGCCCGATCGCAGTCCAGACTTCATCAATGTATTGGACAATCACGAGGCCGGAGAGACTCGCATACGGATTTTGAACAACTATATAGAGCTAATACGTATGTAAGTGTGAATATATATAATTTTTATGTATGTGTAGTTGTGTCTAACCTATCTATATTGTATTTGTGAATATATATAATTTGTATGTATGTGTAGTTGTGTCTAGCGTATCTATATTGTATTCAAGGGCGGCGCCAGAAAAAACGATTAGGGGCTGAGATTATTTTATGTATACTATTTATATATATACACATATTTTAGGGGGCTAAGCATAAAAGAAATGCATTTTACAATTTTTATAGGGGCGGAGGCATTTAAAGGCCAAAGCATAAGAGTATACAAGTTCTGAAGCCCCGTCCATAAAAATGGAAGTTAAGTAGGCAAATTTGAATGAAAAGACTTAAGTGCCCTCAAAAGTTATCTTTTCTCACAAAAAACAAATCGAATATTACAAAATAACAAAAAGAATATCAGAAAAATAAAGTTGCCCCACAAAATCAATTTTCGACTTTTGAAATTCACACGCACGACGAGCGCCGCCACGGTGAAACACCAGCCCCGACCGTTATCGTATCAACTATTCAACTCCGTCTCCGACGATCATCATTATGGCAAGCAGTGACAACATGGACAACCCAGACAATCGCGCTCAACCTCCGGTAAGTCCATAACCCTAGTTTTCGAACTTTCGATTATTCGAGCTTTGATGTTTGTAAATCATTCGATTGTAATTTGATATTGGTATATCCTTTCAAGATAGGGTTTTTGTTTCCGACATTTTAAAATGGTTAATGGTTTATTGCTCTCTGCAATTTTTTCGCATGCGTTTGTGTGTCAGTTCTAGTAGACGACGGTTCAACCGTGAGTTTTATCACCGTGTATTATCACGGTAGAGTTTAAGACGGTGATATATCTCACGGGTAACATACACCGTGTCTACTTACGGTCTTGTCGATTTACGACTATGATTCATCTAACGGTGTACATTTACCGTGTGTACTTACGGTCTTGTACGAGCACGATCCACGACAGTGTTTTATTTCACGGTGTATGTGTACTTACGGTCTTGTACGATCACGGTCCGCGACAGTGTTTTATTTCACGGTGTATGTGTACATACGGTCTTGTACGAGCACGATCCACGACAGTGTTTTATTTCACGGTGTATGTGTACTTACGGTCTTGTACGAGCACGATCCACGACAGCGTTTTATTTCACGGTGTATGTGTACATACGGTCTTGTACGAGCACGATCAGTGTTTTATTTCACGGTGTATGTGTACTTACGGTCTTGTACGAGCACGATCCACGACAGCGTTTTATTTCACGGTGTATGTGTACTTACGGTCTTGTACGAGCACGATCCACGACAGCGTTTTATTTCACGGTGTACAAACACCGTGTATAAAGTAAACCGTGGAAAAACATATTCACCATATGTTCAAGGTCGTGTGTAATGTTCACCGTGGAAGAACACAGCTTTGTATGTTCACGGTGAATTTACACCTTGATATTCTATGGTTTTTTTCTTACGGTGTAATTTCACCGTGTCGTTATATTTCTCATTTTTTATCCTTTAATACTTATTTATTTATTTCATATTTCAGTCTGGATTTGAATGGAAGAGACCAACCAATCTGCAGTCGGTCACTTTAAGTCTCAATTTGTATACTCGCTACGAAGTTCCGAAACTGATCACGGACACGATAAAAGATATCGGGGGTGATGCTGTCGCAGTTCGCGATTTTTTTGCGCTGCCTTACATGAAAAGTGTTCTGGGAATAAGATTTACTGCCAAATCAAGCACTAATTTTTTGCACCACCTCGTATGTCGAGAGTTGTCAGGTCCGTCAATACCGGAGAAGGAGCATTGGTTCTACGTCGGTGGTAAGACTGCGAAACTCACACCCGCCGCTTATGCCATTGTAACGGGACTGAATTTCGGCATCTACGATGAATTTGACATCCATGCCACACCCCAGTCTGCTCCAGGTAGCTTAAATAAGCGGCTATTCGGTGGGAAGCGTGTAAGAAGCAATGATCTACGCAAGTTATTTGCGGCCAAACAACTCTTCGATGGGGAACAACCTGCCTCGTTGGAGGATTACATTAAAGTCGCCAATCTCATCGTCTACTATTCCTTCTTTCTTTGTCGATCCGCTGAAATGTATGTCGAGGACTGGGCATGGGCATTAGTGGATGAGCCGGAAAAGTGGCAGTGTTTTCCATGGGGCGCTTATTCCTACCAGGCTCTGAGCTACTACCTCGAAACAACAGCGATGGACCCTGAATTAGCAGAAAAAACTTCGTACCACGTCTATGGCCCCAGTTGGGCTTTTATAATTTGGATGTTCGAGTCCGTTCCGAATATCGGTCAGTTATGTGGTCAACGTGATCCGAATATGAAAGTGCCACGTTGTTTGATGTGGAGTACATCTACAACAAAGACTGATTGCGATGATCTTTTCTTCCAAGGAGAGGTACGTAACCATCTACTCCTACTTATATTTTGCTAGTAATAGTATTTGTTTCACGCGGTGGAATATTAATACTCTGTGTTGATAAGTTTCAGATTGAAGTTGTTCATGAAACCTTGATTCCTACTGATGAAGAGAAAAATGAGCCGTGTTACCTTTCTGTACATGACAGACCATTTCATGTTGAGTACAATCGCCCAGTACGCAATGGTGGTAATGCAATCATAGCCAAACAAAATCCGGAGAAGAAAATTACACAAACCAAGAAGCCTTCTTCGAAAAAGCGTGCTGCAGCCACGGATATTGAAATGCCCGTTTCTAGATCACGCAGACGACGTGCTTCTGAGCAGAGTACTCCTGGTCCAAGTGGGCATGTGTGTTGTAGGCCTGTGTGCTGTTGGCGTACACTTTGTTGCCCGCATGAAGATGATTCTGAGTTGGACAGACGACTGACTGGGCTTTTGAGGGCCAAATTGAGAGCCGAGCATGAACGGATTTTGTCTGATGAGGGATTGATTGCAGATTTTGCTGGATATATCTTTGAGCGGATTAAAGGCATCACTCCACAACAACTTCATGAGAGCGCGTCTCAGCATGATTCGCCGGGAGATCTGTGCCGACCTGTATCGCCGATCATATCAGACAATAATACAACAAGTGAGGCTGCCGGAGAAGCCGACGTCCAAAATCAGACAGTTGCTGCCGGAGAAGTCGAAGTCGGCCAAATATTCACAGTCCCTGTTTCTGATACCGTCGAAGTCGGCCAAACCACTGATCCCAACGACTTAGTGATGTCTATTGTTGGACAACTTTCAGCAGATGAAGCCAGTGTCCTAGAACCGACACTCCCTGCCGGAGAAGTCGAAGAAAACATTGAGCTATCGCCAACAGTTGATACCGGGATGGTTGCTGTCACTCTTGCGGTCCTTTCTGCACAATGTATTTGGAACGATTGCTCACCGACCCATCATTGTATCGTAACGCGGACGACATCGATATCAAAGCTGTCAGAAAAAACATAGCACTGAAGATATTTTGGATGTCCTGCAAAGACATTGAACTTCCTTTTTTATTAAGGGATGGATAACAGTTGGTTTCATTTTGGTTTGCAAGAGAGTAAACTTTTCATATACTGTATGCCGTTGTATGTATAACCGTGTGTTTATCACCGTGTGGTGGATCAGCGCCGTGTGCAAAACTATCAATGACTGTATCTAAAAAAAATTGTTGATCACCGTGTGCACTTACGGTCTTGTATCAGCACGAACCACGACTGTGATATATCTCACGGTGTAAATTTACCGTGTGTACTTTCGGTCGTGTATGTTCACGATTCACGACACTGTTTTAATAATGTCATCTATAAACATTTCACGGTATACCAATGCCCCGTGGCACGGTTTTACAATATACCGTGATATACCAACGGCGACGGTTATTGTATTTGAATTTTAAGACGTCTTCACTCTCACACGGTGATCTCACGAGACGTCACCGTGATACAACACCGTGTGGTTATCAAATCCATTCTAAAAATATTTGAAATTAAATATTAGTGGTGTCAGTTATCGGGACAGCTTTTGCAGGCGGGTATTCATCTTTTATTCTTTTATTTAAAATTAAAATTAAAACATCGGAAAATAAATGAGAGGGGGAAGCCGTTTTACGCACGGCTCAGTAAAACGTATATTGTGCACGGTCATTTAGTTTCACGGTTGTATACGCACGGTGATACATGGTCATCAATACATCTTCACCGTGGCTTGTTCAACCCGAAAAAAACGATTGACAATCGTTTGTATACACTTTTAAGGCGTCGTTAGCATCTACGGGTTCATATTTCAGGCATTGAGACGTACGGTATTTGAAATTAAAGACGTACGATGTGATCTGTATTAATGCATGTCTCAAATTCAAGAGATGTTTAGTTAAAACTTAAAATTGGTAACAATCTGGAGTAGTCTCAAGTGTGATCATATTGCACATGGTATGTCAAATTTAATCGTTTGATGGACTATTGTGGATTTTTTAGGTTAAATATAATCATTTCCATAGGAAATTAACATTGCTTAGGCATTTAGCCAAAAAGATTATTGCGATTGTGCAAGAATCACACGAAAACGTGAGTGTTCATGCTCATACGGTGACCTCACGAGACGTCACCGTGATACAACACCGTGTGGTTATCAAATCAATTTTAAACATTTTTGAAATTGAACGAGTTCTTTTTTTAGATGGCGTATTTTCGTATTGGAGCGGGATAACCGATGCACGCGAAATATTAGTGGTGTCAGTTATCAGGACAGCTTTTGCAGGCGGGTATAGTCATCCTTTATTCTTTTATTTAAAATTCGAGTTAAAACACCGGAAAATAAATGAGAGGATGGAAGCCGTTTCGCACGGTCATTTAGTTTCACGGTTGTATCTGCACGGCGTTACGTTGGTCATCAATACATCTACACCGTGGCTTGTTCAACCCGCAAAAAAACGATCGTCAATCGTTTGTATACACTTTTAAGGCGTCGTTACCATCAACGGGGTCATGTTTCAGGCTAGGAGACGTATGGTATTTGAAATTGAAGACGTACGATGCGATTTGCAGTAGTGCATGTCTCAAATTCAAGAGATGTGTAGTTCATTGGTAACAATTTACTCTCAAGTGTGATCATATTGCACATGGTATGTCAAATTTAATCGTTTGATGGATTATTGTGGAATTTTTTAGGTTCAATATAATCAATTCCATAGGAAAGTAACTTTGCTTAAGCATTTTGCCAAAAAGATTATCGCGATTGTGCAAGAATCACGTGAAAACGTCATTGTTCATACTTACACGGTAATGTCGTGAGACCTCACCGTGAGTAAGTACCGTGCGACGGTCAAATCAATGTACGTGGCAGGGTTTTGTCAGTGAACAGAACAGCTTTTGAAGCCGCAGGTTTATTCAACCTTTTTATTCATCTTTTAATATTTAATAAATTAAATTACCGGGATTCCCAAAAACCAAAAAAAAAAAAAAAGAGGACGGTTGCCTTTTGCCACGGTTCAATCACACGACCCTTGGCGCACGGTAATATCTTCAAACGCTAAAGTCACACGGTTACTCGTGTACGGTGGGAGAAGGTCGAAATATATTAACAAAGAAAAACAAGCACTAGTACAGTATTATAACGTAGACTACGTAGTGTAGTAGCTACGAAACCAGAAAAACATACTGTAAAAGCAAAAATAAAAACATACGGTTCATAAACAAAACGCAGAAAGAAACATTCTTTGCATTCATGGTTCATCATCCTCGCCATCTGCGTCATCGCCAAAATCAGTCGTTTCGTCCTTATCGTCTGCTTCATCGTCCATATCGTCCTCATCGTCCGAGAGCTCCACCACTTCCACCACCTTCTCAAACAGGATCTCTTCTACAACCTTAGATATGGTCGGCAGAAGGGGGTCTCCAGGTGCTTTAGGATCGGAAAAGTTCCGAATCTCGAGACCATCTTTATTGTAGACATTGACAAAGAAAGGACCCAATTTCTTGGCGTAGTGAAAAACCAAAAAATAACCGAATTTAAGATGATGAGCCGTGCAGAAATCGGTCCAGCCACGACGAAAGCACACGTAACCGTTGACCCAAGAGATTTCCACGGACCACGGGGCACGAGCGGTGGCAAATGAGGCGAGTGTCTCACAATCTCCAAGCAAAGTAGCCCTGCCTGCCAGATACTCATGTTCATGAGCAAAATCAGAAGGTAAACGACAAACTTCACGGAAATCAATGGTGTCCAGAACTTTGAAGAATCTACAAATCGGGATTGGGGTGGCCATTGAATATGAAATTTGATTTTATAAAAATTAGGGTTTTCAGCGTGTTACGGTGCTTATGTATACACGCCAAAAGTGGGTAGTTGAGGGGTTAATAAACTAATAAAGGTTTCACAATACACCGTGAGATACCAACGGCAACGGTGGGTAAGGGTTTTTATCAAGGGTTATCAGTGTCACATAGACCGTCACAGTAACCGTTACACGGTGAGGAAATCCACTGTAATAAACCCACGGCGCAATGTGTTTAATGGGGGTGGTTGGGAATTGAGTGATTTCGTGAAACGATTTAAATCCGGCGATGACGTGAGAACAGATACTCATCAATTCCCTGAATTGAATGGTCATATCATATCATATCTGGACCATCAATGAGCGTAGTTGGAAGTTGGGTTGGGTCGTGGGAGGAGGATCAGAACAGACACACATCATAAATTCTTTGAATTTCACGGTCATATCTAATTAATGGATATCGTGGTGGATGGGGGGTTAAGTTTTCTATGTCATATATGAAAATACCACGGCTTACGCACCGTGGGATACCAACGATGAAGGAGGATTAGGTTTTTTTATGTCACCTATAACATGTACGTACACGGTGTTAGAATGCACCGTGCTAACATCACGACGACCCATTCAGAGGTGTAGTCACGTTACCAAAGTCACAGTGACCGCGACACGGTGATTTAATCAACCGTGAAATACCCACGGAGGCACAGTTCTAGGTTTTTAATGGGCGTAGTTTAAAGGTCAGTCGTTTCGTGAGTCGATTGAAAGCCGGCGGCGGGATCACTTTATTAGGTCAGAAAATTGAGCCTATAAATACGAACGAAAAAACCATTTTTTTTTTCTATACCCAATTTTTTCTCCATGTTTTCTGCGTTGTTTTTTTTCTTATGGAGCGGTTTTCACCACGCATCTTTCAAATTCATAGTTGCAGCCCTGTATCGAGATACTCGAGTTTCCAAAAGAAAACCTTCTTTTCCCTAGATCATCAATAACGAGGTACTCGAGTTTCCAAAACATCTCGAGTATCTTTGTTAGATATTGATCTGTTCAAGAGCCACTTTCTCCGTAGCGGTGAATCTGGCCATATGTTGAGATCATAACAGGCTATGATTGAGGAAAAAGAAAAAGAAGGTCTTCGAATTTCTTCCCATCCAGAGAGTAGATTCTGAGGCGGGTTGGATTTCTTTTTTTTTTCTTTGTTTAACCAAGTATGGTTCTGGGTTTAGGGTTTTGATCCATCAATTGTAATTCCCAGTAGGGTTTTGATCCATCAATTGTAATTCCCAGTAGGGTTTTGATCAATCAATTGTAATTCTCAGTAGTGTTTTGATCCATCAATTGTAATTCTCAATAGGGTTTTGATCCATCAATTGTAATAAGACTACTTTTGTTAAGTTTAAATTGTTTAATAATTTTCTTTATGGTTTCCATTGTAAATTTTGTAATGAACACACTTCGACTGTATTTTCATTTATTTCGATCCGTCTTCCACACCCTACTGCATTCCTTGATAAACGAATCATGGTCTACTGTGTATTTTTATTGTGTTGAATACATGTTTGTAAAACCGTGTAACGTTGTAAGCTGGGTTAATTATTTCACCCCCTTATTTCACGTTGTGGAATTAATTCACGGTGTATTCTAAAACGAGGAACTGACGTCGACATTGTTCTGTGTTTTATATCTCATTTATGAGCCTTCCACGGTGTTATAATCCACCGTGCTCAAACCACAGCGACACATTATGTTAAGGGTTTTACACCTAATACTGTTGCACGGTGTCACAATCCAACGAGGGAACCCCGCGGCGACCCTGTTCTATGGCTTTAATTTCTCATTTATGAGCCTTACACGGTGTTACAATCCACCGTGTTCCAACCACGGCGATACATTAGGTTTTAGGGTTTTCTACCTACCTAATACCGTTGCACGGTGTTACAATCCACCGAGGGAACCCACGGAGACACAGTTCTAGGGTTTTATTTATTTTCTTAATTAATTAATCGCAATGTGTTTAATGGGCGTGGTTGGGAGTTGAGTCGTTTAGTGAAACGATTGAAATCCGGCGGAACAGAGGCGCATCGATTCCCTTAATTGAATGGTCATATCATATTAATGGATTTGGAGCGTTGGATGGGGTGATTTACTATTAATTTTATTAATACGAATAATTAATAAGCGTAGTTGGCAGTTGAATCGTTTCGTGGAAGAGATTGAAATCCGAGTGCTGCGATGACTTAAATTAGATCAGGATATTAAGCTTATAAATACGAACGGAAAAACTCCATTTTTCTATACCCATTGATACTCCTTTTTGTTTGTCTTATCATGTATCAGTTATCATCTCACAATTTTGAAATTCACAGATGCATTACTGTATCGAGATACTCGAGTTTCCAAAAGAAAACCATCATTAACCATCTTCTTATCTGCCAGCGGAAGAAATTCCTTTTCGATATATCCTGCCCAGACCCTCCTTTTTTGGCAGACACTCTTCTTCCTGGGCAGCTCGATATGGGGATTGGTCGGGATCTCTTTCCGTTATGTCGTCCGACTTCGAATGGCTTCCTAACGATTCCTGGTCCAGGCTCAAGCGGCTCAAGTACTAATCTTCTAGTTGTATCGAGAGGAGATTTTCATGTTGTGAAATTTTAATTTTCTTTTCTTTTCACCGTCCAGTAGAGTTTCCTCAAGATGTTGCTACTTTTCGATTGATAGTGTTCAGGGTTTTGATCCATCAATTTTTCACAATAGGTTTTAGGGTTTAGGGTTTATGGTTTTGAACCATCGATCTTTACTGTACTTTTTCCTTAATATATCATTAAAATATTATAATATCACCGTCATTTATTAATAATGCTCACACGTTTCTCATTCGTATTGAAACCCAAATTCTATCGGGATCAACCAAATTCGTATTGAATACGGGTGTGTGTAACCGTGCATTGGTATAAGGAGATATAGCTCCGTAATTTATTGCACGGTTTAATAATATTTCACTGTGTATTTATTCTCTCGTCGTGAAATATCCACGGCAAAATTGCAATTTATTTCATTCCACGGTGACACAATCCACCGTGATCTAACCACGACTACCCATTAGGTTTAAAGTTTTTCTACCTAATACAGTTGCACGGTGTTACAATCCACTGAGGGAACCCCACGGCGACACAGTTCTAGGGTTTTATTTATTTTCCTAATTTAATAAGCGCATTGTGTTTAATGGTAGTGGTTGGGAGTTGATCTGTTTATGAGACGTTTCGTGCAACGATTGAAGTCCGGCGGTGGTTTGACTCAGAACAGAGATGCATCAATTCCCTGAATTGAATGGTCATATCATATTAATGGATATGGAGCGTTGGATGGGTTGATTTACTATTAATTTTATTAATACGAGTAATTAATAAGCGTAGTTGGCAGTTGAATCGTTTCGTGGAACAATTGAAATCCGGGTTGTTGGATGACTTAAATTAGATCCCAATATTAAGCCTATAAATACGATTAGTTGCATTACTGTATCGTGAATCGTCATACACGAGCCTCAAAAATAAAACCATCATTTGCCTGGATCATTTTCTTCACATATGATTCGGAGTGCATGTAGCCTAAGCTCCTTAGGCTACAGCCTACATGGATCAGTTATCACCTCACTTTTTCGAATTTCACAGTTGCATTACAGTATCGAGTGGTATTGGTCAGTAACCTTCTTTGCATTCCTGTTGAAAACCTGACGAGATACACGAGTTTCCAAAACCTCCGTATATATATCCGTCACCTTCTTCACATTCGATTCGGAGTGTGCATGTAGCCTAATCTCCTTGTCTCCGTTGAAATCACCAGTCTGGTCGAGTCTCAAAAACCTTTGTTGCTGACCAGATGTCCAAAGAGGAGATTCACTGATGTGATGTTATTTTTTTTTTCATTCAGCTTTTTTGTATAGCGCTGACCGATAGTGTTTAGGGTTTAGAGTTTTGATCCGTCAATTTTTCTCAAGTTTTAGGGTTTATCTTTTTGAGATTCTCGTTCAAATTTATCACACAGTCGCTTTTAATTATCGTGTATGGTACTACGGTGTCTATTTATTGTGTCTGGTCTCACGGCGTATGATTATCATTTTGTCTTACGGTATTCATGGATGGTCACACGGCGAGCGATTATCGTGGATTAGCTCACGATGTCCACTTATCGTATATGGTGGTTTCACGATGTAAATTTATTATGGGTTTTCACACGGTGTCTATTTATCGTTAATAAACTCACGGCGTAGGATTATCATGGTTGGGATCACGGTGTCCAGTTATCGTGTATTTTTTCACGGTGTCTATTTATCGTTATTGAACTCACTGCGTACGATTATCGTGAATGGTGTCACGTTGTCTTAGTATCGTATATTGTATCACGGTGTCCATTTATCGAGATTTGTCTCATGGCGTGCGACTATTGTGGATGAGCACACGGTGTCCAGTTATCATGTACTGTCTCACGGCGTGCGATTATCGTGGATTTTCTCCCGGTGTTCATTTATCGTAGATGGTCACACGGTCTCTCTTTATCGTGGATGAACTCACGGTGTTCGATTATCGTGGATGTCCTCACGGTGTCCATTTATCGTGGATGGTCTCACGGTGTCTTATTATCGTGCATAGTCTAACGGCGTACTTTAACCGTGGATGGTCTGAAATTGTATTGGAGTTTTATTATTAATTTTTAAAAGAGAAATTCTATTTTAAATTACATATTCAGTTTATACTTCATTTATTAAACAGCGATGGTAGTGTAGACTTTTCCAACTCAATTGCCTAATAAACTTCTACTTTTATGGACAGGGCCTCAGAACTTATTTATTTTATGAGGTGGTCCTGAATCCGGTATTCCCACATTTTTATATAAATATAATTATTTTACTAATAAAAATTTATCAATATATTCAATATTTTAATATTACATATATATATATATTATTTTAATAATAATATATTCTTTTTTAATTTTTTTTTTATTTTTTCATGTTTTTTAATTTTATTATATTTATTTATATATTTTTATAAGTTTTATTATTTTTAAGAGAAAATTACTAATTTAGTCCCATAAAGATAGACCTTTTTCTTTTTGGTACTACAAAGTTACGGTTTTTTCAATTTCATCTGTTAAAGCTACGAATAGATTCAATTTGATCCAATTTTGGCCGGAAAATTCAAAAATCGCCTGAAATTCTGCACGTGATATGCACGTGAGAAATGATTTGGAGATTTCCGGTGACCTAATCCACGCGGCTAATTCTCATTGGCTGAAGCTTTAAAAAAACAAAAACGAAAAACAATTTCCAACTAGACTGCCACGTGGATATTGCATAATTAAAAACAATAAAAATTAAAATAAAAAGGGAGTCGGGTTTCACTCCTTTCATTCCTCAAATAGCTCCTTTCATTCCTCAAATAGATTCATGAGGAATCCGATGAGGGGGATTTTCTCTGATCATATTTATGTTTCTCTTTCAAACATGATCGTTATGCCCCAACTAAACTACATTAGTACATATATATATTTACGCAGAGCATACACATATCTTCTCACATCACAACTCTCTCAAATTCGTAGACAATCAAAAATCCCCAATACCCAAACCCTAATTTCATTTACTTAATTAAGAAGAAAAAAAAAATCTAAAAACGACTCGCGGCTAGCAATGCAGTCCATCATTGCCGGCGACGATCGGTCGCACTCCCGCACGCACAAGGTCTTCATCCTCAGGAATTACATCCTCCTCGGCGCCGCCTCCAACTGCGTCTTCCTCACGCTCTCCCTCCGCCTCTTCCCCTCCTCGTAGGATTCCTCTTCATCCTCCTTCAGGTCGGATTTTCTTCGAAGGGGGAGAGATTTTTGGGGAAACAGGGTTTTTATGGAATTGATTTGGGGAGTGAATGGAGTGAAACCCGACTCTTTCTCTTTTTATCTTTATTCATTTTTTTAATCCACGTGGCAGTTTAGTTGGAAATTATAAATTTTTTTGTTTTTTTAACAGCTCTAACCAATGAGAATTTGCCGCGTGTATTAGGACACCGGAAATCCCCAAATCGCTTGTCACGTGCATATCACGTGCACAATTTCAGACGACTTTTAAATTTTCCGGCCAAATTTGGATCAAATAGAATCTATTTGTAACTTTAGCGGATGAAATTAAAAAAACGCAACTTTGTGGTAACAAAAAGAAAAAGGTCCATCTTTATGGGACTAAATTAATAATTTTCTCTTATTTTTTAATAATAAATTAATAAATTAAAATATAAATTCATAGAAATCTCACGTATTTACGAGAGATTTCAAATTATTGAATTCTTTTATATTTTAAAGTTGAAATCCATAAAAAAAAAAATTATAAAATTTTAAATTTTATACTTTTGAATATCTTTAGATGTTTAGGAATTTTTAAAATTGGTATTGAATACTTCCAATTTTAATAAACTTTTAAAAATACAGATTGATTTCCTCTAAACTTTAAAGTCGAAAAAAATTCTACAGAATCTCAATCGAATACATGTTTCAACCGTTTTTGTGCCGTTTGTTTCTTTATTTTCCGATTAGTTAGTGTTAATCGTCGTGCCGTTTGTGTATATTTTCATTTTGTTTGGGTGTTTTATTGTCCGAATAGGTTTAGGCGAGACGAGGAGTGGAAACGAGCGAAAACGTGCGAAAATAAGAGCCGGAACGAAGCGGGACATTGACGACGGAACAAGTTTCTTTAGCTTGCTGGATTCAGCACGTTCGTGCCAAATCCAGACTTCTCCAGCAAACTTCAGACAGGTCAGCACGTTCGTGCCATTTCTGGCACGTTCGTGCCACTCCCAGAAATTGTTGACCGAATGTTGACTGCGTGGACTCCATCCTTGACCCTCCTTTTGAGCACATTTTTAGGGGCGTTTTGGTCAATTCATGGGGAGATTTGGATGGCATAAGAGAAGGCTTGCACAAGAAGACAAGACACACACTCTCCACCACCCTCACCTAACACACACAACACACACCATTTTATTTTCTCTCTCTAGGATTTAGCAAGGTTTTGAATATTTTGGCTCTTGTAGTTCATCATCCATTGAGAATCTTCATTCGACTCAAGTGTAAACGATATTCGTGGTCATCCGAGGATCGTTATGGTATAACTTATTTTCGGTTTCGACTATTTATGAAATATATGTTTATTTCTTGCTTGTCTATGAGTTTGTTGTTTGATATTTTCATGATGATGATGATGTTGCTTGGCTAGATTATTCGTTAGGGGTGGGTTAGTATTATTTGTTGTGTAGGCTCGGGTTCTAGCATGAAAACCGGGGTAGTTGGTATTTTTATCGAGGGGGAGACGGACCAAGTCCCCTCTAAATGGTAGACTCGTTGCTTTAGCACGAGTTTGGCCTCCCCGACTACCCCGAGGCCTAATCACGGTCGTGCGTGGCCGGCTCGATTGATTCGCACTTTGTGGTCAATGAGCCCGTTGTTAGTTAAATCGTGGGGAATCTCGTGGGGACCAAGGTTTGAATCTCGGATTGGGTATAACCGAGGTCGACACGAGAGACGACACATTTAACATAACAACTCTTTCATGTGGAGAAAATCGGCCTTAACTTCAACTAATACGACCCCTTCCCCTAACCTCATTCTCTCTTGCTAAAAACTCGTTTGATTACTTTAATTGCTTTCTTAATTTTCGTTTATGCTTTTAAGCTCCAATTTACAAAACCCTCCAATTTGTGACTACTTGAACTTTATGCTTTCTTTTATGCTTTCGACAATCAATCCAAACTAATTACACTCTCCGATAGTATTACTCCTCTTGAGAACGACATTCGGGTAATAAATCGACACACTTTTAAGTGAAACAAATTTTGGCGCCGTTGCCGGGGAGTAATTTAGGTGTAGTGTTTTGAGTTTTGATTGTTTGTCTTTTTATTTGTTTTTCCTTAGTGTTCTTGTACTAGCTTCACTCTCAATGCCACTCGGTACGTGTAATCCTTTGCTTTTAGTGTTGTGTATGCAAGGTTGAAGACGTTCTTCCTTTCATACTCTAATCTCTTCTACAACGACCGAGGTGATATCATGGCGAGATACAATGGTAACCGAGCCTATGGAATCGACTATTCCGATTCTTATTACGAGAGGCACGTTTCTTCGAGCCATTGTTCGAGCCACCGAGATCATGAGTCATATCGCCAACCTAGGAATATCGACCTTCACTATGATGATGATCGAGATTACTCGCCTCCACGTCACCGAAAACATCACCGATACCGCTACCAAGATCTTGATTATTCATCCACCGAGAGGAATTCCATGTCACCACCTCCTTGTTGGGATCGAAGAGAAAGGGAGCCGCATCGGGATCTAAACCGTGGGATCTACCGTAAAGAAAAATTTGTTGGGAATGGATATGATTACCGTCGTCAAAATACCGTGGTGCAAGAGCCAAAGCGACGAACTATTGAGGATTTCTCAAACCCACGATTCTTTCTTACGCCGGAGCCCCGTAAGCCTTCACGCGAGGAGTATGTTGATGATCCACCTTACGAAATGTATGAAGATCAGGCCATAGGATATTTCAATCAAGCGAGATATTCCATATCTCCACCACCTTGTCGGAATCAAAGACCAAGAGAGCCTTCTCGACCAACGATTGAGGATTTCTCAAAGCCAAAACTTCACCATGTGTTGCCTCCACGCCGTGAAATTGGGGATTTCAATCGAACGAGGTACTCATCCGACCTTACTTGCAAAAGCCGTGTTCCGAGGGTCCAAGACGACAAGCTATTGCCGCATCATCTAGCTCGACTACCGTCATTCTCCGGGTTGCCTAATGAGGACGTTTCTTTGTTTCTCAAAGATTTTGTCATAGAAGTTGAAACATTTCCATTGGACGGCTTTGAGAAGGATGAATTGAGAGTATGGTGTTTCAAATATTGCATGAGAGATGGAGCCCGTGATTGGGTAATGTCATGGCCTTCTAGATTCGTGCACACGTGGAAAAATCTCTTCGATGCATTTATCGCCCGTTTCTTTCGCCCACCACAACGGTCTCCTATAAAACCTCCTCCTTCTATAGGCATATTGATGGATGTAATCGAGTCCAAGGTTGATCACTTGCTTGTTGAGGTGATCTCACACTTTGTTGAGGAGCATTCCAATGGGGACGAGTGGGAGTTTGAGCTCGACACGTGCATCGAGGAAGAAAATACTTTAGTTGCCCTAGATGACGAGACGTCGATGATAGATGCTACTCTTGAGGTCGAGAGTCCCCCCATTAATGACACAAAACCCGAAGAAGATGAGTTTGAGGATATATTTCTCCCATTAGATTATTCGTTCGAGCCTCCTCTCTTATCTTCGGTTGATCTAAGTTGTGAGAATCCGATTGTGAGTAGTGTTTCTCAAGCTCCTAGGTCGCTTGATTCCGGTGTAGACAAGATGAGATTCGGTTGGAGCTTTGGTAAGCGCATTTCGGGATTGGTTGATTTGGGAGTATATATTGGATTTTCCCGAGGTGTTGAGGATGTGATGGGTTTTGGTGATAATAAAAGAGATGGACTTGGTGGCGATTCTTGGAAAGTTCCATGGACTTTGGTGGAGGTGATCTTTCTCCAAAAATTAAGTTCGATATTTTTAGAGGTCTCGGGGGAAGAAAGGAGTAGGGACGACTTATTGTATCCATTTTCTCATCCCGGTCGAGTATTTACTTCTTCCCATCTAGAAGATCGACCTCCCATGAATGAAAAGTTGTTCTTGAGAAAGTATAGTTCGATCTTTTTAGCGACCGAGGTAGTCGACGTCTACTATCTACATCTTGATGCAAGTGTGGGGGAGACTCTCTTATCTAAGCTTATTATTCGAGGCCTCACCTTGAGTTCCCTTGATGAACCCTCTCTTGAGAACCGAGAGCCCTTGGCCGAGATGGTTTTCTTGAGAAGGTGGAGTTCGATATTTTTAGTTTCGAGGTGGTAGATCGTGGATGGTGTTTGCTCGGGACGTGAAACGAGTGCCTCGTGGGGGCGAGCCCACGAACGTCAAGCTAATGACGTAAAATAAGCGCTTCTTGGGAGGCAACCCAAGGTTTCTTTTATGATTTTGTTTTCTTTTTGTAGGAGAGAGTACGTGTATCCCCGTGCCCCATGCCCAAGCCCTCGATGCGATGATTGTCTCTTCTCGACTATGTCTACCATTCCACGACCACATGCCATGATAGGATTGATGTTTTGCCTTTGAGGTTGGATGTCCATTGCCGCCCCGTTGATTAGTCTTCGATTTGCCATGTCCGATTCTCGCCATTCTAGGGAAGTTTCGTTATCCTTTCGTCTCTTTTCCATTTATTTTTCGCATGAGGACATGCTTTTATTTTAAGTGTGGGGGAGTTTTGTGGAATCCATATTGTGTTTTGTTTTGTGTTTATGTGGTTTTTAGGGATGTTTCCATTTTGTTTTGGTGGATATTTTATCTTGGGTTCATTTATTTTGTGGTGTTATTATTGTGTTTGTTTGTGTTTGTGATTTTTGTTTGGTTGTTTTGGTTGCCCCCGACTCTTACTACTACGAGTAGATCATGTCAAAAAAATTTTAAAAAAATATGATTGTGTTTGGTCGCATGAGGACATGCTTGGAATTTGAGTGTGGGGGGATCTTGGGGTGTTTTTAGTTATTTTCCTTGTTTTATTTTTCCTAAACCTACAAACTCTCCGGTTTATTAGTGAAGTTTATGCACCTTTTAAAATAAAATTGTTGGGTTATTTCAATTTTAAACTCGTGTAGTATATTTTATTGACTTAATGACGTGAAAAAATGGCTGAAATTAAAAAATTCCAAAGCCCTTGTGAGTATTTCGTTGCTTATTATCTCTTCTTGGAGCGTACCTCGTTTATAATCTCTCGTTGCTTTCATGCCTCAAAGAATTTTTCGAACCTTCAATGATTTTGTGTCAAGGTGTAATCAAGAGAGCACCCCATAAATAAAAGTGTGAGTACTTGAGCTTCTTGTTTCTTGACGAGACCCGAAAAATTGGGTTAAGTGTTTCAATGATATAAATAATCCTTGTGTGACATTCGAGAGTTGTGGTTGAAGAGGAGGGTGAGGTGATACGGAGAGATAAGGTTGGGGCCACAATGGTCAATGAGTCCACTTTCCTAAATATAATCTGAACCTCCCCTAGCCTAGCCCCATTACAACCCTTTAACGATTAGGAGTTCCTCGATTCTTGAGATTGACAACTTTGTTGAGTGGAGTCTTCCGTATGTGCATGCTTATGGTTGTTATCATCGCATATCTTTAGTTATTACATGTGGTCTTCTCCTTGAATGCTCCTTGTGTCCTATTTTTCTTGTGTGTGCAAGTTCCATATTGATTTGATTTCTTTCGCTTGCACATGAATATTTGGAGTGTTCCCTTGCTTCGAGAGGTAAAAGAACGAGTGAACCCCCATGTGAGGAAAACTTCGGTTTGTTAAGGTTGAACTTTGGCTTTTTGAACTCTCTCAATGTGATTTTTGTGGCATTTGAACTTTTCTCGGTGACTCGTGTTTTCTTGATTTATAACCGGAATGAACTTCTATTTCTTTTGAGGAGAGTTTACCTTGTTTTCGTTGTGTTATGTTCTCTTTTGTTTGCTCGAGGACGAGCCTTGTTTTAAGTGTGGGGGGGTTGTTTCAACCGTTTTTGTGCCGTTTGTTTCTTTATTTTCCGATTAGTTAGTGTTAATCGTCGTGCCGTTTGTGTATATTTTCATTTTGTTTGGGTGTTTTATTGTCCGAATAGGTTTAGGCGAGACGAGGAGTGGAAACGAGCGAAAACGTGTGAAAATAAGAGCCGGAACGAAGCGGGACATTGACGACGGAACAAGTTTCTTTAGCTTGCTGGATTCAGCACGTTCGTGCCAAATCCAGACTTCTCCAGCAAACTTCAGACAGGTCAGCACGTTCGTGCCATTTCTGGCACGTTCGTGCCACTCCCAGAAATTGTTGACCGAATGTTGACTGCGTGGACTCCATCCTTGACCCTCCTTTTGAGCACATTTTTAGGGGCGTTTTGGTCAATTCATGGGGAGATTTGGATGGCATAAGAGAAGGCTTGCACAAGAAGACAAGACACACACTCTCCACCACCCTCACCTAACACACACAACACACACCATTTTATTTTCTCTCTCTAGGATTTAGCAAGGTTTTGAATATTTTGGCTCTTGTAGTTCATCATCCATTGAGAATCTTCATTCGACTCAAGTGTAAACGATATTCGTGGTCATCCGAGGATCGTTATGGTATAACTTATTTTCGGTTTCGACTATTTATGAAATATATGTTTATTTCTTGCTTGTCTATGAGTTTGTTGTTTGATATTTTCATGATGATGATGATGTTGCTTGGCTAGATTATTCGTTAGGGGTGGGTTAGTATTATTTGTTGTGTAGGCTCGGGTTCTAGCATGAAAACCGGGGTAGTTGGTATTTTTATCGAGGGGGAGACGGACCAAGTCCCCTCTAAATGGTAGACTCGTTGCTTTAGCACGAGTTTGGCCTCCCCGACTACCCCGAGGCCTAATCACGGTCGTGCGTGGCCGGCTCGATTGATTCGCACTTTGTGGTCAATGAGCCCGTTGTTAGTTAAATCGTGGGGAATCTCGTGGGGACCAAGGTTTGAATCTCGGATTGGGTATAACCGAGGTCGACACGAGAGACGACACATTTAACATAACAACTCTTTCATGTGGAGAAAATCGGCCTTAACTTCAACTAATACGACCCCTTCCCCTAACCTCATTCTCTCTTGCTAAAAACTCGTTTGATTACTTTAATTGCTTTCTTAATTTTCGTTTATGCTTTTAAGCTCCAATTTACAAAACCCTCCAATTTGTGACTACTTGAACTTTATGCTTTCTTTTATGCTTTCGACAATCAATCCAAACTAATTACACTCTCCGATAGTATTACTCCTCTTGAGAACGACATTCGGGTAATAAATCGACACACTTTTAAGTGAAACAATACACCTCTTTAAAAAGTGATTAAGAAAATTATAAACTTAATCTATAGTGTAGTAGAAAATAAAATGGTAGGGAGAAACTCGAATTTTTTTTCTACACAATTTCAATGTGGGACAACTTTAACAAACACACGCACTCGTAAGTCTTAGACATGTTGATGATTTAAGTGAAATTATTGTTCATTTAATGTAATTGAAATCATACAAAATTTCGGTGATGATCATTAAGCACTATAATATGATTTAGGCGAAAAGTAAAAGCGACAACAAATCATTGTTTGGTTAAGTGATTATTTTTGCTAATTTATTGTGTGTAATTTATCATGAATTATATGTTAATTTTGTATTTCGGTAGTTTGCATGGTTGTAATATTCAACTAGGAAATTGCATGCATGCATGACACCTAAAGAAATTGATTTCTAAAAGGTGTAACACTTATAAGAAGCTGCAACTCTTTCAAAATAATGCAACCTTTTCCAAATGGGTGTTTCAACACCTATAAAAAGTGTTGAAAATCACATTCTAAGACTAAGAAATTGAAGCTTTGTGTTAACAAAACAAGCAAATAAACAGCCTATAATATGCTTGAGTTTGCACAAGAAATTCAAGTGCCATATTGTCTTATTCTCGACGAAATTTCGTGATACATTGATTACTTTCTAAAAACAAATGATTTCGTGATACATTGTAACGGTAGCCTTTTCCGTTACTTCACACAGGTTACAATATTATTACTTTCTAAAAATAAATAAAATAATGAGAGAATTTGAATTAAAGATAATTATTATTGTTTGTTTATAATGATTATCTTAATTATAGTTTAAGAGGTGTATACCTAAATTGCCCTTTTTTGTTTTCACAATAAAAAAAATTTAAATTGTAAAAAAATAAAAACTGCAAGTAACCAAATAATATCCTAATAAATAAATAAGGTAAAAAAAAATTATCCCTTAAATATGAATTATATTTTATAGGGTTTAAAAGTTAGGGATTCCGATCATATTCGTATGATTTCGTAGGCATGGATGAGTTTGATTTACCGGAACCCATAATCCAGGTTGTACAATTTTTCCTCACTTCAAAACAAGCCGCACGAACGACTCTTCTCTCCAAGTCATGGGGAAGCGCGTGGCTCACTCGCCCCAACCTCGACTTCGATCTCGAAACATTTCGTCGAAGCGACTACAAATTGGTCTTGTCGTTTGCGGAGAGGACACTTGAAAGGTACGAGAATTCCAACCTCAACATTCACAGTTTCAGGCTGAGCATGCAAAGTCTGAGATATTGTGATAATGCTCGTGATACTAAATTGGTTTGTAGAGCGTTGAAATTGGGACCCACTCGTCTTACTTTAGAATTCGGGAATTTTTATGCGTTTTGTATACCGAACGAGGTGTTTAGATATGAAAGCCTCCTTTCACTAACCGCAAAAGGGTGCGGAATCCATCTGAATCGAGATGAGGTATGTTGTTTGAGCCTTCGATTCCTTAGTTTCAATAATATTCGGATAAAACATCCTGGTACGATTTTTCATATAATATCGAGATGTCCTTTGATTGAGAAACTCTCATTGCGTTATGTGTATGTTCGTGGTAAATCTGTTAACGTTGGTGATGGTATGCTCATGACTATATATTACTACTCCTCTTCATAGTCTAAAGTCTCTCGTGCTAAAACATGTGGATGTCGACACCACCTTGTTTCTTGCTGACTTATCGTCTAAACTTCCATCCCTTAAAGATTTAGCCCTACGTATAAGCAGAAACCTCAATCACTTCATGTTTACTTTACAGAATTCCTTCATCATGAGGTGGCAGACAATCGAGGTTTGTCCACGCCTGAAATTGAGAATCTGACAATCCTCGTCCGCGAGTACATGACAATCCAAAAATATTGTTGTGCTCTCTTCGATGGGTTGTTCCAGATGTGTCACCCAAAGGTGGTTAATATTCAATCCGTGTCTACTTATGGAACACACGTTATTAATTTCCTTGTGGAAAGACTTTTAGATGTACGGTATGAATGAATGCATCAAGGTAGCTAGAGCGCAGGTTTTCGATGGGGCTGTTTCTATGTGAAGGGATATCACATTGGACTCATTACTAGATGAGGACTCAAGACCTGTAGAAAATTATCAAGATTTTCACTTCCAACTTAGATGAAAAGAGTAATATTTGTATTTATCAATAATTACACTTGCCCCCATTTGGGGCAGTTCTGCAAATATTTTCTAGAATTGACCCAAGTTATTTTTTGGTTTTGATTTTTTCAGAATATTTGGCACATTCTGCAAAACGTCTCTGTCTTGACTCTGTCTTGATAATTATTCTAATTTGCGAAGTACATTAGTTGTGATCGTCTCTCATCACCTTAACCCGAGAAAAGGAATCCGGACAAAGAAAACCCGGCCGATATCTAACTTAAACTTCAAAACACTTTTATTTCAATGCAACTACACAAATGGAAACAAAACAAAAAAATAATCTTGAAAACAGTTTTATTATTTCCAATGCAACACAAATAGAAACTCAAAACATTTGAAAAGAAGTACATAAAGCAAGTGCATAAACCATTTTAATTAAATATAACCCACATATTGTGTAATGTGTAGCTTATTAATTACTCCTGTCTGTTAGCATTTTTATGCCAAGCAGCAAATGCCTTTGCAAACTCGATTAACTTGTCAGCATCAGGCAAGACATCCTTAACAGCATCAACAGCAGAGACACGGCGGGCCCACTCGAACAAACCCGGGGTATTCGATTCGTCGATCAAACTCAGATTCCCCCATTTTTTCAACATTTTGAACCAGCCCAAGTAACTTCCCAACACAATGTCTAGGTACCCGATTTCGTCGCCTCCAAAGAATTTGTCGCCTTTGCTGAGATTTATAAACGTATTTTCAAGCACAGCGAGCGACCGATTAGCTTCCTCCAGGGGTATTGCCGTCTTTTCAGCTTCTTCTCCATTAGCCACACTCAGAAACATTGCCCTCACACACGAAAACAGCTGCAGTATATATCCATCGGTTAACTAATAAAGAATCCACATATATAAATAGTTAGTTGTTTCGGAGATGAACAAACCTTATCATCTATGTACTCTGCCCAAAAGCGGGCCGTGGCCCGATCGTGAGGATCAGAGGGGAGAAGGGACGGCCCGTTCACAGTCCACACTTCGTCGATGTATTGGACAATGAGGAGAGACTCGCATACGGACTTTCCGTTGTGGATTAAAACCGGGATTTTCTTGTGAACAGAGTTGGCCTCGAGAAGTCGTTGACTTTTGTTGGTGAGATCTTCGTCGATGAATTCATAGTCAATGGACTTTAGATTGAGGGCCATTCGGACCTTCTGGGATAACGGACTCGCCCACATTCCTAGCATCGTAACGTCGCTTTTCACCATATGTCGTCGATTCTTTGTTGATTGGTTAAGAAGTGATTAAGAAAATTAGAAACTTAATCTGATATATTGTTTTGTGTGTGTACTTTGAATGTTTTGTCCTGATGCTTATTATATACTAGTAGTGTAGGAGTAGAAAATTAAAATAGTGCAGCTCCCATCAGCAATTTTTAACTAATTCGTAATGCATGAACTCAGCAATGGAACCTACTAAACTTGGTTGACTGGTCAACCAATTGTAGATGCAAAAATTGACTTGAAAAGGTTACAAATGTAAAAAAGGAAAATAAATCCTCCCTCTTTCTCTATGTTGGTTTTTTCTTAATCTATATCTATTTTTTATTCTACAAATTTACAAAATCACACATTATAGAAATATAAAATTTACTTTTGCACATGCACACCCCAAGTGTATGATAAAATTTTCTACTGAATTTTCATAAAAAATTGGTAATTGTTTTTTTTTTAAATTGTTCATTCATTTTCAATTAGAACATTCTTATATTTTAGAAGATCGGTAGGTTAATTAATTAAAATTGTTGATTTCCGATTACCAAATTCGTATTTTTTAAAACACTCGTCTGGCAAAAAAATAAAAAAAAAAAGGGAAAAATGGCAATAAGGCCAATTTTCAACATTTTTTCGGCAATAAGGCTTTCGAAAAATTACGCGTGTCAATTAGGCCACCTAAAATGTGCAAAGACACTATTACCCTTTCTTAAATTAACATCTCCCAGCGAGCTCATTCGATCGATCCAATCTAACCATCCACCCACCCCTTCTCCCCCAAATTCCAACATCCGAGTGCACAAGCTGTCGATCGGGAAGCTCGATCTGGCCGGCGGCGACAACATGACCCTCTGCGCCGACGTGTGGGTGAGGAACCCGAACTTCGCGAAGACGGTATAGGCGGAGAAAAGGACGGCGGCGACGAGCGGTGCGGAACAGGACGGGCTAGATCGAGGCGGCGGAGGTGCTGGCTTGCCATGGGGCTTATGCTCCTGGAGGTCGCCGACGGTCTCTTCAACGAATGTCGTCCATCGGGGTCGATGTCGGTGCTGCGGCGTAGATCGGAACGGTCAGGGCTTGGCTCGGCTTGAATCGGACTGAACCGACGAGTGAGTTTCTCTCTGCCTTCTTTTGCTGTCGGTTTGATCTTATGTTCTCTGATGAAAACCGTTCTTCAATCGTCTGTATTTATGGTTAAGAAAAGGAAAAATGAGGGAGGAGGTGTATTTTTCTGTTTTTTTTTTCTCGAGAGTGAACTAACTTACGTGCTTCCTAATCTAGAGATGTGGTTGTCATGTAGTGAAAATACGAGTTTACTTGTGATTATGTTACCAGTGTTCGGATGCTTCTTGCAGAAATTCTTGCTGCCACATCAGCAGTCCACCCGCGTGCTGATGTCGCCTATTGCATCCACACACTTTCTAGACGATTGGCGAAGACGCATAATTGGACGGTACATAGGAATTCCACTGTATTCTACTTCATTGAATTACATGTGTCTTTTTATTCTGATGCTACTAGGACTTCGTCCAAGTAAACCGTTTTTCTAATTAGTTGTCTCACTTGATTATTGCGGTGGCAGATTGTATATATAGTCATTTATATATTTGTTTTGATGAATGAAACACCTTGGTATTGTTTGTAGAAGACTGATGTGACATGCGTGGGTTAATTTCATTTGGGTAATTACTAATTAGTAAGAAACGCGGAGGTGGTGCAAAGTGTTGCTTGCATATACCAGAATCATAATAGTTAGTAATATTCTATCATTTCTATGGTCATATGTATATTTGGGTCCATCACTGGCAATATGATTAACAATATATATCGGTTGCTAATCTGAGTAAATTTTCAGACCTCTTTATGATTCGATCTTTCTGTACTGACTGTATTTTTTTTTTAGATGATAACTTTGACTTCTTTACTTCCTTATCTAGATTCAGTGAGGAACGAAGTCGAAGTTGGTTACGTTCGATTGCAAAATGAATGCCGCAGCAGGGGGGGATTATTTTCTAGGTCTGCCTTTTTTTCTTTTCGAATCGTTCAGTATTTTTATTTGACCAATGAAGTGGGTAAAGAATTACACTGGCTCAAAAACGGTTTGGTCGTTCATTTTAAGAACTCAGATGCAGAGAAATTATATTTTTTATTAGATGATTTGTTTCTCAAAACATAACAAAATATAAAGCATTTTTGTGAGTTGTAGTTTGTTTCAAAAGATGTTGAAGTTATTGTTGCTGTTATAATTACAATATCTTTTTATAATTACAATAATTAAAATATATAGTCATTTTGGTTTCAATGGAATGTATATCAGTATAAATATACAGTATGTAACAATTGCTTAATCAAAATTATATGGAATTTTATTTATTTCAACTTTTAATGAAGTTTTTTGTGGTATTTCTAATTTGGAAAGAGATAGGGGTTTTTCTTTAATTAACACTGAATGTCATATTTTAACACTGAATGTCATAAAAATACACTACACTGAATGTCTCATTTTTACACTGAAACATAATAACACTGGATGTCAGATTTTCACACTGAATGTTATAAAATTACACTGAATAACAACATACTGAATGTCATATTTTAACAGTGAATGTCATATTTTAACACTGAATGACATATTTTAACACTGAACATACTGAATGTCATATTTTAATACTGAATGTCATATTTTAACACTGAATGTCATATTTTAACACTGAACATACTAAATGTCATATTTTAACATACTGAATGACATATTTTAACACTGAATGTCATATTTTAACACTGAACATACTGAATGTCATATTTTAACACACTGAATGACATATTTTAACACTGAACATACCGAATGTCATATTTTAACACTGAATGACATATTTTAACACTGAATGTCATATTTTTAACACTGAACATACTGAATGTCATATTTTAACACACTGAATGACATATTTTAACACTGAATGTCATATTTTAACACTAAATGTCATAAAAACACACTGAATGTCGTATACACTAATTGATTAAAAAATACACTGAATAGGATAGAAATACACTTAATAGGAATGAAAAACATTGAATGTCACATGAATACACTGTTTGATTAAAAAATACACTGAACATGACTGAAACACACTAAATGGGAATGAAAAACACTGAATAAGAATGAATGTCACATGAATACACTGTTTGATTAAAAAATACACTGAAGAAGACAGAAACACACTAAAGTGAACCAAAGAAATCTTTTTTGGCCAAATCTAGGATGTATAAACTATAAAGACTAAAGTGAACCAAAGAAATCTTTTTTGGCCAAATCTAAAGCTCTTTCAATGGAACAATCTGTGTTTGGGCCAAAAATGTGATAAACAAAAAATACAGATGCATATTGATGGTAAAAAAAGATTTAAAAGCAAAGTTTTTTTTTAATCTGAGTGGGCCAAAAATGTAATAAACAGAAAATACAGAGGGATAATATAAAAAAAAAAAAGACATTTACAATTTGCAGTACACAAATGCACACACTTTCCTGTGTGATCCAGATACACTTGAAGAAGAAGATGCAAAAGATACAATACCCACTAGACAAACTTAACCATCAACACTAAAATTACAAATGAAAAAAGTCAAAGGGCTACTGATACTCAAAAAACAAACCAGAAAAAAAGAAAAAAGTCAAAAGGATAATGATGAACAGCACCCACTTTTTTTACCACCACCTTCATCTTCCTGTAAGACGAGAGTGGTCGTTTTTCCGTTCTCCATCCACCCGGGATCTTTTACTTTGAGCTCTTGAGACTGAATAATTTTATAGCTTAAAATGTTGAATATCTCTTTCACCACCGTCTGAAAGGCAACAACTACATTGAAGGAATCTAGAGCTGAAGGCTCGATGAAGAACAAACCCTGTGCCTCGGCCAAGACCTTGCCCTCCCCAGTTGTCACCTCCCGTGCGTCTCTAAGATCCGACTTGTTTCCAACTAATATCGTCACAACATTCATATTCGAGTGAGCTGTTCCAATACATAAGAGAAAAAAAAATTAGGCTAGTGAAGAAAAAAAAATTGGGAAATCATAAGTTATCAAGCAAAAGCATGAGCTATGTTAAAAAAAGTAACAATTTTTCATTTTTCGATTACTTTCTGTTTTCAACTCACATAGCAGTAAAATAAACCGAACATAAGTAGAATGAGTTACACTAGGGAAGTATCTGTAAAAATATAATACTCCATGGAGAGTTTCACTTAGATCGTTCGGCTAAAATACATTGTTAGTGTTTTCAAGTGCCAACTCCCATTTCCGAGCCTTCATAAATAAAGCATTTACAACTTATCTACCAAACAACTCCTTCAAATTTATTTAACTTTTAATCTTCTATTTACGAACTCTACCAATTTATAGATTTTGAAATCACTTCCTTAAAAATAAAAATAAAAATAAGTTTCTGCATACTCTCTGGAAAAATGAATACGAAATCAGCAAAATATCATAATGTCACTTACTATGAAGTTCATTTCTGTTCTCGATTATTGCTCGGTTTTCTGAATAAGACCGACACGATTATAAAGAGACGCGGTACCGTTTCCTCGGAACATGAGATCTCGTGCTGCCCGGCGAGGACCAGGGTATGGGTATGGACTTGATGCTTCTTTCACTCCAACAACACACTCCGGGTATGGACTTGATGCTTCTTTCACTCCAACAACACACTCCTTTGACTGTGTTTCTTCCTTTTGCAGGTTCATTGTTGTATAATACCAAAACAAGAGAAGGAGCAGAGTCATGATATTTATATGATTTTGATTTGTAAAGAACAATATATACACTAATTGATGGTACGGCAAATCCAATTCCAAATCCAATTTCAATTCCAATTACAATTGAATCATAAAGTAACTAGTGGGATTTGAACGTGAAATCAGAAGAGTGACTTACCGGGAGATCGTAAATAGAACATACCCGACGGACGCGGGAGTATCGGGCATAGGGTTTGGGCGTGGGACGACGAAGATGGGGTTGGCGACGCGTGGGAATTGAAGCTCCAGATGAGGATCTCCGCCGGCTCACCCATCCGCCGTCCCTTGCTTCGTTGAAGGCGGTCGTGATTCCTCGGCGATTCGGGCTTGCTCGACGTTGACGACATCCATGATAACGCCGCCGCGGAGCATCTGGGCGAGGTCGACCTTGACGGAGAAAGAGGATTGTTTGGTGTCTCGGTGATGGCGTCGTTCAGAGAATGGGTAGAATTGATGAAGGGTATTTTCGTCCGCCAAAATATATTTTTTTGGCCCAATTGACACAAAATGGCCTAATTGACACGAAAATTGGAGATTGGCCTTATCGGTCAAAAAAGGTTGAAAAATGGCCTTATTGCCATTTTTCCCAAAAAAAAAATCGTCTTTTATAAAATAAAAAAAAAATTATTTAAATTAATTAGAAAAGCATGGTGAAGTTAGACATAAATATATTTTTTAAAGAGATATTATACCTTTTTTAATTGATTTAGAAAATCATGTACGTGTATAAAATAAAATAAATGAATAAATGGTTAAGATAAAAAAGAGATTATACTTTTTTTAATTGATTTAGAAAATCATGTACTTATATAAAATAAATGAATAAATTGTTAAGATGAGTTATTACGAACAAATCCGTGAGGAGAGGATCCAAATTCCTTTTTTGTGCATTTTTAAACATTATCAATTTTTAAGGTGTTTTTAGTTAGGGTTTCGTAGACATGGATGGTGCTGATGATGAGTTTGATTTGCCGGAACCCATAATCCATGTCGTACAATCTTTCCTCAACTCAAAAGAAGCCGCACGAACAACTATCTTCTCTAAATCATGGCGAAGCGCGTGGCTCACTCGCCCAAATCTCGACTTCGATCTCGAAGACTTTCGTTCAAGCAACTACGGCTACCATGAATTTATTTCGAAATTCAGGGAGTGTGCGGAGAAGACACTTAGAAGGTACGAGAATTCCAACCTCAACATTCACAGTTTCAAATTGACTACGAAATATGTGAGAAATCAGGCTAATGTTATCGTTACAAAATTGGTTCGTAGAGCGTTGAAATTGGGACCCACTCGTCTCACTTTCGAAATTCGGGGATATTCATGATGATTTTGATATAACGGATGAGGTGTTTAGAAACGAAAACCTCGTTTCACTAACCGCAAAATGGTGCGGAATCAATCCGAATTGAGACGATGTATGTTGTTCGAGGCTTCGATTCCTTTGTTTCAATCATGTTCGGATAAAACGCCTTGATAAGATTTTTCACATAATAGCGAGCTGCCCTTTATTGATTGAGAAACTCTCATTGTGCCATGTTAAAGTTGTTAGTGATCATAGCATCGGTGAATCTGTTATTACTAGTCTAAACTCTCTGGTGCTGAAACATGTGGATTTCAACACTACCTTGTTTCTTGATGACTTATCGTCTAAACTCCCATCCCTTAAAAGATTTAACCCTACATATAAGCAGAAACCGAGAAGAGATACTAATTTCAAGCCCTACACTTGAACGTCTGGACTTTCACATTGGAGAGTATTATGGTTCTAGTTATACGGTTCAAAGGGTCAAGCTCGACATCCCGAGTATTCGTAAGTTAACCTTTGCATGTTCAAAATTTCCAGATGAATTGTCTATTACATCAAATTCAAGAGGATGGGAGTCTTGTGTATCGGTAACGCATGTCAAATGTCTCAATGCCTCGTGGTTCTACAAACTGAGCAACTTTATCGACAAGTTCAAGTTTTCGAGGATATCTCTGTTTTCACTTCATTTTTATGACTATATAGGCCTCCTTGATCACAAGGCGGGAGACGTTCGAGGTTTACCCACACCTGAAATTGAGAATCTGACAATCCTCGTCCCATACATGACAACCCAAAATTGTTGTCATCTCTTTGATGGGTTATTCCAAATGTGTCGCCCAAAGGAGATTAATATTCGATCTGAGTCTACTTATCCAACAAACATTATTAATTTCCTTGCGAAAAGACTTTTAGATGCAAAAGTCCCGACCCCAAGAGCGCAAGTTTTCGATGCGGCTGTTTCTAAGTGGAGGGATGTCACATTGGAGTCGTTACTAGACGAGGACTCAAAAACTGCAAAAAATTATCGAGATTTTCGCTTCCACCTGAACTGGAAAGAGTACTTAAGTTTAACTAGTGGAGAAAAATATATCGGCAGGGATCAGAAGCTTCTTTTATTATTCAATAATTACACTCTTGCCCCCATTTAGGGAAGTTCTGCAAATATTTTTTAGAACATTTTGAATTGCATTCTTGTTACAGTGTGGTGGCACAACATCTGCCTTGATTATTATTCTAATTTGCGAAGTAGTTGTGATCGTCTCTCATCACCATAACCCGAGAAAGAAACCCGGCCGATATCTAATAGTACTCCATAAACTTCACAACACTTTTATTTCAATGGAACAACACAAAACATTTAAAAACAAGTGCAGTATTACCTATTAATTTGTTAGCTTTTTTAATCCTATCAGCAAATACCTTTGTAAACTCAATCAACTTGTCAGGTTAAGGCAAGACATCCTTAACAGCATCAACAGCAAAGACACGTACGGTGGGCCCACTCGAACAATCGCGGAGTATTTGAATCGTCGATCAAACTCAGGTTCCCCATTTTTTCCAACATTTCGAACCAGCCCAAGTAACTTTCCAGCACAATGTCTAGGTACCCGATTTTGTCGCCACTAAAGTATTTTTTTTCCCTTTGCTGCGATTTATAAACACATTCTCAAGAACAGCAAGCGACCTATTCGCTTCCTCCAGGGGTATTTCTGTCTTTTCAGCTTCTTCTCCGGTAGCCACACTCATAAAGAGTGCCCTTATACACGGAAACAGCTACAGTATATATACATCGGTTAATTAATAATAATCTACATATATATAAATGGCAAAATGAACAAACCTTATCATCCATGTACTCTGTCTAACACGGGTTGTAGCGCGATTGTGAGGATCGGAGGAGAGATATTAGATATCTCACATCGATTGGATAAAGAGAACTTGGGTTCACATATAAGTTGGACAACTTTAATACCTTAACAATGTCTTTTAAGTTGTTATTGACCCAAGTTTGGCATGGTATAAGAGTCGGCCCAATATCGATCAGGATAAAGAACCCTGAGCTAACATATAGCCATTGTGGATCAGAACCGGGATTTTCTTGTGAACGGCCTTAACAAGTCGTTGGCTTTTGTTGCTGAGATCTTCATCGACAAATTCGTAGTCGATGCATTTTAGATTGAGTGCCATTTGGACCTTCTGTGATAATGGGCTCGCCCACGTTGTTCCTAGCAACGTAACGCCGCTTTTCGCCATAGTCAATTCCTGATTGATTTATTAAGAAGTGATTAAGAAAGTTAGAAACTTAATATGATATATTGTTTGTGTACCTTAAATGCATTGTCCTGCTTATTATATAATGTTGCAGAAGATGAAAATAGTGCAGCTATCTTCTTAACTAATTCGCAATGCATGACCTCAGCAATGGAACCTGCTAAACTTAGTTGACTGGTCCATGTACAATACAAATACTATATTGGAACAAGGAAAATAAATAAATACAAATACTATATTGGAACAAGGAAAATAAATAAATATGAATGCAAGAGATAAAAACAATTTTGATTCTATTTTCTAGATTTGGTACCATTTTGCTTCATTTTTACAATTTTGGTGAAAAACTCAAAATATGATCAATTTAGTCATTTTTTGTCTAAAAAGATAAAATTACCCGAAATTTTGGGAGAATTCAACGAGAAAAAATAGTGTTTGGAGAATCCAAAAAATTAGTGAGTCCACATGTCAAATTATGATTGGAGAAAAGAATTTAAAAAAAAATGAAAATAATATTCACGTAATTATTAAATAAATAAATAAATAAAATTATTAAATTATTAAAGAAGTTGTGTAATTGAGATGAATAAATAAATAAATAAAATAACTAAATTGTTAAAGAAGGGAACGGGATTTCATTGTGCATCACTACATCGATTCCAAAATCGATAGAAGTGTACTTTTCTTCCATCTTCACCAATTTTGAAAATGATTAGAGAATATACTCCACTCTACAGAATATTTACTTACAACCGTGTATAAATTCTGAGTTTAGTAAGGGTTTCCAATTAAGATTTGGTAGCCATGGATGGTGCTGCTCATGAGTTGGATTTACTGGAACCGATGATCCAAGTCGTTCAATCTTTCCTCACATCAAAACAAGCCGCACGACCGACTCTCCTCTCCAAGCCATGGCGCAGCGCGTGGCTCACTCGCCCCAACCTCGACTTCGATCAGGCAGACTTTTGTCGATCCCACTCCCGCAAATTTAGTCCAACATTCTTGGCGTTTGCTAAGAAGACACTCGAAAGGTACGAGAATTCCAACCTCAAGATTCACAGTTTCAGGCTCAGTATAAAACATTCGAGATATAAGGATACTGCTACAAAATTTGTTCGTAGAGCGTTGAAATTGGGGCCGACGCATCTCACTTTCCAATTTAAGGGTGATTATAACTCTCTGTTTCATATACCGAACGAGGTGTTTACACATGAAAATCTTGTTTCACTAACCGCGAAAGCGGGCAGAATCGATCTGAATCCAGACGAGGTGTGTTGCTCGAGGCTCCAACTCCTTAGTCTCGAATATGTTACGATAAAACGTCTTGATACGATGTTTCATATAATATGGAGCTGCCCTTTGATTGAGAAACTCTCATTGTGCCATGTTAGAGTTGATCGTAGATACGGTGCTGAATTTGTTGTTGGTGATGATGCTCTGCTTGCTATTATTATTAGTCCTCTTCATAGGCTAAAGTCTCTGGTGCTGAAATACGTGAATTTCGACACATTGTTTCTTGCTGACTTATCGTCTAAATTTCCGTCCCTTAAAGATTTAACCCTACATATAGTCAGAGACCAAGAAGAGATACTAATTTCGAACCCTACACTAGAACGTCTGGACTTTAGCATGGCAAACTATGCTGGATAAAATTGTACGGTTAAGGTGGTCAAGCTCGATATTCCAAGTATTCGCAAGTTAACCTTTGCATGTACATTCGTTCCTGATGAACTGTCTGTTACATCAAATTCAAGGGGATGGGAATCTTGTTTATCGGTAATGCGTGGCAAGTGTTTCGATGCCTCATGCTTCAACACACTGAGCAACTTTATCGACAAGTTCAAGTTTTCTAGGATATCTCTGTTGTCACTTCATGTTAGCTTAATAGGCAACCTTATTCACGAGGAGGCGGGAGACATTCTAGGTTTGTCCACGCCTGAAATTGAGAATCTGACAATCCACGTCAGTGACTGTAAGTTCATGACAACCCAAAATTGCTGTGCTCTCTTTGATGGGTTGTTCCAGATGTGTCACCCAAAGGTGATTAATGTTCGATTCATGTCTACCTATGGAACGAAGTCAACAAACATTATTATTTTCCTTGCGAAACGACTTTTAGATGCACGGGATGCAAAAGTCCCGACCCCAAACCAGTATTGCTTGATGCACTGTTTGAATGAACACATCAAAGAAGCTAGAGCACAGGTGTTCGATGGGGCTGTTTCTACGTGGAGGGATGTCACATTGGACTCAATACTAGACAAGGACTCTACAACTGTAAGAAATTATCGAGATTTTCGCTTCCAACTGAACTGGAAAGAGTGATTAAGTTTAACTAGTGGAGAAAAATGTATCGGCAGGAATCAAAAGCTTCTTCGTATTTATTAATAATTGCACTTTTGCCCCCATTTGGGGCAGTTCTGCCAATATTTTCTTGAATTGGCCCAAGTTATTTTTTGTTGTCTTTTTCAGAATATTTTATACACAAATTTTGAATTGCATTCTTGTTGTGGACTTGTGGTGGCACAACATCATCTTGACAATTATTCTAATTTGTGAAGAACAGTAGTTGTGATCGTCTCTCATCACCATAACCCGAGAAAATGAATCCGGACAAAGAAAAGCCGGCCGATATCTAATACTGTAATGTATAAACTTCAAAACACTTTTATTTCAATGCAACAACACAAATGGAAACACAAAAAAACATTTAAAAACAATTGCATTATTAATTATTTGTTAGCTTTTTTAATCCTAGCAGCAAACGTCTTCGCAAACTCAATCAACTTGTCAGGTTCAGGCAAGACATCCTTAACAGCATCAACAGCAGAGACACAATGGGCCCAGTCGAACAAGCGCGGGGTATTTGATTCGTCGATCAAACTCAGGTTCCCCATTTTTTTCAACATTTCAAACCAGCCCAAGTAACTCCCCAGCACAATGTCCAGGTACCCAATTTCGTCGCCTCCAAAGTATTTGTTCCCTTTGCTGTTATTTATAAACACATTCTCAAGCACAGCAAGCAACCTACTCGCTTCCTCCAGGGGTATTTCCGTCTTTTCAGCTTCTTCTCCACTAGCCACACACACAACGATTTCCCTTATACATGGAAACAGCTGCAGTATATCCATCGGTTAATTAATAAGAATCCACATATATGTAAATCGCAAAATGATTCGGGGATGAACAAACCTTATCATCCATGTACTCTGCCCAAAAGCGGGCCGTGGCCCGATCGTGAGGATCGGAGGGGAGAAGGGACGGCCAGATCGCAGTCCAGACTTCGTCGATGTATTGAACAATGAGGAGAGACTCGCATACGGACTTGCCGTTGTGGATCAGAACAGGGATTTTCTTGTGAACAGGGTTGGCCTCAAGAAGTCGTTGGCTTTTGTTGCTGAGATCTTCGTCGATGAATTCGTAGTCGATGGACTTTAGATTGAGTGCCATTCGGACCTTCTGGGATAACGGGCTAGCCCACGTTCCTAATAGTACGGTTATGCCGCTTTTCGCCATAGCAAATTCTTGATTGATTGATTGATTGATTAAGAAGTGGTAAAGAAAATTAGAAACTTAATCTGATATATTGTTTTTTTTGTGTACTTGGAATGCATTGTCCTGATGGTTATTATATAGTGTAGCAGAAAATAAAAATAGTGCAGCTACCATCTGTACTAATTCGCCATGCATTGCGTAAGCAATGGAACCTCCAATCCTGATCCTATGCCAACAGAGGGCAATTTTTAGTCTGGCAACGAACACACGTGGCAAATTACCCGTATTTAAATTCAAAAAAATAAAACAATATATAAAGTTACCATACCCCACCAAATACCCATCCGCACGACTTTATTAGATACGCATTCAATTAAAAATCTGTAGATTTATTTCCTTGTGTACGTGAATTCATACAAAAAAATGGCCGCTTTGATCATCTACCCTAGTCAACGCTGATTATTAATAAACTATCCCTCTATCAATTTTCTTTTATCATATACCCTGTTTTTTATTTACTAATTAAAATAAATGTGTAATTACATTCACACCCTTAACCCATATTCAAATATCCTACCCAATACAAAAATAATCCAAACCCATCCCCAAACCCAATCTCTCTTTTACCCGACACAACTAAAATCAATTATCAAAATCCTAATTTCCTAAATCTAATTTCTCCCAAATGGGCCGCTCGATATCCTCACGTTTTTCCTCTTGAGCCGCTTCTCTCTCTCCTCCCCCAACTCCACCAGCCGCCGGAACGCCGCCGTCTAGCACGACACCTTTTTCAGCTCCTTCATTGTTCCATAAGAGAGTGCTGCGGCCGGAGAATATGAAGGAGATCCCGTCGTCCTCGACAGAGGCGTCCGTCTGATTTGAAGCCGACAGAAAGCAATCGGACGATGTATTCGAACGGGCTGGCGAGATTCGTCGTTAGTTGCGGTCTCGTAGGTCTGGGATATGTAAAAATCGATATTCTTGTTGCTGAAATTTGCTGCAACTGAATCGTTAATGTTCTTCAAGCTCTTGCTACTCGAATTTGCTGCAATCCAAGCTCTTGCTACTCGAATTTGCTGCAATCGAATTCTCAGTTTTTTTATTTTTTTAATTATTAATATGAAATTAATTAAAATAAATTTACATTTTCATTTCTACTTCTAATATATAGTTAATTTTGATTAAATTCCATTTTATTTAAATTATATTTTAATTACTAATATAATATAAGGTTTTTATTTAAAATTATATTTTAATTATTAATATAAAGTTAATTTTCATAAATTATATTTTAATTACTATGATAAAGTTAATTTACTTGAAATTTAATTTTAATTATTAATATAAAGTTATTTTTTATTAAATTACATTTTAATTACTAATGTAAATTTAATTACTTGAAATTATATTTTAATTATTAATATAAAATTAATTTTCATGAAATTGTATTTTAATTACTAATATAATATTAATTTACTTGAAATTACATTTTAATTATTAATATAAACTTAATTTATTTGAAAATATATTTTAATTACCAATATAACTTTAATTTAAATGAAATTACATTTTAAATACTAATATATAATTAATTTTCATTTAATTACATTTTATTTCACTAATATAATATTAATTTACTTGAAATTACATTTTAATTAGTGATATAAAGTTAATTTTCATGGAATTACATTTTAGTTACTAATTTAATGTTAATTTACTTGAAATTACATTTTAATTACTAATATAAACTTAATTTGTTTAAAATTAGATTTTAACTACTAATATAAATTTAATTTATATGAAATTACATTTTAATTACACTAATATAAAGTTAATTTATTTGAAATTTCATTTTTATTTCTAATATAAAGTAAATTTTCATTAAATTACATTTTAATTACTAATATAAAATTAATTTTCATTAAATTACATTTTTATTATTAATATAAGGTTAATTTACTTTAAATAATATTTTAATTATCAATATACAATTAATTTTCATGAAATTATATTTTAAATACTATCATAATGTTAATTTAAATGAAATTATATTTTATGAATAGGTATATGACATCTAGAACTTAGGTGTATGATAAATCTATTTATTACTACTTGATATGCGTAAATGACGGTTTACATAGATGCACATTGATTGTAAGGTTTGTTCATATGAAATGGTTCAAAGTTGCTTTAGGTATGTTTAAACTATGCTTAGGTATGTCTCTTCAAACTTTCAAATTTTTTGAAATTAATTCAAATATGTTTAAAATTTTGCCTCCCTCCACCATCTTCATTGCTCCCTCCCTCACTTACACATTTTCATTCACTTTCAACAATTCATAATTCTTTTAACAATTCAAAATAATCTTAGCTTAATTCTAATTATTTGTCCTTTCAACACAAAACATTAAAAATCAACAATTTAAATTTATCTTATTAGCTTTAATTCTAATTATTTGTTCTTTCAACTCAAAATAAATAAATAAAAACATTGATAGTTCTTTCAACAAAAAAAAATAAAAAATAAAAAAATTGTTGCTACAAGTATGACCCTAATTCCAAATTTTGCTCAGATCGAGAAATTCTTCGTCCAATCCTCGCAACCCCCTCTCTCGTGCGCAGCTTTTCGATTCTCTTCATATTTTCTTCGTCCAAACCTCAATCGCCTCGATTCAAAATTCACCGGAAACTAGACTTCACAATCTTTCCATCTATGTACGTCACAAGCCCAGATTCTAAAGGAGCGGAAACAGAGTTATGCTCGAAGTTGCTGCACTTTCCAGCTCGGTTCGTCGTCTTGTTTAGTTGTTTCTCTTACATTTTAACACAAAAACACGATTATACAGCGCGTAAGCTCCGTCGCAACAATAAAAAACAATCCCTCTATAATCATACACATTTATACAAAATACATACAAAATCACGCCCAAAAGCATCACTATAAACGAGCAAAATATCATCACTTCACAACTTCTTTAGTTTTTTTTATATCTTAGATTGTAACTTTATTGATTGTTCTTTAGACATATAAAATAACTCTGCAAGCCAACGGACGCAATCGTCTAACTCACTCGATGCCACTGTTTATGAGATATACTAATTTGCATACATCAACCAAATGATCAGTTCTCAAAACATTGGAACGAAGCTCAGAAATTTATTATTGGTTCAATAACATTCATCGACAAAAATATTTAAAAGAGAAGAATAATTACCTCAATCGTGGCCAGCTCTGTTTTCTCCTTCTCGAGCTCAGACTTCAAGGGATTAGCCGCCAGTTCCAAGACACTAACCTCGTTATTCACCCTCTCGAAATTGAGCTTCACTTGTTCGAGTTTTTTCTTAGCTGCCAGTTCCAAGACACTAACCTCGTTATACTATCTGAGTTTTTCGATCTCTTCTCCTTCTTCATCCAATTTCGACCCCATGTAAGTTGCGACCCCATATTTGCTGCAACCGAATCGTTAATGTTCTTCAAGCTCTTGCTACTCGAATTTGCTGCAATCCAAGCTCTTGCTACTCGAATTTGCTGCAATCGAATTCTCAGTTTTTTATTTTTTTAATTATTAATATGAAATTAATTAAAATGAATTTACATTTGAATTTCTACTTCTAATATATAGTTAATTTTGATTAAATTCCATTTTATTTAAATTATATTTTAATTACTAATATAATATAAGGTTAATTTATTTAAAATTATATTTTAATTATTAATATAAAGTTAATTTTCATAAATTATATTTTAATTACTATGATAAAGTTAATTTACTTGAAATTTAATTTTAATTATTAATATAAAGTTAATTTTTATTAAATTACATTTTAATTACTAATGTAAATTTAATTACTTGAAATTATATTTTAATTATTAATATAAAATTAATTTTCATGAAATTGCATTTTAATTACTAATATAATATTAATTTACTTGAAATTACATTTTAATTATTAATATAAACTTAATTTATTTGAAAATATATTTTAATTACCAATATAACTTTAATTTAAATGAAATTACATTTTAAATACTAATATATAATTAATTTTCATTTAATTACATTTTATTTCACTAATATAATATTAATTTACTTGAAATTACATTTTAATTAGTGATATAAAGTTAATTTTCATGGAATTACATTTTAGTTACTAATTTAATGTTAATTTACTTGAAATTACATTTTAATTACTAATATAAACTTAATTTGTTTAAAATTAGATTTTAACTACTAATATAAATTTAATTTATATGAAATTACATTTTAATTACACTAATATAAAGTTAATTTATTTGAAATTTCATTTTTATTTCTAATATAAAGTAAATTTTCATTAAATTACATTTTAATTACTAATATAAAATTAATTTTCATTAAATTACATTTTTATTATTAATATAAGGTTAATTTACTTTAAATAATATTTTAATTATCAATATACAATTAATTTTCATGAAATTATATTTTAAATACTATCATAATGTTAATTTAAATGAAATTATATTTTATGAATAGGTATATGACATCTAGAACTTAGGTGTATGATAAATCTATTTATTACTACTTGATATGCGTAAATGACGGTTTACATAGATGCACATTGATTGTAAGGTTTGTTCATATGAAATGGTTCAAAGTTGCTTTAGGTATGTTTAAACTATGCTTAGGTATGTCTCTTCAAACTTTCAAATTTTTTGAAATTAATTCAAATATGTTTAAAATTTTGCCTCCCTCCACCATCTTCATTGCTCCCTCCCTCACTTACACATTTTCATTCACTTTCAACAATTCATAATTCTTTTAACAATTCAAAATGATCTTAGCTTAATTCTAATTATTTGTCCTTTCAACACAAAATATTAAAAATCAACAATTTAAATTTATCTTATTAGCTTTAATTCTAATTATTTGTTCTTTCAACTCAAAATAAATAAATAAAAACATTGATAGTTCTTTCAACAAAAAAAAATAAAAAATAAAAAAATTGTTGCTACAAGTATGACCCTAATTCCAAATTTTGCTCAGATCGAGAAATTCTTCGTCCAATCCTCGCAACCCCCTCTCTCGTGCGCAGCTTTTCGATTCTCTTCATATTTTCTTCGTCCAAACCTCAATCGCCTCGATTCAAAATTCACCGGAAACTAGACTTCACAATCTTTCCATCTATGTACGTCACAAGCCCAGATTCTAAAGGAGCGGAAACAGAGTTATGCTCGAAGTTGCTGCACTTTCCAGCTCGGTTCGTCGTCTTGTTTAGTTGTTTCTCTTACATTTTAACACAAAAACACGATTATACAGCGCGTAAGCTCCGTCGCAACAATAAAAAACAATCCCTCTATAATCATACACATTTATACAAAATACATACAAAATCACGCCCAAAAGCATCACTATAAACGAGCAAAATATCATCACTTCACAACTTCTTTAGTTTTTTTTATATCTTAGATTGTAACTTTATTGATTGTTCTTTAGACATATAAAATAACTCTGCAAGCCAACGGACGCAATCGTCTAACTCACTCGATGCCACTGTTTATGAGATATACTAATTTGCATACATCAACCAAATGATCAGTTCTCAAAACATTGGAACGAAGCTCAGAAATTTATTATTGGTTCAATAACATTCATCGACAAAAATATTTAAAAGAGAAGAATAATTACCTCAATCGTGGCCAGCTCTGTTTTCTCCTTCTCGAGCTCAGACTTCAAGGGATTAGCCGCCAGTTCCAAGACACTAACCTCGTTATTCACCCTCTCGAAATTGAGCTTCACTTGTTCGAGTTTTTTCTTAGCTGCCAGTTCCAAGACACTAACCTCGTTATACTATCTGAGTTTTTCGATCTCTTCTCCTTCTTCATCCAATTTCGACCCCATGTAAGTTGCGACCCCATATTTGCTGCAACCGAATCGTTAATGTTCTTCAAGCTCTTGCTACTCGAATTTGCTGCAATCCAAGCTCTTGCTACTCGAATTTGCTGCAATCGAATTCTCAGTTTTTTATTTTTTTAATTATTAATATGAAATTAATTAAAATGAATTTACATTTGAATTTCTACTTCTAATATATAGTTAATTTTGATTAAATTCCATTTTATTTAAATTATATTTTAATTACTAATATAATATAAGGTTAATTTATTTAAAATTATATTTTAATTATTAATATAAAGTTAATTTTCATAAATTATATTTTAATTACTATGATAAAGTTAATTTACTTGAAATTTAATTTTAATTATTAATATAAAGTTAATTTTTATTAAATTACATTTTAATTACTAATGTAAATTTAATTACTTGAAATTATATTTTAATTATTAATATAAAATTAATTTTCATGAAATTGCATTTTAATTACTAATATAATATTAATTTACTTGAAATTACATTTTAATTATTAATATAAACTTAATTTATTTGAAAATATATTTTAATTACCAATATAACTTTAATTTAAATGAAATTACATTTTAAATACTAATATATAATTAATTTTCATTTAATTACATTTTATTTCACTAATATAATATTAATTTACTTGAAATTACATTTTAATTAGTGATATAAAGTTAATTTTCATGGAATTACATTTTAGTTACTAATTTAATGTTAATTTACTTGAAATTACATTTTAATTACTAATATAAACTTAATTTGTTTAAAATTAGATTTTAACTACTAATATAAATTTAATTTATATGAAATTACATTTTAATTACACTAATATAAAGTTAATTTATTTGAAATTTCATTTTTATTTCTAATATAAAGTAAATTTTCATTAAATTACATTTTAATTACTAATATAAAATTAATTTTCATTAAATTACATTTTTATTATTAATATAAGGTTAATTTACTTTAAATAATATTTTAATTATCAATATACAATTAATTTTCATGAAATTATATTTTAAATACTATCATAATGTTAATTTAAATGAAATTATATTTTATGAATAGGTATATGACATCTAGAACTTAGGTGTATGATAAATCTATTTATTACTACTTGATATGCGTAAATGACGGTTTACATAGATGCACATTGATTGTAAGGTTTGTTCATATGAAATGGTTCAAAGTTGCTTTAGGTATGTTTAAACTATGCTTAGGTATGTCTCTTCAAACTTTCAAATTTTTTGAAATTAATTCAAATATGTTTAAAATTTTGCCTCCCTCCACCATCTTCATTGCTCCCTCCCTCACTTACACATTTTCATTCACTTTCAACAATTCATAATTCTTTTAACAATTCAAAATGATCTTAGCTTAATTCTAATTATTTGTCCTTTCAACACAAAATATTAAAAATCAACAATTTAAATTTATCTTATTAGCTTTAATTCTAATTATTTGTTCTTTCAACTCAAAATAAATAAATAAAAACATTGATAGTTCTTTCAACAAAAAAAAATAAAAAATAAAAAAATTGTTGCTACAAGTATGACCCTAATTCCAAATTTTGCTCAGATCGAGAAATTCTTCGTCCAATCCTCGCAACCCCCTCTCTCGTGCGCAGCTTTTCGATTCTCTTCATATTTTCTTCGTCCAAACCTCAATCGCCTCGATTCAAAATTCACCGGAAACTAGACTTCACAATCTTTCCATCTATGTACGTCACAAACCCAGATTCTAAAGGAGCGGAAACAGAGTTATGCTCGAAGTTGCTGCACTTTCCAGCTCGGTTCGTCGTCTTGTTTAGTTGTTTCTCTTACATTTTAACACAAAAACACGATTATACAGCGCGTAAGCTCCGTCGCAACAATAAAAAACAATCCCTCTATAATCATACACATTTATACAAAATACATACAAAATCACGCCCAAAAGCATCACTATAAACGAGCAAAATATCATCACTTCACAACTTCTTTAGTTTTTTTTATATCTTAGATTGTAACTTTATTGATTGTTCTTTAGACATATAAAATAACTCTGCAAGCCAACGGACGCAATCGTCTAACTCACTCGATGCCACTGTTTATGAGATATACTAATTTGCATACATCAACCAAATGATCAGTTCTCAAAACATTGGAACGAAGCTCAGAAATTTATTATTGGTTCAATAACATTCATCGACAAAAATATTTAAAAGAGAAGAATAATTACCTCAATCGTGGCCAGCTCTGTTTTCTCCTTCTCGAGCTCAGACTTCAAGGGATTAGCCGCTAGTTCCAAGACACTAACCTCGTTATTCACCCTCTCGAAATTGAGCTTCACTTGTTCGAGTTTTTTCTTAGCTGCCAGTTCCAAGACACTAACCTCGTTATACTATCTGAGTTTTTCGATCTCTTCTCCTTCTTCATCCAATTTCGACCCCATGTAAGTTGCGATCTCGTTCTTTAAGTCCTGCAGCAATCCCGTCGCCACAAAAATCAACACAAAATTGAAAAACCAAAACTAAATTCAACACCAAATTCAAAACTAAACTCATTTCAGCAATTCAAACAAAACCCCTCAAATGAATTTCCTTAATCGAAACCCTAAGCAAAACCAAAATCAAATTCAACACAAAATTGAAAAGATCAAACTAACCCTTTACTTCGAATCGACGGATTGGGGGTTTAATAGCACGTGGATTTTTCTTCTTGATATAGGGGATTCAGCCGTATTTGTGGGATTTACACATCGAGCCGCCGGAGTTGGGGTAATTAAGCACATCGAGCCGCCGGAGTTGGCGGCTGGGGTTTGGTTCAGACTTTGCGTAGCTCGATATCGTAGGGGATTTAGGTTAGTTCATCGACCGCTTGCGTTGTGAGTTATGATTTATGTTTTACCTTCGTCTTCTTGTAGCTTTTCTTGATTTCAACAGTAAACAAAAACAGGAGAGAACTTTTGGGTTTTTGGGTTAATGTTACGTATGAAGAAATTGTATTTTTACAATATTTTAATGGAAATAAAGGAGGGACTTTTATGACTTTTCCATATTTACAACAATTACTTTTTTTTTATTTCCATTTTATTTTCTTATTATTTAAATAAGAGGGCAGTCAATGAAATACACGGGTCTAAAGGGACATTCCATCAAATGTTCCCAAAAAAATCATCAAAGAAAATTTTATCGCGCCAAGTAGCACTACGATTTTGTTGTAGGATTGTGTCAGAATAAACATCAAAGGTAAATTATTTTACTTAAGGCGTAAAATAACACTTATATAAAAAAATAAATTTAATAAATTAATTAAAATTTCAAAGTAAACATCAAACGCGAAAAATAACATTAATATAAAAAAATAAATTTAATAAATAAATTAATAAAAATTTCAAACATAAAAATTAATACGCAATAATAATAAAAATTCATGAGAATTTATACCACTGATATAAAAAAATAATTTTAATAAATTAATAAAATTTAATACGCAATAATAATAAAAATTCATACGCAAAACAAACAAATTCTATTCAATTGAATTGTCATGTATTATGTTGAGAGGATCCAAGATAGCGACGAGATTGAATTGTCATGTATTATGTTGAGAGGATCCAGGATAGCGCGTCTCGTCGATATCGATCGGGTATGACCTACAAAAAAAATTAAAAAATATATGTTACTTTTACACAAATAATAAATATATTAAAAGTAATCGTTAAAATTATCATACGTAGAATGTACATCCGGGCACGTTCGTTTGTCATGTCCGCTTTTACCACAAACACTACACGACCTAGTACTTTGTGGGGCCTTTTCCTTTGAAGATTTAAGTCGTTTCCCTTTAGTGTGTACTTGATCTGGATCTTGAACAATTTCCGCGAACTCACGACTCTTACTCTGATTCATATGCTTGTTTATGTTGCCGCCATCATCAATTTCATTCACCGTTATCTTCAACTTTTTTAATTCGCTCATCAAAAAATTACTACGAGCCTCTGTCAACGAACAATCATCCACCAACTCCATTGCTTTATGAGCTAATAATCCACGTCTTGTAATAAAAGACTGACCTTCTCCAAAATCAGTAATCGGCTCATTAATTAATGCACTTTTTGCATTTTTAGTCCATCTTTTATTGATGTATTTATCTGGTAGCATCATAACTTGCTGAACTCTCATCCAACATAACATATGTCGACATGGATATCCTTCAAATTCAAACATACGACAACTACAAGATATTAAATCATTAGATTTTTGATATATCAACTGTCGTTGTCGATGAAATAGTTGTTCCATCTCAAATCGTTTCACTTCATAAACTGAAGTCTCATCATTGTCAGAAATTATTGTGCAAATGTAAGCCATACTATCTTGCAACTCCTTCTGAAATAACAAAAATGTTGGAATGTACACAAGATTTGAATTCTAGAAGTGTTTCTATAGATTCTGGAAGTCTGGGCAAAGTGACCATCTCATCGCGGTTTGAGTTTGGGCAGAGTGGCCATTTCAGCAGCTTATTTAAATCTGCCGCCAACAGGGCAAAACGACGCCGTTTTACCTGGGTTCACAGAAATGTCGCGGCGCAGTGGATCGATCCTCTCTCACGTGTTAGTGGATGAAAATGCGAGATTCCAAGTGCTCCAAGTTCCTCGCCAGCTCACGCACAACATGACGATCACAATTTCTGTTAGAAATGTGTGGTGTGGATTTGCCCAATCTGATTTGATCGTAGGGTTCTTACGGATTTCAGATTTGGGGTTTTTTGTGTGCGTGAGTATAAATGTAATTCACCGTGTGTGTGTGATGTAGGGCTGATACTGAACTCATATTCATAGCCTTGAGAGCTTGAATAACACGCTAGAACCACCTCCCTCCCCGAGCACGTAGATCGGTTTTCAATCGATCGAAGCTCGTAAAATCGTGTGTCATTTCGTGTGATTTCTTTTGTGTTGTGTTCCTGGAAGTTCAGAGATACTTTTAGGATCCTTAGATCGAGCGTTTGTCTTCGTATCCCGATTTCACCATTTGAGCTCGAAGCTTCCGGCGCCAAGCTTTTGTGGCTCCCTCGGCTGTGATTGTTTGTGTGTTTGTTTGTCCTTGTTCGAATCCTCAACAAGTGGCGCCGTCTGTGGGAATCAAATCCAGCTGCGGTGAAGATGATGAAGGGTGGATCCGCGAAGGTCGATCTGGAGAAATTCACGGGGAAGAATGACTTCAACCTCTGGCGAATCAAAGTGAAGGGGTACAACAGGGTTTGATCTCAGCGTTAGATGCCCCGTTGCAGTCGCCAGCGCCAGAGGGCAAAGGGAAGGAGACGAAGGAGTCGAGCTCTGCAGAATCAACACCTGATCCAGTGGAAATTTCCATGCGTGCTCATAGTGTGATCATCTTGAGCCTGGGGGACAAAGTGTTGAGGGAAGTATGCAAGGAGTCGACTGCCTATGGTTTGTGGAAGAAACTGGAGAGCTTGTATATGACTAAATCCTTGGCAAACAGGTTATATTTGAAGCAAAGGTTGTATACCTTTAGGATGTCTTCGGATAGATCTGTGGTTGACCAGTTGGATGATTTTGTGCGTTTGTTAGATGATCTGGAGAATGTAGATGGTCAGATGAAGGAGGAGGATCAAGCACTGTTGTTGTTGAGCTCTTTGCCTTCATCATATGATCAGTTTAAGGATGCATTGTTGTATGGTAGGGTTCATGTTTTGACTCTGGAGGAAGTGCAGGTTGCACTTAGGTCAAAGGAGTTGAACAAGAAGGATCCTAAGGCCAAGGAACATCATCAAAGTCCATAGGGTCTAACTGTCACAAAGAAGAAGTCATGGGGAAAGAAGGACAACAGGAAGAAACCACATGGGGGTGGTGATGCAGCTGCATCAACCTCAGAAACTAGGAAGTGCTACCATTGCAATAAGACAGGTCACTTGAAGAAGAATTGTTACCAGTTGAAGAATCAGCAGGGCAAAGGGAAAGAGCCAGCTCAATCCGTGGATGTGGTTGAGTCAACTTCTGATTTGGAGGATGCTGAGGTACTTGCAGTTACTTCTAACTCTAGAAATGAGGAGTGGGTGCTTGATTCTGGTTGTACATTTCATATGTGTCCTGTGAAGCATTGGTTTGAGGACTTTGAGTTCATAGATGGTGGTTCGGTTGTTCTTGGAAATAATCTTACATGTCAGGTGGAGGGTATTGGTTCAGTGAGGTTGAGACTCTCAAATGGATCAATCAAGAAACTGACTAAGGTGAGGTATATTCCATCCCTCAGGAGGAATTTGATTTCTCTTGGAATGCTTGACAGTTTGGGCATGAGCTTCAGTTCAGTGGGTGGTTGCCTTCAGGTTAAGAAAGGCACTACTGTGGTACTTGAGGGAGTCAAGAGGAATGACTTGTATTTCTTGAAGGGTTCTACTGTTGTTGGTGAGAACTCCTTAGCTGCTGCCTCAGTGAAGGTGGAGTTATGGCATAGGAGACTTGGACATCTCAGTGAGAAGGGTCTTCATGAGTTGTCTAAGCAGGGTGCATTCAAGGGAGGTCAACTTGACAAGCTCAAAGTATGTGAGTATTGTGTTCTGGGCAAAGCTACTAGGGCCAGTTTTGGAGTGGGAAGGCATACAACCAAGGGAGTGTTGGATTATGTTCACTCTGACCTATGGGGCCCAGCTAGAACAAATACCAAGAGTGGAGGCAGGTACTTCTTATCCATCATTGATGATTTCTCAAGGAAAGTATGGGTGTTCATTCTGAAGAATAAGAGTGATGCCTTTGAGAATTCCAGAGATTGGGTAATTGAAGTTGAGAGGCAGTCAGAGAGGAAGGTTAAAAACTTGAGGACTGATAATGGTCTTGAGTTTCTCTCTGAGGAGTTCAACTCCTTCTGTGTTGAGAATGGGATTTCTAGGCATAGGACTGTGGCTTCTACTCCTCAGCAAAATGGAGTTGCTGAGAGGATGAATAGGACCTTACTGGAGAGAGTAAGGTGTATGCTTTTAAGCTCTGGGCTAAGTAAATCATTTTGGGGAGAAGCAGTGACTACTGCAGCCTATTTGATCAACAGGAGTCCAGCTGCAGCTTTGAGCATGAAGACTCCTCAGGAGGTTTGGGCAGGGGAAGTTCCAAACTTTGAGAATCTGAGGGTCTTTGGCAGTTTGGCCTTTGCTCATGTGAGGGGTGACAAGCTTGAAGCCAGAGCACTGAGGTGTGTGTTTCTTGGTTACCCAAAGGGAGTAAAGGGTTACAGATTGTGGTGCATTGAACCTGGAAACCAGAAGTGTGTTGTCAGTAGGGATGTGACTTTTGATGAAGACACTATGCCCATGCTCTCTGAGAAAGAATCAACTGAGATGGATCAGTTTGAGGTGGAGTTACATGGTAGAGATGTACTCAGAGCTCAGAGAGAGGCCCAAGTTGAAGATGAGGATGACTTTGAGGTCAGTGATGAAGAACCTGAAGTCAGTGATGGGTATCAACTTGCTAGAGACAGGGAGAGAAGGGTGATACAACCTCCTAAGAGGTATGCACAGGCAGATACAGTGTCTTATGCCCTGTTGGTAGCTGAGAACATGGTTAGTGATGAGCCAAATTCATATTCTGAGGCATTGAGGTCCTCAGATAGGGCAAAGTGGCTTCTAGCTATGCAGGAGGAGCTCCAATCTTTGGATAGGAATCATACCTGGGATGTTGTGCAGAGACCTAAGGATCAAAGAGTGGTTGGCTGTAAATGGATCTTTAAGAAGAAGCAGGAAGGATCTGGTATAAGGTACAAAGCAAGGTTGGTTGCTAAGGGCTTTACTCAAAGAGAGGGAGTTGATTTCAATGAGATATTTTCTCCAGTGGTGAAGCATTGTACAATCAGAGTCCTGTTAGCCATTGTTGCTCAGTTTGACCTTGAGCTTCAACAGATGGATGTGAAGACTGCTTTTCTCCACGGGGAGTTGGAGGAGAAGATCTATATGAGGCTGCCTGATGGTCTAGAGGGATGCTCTGATGTCAACAAGGTGTGTTTGTTGAAGAAGTCCTTGTATGGTCTCAAACAAAGTCCAAGGCAGTGGTATAAGAGGTTTGACAGCTATATGTTGTTGATAGGCTTTGTGAGAAGCCAGTTTGACTGCTGTGTGTATCTCAAACTGAAGACAGGGAGGGTTGTTACCTATCTACTGCTCTATGTGGATGATATGTTGATTGCCAGTTGTTCCAAGGTGGAGGTAGAGTCATTGAAGAGGTTGCTAAGTGCTGAGTTTGAGATGAAAGACCTTGGAGAGGCAAAGAAGATTCTGGGAATGGATATTTCCAGGAACAGGTCAAATGGGACTTTGTTCTTGTCTCAGACTTCTTATGTTGAGAAGGTTCTCAAAAGGTTTTATATGCATGAGGCTAAGGCAGTGACTACACCACTTGGATCTCACTTAAAATTCTCAGTGGATCAGTCTCCAAAGAGTCAGTTTGAGGAGGTTGCCATGAGTAAGGTTCCTTATGCTTCAGCTGTGGGCAGTTTGATGTATGCTATGGTGTGTAGCAGACCTGACCTTGCCTATGCCCTAAGTTGTATCTCAAGATACATGGCCAATCCAGGGAAGTCACACTGGGAAGGTGTGAAATGGGTATTGAGGTATTTGAGGGGCACTTCTGAGTTTGGTTTAATGTTTAGAAGAGTGAGGAGCTCTGGAGATGCTCTTACTGGATATGTAGATTCTGATTATGCCAGCAATGTGGATACCAGGAAGTCACTCACAGGGTTTGTGTTTACCTTGTATGGTAGTGTTGTGGTCTGGAAAGCTTCCCAACAGTCTGTGGTTGCTTTGAGTACTACTGAGTCAGAGTATATTGCATTGACTGAGGCAATCAAGGAGTCTATATGGTTGAGAGGATTGCTTGAGGAACTTGGAGTTCTGCAAGAAAGGGTATCAGTGCATTGTGATAGTCAAAGTGCTGTGCATTTGGCCAAGCACCAGGTCTATCATGACAGGTCCAAGCACATTGATGTGAGATTACACTTTGTGAGAGATCTGGTTGACAAAGGTGTTGTCAAGGTGGAGAAAATTGCAACTGAAATTAACCCTGCAGACAGTTTGACCAAGAGTATCCCAAGTGACAAGTTTCAACTGTGTCAACAACTGGTTCAGTTGGTTGACATTCCACAATCTCAGTGAAGATGGTAGTGTGGAAGTGGCAGCAGGCATGATAGTTCTGTTGTGGTTGTCAAGTTATCCAAGAAAATACTCAAACAGGTCAGTTTTGAGCATTTCATGGTGATGGCTTGATGGTATTTTGACTCAGTGGTTTTCTGAGTGGTTTGGGCATGGCCAGAGGTTCATGTTGTTTATAGTGACTTGTATGCACTGAGGTTTGCATGGTTACTTCAGAGAATTGGATTTTGAGGCATGGAGTTCTTGGATTCAATTTCTGGTTTGGTCTAGTGACTTGGTGTTTCTAAGTTGCTGAGGGAGTTTGAGGCATGATGATGTGCTGGGAAGTCACATTACATGTTTGGAGTGTGTAGGTTCTGGCATTGGAGGTTTTGGTTCAGAAAATCCCAGTTTGTGTTCTTGGGTAATTTTTCTGGAGAAACCAGTTTGGCTTGCTATGGTTTTCTGCTGTTTGTGGAGGCTATGGTTGGAGATAATCCATGGTCTATAGCTTGCTAGAAAGAGGAGAAGGAGAGGGATCTGCATTTACTATCGTGAGAGTTTGAATCTTGGTTGAGCTTCCAGGAGGGTGGTCCAAAGTTGGCATTCTGAATCTTTGTTCAAGAACAGGTCAGTTTCTTGATTTTGATTCTGGGGGTGATCAGGTGTTGATTGGTTGATACATGATGTTTGCTGGAATTGCAAATAGTGTGTAAGGTGGAGATTTGTTGGAATGTACACAAGATTTGAATTCTAGAAGTGTTTCTATACATTCTGGAAGTCTGGGCAAAGTGACCATCTCATCGCGGTTTGAGTTTGGGCAGAGTGGCCATTTCAGCAGCTTATTTAAATCTGCCGCCAACAGGGCAAAACGACGCCGTTTTACCTGGGTTCACAGAAATGTCGCGGCGCAGTGTATCGATCCTCTCTCACGTGTTAGTGGATGAAAATGCGAGATTCCAAGTGCTCCAAGTTCCTCGCCAGCTCACGCACAACATGACGATCACAATTTCTGTTAGAAATGTGTGGTGTGGATTTGCCCAATCTGATTTGATCGTAGGGTTCTTACGGATTTCAGATTTGGGGTTTTTTGTGTGCGTGAGTATAAATGTAATTCACCGTGTGTGTGTGATGTAGGGCTGATACTGAACTCATATTCATAGCCTTGAGAGCTTGAATAACACGCTAGAACCACCTCCCTCCCCGAGTACGTAGATCGGTTTTCAATCGATCGAAGCTCGTAAAATCGTGTGTCATTTCGTGTGATTTCTTTTGTGTTGTGTTCCTGGAAGTTCAGATATACTTTTAGGATCCTTAGATCGAGCGTTTTTCTTCGTATCCCGATTTCACCATTTGAGCTCGAAGCTTCCGGCGCCAAGCTTTTGTGGCTCCCTCGGCTGTGATTGTTTGTGTGTTTGTTTGTCCTTGTTCGAATCCTCAACAAAAAATATTGTCTTTGTATAAATCTTGGCCATCTGTTGTTCCATAAAAAACTTTTATTCATGCGCGGCTTTTCACTAATGTCAATATGATTTGCATGCAACTCTTGATGTCTTTGGTTGACAAGTGCCCTATTGAAACGTGTGATAAAATCAGCCAAAGAATTTTTTTTGTTGACATACCTTTTAAAAAAGGAATGATTACTCTCAACTCGTTGGCTACTTGACATCCCCGCAGCAAACACATGTCTAACAAATGCAGGTACCCATCATTGTCGTATTAAGTATATATTACTTAACCATTCATTATTCCCCAAATCTGTAGTACTCATCAATTGCATCCATCGATCCTCAAACTCCTCAACCGACTCTGACTCTTTAATAATACCAACTAATTTGTGATACTGCTCTTTGTACAATAGAGCATTCAACTTCTCAGAAAACTTGTTAAGTATATGCCATAAACAAAATCGATGCAATATATCGGGAAATACCTCTGAGACCGCTCGTGAAATTGCTGCATCTTGATCAGTAATTAGGACCTTTGGAGGTACATGATTTGACATAGCTTGCAAGAACGTTCGAAATAACCAAGAAAAAGATTCTGTTTTCTCGTCACTTAGCAATCCACATCCGAAAAATGTAGTTTGACGATGATGGTTAACACCAACAAATGGGGCGAACACCATACCATATTTGTTTGTGTTATAAGTCGTGTCGAATACCACTACATCACCAAAATCTGCATATGATCTTATAGAAGAACAATCTGCCCAAAAACATCTAACAAAAACTCCTGAGTCGTCTGTCTCATAAGAGAAAAAAAAATTCTCATTTCTCTCCTTTTCCATCTCAAAATGTTGGATTAGTGTTTCAGCATCGTGTCCTAAGAGCTCTCGTCGAATGTCTCTTTCATGGTTTCTGATATCCCTTTCTAAACAACCAACTGATGATGGACCTCCTGCATTTATCTCTAACACTCTTACCTGTTGACATGTCGGAACGTTTGCTTCTGTTAATTGTTGTAGAAGGGCTTTCTTCGCTGTCGAAACCTTTCGATGTGATTTTAGTAAGTGAACTTTACTAGGCGTAGTCAAGACATGATTATGTCTCTCAGTAAAATAACTAACAACCCACGTATTTTTGGTTTTGGATTTCACAATACTCATTCTTGCTTCACATCCGCATCGAGTATGTCCGCGATTTCTTTCTCCAGTTCGTGACTCAACATGCTTTAATTTTATTTTGCCATGTTTCGTCAGTCTTTCCCTCTTTAGAGCAAACAAACATTTTCCAAATGGTTTCTCCAGTTTCTTTATTCTTCCTGCTATTGTCAATTCGTATGCTAAATCCTTCATGTCTTGCATATTCATTATAAAATTCTTGTGCTTCTCCGGGTGACTGAAACTCTTGACCAACTTTTGGAAGAACACCAATCGTCACGTTAGGAACAAAATTTGAATTTTCTAAATTTTCTTCCATTACTACACCAAGAAAAATAAAATACATTCATATTATAATATATATTTAAACGTAAAATTACTTGGAAAAATTAAGAATAATAAATAAAAAAAATAAACAGTTAAGAATAAATTATAACAGATCAATTGCATTATTACAAAAAACACGAATTATAACATATCAATTGCGTTATTATCAAAAAAAGCCTTAAATATAATAAACACTGTAAAATTACTTGGAAAAATTAAGAATAATCAATAACTAAAATAATGAATTAAGAATAAATTATATCGTTATTATCAAAAAGGCGAAAATGTTAAAAAAAAAATACCTTTGATGTTTATTCTGGCAACTAGTGCTCCTTGGCTATGGAATTTTCTTAGACTTTGAAAAAAATTATGAATTCACGTATCAAACTTATATAATACTAAATAAAAGAGACATAAGGAAATAAATCTTTAGATTTTTAATTGGATGCGTATTTAATAAAGTCGGTGCGGATGGTATTAAAATTGAGGGTGAGGTGGGGTAGGTATTTAAATACGTGTAATTTGCCACGTGTGTTCGTTGGCAGACTAAAAATTGCCCTCCGTTGGCATGGGATCAGGATTGATGGAACCTCCTAAACTTGGTTGACTGGTCCACCAATTGTAGATGCAAAAATTGACTTGAAAAGGTTACAAATGTAACAAAGGAAAATAAATAAATACTTATGAATCAATGCAACAAAGAAAGCCCAAATTCTTGTCCCTAAGTTGTTTTAAAAGGTCTTAGACTAATCAGAGTTGTGTGAGTGCGAGAAACTCGAGTTTCTTTCCATACAAATTCAATGTGACATATCATTACACACGTTCAGTAGTAAGTCCTACTATCCTAGACAAATCTAGAAAAAATAGACTTAATTTTTCTAGTTTTTAGTTTTTACCATGTAGAAATCCAAAACGTGCTAGTATCCCACATCTAGCGTACGAAAACAAGAAAAACAGAGACTGAATAACCAAGGAAAGTTTAAATGAAATAATGTACATAAAAAAAATGGAAAAAAATACAAAAGTTCAATTTGTAATGAGTGTCGATTTTTTACTATATATGCTAGATTAAATCATTCTTAAAAAGCCTTGTGAGCTTGTAATCAAAATGAATTTGGCGGCTGGCAAGTGGTTAGATCGTTAAATTTGCAATTCAACGAGAACACAGTTTCGATCCAAGAGTCATTAAATTTGATCAATGTTAATGAAGTCAACTTTGTCATCCTATATAGTACTATATACCATATACTATTCCTCCATTTATTGGAGCTCCAACTACTTGCATTAAAATAAGTATATAGATGATGTTAATATTCAATATAAATTAGCTCAAAATCATCCCAACATAAGATCCAGTCAATTAGTATCCAAAACTCATGGCTGAAGGTGATTGCAATGTCCAGCTACTAGGATCTTGGGCAAGCCCATTTTCCAACAGGGTCCAGATGTGTCTCAACCTCAAGTCCATCGATTACAAGTTCCTCGAAGAGAATTTCTACAACAACAAGAAGAGCGATCGCCTCCTCGAAGCAAATCCGGTTCACAAGAAAATCCCGGTTTTAATCCACAACGGGAAGCCCGTATGCGAGTCCCTTGTCATTATTCAGTACATCGACGAGGTTTGGGCCTCCATCCGTCCGTCCATTCTCCCATCTGATCCTTACGAACGGGCCACGGCCCGTTTCTGGACATCTTACATCGATGAGAAGGTATAGTTTCCGTTTTTCATTTTCTTGTTACTTTTATATTGTTATAGAATATATTCGACTCATTCATATAAATGTCAAAATGTTCAATTTCTTTAATAAATCGAGCTTTTAAATGATGCGACTTCTAATATGTTATCAGAGAAGCTGAAATCGGCCCACAAGTTTTCATTTTTATTTTTAGGTGTTGTTTTCAAGCACATGAATAATCTTGAAAATGTTTTTCAGTGGTTCCCACTATTCAAGGAGCTCCAAAAGGCAGGGGATGAGGGAGAGAAGGGTGTGATTATGGGGAAGATATTCGAAGGTGTGGCCTTGTTGGAGGCAGCTTTCGTCGAGTGTGGAAAAGGTGGAGGCTTTTTCGGAGGAGACGAGGTTGGTTACATTGATGTTGTACTAGGAAGCTACTTGGGATGGTTGAAGGTTGCAGAGTCAATGGTTGGCCTAAAATCTTTCGACGAGATAAAGGCCCCCGGACTGGCCGGGTGGGCCCAGAGGTTCGCGAGCCATGATGCTGCTAAGGATGTTGTGCCGGAGCCTCAAAAGCTTCTGCAGTTTTATGTGATGGTTCACGGTGCAAAAGCTTCGTAGGATAATTAGTTGGATAATTATCTTTCATATTGTACTTCTAAGTATGTTTTAATTTCTTGAATTCAACTTTCCTATTTGCAATTTCTGAATAAATCATTTTGGCTTATTGAAAAAGATCTTGACATGTTATAATAAAAACCAGTCTTATTTTAGGGAAAAATGGCAATAAGGCCAATTTTCAACATTTTTTGACCAATAAGGCCAATTTCTAATTTTGGTGTCAATTAGGCCAAAATGTTCCAATTAGGCCACAAAAATGTATATGGAATGACGAAATTACCCTTCCATATTAATTTGCAATCGAAATCGAGCTGGGGAAAAATCGACACATTCAATTCTGCTCTCTCTCTCTCTCTCTCACCCTGCTCCGCCGCCGCCGCTGCTGTTATTCACAATCGAGCCGAGGGAATTCATCTCCGTCGCCGCCGCGCGTTCAAGCCAAGGAGAGGGGGAAGGTCTCCACCGGTGAGCAGCTTCAATTCTCCGCCGAAGGAGAATCAGTTTCATGCAGTCCGTCTCCCTTGGCATCGATCGATCGATCGATTTCATCTCCGTCGCCGCCGCCGCCGTTCCTGTCTCAGTTCAAATGTCAGATGCGCCGCCGCCCTCCTTGCTGGCGATTTCGAATCCAGGTACGTGATTTCGAATCCACGTGCCCGATCAGTGCTTAAAAGCTCGATTCAGCATGCATGCACAGTGTGTGTGTGGATTGATTCAGTGTGCATTGAGCATGCATTCAGTGTTCATTGTTTTTTATTATGCATGTTCAGTGTTTTTTCGTTGCATTCAGTGTTAATTGAGCATGCGTTTCAGTGTTCAGTGTGCATGCACTCAGTGTTCGTGCACTGAGCTTGCCATTCAGTGCTTAATTGGTTCAGTCAGTGTCTAATTCACCATGCACTCAGTGTTCCTGCACTGAGCTTGCCATTCAGTGCTAAATTGGTTCAGTCAGTGTCTAATTCACCATGCGCTTTTTTCAGTCAGTGTCTAATTGCTTCATTCAGTGTGCATTGAGCCGGAGTAATTGCTCTTACACACCGTACACACCTGTTGCACACTGAATCCATATTCAACCATGTGGATTCAGTGTTGATTTGATTCATTCAGTGTTTAATGGCTTTGTTCAGTGTGCATTAGGCTTGGCTAATTGCACTTACACACTGTACACACCTTGTTGCACACTGAATCCATATCCACCTTGTTCAGTGCTGATTTGCTGCATTCAGTGTCAGAATGAACAACAGCTTGTTTTCCACTAGGATACCTGTCATTCAGTGTTGGAAATGCAATGTGTTACAGGAATCAGTGTGTGTTGACTTTGTTTTCTTTGAGGCATTGACCTGTCTCCTTTTCAATAAATGCCTGCCATGTTAGTTGAGGGTTGAGGCATTTACTGCCAGTGTTATAAGTGTGAGGATGGTTATAAATACCTCGTCTTTTCTCGGGTTTCCTCATCTCATTTCTGTTCGATCGGGGGGGGGGGGGGGGGGGGGGCAGCCAGCAACGATGCCGAGGCGCAGGGGAACACTCGATCGAGAGCCAGGACCGACACCAAGCGAGGCGGAATTTTTCAATAACAGTCCTCCCTCGTCGCCCGAACAAAGATTCAATGGCCGGCCAATCAGTCGGGGGCCACCAATGATGCCTAGGCGACCGGGCGCACTTGATCGGGAGCCAGGACAGACGGCAAGAAGTCGGGGGGTTGAATCTTGGAATGGTTCTCACTGGACCGAACAAAGATTCAATGGACGTTGGCATAAAGAGAATTTTCCTCTCCCGGCTGTCTTTGTTCGTCCGATCAAGGATGAAATGGGGAATTTCATCGTTCTGACGGACTCCCTGGACCAGAAATGGCACGTGCCTCTCACCACTCATCGGAATCAAACGGCCATCCACGGATTTCACTGGGAACGCCTCGTTCGAGAGTTTGGAGTGCAGGAAGGCTGGAACATCCGGGTTACCTGGACCGGAGGAAGAAGTTTCTCGGTTGGCGTATTTGATCAAAATGGCCAGTCGATGGTGCGCCCGGTCAGGGACCCCCCTCGTCGCGACCCAAGACTTCCTCCATCTCATTATTATTCTTGTTAATCTTTTTTGTGCTTTTTTTTGGTGTTTCCTGTGATTGACGACTTTGTCTTCGTTGTACTGCTTGCTTAATAAGACTTTTAGTTTCAAAAAAAAAAACAAAAAAAAACACTGTCTTGTCTGAATTTAACACTGAATAGGCCTTAAAAACACTGACTGATTTGACCGTGCATTTAACACTGAACATGTCTGAAAAACACTGTTTGAGGCAACACATTGAATCACACAATCAAACACTGAGCACACTTTTAAAGCACTGAACACACTTCAATAGCACTGAAAAGCACTGAACACACTTTAATAGCACTGAACACCCTTTATTAGCACTGAACACACAGAGACACACATTGAATCACACTGACTGACTGTGAGTCATTATTTTGTGTTTCTCAGCAGGGACCGCTGTTTTCGCATTTTGTGCATTCGGCGGTGAGAATTTGGTGTCCAGAATCGATTCCTCCCGTGCGGCCGCCCTTCACCAGCTGAAGGAAACAGTCGAGCTTCAGTGGCCTGAGCTCCGAGACGTCGCGTACGGCATGCATTACTCTGTACCAGATTTCCCAAACTGTGTGCTCTCAACCGATGCGGACATGTCGAACATGGTATCCCTAGCTGCGCTTCACAAGCTGCCTCGGGTGAGCATCGACATTTCCGTCGCGACTGAAGACCACACCTCTAGTTCTGTGTTCTCGACGGTGTCCAACAGTACTGCTGTCAGTGCGACTGGAACAGAAAACAACGAGGGATTCGAAGCAGCAGAAGATATGTTCCGCCTGTTTGGTCCGTCGAGTTCTAAAGTGCTGTTAACCGATGGCTGGGACAAAGAGATCTCGGGCGTCGGTCAGATGTTCAGAGGAGGTGCCCTGGACTTTCGAAACGCACTCTGTAAGATGGCAGTCGGAGTGGGATTCGATTTCGAGTACGTGAAGAACAGACCCGAAAAGGTTTCTGCCGTGTGCTCGAAGAAAAGCAGCACGGGATGCAGCTGGTCTGTGTGCGCCGTGATGGATCGAAGCAACGGCTTCTTCTACGTCAAGCAGCTGAGTAACGAGCACAGCTGCGGCGCGTGCTTTCGATCCCTGAAGCACAGGCGCGTCTGCTCGGACTTGGTTTCCAGTTTGATAGTCGAGGAGGTACGGAAAAGCACACTGACTCGTCCGATCCAAATCGTGAGAAACTTCCAGCATCACTACGGCCTGGAGATCTCGTCTGGCCTCGCTCTGGATGCGCTCGAGAAGGCCAGGAAGATGATTCACGGCGACGATAAAGATTCCTTCGGCGCGCTGACTAAGCACCTGCAGGCAATATCGGATTCCAACCCTGGGTCGCACCTGCTGCTCGAATTCAACGAGGCGTCCAGGAAGTTTCGCAGAGTCTTCATCTCGATGAAGGCTTGTATCGACGGGATGAACCATTGTCGCCCTTTGCTGTTTCTGGACGGCACATTTCTGAAGGGAAGGTTCAAGGGCCATTTGCTCGCTGCTACGGGCAAGGACGGCGACGGAGGTATTGTGCAGTACAGTTTTGAGCACGCACTGAATCCATCTTTTTAACACTGACTGGTCTGAAATGCACACTTAAACTGACCCTTGTTGCTTGCAGCACTGAATCTGTATTTTCAACACTGAATGAGTGATATTCACACTGACTGAAGTGTTTCTCACCTTTTTTTTTTCTTTTTTTTTTTCGTGTCCCTCGCGAATGCAGGTTTGTACCCACTGGCTTACGCAGTTGTCGATTCCGAGAACTATGCTAACTGGAAGTGGTTTTTGGACAACCTGAAGCACATCCTATCTCCTTCTCGCACTGTTACGTTCGTGTCGGACAGGAATCTCGGGCTGCTCGAGGCGATGAGCAGGGTGTTCCCAGGGTCCCCGCACGGCTACTGTATCCTTCACTTAAAGATGAACCTGAAAGACAAATTCAGAGGCAGATGGGCGACCAAGGTTTTACGAGACGGCTTGGTGTGGAATTTCCTGAAATGTGCCTACGCAACCACCGTCGAAGCCTACCAACTGAGCATGGACAAGCTGTTGGAAGAGGGAGGCCAGACAGCGAAAGTGTTTTTCGAGAACATGGATCCAAAGCATTGGGCCAACGTGTACTTCTCGGGGAAGAGATACGGGGAGATGTCGTCCAACGCCGCGGAGTCGTTCAATAAATGGATCTTGGAAGCCCGGCACCTTCCGATCACGGCGTTGGTCAACAACATCAGGCTGAAGATGATGACCTTTTTCCACGGTATGAAAAAAGAAAAAAAAAATACACATCTCAAACACTGACGGCTGTTTTTTAACACTGTTGGCCCTTGCTCAAACACTGATTGGCCTTTTTTAACACTGTTGGCCCTTTTTTAACACTGTCGGCCCTTGTTCAAACACTGACTGGACTTGTTTAACACTGAATCAGACAGGGGGGCCAGGAGCAGGGGATGGACTACGGAATTCTGCCGTCCGTTGAGAAGAAGCTGAGTGAATCCGTCAACGAAGGCAGGAAATGGGTGGTTGTGGGGTCGTCCGAAACTGTTTTCGAAGTGCAGTGCGTTCCGTCCGTCGTGGTCAACATTGCCGATCACACGTGCACCTGCTGTCAGTGGCAGATTACGGGGGTTCCGTGCTCCCACGCAGCTGCGTGCATTCTGCGGTCCGGGAAGCCGATGTCCTCGTTCGTGGACAAGTTTTACCGTGCAGAGAGCTACGTCAGGTCTTATGGCGATCCCCTTCAGCCGGTTTCCATGTTTGATCAACCTTCGAACGTACCAGAGAACGTCCTGATCGAGCCGCCGACAACGAAGAGGCCTCCTGGAAGACCTAAGAAGAAGAGGATTCCGTCCAGGGGTGAGCACATCCCGAGAGCCATGAAGTGTGGGAGGTGCGGACGTGTCGGCAATCACAACAAGAAAACGTGCACGGAGCCTATACAGTAGTTAGTTTGTAGCAGATGCACCCTAGTTAGTAGGCTTTTTCTTATCGGATTTTTCTTATCGGTTTTCTGTGATCAGTGACACTGAATGGGGTGAAAAAACACTGACTGTCAGTGACAAACACTGTTTGGCTCATAAACACACTGACTGACTGTGATTTATTAAAAGAAGAGAACACAGGATTTTAACATCATTGTGATTTGCTTCTTGATCAGTTATGCTCTTAGAGTGTTTTTTAATTGTTCTTGTATTGTAATTTTTGCATTTGGTTGTTTTTTAATGTTTCAATTCAATAAGTCTTAATTGTTGACACTGAGTGGACAAGATTAACACTGTTAACAATGAAATGAAAGAATAAACACTGCCAACACTGAACAGTCAATATTAACACTGAATAATAGACAATATCAACACTGAATAGACAATATCAAGACTGCCCAGAAATATGAACAAAACACAATCACATGATTCATGTTCATAGAATAACAGAAAAAATATACTTCTTGTTTTTTTCCAACCAAAACTAAACAAAAAACGCGCACATCCCCACGATCGCTACTTTTCCTTCATGGTCAGGATGGTTCGTATCACGTGACCCTTGAATACTTGGAACTCTTCCGTCCTGACCTTGTCCGGAATGGCCTCTTTCTTCAGAATCTTCTCCATGTAGTAGCATACGTACAAGGCACATTCATTCCTGGACAGTGACAGACGTGGAGGAGTCAAAGGAAAAAAAGAAACACTGACACTGATTGCATAAATATAACACTGAACAGGCATAAAATGAAACACAGAAACACAACACTGAATGTGTTAAATTATGCACTGATATACTTACAGAGTTGGGGCTTGCTGTGGGAGAGGCTTCACGGCCTCGATTTCATGTATCGGGAAACCATACTTCCCCGCTTTCTCCAGCATTTGGCCCACGTTGGTTTCTACCTCTTCCTTCTGAAACGTACGAAACAAAACAGTTTATCAGTTATCAGTTAAAAAGGGAACATTTAAAAAAAAAAAAATCGGCTGAAATACAGTAGACGTACCAATTCCGCTGCATTCGCCATGTAATGGTCCTTCGATTTCGCCCTCCTGGGTTGAATAGAGTTGTAGAATAGCCATTTCTCTTTGACGAAGTCGCAGACGAGCAGCGTAAAATGGTTCGGTTCTGCAGTCTTTCTCATCCCAGGAGACAAAATCGGGAACATTATAATCCCTTTTCGCACGCACGGGATCATATCTGTGATTATTTGTACATTTTCTGGTTGTCATGACGTCCCAGGACGATGGAAGTCTGCGAGAAAGAAAAAAATAAAAAAAGAAACAGAGTTTTTATTAAGAAAGGATGAACTCAATGAGCACTGAACAGGAAATTATAACACTGAACAGCACATAAAAGCACTGAACAGAAAACACACACACTGAGTAGCACATTAGAAACACTGAGCACCACACACAAACACTGAATCACCCATCAATAACAATGAACAGCAAACACAAACACTGAGCAGCACATTAGAAACACTGAACAGCATTAATAAGCACTGATCAACAGCAATAACACTGAACAGCACATAAAAACACTGAACGGCCACCAACAGCACTGAACAACCATTAAAAACACTGAATGCAAAGGCAGGAAAGACTCACCCAACAGTGCGCGGGGAGTATCAGAGCCTCCAGATTCTTGTTGTGGTCTCGATGCAGCGACTCAGCAAAGGCGTCGACCACATGATTGCTGATGAAGGTGCACTTCATCATGTCGGTCATGTCAGACACCGTCACAACTGTGTTTATGCGGGGAAAGTACTTCATTGTCCACCTGATTGACAAAAAGGGAAAAAGAAAAAAACACATTCTTAGCACAAAAAAACGAAAGAAAGAAAGAAAGAAAGAAAGACACAATGTGAAAGAAAGAAATAAAAGAAACTTCACTCACGTTTTTTGGTCGCTGTTGTGCAGGATGATTTTGTCGAGGATTTCCGGCTCCAATTCGAACCCGCAGTTCAGGTCAAATTTCTTGTTCACGCTCATCAAGAATTCAATATGATCGTCATTGAAATCACAGCGGATCGGTTTCTGGCTTGCCTCCTGCACCACCTTCTTACCCTTCTTGATCGCCTTCTTCTTTGCGGCAGGGGCAGGGGGATCGTACTGAAAATCGTCGTCATCGCCGTTGGCTGGCTTCCTTTTCCTGCCCTTGACCAGTCGTACCATCGACCTGGTCTTTGCCTTGGTCGAAGACTCTGTTTTCTCGGCTTCTGGTCTCAACGGGCTTCCTTCTTCTTCTTCTTCATCGTCCTTGTTGCCGTCAATCTCGTAGACGCACAACTCGGCCTGGAGACTTAAGATTTCATCTTCCCGTGCCTTGACGTTGTTCTGCAGAGCCTCGATCTGGGCTCTGTGGACAGTTTCTTGTGCTTTCATGTCCGCCTCCAGATTCTCGAGCCGGACTTTTTCGTAGTCGTTCATGACCGACGACAACTGAATGTCAGCCAACGCATTCCTCAAATTTTTCACTTCATCCTCGAGCTCTTTCACTCTAGCCCTCAGAAGTCGCACTTCCTCCTCACCGGAGCTTCGAGCCTCGCCCGCCCCGGGGTCCTCGGTCACCGGATGATTCTGATCATTCGCCTTCCTGATCAATTCTTCCTCGAGCTCTTTCACTCGCGCCCTCAGAATTTTCAACTCCTCCTCCTCCTCCTCGGAGCTTCCACCTGCCTTGCCTGCTGCTGCCCCAAGGACCTCCGTCTCCGCGTCGATCTTGGCAAGCTGCTCGAAAAGCTCGCTCTTCAGACGCTGGTTATCACCTTCCAGCTCGGCGTTAGCACTTGTCAGTTCGTTCAGCTGAGAAGTCGTGCTCTCGAGCTTGGATTGGAGATCCCTCACAGTGTCGGAGAGATCTTGATTCTCCGACAGGAGGTTGTTGAGCAACTTCTCGGATTCAGCAGAAGAAACAGCAGGGCGTTCCTCATCGGGCTGCTGTTCGGAAGGCCCACCCTCCTCCTCCGGCTCCTGGACTACGCAGGTCATCTCCATCGGATGCCGCCCGGAAGAACTGTCGTCGTCGTCTTCCCCATCGGACGACTGCTCGTCTCCAGAAGGCCCGCCCTCAGGGCCTTTTCCTTTTCGTTCCTCTTCCTCGCTCGACGAATCAGAGCCCGGATGCTCGTCATCGTCACTGCTGTCCTCTCCAGAAGGCAGCTCCTCAGACTGCTCTTCGTCCTCGATCTCCGCCGCACGCGGAGTGTTCACGATTCCTTTATAAGAAAGGTGACCCCTGTACGCCTGGGTCTCCGCCACCGTCTTGCCGTGTTTCAGTAGACGAGCATCCACCTGTCGGACACGGACAGCACGCGTTAGAACTCAAACAAAAAATAAAATAAAAAACATCATCATCAAATGAGTGACACTGAACAGCATTAATAAGCACTGAACATCACAGTTATCATAATTGACACTGAACAGCATTAATAAGCACTGAACATCACAGTCAGTTATCCTACTTTGACACTGAATGGCATAAATAAGCACTGAACACACTGAACAGCATAAATAAAGAAGAAGAAAAAGAAAGAGAGAAAGATATTTACCGTCTCGTCCGCAAGGCCCGCTAGAGTCTCCTTGGTCACATTCGAAAGATCAGGGAGATGCCAGTTCAGGACCCGGGGGAGGTGCTCGTTCTCCAGCCTCTTTGCCAGCTTCGTGTGCTCGCAAAGCCAGAACTGCACAAAAATAAACACACACCAAGGTAAATATCAAGGAATGAAAAATAAAAAAAAAGACGAATGTGAAGCACAGAAAGTAGAAGCACATACCAGTAGCAGTATCGTGCAGCCTTGTGTATTCTGCGGGTTGTCCCTGTTCCCAGCTGCCGATTCGCAAAGGGCCTTGAGAATCGCCTCGCCCCAGTTCTAGCTCTGCATCGAGTCCAGATCCACCACATAATCCAACCATTTCCATTGGATTGTGACGGAGGAAGTGGAGAAGAAGACAGTGCCGATCACTATCAACGAGAGGAGCCGAGCTACATCAGCAAGAGCCTGAGGCTTGCGACTCCGACGCTTCACCAAACTATCAAGCTTTTCCTTCAGCATCTTCGGGTTCAGCGTCTTCTCCCCTGGGAACATCCTCTCCCTGAATCTTTTGTTGTTAATCTTGGACCTCGAACTAATATCGAGCTTCCTACTGCCGCCTACGATTCCAAAAATAAGATCGACATCCTCGGGAGTGATCCCGACATTTTTGCTGCCCAGCTTAATAGTACGAGCACCGACATCCATCTGCTCCAGCACGGCAGCTATCGCAGCGTCGCTCTTTCGGGTGTGGAGGATGGTCAGCCTCTGATCCTTTATGCTCTTGAAGAGATGGTAGAAGGGGGTCATCTTCAAATACTCGTCGTGCCCCGGTTTCAGCTTGTCCTTGATATCATCAATAGTCCGGATGATGGTCAGCAAGTTGGACCTCATTTGTTTATAGGACCTGGAACACCAAAAAAAACACACACCGATGTGAGTACAAAGCACTGAACAGGCATATACAACACTGAACAGGAACAATCAACACTGAGTGGCCATGTAATTGCACTGAGTGGCATGATGAGGCACTGTACAGGCATGGTGAGGCACTGAACAGGCATACACAACACTGAACAGAACATTTTAACACTGAACATACACCAACACACACAATCAACACTGAGTGGCACACACAAGGCACTGGGTGGCATGCAGAGACACTGAGCAGGCATAATTTAACACTGAACAGGACAATTTAACACTGAACAGAACATATTAACACTGAACGGCCACCAACACACACAATCAACACTGAGTGGCCATGCAATGGCACTGGGTGGCATACAAAGACACTGAGCAGGCATAAACAAACACTGAACAGGAAAATTTAACACTGAACAGAACATATTAACACTGAACGGCCACCAACACACACAATCAACACTGATGAACACATAATCACACCGAACCTCCATCAAAACACACAAAATTCATTCATGCAATGGAAATTAACAGATTGAAATTGAAAATCGGTTGAATTAGGGTTCGAAATACTTACTTCCTCTCCTTCTTCTCGCCGGCGGCAGGCTGAGGGATAGGGCTCGCCTGCTCTTCACTCGACGGAGTGTACTGAACAAGCCTCCGTTCAGTGTTTTCGGAAGCAGCAGCAGCAACGGCGGTTGGAGTCGATTTCTTCCCGGCGGTTTTCTTCGCGGCGGCGGTTTTCTTCGACGGAGCCATTGATAATCGAACTGAGCGATCAGAGATGAGAGGATTTCGTGTGTTTGGTTGTGTGTTCTGTGTGTTCTGTGTGTAGTCCTGTTCTTTTAGCGGGAGCCGAGAGAGAGAGAAAGTAATGGAGGCGTGGGTTTCGTGTGTGTGGGAGTTCGTGTGTGCGGGAAATAATGAAATTAATGCTGAAATGGTTTGTTCAAATGTGTATATATGCGAGGGCAACGACGTCTTTACACATTTTAGGCGGCCTAATCGGCACGCGTAATTTCTCGAAAGCCTTATTGCCGAAAAAATGTTGAAAATTGGCCTTATTGCCATTTTTCCCCTTATTTTATCATTTAAAAAATAATTAATTTTTTTTTTTTCAAACAAATAGGATAAATAAGTATTTTTACAATTAAACAAAAATTCTCCAAAATTGATGAATCCATCATTATCCGATCGAAAACTAAAAAAAACAAAGAACACGGGCAGACAGTATACAGATCAGAGAGAAACGGCGTCGTTTTCAACAAAATAAATACTAGTCTTCTTCATCACAACAAACAAAAATCACTAGAAATCAAGAACAAAAGAAGAAAAAAAGAAGAAGCTTTATTTGGAAATGAAAGCAGATACGAAGCTAGACAAATGGGGTTATGAAGTGAGGACTTGTTCGGATGTCTGTGTAGCTGCAATTAATTCTTACTATGATCAGGTTATTAAATGTTTCAGCTCACTCTTTTTTATTACATTTCTTAGAACTGCAATTACTCTAATTTCATGATGCATAGTTTCTGAATCAAAAGATTCTATTTTTGGTCGAATTCTCGAAAACCCATTACTCAACTTCGTTGTTCGATTTCAAGAAAAAAAATGATTTTTTTAAACTGGGTTTTGATCAGGTGCTGAGTTATGGAAGGAAAAGGTCAGTGATATTGGAAGCTCCGGAGAGTGACCCGGACTGTGTTTTGGGCAATATCTTAGCTGCCCACTTTCTCTTCTCAAGCGATTCTGCTCGTGTTCACAATCTCATCGCCGCCGCCAACTCTCGCCTCGTACGATTCTCTGATTCGATTATTTTAGGGCTTTTTCTTAGTTCTTAAAATTTGTGTTTAAGACTGTTTTCTGGGATGTGGGCAGGATCAAGCTAGCTCATATGAGAAGGCTGTGTTTGAAGCTCTGATGTATTTGGTTTCGCCTGATCGGGACGATGAAATGGCCGTGGAGATGCATTCCAAGGTGATCATCTCGATATTCATTAAGTAAAGGCAATCCTTTTACTTCTGCGAATAATCTAAATTTCTGGTTTTCAGATATTGCAAGATTTCCCGAGGGACCTTGTCTCACTAAAGAGGGCTCAAGTGCTTTGCTTTTATATGGGCCAGCCAAATCTATCTTTGAAACTAGTCGAACGGGTAACTTATTTATTTGTCTTAAAGTGTCATGCTTTTGTTCCAAGATGATATTTTAACCGGTAGCGTAATCACAAACAGGTCCTAACAATAAATGAGAATGAGGATTACATATATGGCATGCTTGCATTTTCTTTACTCGAGGTTGGGCGCATGGAAGATGCCGAGATAGCTGCCAAAAAGGGATATGATATCAACAAGGACGATCCTTGGTCACAGCACGCGGTGAGTGAGTTTGACTCGATTCTACTGATCTTTTATTCAATAAAATATATTCATCCATTCACAGCTATGTTTCCAAATCTCTGTTTTTTCAGGGTTTTCATTTATCAAACTAACTCTTATTATTTGTTTTTTCTTCAAATACGCAGCTTTGTCATGTCTATCAGCACCAGTGTCGATTTAAAGAAGCTGTGGAGTTCATGAACAACTGTGCAAGATCATGGAGTTCTTTGTCGTCTTTTATGTATGTAAAATGTACTACATAAAAGATATCTTATTTATATTTGTGTCTTTTAGCCGGCTGAAGGAAACCATTTATTAGGTACACACACAACTGGTGGCATATTGCTCTGTGTTACTTGGAAGGCCATGGTCCCATGCAAAAAGTACGGGATATTTACGACGAATGCATTTGGAAAGAACTGGAACGAAGCGATGCAATTCAAGCAGAGGTTTATATCATAATATCTTTTTTCCCTAATACAATAGCTTCCTTCGTAATGATACATATTGCTTATTTTGAGTACAGGTGTACTTAAATGCCATTGGATTGTTGTTACGTGTGTATATACGAGGAGGGAGTGAAGTTTTCGAGGGTCGGCTGGAGAACTTAGCCAAGTGTTTGAGAGATAAAGTGAGTTTGTAGAAAATGTATAAAAATAAAAAATAAAAAACTTTACTGAAATGCATGGAAATTGAATTGGAATTGTAGCCCTTTCAAAACACTATTTTTTCCATCTAGATACTAAGAATTGTCATTTTTTTTATGTTTTTCGAACACTCCATATTTGTTTTCCCGGTTGAGAATCACTTTTTTGCCTTATTTTATAGCCTATTTTTTCTGTTAGAAATTTAGAATCACACTTTCGGTTACAACTCATTTTTCCGGCTGGAAGGTGAGTATCGCTTCTTCTTATAGTAACCTAATCAAGTTTCTACTTCAAAGTTCAGGCCTTTTGGTTTCTGGAGTGGCACCTTGATATCTTGATATTGTGGGCCCTATCATACACAGGAGAATTCGATAAAGCCGAAGAACTACTCAATGGATTGAAATCAAGGTCGCGAGATATTCCCCGTAATCTCTATTTTTCTGATGTTTAAATGTGCACCTTATTTTTCTTCAACACCTCTTTATCCTTAATTTGTTTGTTCGCTCGTTCACTAATAGGATTTCCATGATGAGCAAGAAGAAACAACAACTCATGCAGAGAGGATTTTCAGTTCGTTTCTGCTCTTTCTTTTTTTTATATTTGATTTTCGTATTCATGAATCCAAAATCCAAATGCAACCTAAAAGGAATTATGATATGTATGGTCACTTTTCTAGCTTGCAGAAGCTCTGTGCAAGTACGGGAAAGGCCAAAATGGGGAGGCACTCGGACTTCTTGGACTCGACTTTGATGCCATTAATTACAAAGTATCAATAAAAAAATTCTAAGCTCGTGTCTTATCTTAGTTTTGTTTCAAAAGTAGACCTAAGTGTAAAAATCTGTTTTCTCTCGATCACGTGCTAGATAATCGGTGCATCCGATGAACAGCTTGATGTTTTCACCGAACTACATATAAGTTTGCTGCTAAATATGGGAGAAGCAGACGGAGGTAGTTTTTAACCGTCTTTTTTCCTTTGTTTTGTCTTTTGTTTATGGTTTGCTTGGTTCACTATCTGTGAATTGACCCTTGCAGCTATACACGCGATTGAGAAGCAACTGAAGAAACGGGACTGCGCACCATTCTCATGGCGTCTCTTGGTACGTATCCAATTTACTGTTTAGCTATAATTACAGAAAGAGGAAACAAACTTTTCATAGAACTGAATCCTTCATCAACGAAGCTTATTCATACTTGCGTTTAATTGATGATACAGGAGAAAGCTTATACGTTGTTAGGAAGGGAAGAAGAAGCTGCAAGTTGCTGTTCGAAAGCCGCAAAGTTGGAAGCTGCATACTTCGACTAGAGCTGGTCGAAAAACATCACAAGTGTTTGTGTGTATACTTCTCATAATAAATTTGTCAAAACAAACTTCAAACATTATTTACTTTACAACGATGAAATATAGTCTCGAAAAGTCTAAACACAGAGCATTGGATTGGATCCATATACAAAGAAAAAACCGAAAATTTACATTTTTAACCCTCACCCACAGCCCTTAATCCTCCTCAGCTCAGCCGCCACCTCCCTCGCATCCGGCCGGTCATCCTTATCCGCTGCAACACACCGGAAAGCCAGCTCAGCCACAGCCCCCACCCCCTCCGCCACCTCAGCCAAGGCCGGATCCACCACCTGATCCAACAGTCCCATGTGGATCCTCGGAACCACCATATCCACCAAGGTCATTTCCCTCGTCTCCCGGCTCTGATCCACCGCCCTCATCCCCGTGATAAGTTCCAACAGCACCACCCCAAAGCTATAAATATCGCTCTTTTCGTTCAGCCTGAAAGAGGCGTAGTAGTCCGGGTCCAAATACCCAGGGGTGCCTTGCGGGCCCGTACACACTCCCCCGGACGAATTCCTCGTGCCCATGAGCCGAGAAAGCCCGAAATCCCCGACTTTTACTCGCATGTCCCTCTCGATGAAAATGTTGCAAGAGGTCACGTCTCGATGAACGACGGGAGGGATCACCGAAAAATGCAGGTACTCGATGGCTAAGGCCGTTTGGAAAGCGATGTCGACGCGGGTGGGCCAGCTAAGGGCCCGATTCGGGTACGGGCCTCGTTTTTTGCCGTGGAGGTGGTCGGCTAGGGTTCCGTTGGGCACGTAGTCGTACACCAGGAGCAAGCCTCGTGGGTCGCTGCAGTAGCCGTGGAGCTTGACTAGATTCGGGTGGTTGATCGAGGAGAGTATCAGGATTTCGTTGCAGAAGGACTTTTCGGAGAGCCCTTTCTTGTCGCCGCCGCCGGAGACGTGGTTGTTGTGGAGGTGTTTCACGGCGACGAGGCGGCTGTCGCGGAGGTGGCCGAGGTACACGGATCCGAAACCCCCGTCGCCGATTTTGCGTTTCGGGTCGAAGTGGTTGGTGGAGGAGTCGAGCTCGTCGTAGGTGAAGGACGGCGGGAGGAGGGAGGAGGAGCGGTGGCGGCGGAGGAAGATGACGGTGGGGTCCTCGGCGGCGGCGGCGGCGGAAAGGGCTTTCTTCGTGGAATGGAAAACGACGAATCCGATGGAGAGAGCCATGAGGAAGCAGACGAACAGGGAAGTTATCAAGAGGATGGCGATCCGGTTCGGGCTCTGCGGGCGGATTCGGACTCGGGCCGGGTAGCAGATGAACGGTTTATCCGGGTGGGTTGAGTTGAAGCCGCAGAAGCCGCTTTGAGCTCTGCAGGAGGTGCAATTGGGGAAATAGGAGTCGTCCTGATTTTCATCCCACTCCACTTCGAACCCTAATTTCAAAATAGTGTCGAGGAATCCGAGGACGTCGCTCTGGCAGGCGGGCTGGGAATCTCCGCGGTGGCGCGCGGAGGAATCGCCGCCGCACTCCCGGATGAGGTGGGTGGGGTTTTTGATGAGCTTGCACTCGAGAGAGCAATGGGTGCAGTTGGGGAGATTTGGGGGCGGGCAGGGTCGGAGGACAGAGAGGCGGGAACAGGAAGAGTCTGAGACCCGGAAAGGCGGGGGGAAGGAGATGGATCTGTGGAGGGCGGAGATGGTGGCGGTGGGGGTTGCCGGAGTGCAGTTGCGGCGGTTGGGCGGTGGGGTGGGGGAGAGGGTTAGGGAGGTGGAGTTGGGCTCATAGCGGAGGAGGGAGAAAGTGAGGTTGTTGATGGAGATGGCGGCGGCGGAGGATGAGCAGTGGAGTTGGAAAGAAGGGTGGCCGCAGCCGGCAGAGAAGGAGAATGGGTACGGCGGCGAAGAGGTGAAAGGCGGGCAGGGGGGCTCGGCGGGCGGGGAGCAGGCGTGGGAGGAGCAAACGAACGGGGTGAGGAAAGGGAGGAGCGTTGAGAGAGAGATGAGTATGGATACGGCGGCGGAGGACGGCGGTGGCATGGTGGTGGAGCTAAGCTGAGAAATGTGGTCATCAATGAAGGTGAGAAAGATCTAAATCTTGATCTAGCTTGGGTGGTGGGCCCGCGTATATGCCTAAACAAACCGATTTTTTTTTTATATAATTTAAACTCAAATTAAATTTAAATTTAGAAAATAAAATAAAATATAGTCTGTATTTTTTAGTCACCATATAATAGTGTTCGTTGCCCACTTTTGTTGGCTTTGATGAGTGTGTTAGTCTTGAGTCACGAGTCAATTCTGGTCTTTTTTTTTTCTTTTTTGTTTTTACCTATGATATGATTTTGGGATTATTTGACTATTATTATTATTACTAATATGAAGAAGGTGTCTATGATTGAATTGTGAATGCTTTTGTTCATGGAATGCCCAAGAAAAACTAAAGTTCAATACCACTTTGTGAAATTAATATTTGGATTAATCATATTGAGTACGTCTTGTGTACTAAAGTCCATGACTAAGGACATGTTCTTTTGGACTTAATTTCAATCCAGTTCAGTTCAATTCGCTTCAATTCAGTTCAGTTCGTTTCAAAATAAATTAAAATAAAATAAACAAAAAATAATTTAAATCTATAATTTTAAATATAAAATCTAGTTACCTTCGTAATATTATTAATATTTTTTAAAAAATATTTAATAATTTATACAAATTATTATTATTTTTATAAAAAATCAGTTCAGTTCAGTTCAAATCGCTTAAGTTCAGTTCAGTTCAGATCGATTCAGTTCAGTTCAGCCGGTTTCAGTCCAAAAGAACAGTTCCTAACTAATTATTTATTTATTGACATACAAATGAAATAATTTAGCAATCGAATCGTACCAATCGCGATTGGGTTTAGAGAGCATTGTTGTACTTTCTTGCTCAATTGAATTTATAAAGGGAGGTGGAGCTTGAGGTGGAAATTCAATTCAACTTAAATTTTTGAGTTGATTCGAGCCCACTTGGAAAAAAAAATACTCCGCATAAGGTTATGGTAAAAAAAATTCAGTTCCAAAAAAAATGAAATTGAATCGACTCTAATGGAAAGAGTCCGACAAATGAATTTATTTTACTATATTAGAATTTATTTTTAAGTATTAATACAAATATTTTGACTAAATAAAAATATATTCAAATATAATAAAATGTCAAATCAAATTTCAATTTTAAATATTATATAATAAAATTTTAATTTTTTTTAGTAATTTAAATATTATAATTATTATTGAATATTAATATTTTATTAATATTAAACTTAAATTTTTATTAGCAAATATATTTTTTATTATAATAAAGTTAATTATTCTAGCTGGTAGTTCAAAACTGTTACAATTAAGACTACTGATCTGCAATTTGTAAAATTTCAGCTCGAACTAATTTGAATTGAAATAATTTGACGGACTGAATAAGATGGACCTAAATAGAGTGAACTCACCTAGTTGTGGCCTTTTACTCTTTTAGTTATGGGTCGGAATTGACGAGATTTACTTGATCCTAATCTCGTCTCGTAAATTTTTGAAATGAACAGAATGAGATGGGATCACAATTTTTAAAATTGGATATTGTGAGTTTGGAATCTCATATGAAATAGGGACAACCGGACGAGATCAAGACATGTCTTGTTTAATTTAAGTAATTCAATTTAAAAATTATTATTATATTATTTTAAAAATATTTTTTATATACTTAATTTAATTACTTATTATAAAACATTTTTTTTTAAATATATATTTTTTGATTTGATTTAAATTTATTTATTATACAACATATTATTATTTTTTTACAAAAAATATATTTATTGATTTGATTTAAATTATAATATTATAATTATTTTTTACAAATTATATAAAATTAAATACATTAATATGTTATAAATAATTTAAATTAAAATTTTAATATATATAAATATATAACGATACGGAACGAAATGTTACAGGATTTATTTAGATACCTCGTTCTCGTCCTGTTATTTTAATATATACGCGAAACGAGACGAAATTGGCATTTTTATATTTCAATCTTGTCTCATCCCCGTCTCATTTAAGAAGGAAAACATGACGAGATTGAGATCTTGAGAACAAATGCCCACCCCTAAGCTCACCCGATAAACATCCCTATCTAAGGTTTGTGCACAAAGTATAAATGACTTCTTCTTGATGTTATCGACCTCACGGTCACGGTGCATCAGATACCCCCGGGTGGAGTTGCGAGGTATAGTATGCTCTCGTACCCTTTAAAGTTGTGCTACAAGTATCAACACGTAGTATGGTATGCTCGGGTACATTCAAAGTTGATAGTGCTCAATCGAATTTTGACTTAAAATAATTTTGAAATTAGATATTTAGGATGACACACATGTTACACTATAAAATCAAAATAAATTTGAAATTAGATATTTAGGACGAATAGATTAAATTAAAAAAAGAGCATTGATTTCACTTTTCGTCATTCGACCAGTGATCGCCTAAGATTGCACTGTGACCCCATTCATAATTGTTATTCCTTTATTTGTACACGTGGAATCGGGTAAATTGACCGTGGTGGCAAATGCCAATCACACTATATGCGGACCGAATCAGATTTTATAAAATTAAATACTTTTGCAATTTTTATGTTTCCTCATAATATCTTTTCCAATATTCACATTTAATATGGGAGTCAACACCCTTTCTAAATTGAGTAAAAGATAAATTACAATTTAATATTTCTTGCCCATTTCATTTCAAGGAAATGTGTTCAATTAATTAATTTAGATAATTTTTTTTTATATTATAGTATATGAGTTTTGCAATAATTCAAAATTTATTTACAAAACTTTTTACTTTTAAAAACAGTCATTAAAAGTCGATATGTTAAATGTTTACTCTCTCATGGAGTACAACAATTCAAATATTGTTTAAATTATAAAAATTAATATAATTAATAGGATTTCAAAAGAAAATGTGTTTTTTACATAAAAGAGCAAAAAATATAATGTATTCGTGTGATTTACCTTTAGAATTAATTGTTTCTGTCTTTATAATTACTATGATTTAATTCAATGCCCAAATGGTATATCTCCACAATAATAATAAATTAGCATTATTATCATTTCTTACCCCAAAATATTTATAATTATGAATATATATACTATTATGAATCATCCTTAAAGAGATTACCCGTACCAGCACATTATTATCATTTCTTACCCCAAAATATTTATAATTATGAATATATATACTATTATCATCCTTAAAGAGATTACCCGTACCAGCACGCCAACGGCATTCGAAATATAATCTACATTTAATTTCATTCACTTTTTTCATCTTCAACCCTTTCCACAATTGACCCCGAATTTAAACTATTGCCCCAATAAAAAAGGAAAATAAAAAAATCGATCATATGGTATTTTCATTATTAGTATTTTCACAACATATCATATATAATCTCAAAATGCAATAAAAAAAAAAAAGAATAGAAAAAAAAAAAGAATCAGAAACCCTGAAAAATAACTTTTTTAACATTTTCATTTTCACCCCCAAAACACAAAATTCCGAAGAAAAAAAAACAAATAATTTAATCAATGGAGTTTTTCACGAAATCGAAAGTCGTCAGGCTGAGGAGCCACTTGAACAAGTACCTAATCGCCGCCGACGACCAGACCACGACGTGGCAGAGCCTGAAAGGCGGCGCCACCAGGAAGTCGCGGTGGACGGTGGAGCTCGTCGACGGAAACCCCAGCGTCATCCGCCTGAAAAGCTGCTACAACCTCTACCTCGCCGCCTCCGACGAGCCATCCCTCCTTACGGGCGGGAAGATTCTCCAGACCCGGCGGAAGGATTCCAGGATCGATTGGCGGCCGATCAGGGACGGATTTCAGGTGAAGCTTAGGGCTTACGGCGGGACGTACCTGAGGGCGAACGGCGGGACGCCGCCGTGGAGGAATACGGTGACCCACGACATGCCGCGCGCCGCCCCCACCCGCGATTGGGTGGTGTGGGACGTGGAGGCGGTGGAGGCGGCCGATTTCAACCAGGCCGTGATTTCGAGCTTCTCGTCGATTTCCAGCGAGATTTCAAGTTTGGGGCTCGGATTCGGGTTCGGGTCGTCCGTTTCCCTCCGGTCGGGTTTCTCCGGATTGGACCCGTTCTCGCCGAGGCTATCGATGATAAAGGTATTCAGTATTATTCATTAATCTCGATTAAATGAAATCAAATTGATTTTAAAAACACTGAAACAATTATTTTAATCTCGATTGGTAATTTAGTCAATTTTTTTCACAGAGCCCTTTGATCTCAATCGCAAGGACAACTATATCCATGGATGTATTCAAGAAAGCCAAAATCATCCGCCTGAAAAGTGCCCACGGAAAGTACTTAACCGCTGCAGCAGACGAGGAGTCTGTTATCCAGGGTCGAAACGGGTTTTCCGGTGGAGTCAAATGGGCCGTCGAGTTCGTCGAAGATTCGAGCAACTCGATCCGGCTGAAGAGCTGCCATGGGAAGTACTTGACGGCCTCGAACCAGCCTTTTCTGTTGGGGATGACGGGCAGGAAGGTTTTGCAGACCCTGCCCGATCGGCCCGATCGCTCGGTCGAGTGGGAGCCCGTTTTCGTAAACGGGGCCGTTAAGCTGAAGACGAGGTACGGGCAGTTTCTTAGGGCCAACGGCGGTCAGCTGCCCTGGAGGTACGCGGTAACTTACGACGTACCTCATCGGACTGCCCTCAAAGAGTGGGTTCTTTGGGAGGTTCACGTTGTGGATATGGTGGTGTCGGAGGGGCTGCCGCCAGCGGTGGCGGCGGCGGTGGAGGCGGAGGAGGTTTTGGCTCTGGAGGCGAGAAACGATTTTTCCGAGGCGGCTAGCCTTTCCAGACAGGAGGTGATTTTTTTTTTTTTACCGAAACATAATTATGTTATCCATTTATGCTCATGATACGATAATTTGGTGTGTAGTCGAACAGTTCTGTGATTAGTTTGCCTCCGAAGGGTAGCGACGGAAGGCTGATTTACTTTCGTATAGCCGACGAGAATGGGCAAGTCAACGAGGGCTTTAAGGAGCTTTGCATTATATTCAAGGGCAATGATGTCAACGAGTTGACTTTGAGGCTGGAGGACGAACTGGGAGTTGATGGTCTTAACGTGTGTGCACGAAGTCCGTTGGACGGAAAACTTTATCCTCTCCGTTTGCAGCTTCCGCCCAATAACGCCACTATGCACGTGGTCGTGTCACAGTCATCAGAAGGTAAATAGATTGATGTGAAGCTAATATGGATTTGGATATAGATAAATTATGTACCTTTGATACTGTCATTATCAAGAATTGTGGGGTCATATTGGAATTAAATGAAAATATATTTTTAGCATTAATTCATAAAAGTATTGTGTATACCCTTTATAATCAAATAAAGTTCAATAATAATTGTTACTACATTCTTAATGGTAATTTTACGTTTTTATCGCTCACGAGTTTATACATTTTGTCTGTATCAGGGTATCACGATTCGGAGTGAACGGGCGAGCCGGCTTAGGGAGGAAATCAGAAATCCCGACAATTTTGCTGATCTGTGTGATTTTGTACTTCTCTATGCTCGCTTATCTTTAACTGAGTTTGCAAAAAATGTTTTTACCCTCAAAGAAAACATAAATGCACAAGTAATTTGTATATACAATAAGTGATTAAAGATAATAAATAAGAGCTGTTACTCTGTTTTTCTGCTCTGTTTTGTTCTATTTCATGATTCATTCCTAGTGAAATCATGGTACTATGGTCTGTATTGGTTGTGGTTTCTGAGAGGTTTAATCTTTTAATTGGAGAGTGTAAATCTTTTAGGCCTCATAATTCTTTTTAATTGGATAAATTACCCCCGGAGATCTCTGTTTTTACAAATTGCACCCTAATTTTTTTTGGTAAATACTAAGGTCTAGTAATTCTCTTTCTAACCGTTGTTCACGTAGACTGTAGACATCTGAGCCGAAGCCACGTTTCAATACGGGCGCGCGGACTTGTTTCCCTTCGACCAGACCCTACTGTGTCAGCACCTCTTGAAAAAAAGTAAAAAAGATTTCTTTCGGTGTTTGTTTGCTGTGAGAGTGATTCCTCGTAAGAGTGTTGAAGATGAAGGTGTTACTGTTTAGTGGCCATTCTTCTGAATCAGTAGTTCCGGGAAAATTAATTTAGGCATAACGACTTTAACTGTCTGACGCATAACAGGCAACAGCCCAATATGCATTGGGCTTCATTAGCCCACTAGGCATCTATAAACAACCGGGCTGGTTATGGGCTTGTTGTGGGTTTATATTATATTTGTAGCATTGGGCTTCATTAGCCCATACTAGTAGCATTGGTGTTCATCGCGAACATGGATCAAAATCGATCGTTGATAGTTTTCTGATATAGAACTTCTATTATTGATAAAAAATAATGAAGAACCATTGAGTTTCAAAGAATGTAATGTAATACTCCCAATTTTTTAGATTAGTTGTCACAACAGAGAAATTACATGGCGAAAATTCAATTTTTGTATAGTAAAACTAAAATGTGAAGCTCAAACTCATAATGATTAATGTAGTACATTTTTACTCTAAAGGAAGTATGATAATGTTGGAGGTAGTGTGAAATATGGGCCATAAAATATAATGTCCAAAGTAATTAAATAAGCAGCACCCATATCATATCAAAGTGGGCCTCCAAGCTTTCGCACGGGCCCCCACCCCCACATTTACTTGAGACTTTACTATTATTGGGCCCCCACAGAGGTGTTAGGTAATTAGTCCTAGTCACGTAACTACACATCGAGTGAGTATGAGTTGGACAAAGAAAAAACCTTACAAGTTTCACTCAACTTTTAGAGGATGTTGTTTGTGGGATTAACTTAATCAAACAAGAAAAAAATGTACTATATGATTATAAAATATGTACGGAGTACATGTCAAATTTTCATACAATTGACTAACTTACTTTGAAATTCAAATGTCAATCATTCGATTTACCGTGATAAACTGTCATACATATACTCAAGCAGATTACGATGTTAGTTGCATACTGAAATAAGACGAAAATGAATGAGTAAGTAAAACAAAGTAACAAGTTTGTTTTCCAAACTACTTAAATGAAATATCACACGTCACCCAAGAGAAGGAAGGAAAAAATAAGTTGTTATTTTCCTAAAGTTTTGGGGCACATTTACTATTTAGGTATAAAATAAGTGGAAATGTGAAAATAAATACAAGTAGGTATTTTCCAAGAACATTCCCAACCCCAAACACGCCCTAGGATCTCACGACTTGAGAGTCCAGGCATTCCTTTGTTCTTTCAATCATCATCACCACTCCCACCACACCCGTCATTTTTCCACAGACCTAATCGCCACCCACGCGCCGCTCCGCGCGTCCGGACGCCGGCGACCCATTTCGTCCTGTAAAAATGGGCGTTGATTACTACAACATTCTGAAAGTGCCGAAAAGCGCATCGGAGGAGGAAGTGAAGAAATCGTACAAGAAGCTGGCTATGAAATGGCACCCGGACAAGAACGCGGTGAACACCGAGGAGGCGGAGGCGAAGTTCAAGGAGATAAGCGAGGCGTACGATGTGCTCGGCGATCCGAGGAAGAGGCAGATCTACGATTCGTACGGCGAGGAAGGGCTCAAGGGCGGTTTGTGCTCCAAGCCGAGGAGCGCGGAGGACGTTTTTGAGGAGTTTTTCGGTGGGTTCGATTTCCTCAAGGAGAAGAGGAATGTCGCCGGCGGCGGCGGCGGCGGAGGGTTAGGGAAGGCGGCGCCGATGGAGATTGAGCTGACGTGCACCTTGGAGGAGCTTTACAAGGGGTCGAAGAGGAAGATGAAGATATCGAGGGTCGTGCTCGATGAATCCGGGTAGGTCAAAAAAGTTTGAATCTTGATTTATTATTTTATTGTTATTAAATTTGGTTTGGTGTGATATTAGATTTTTGGATGAGTGTGTGTGGGTAGGTAAAAAAGTTCTAACTTTGAAAATTTTATATTTGTTTAATGACTTCATTATTTATCAAATTTATTTATTTTTTGTTTTTTGAATGAATGGTTTGTGTTATTTGATCAGCACTAGAATCAGGGCAATTTTGAAAAATACACGAATAAATCGGAAAACTGTTTTAAACAAGACTAAAACCCGAACGCCCTCAAAGGTTCAATGTTCCCGATTTTTCGCCTTTATTCTTGATGTTCATGATGTTGAAGTCCTGCAAGTGTGTATCAGTGCGTGCCTTTAAGATGCCTTGATAATTGCCGGTCTTGTATAATTTTCCGAGTTTATTTTTGTTGTGTGATTTTGTGACCCCTTGTGGTTAGCTGGTGAGTGTTCTGGATTAATCACAGTGGCTTTATTAGGCTCTATATCTGGAGAAATGTTTTATACACAGTACGGAAGTTGCGTTTCTTGATTGTGTTCCCTTGCAATTGCATGACAAAACATTTTTTATGTCGAGATTTGGGGTGCCCTGTGTTATTTTGAAGTGGATATCATGGGGATGCAAAATCGAGATTGGTTGTGCTCAGAAAAGTCATGGTTTCTTAATAGTTGTCCTTGAATTATGGTTTATATTAATATCCTGAATTGACCTAAACATACATGGTGTCACGATTGATTTCGCGAGTGGACTTTTAAACTTCGATTAACAGCTTCATAAAAAAAATGCAACTAGCAACTCTGCAGGTTTGTCATAGTCAACTCCCTGTATCCATTGTGCGAGTTTCCACAGGTTTTATGTTGTTTGTTTCATGATTATATGAATGTATTATTTCGAGGTAAACCTCATTTACCTATGGTTATTATGTTAGTAAAAACTGAAACGACACAACTCTTGAATCGAGCCTTTTGGGATATTACAAAAACTACCCCTTACTCGATGCACTTAAGCTAGAACTCGGGGGTAGTTTTGTAATTCTCCCGTCTGTATTGATGTTTGCACTTGTCGTTATTTGCAGTAAGCCTGGCACAGTCGAAGAGGTCTTGTCCATCCACATAACACCCGGTTGGAAGAAGGGCACAAAGATCACTTTTCCGGAGAAAGGTAACCACGAGCCCGATTCTGCCCCCGGGGACCTCATATTCGTCGTGGATGAAAAACCGCACCCTGATTTCAAAAGGAACGGCAACGATTTAGTCCTCCATCGGAAAATCTCCCTGCTGGATGCCCTCACGGGAAAGACTATCAACATCCCAACCTTGGATGGGAGAGACATACCTCTCACGGTTTCGGACATCGTCAAACCGGGCCAAGAAATGGTGATTGAAAACGAAGGAATGCCGATATCGAAAGAGCCCGGCAAGAATGGGAACCTGAGGATCAAGTTCGAAGTCAAGTTCCCTTCGAGGCTCAGTGCGGAACAAAAGTCCGATTTAAGAAGGATCTTGGGAAAGCCGAGCAAGTAATACTGCGTTTGACGAAAGGATTTTTTTTTTCTTTTTCGGGTTTTAACTTAACTATTCGAAGTACAACTATGCGTGTATAGTTTACTTTCATAAGACTTAGACATGGAATTCTGTATAGTAGTGTTGGAGTATTGTTTTTCAAAATGTTATTTCAAACTTTATGTAAATTACAATAATGCCCCTCTTAACTAAGGAGGATGATCTTGATTTACTGATATCAAATTTTTCAATCAACAGAAGGAAGACATGCTTAGAGATTCTCAGGCGAGATTATTACAGCAAATACGATTAATACATAATACAGCAATGATCCATCTGTCTTAGAATCTGTGTTTCTCAATCTTGTTCTGAAGGTCTTCCTTCTTTGCCCCCACAACCTTGTCGACTTCTTTGCCTTTCTTTATCAGTATGAAAGTCGGCATTACGTGTACTGCAAATTCTTGTGCCACAGCCTGTTTATGTATAGAGATAAGAGTTAGTAGAAGTAGTGTTGAAAACAGAGAGAACAGAGTTAGAGCTTACGCACATCCAACTCATCTACGTCGATCTTGATGAACTCCACATCCGTGTATTTCTCTGCGAACCCGTTGATCACAGGCTGCATGTAGTGACAAGGCTTACACCAAGAAGCCGTGAAGTCGATGACGATCTATACCATACAAAGAGAAATTGAGTCGAAGAACGAGGTTTATACAAATGTGAAAAGATTATAAAGCTTACTAGTTTTGAAGTTTTCTTGGAGGCCTCAATGTGAATTTTCCATTTTGACAGGGAGTGAATTGCGATAACCTGACCCTTCTTGGGGGGTGCTGATACAACGGTTTTCGCTGCCACTCCCATATTGCTTATGTCACGCACACTCGAAAAATTGCCTCCCATTTTTTTTCCGTCTTTTCAATCGAAAGAATGTGCTTATGTTTTATTTTTTTTAAGACTCATTTGCCAGACATACTTATAGCAATTTTATGTTGTTTCATTTTGACACTTCCTTTCAGAATATATTCTGTGGGCTCAACACAACAGTAAATTAAAAAAATTCATCTAATATGTTTACTGAATTCCTTGATATTTATAGGTAATCAACGAAAGCTAGCATCGACCGACCTTGATATTTGTCGTTCTTTTCGTCGATTTTTCCAGTTCATAATAAAAGAATCAATCTGGTAATCAACACTAGACCTTCATGTGTGGGTAAAAACTAAAAAGAATAGTATCGAATTAAACATGTGATGGATGGGGCTTCGTCAAAATATGACATGAGAACTCAGGAAGAATAAGTATATTACTTGGAACTAGCTAGACTATGCATAAGATGACTGAGATTGATGGCAAATGTAGGAAGGGAGATAAATGTCTTTTCGACTGTCGGAACCAAACTCATGTATAAGCAAAAGGCGTGTTGATGAGGAAGGACTTGGATCACATTGTTTTGTCTGGTTTTTTCTTTGTAAATTGGCAATCGAATTTCTTTTGCAGCCACCCAATTTGATTTTGCCTAAACATTGTGATTCCAAGAAAACCAAAATGTATCGTTTTACCGAAATTTTGATCGGTGTGTACACGTTAAAACTGCAATCGAATGACACATTTCAACATTCTCGTTCGTTTGATATAACAGATGATAAGCGATGGATTTGAAAAGCTATTTTTGTAGCAGTGAGAAAAGCATAACCTACAATCTTTTTTTTTTTTTGTTGCATTCCTCACAAGCTAAACCAGGTTGTCATGCTAGAAGCATGGCTTTAATTTATTCCATTAATATCTGTAGCTGAATCTGATGTCTTTCACCAAATGGAACCTTTGACAATTAAGAGAGATGCTTCAATTTTAATTTCTACCAAAAGCACATCGTTTCAAAATTGAATTACAAGTTCAAGGAGAAAATAAAATGGATCAACTTAATGACACAATAAATCATTTTTTGTTGAATTAATACAAAATTTCACCTTCAAACTATACATAATTTTAAGGGAAATATGACATCATTAATAAATAATATTCTCTCCTTCACATTTTTTTTCACTTTATTATAAAATTTTACTTGAATATTTTAATCAAAAAGTTAAAAAGTTCAATTTGATATTTTTTAAATCTACGTGTAGATAGAAAAACAAAGAATTTTGACTTTTCTTTTAACAAAAGAGTAGTACAGTAAATGAAAAAAGGGAAAAGAGAGAAAAGATGTCGGCCATATCTAAAGTAAAAAACTGTAAGATGACCTAACAAACATAATTTAATTACTAATTAAGTATTTGATTAGTGAGTGGTTTAGGCAAAAGAGGAAACATGATTTATAGATGGCATCACTAAGATTTGTGTGCTTAATGGGAAAATTAAGGAATCTTACACTATTGAGTATTGAGTTGAAGCAGTGTCTTAATTAAGACCGTAAATTTTTTTACTATTTTCTTTTATATATGCTTTTGTAAATACATTGAATAGAATATATTTTTTGTTACTGTTATTTTTTTGTTTTTTCAATTTTTTGGTGATTTTTTTTAATTATTTTTGCATTTTTAACAAATTTTAAATTTTTATAAGCTCTTTTAATTAACTTATTAAACATCTTAAGAAATTTTTTTAAAGAAATTTTCGAATGAATTGTACTCAAATGATATGCATTCAAGCCTTAAAATTAACCTCATTCCAATTAGTGAATTAGCAAATACTATAGATAGAGGGCCTCAGCCTTTCTTGGGATAGAGACATGAAATGTAGGGATGTAGGGATAGTGAGTAATTTTTTATACCTAAAATGAAGCAAATGGGTAGGAAAAATAATATCTTCCAATTTTTATATAACATGAAGTTATAAAGAGTCCAGTAACAATTGAAGGCCTGAAATACAAAATGTATATCTCGTAATTAAGAGTTAAAATTTAACCCGACAGACAATATAAAAAAATTACGTGTATCGGGGTTACGGGAAAGTTCGGTTAGTGGTCCACATCTTCAGGAAGTCCAACTTTTCCAGCATAGACATATTGCATCTCGGCCATCCATGTCTGCAAAACAACCCATTATTCTTGCACTCCTTTACACAAAGATAAGCTATTGTTATTTCACACCGAGTCACGAACTAAGAAGATATATTTGTTATATAGTTAAATATTGTGTATTCCATCTATACCCCTAGGCCTGATGAATCCCATAAAAGTTCGGACTAGGCAAATGAAATAGAAGCGCAACCACAAGTTAAACAGTATATGAAAAAGACAAATGTGGATGCTCACCTCATGTCTGAAGGAGATCCGTGTATTTGGCACGTTAGTCTTGTGTATATCATTTCCTATAGGCCCTCTCTTATAATATTCATCTCCATGCCAGTGCGACTGCGAAAGGAAATCAAATGAATATTTATTCGCACTAATCTAACAAAGCATCGTAAGGTAAAAAAACTAAGGAGCTGATATATTGGAAGTCTAGTGTGATCTTTCCTGCTGTCAACTTTAGGTCTATCTAATTAACAGAATGAAGCTACATGCAATAACTACATATTCCTTTTTTTAGCAATAATCATTTAAAACTTGGAAATTTACAAAAAGGTTTGTGCTACTTACAAAAAAACTCAGAAAAAGTAATTGTTGAGGACACTTACATTTTGTGACCTGACAGGTATACAGTTATGTAATCAAATATATCAATTACAGAACCCTCAATGTTTAGAAACTGCGTAACACTTAAGATGGAAACATTTGGGGTTAATTGTAATATTTGGAAAACTTGAGATGTAATTGTAAAACTATTATGACCTCAATAATTTCCATTAGCTCCATTGAGGGCATGAACAAAACAAAAATATGAGTGGAACCTCAGAGGTGTTTTTCGTAGTATTAAAGTTTTGCTGGGCTTTTCCCTAGTTATGTAGCAATTCCTTAAAATAAAAGTACTTCCAGCCTCAATTTCATTTTGAGACAGATCAACTGTTTTTTTTATCCCAGTCTAGCTCCTTGAAACGACGAAATCAACATGTGCATATCATAGAGTTTGAAATTCAAACCTTGGCAGCATGTGTGAAGCCAGACTGATATACAGAGTTTCTGGCTATCTCACAAAGGTCACACGAACTAAGCTTCCATACCTGCTTAAGGAAAATGATTTTAGATACTTACATTAGGGCAATAAAGAATGAATAGAGAAGCCATATAAACCTTAGCTGCGACACTGTATTCTTCAACAAGAGGTTCCTTAGTTAAATGGATCTGTAGAGGATCATCCGTAGATAGTGAGACATTTAAGCCACGCTGGAAGAACATGGGAAACGGGTTCCGGTGATAATCCAAGAAGAGCGAATTATTGCTCAGTGGTGACATGGCTAAACCAACCTGCGCGGTCAAATCAATTAGCATTCATTTAGCAGAAGAAAAATTAAGATGTAATCGTGGAACTCTCTCGTCAAACCATTTCGGATTAGACAATCCCCTAACCCTAATGGAAAATATTATTAAAAATAGAAAACTATACAAAAAAAGAGCAAAAGCGACTGCAAAAATTGAAAAAAAAAAACCTTCTGAAAGTGACAGTCACGCCAAACCTACATAATTACGACTACGAAGAATAGGATTGATAGTTGTGATATACACTCTTCAAGAAACATATATATATATATCTTGCATGTTATTTATATCCAAAATAGCTTGTACATACACATGACATGATAGATCAAGCTACCCAGCTGATGATAGATGATAATTTGCTTCCATGAACGTCGTCAATGTATTATTCAAGATTAAAGGTTTCATATGGATAAAATTGAAAAACAGTCCCCCAATCAGCATTCCTAGGAGTGCGTTAGAGTAAGGTCAATTTACAAGTTGACAACAAACCTGAGCAAGATAGTAGAGATACTGTAAGACTGGAGATTTCCGCAAATTTATTCCATGTGAAATATTATGGCATAGAAGGAACCCAGCAGCTAAATGATCAACATCACCAGCCTGTATGAGATTGTTTTCAAAAGCATTAGAGAAATGTATGTGTGTGTTAGTGTGTACACATACATATTAACGTGAAAAACAAAAAAAGGAGAATCGAGGAACAAACCTCTCCGCAGTGAGGCCGGAATCTGATTGTTGGTAATCCCTTCGATTCTCGGAGCTGCAAAATATAAATTAGAGAATAGAACCTAAAGGCAACATTAATTAACAAAATGATGGTAACACATCATAAGAAACTCAATTTTATTTATATATTGCTGAAATCCTAACTATCATTTCCCTCATTTTTTCTGATTTTGAACTCTTACTTCCAATCTGTAAAGGATTATTGTTTCATTAAGGTAAAAGTTGGACGCTAAAAAGCAATATTATTAACCTTGTTAAGAGTATATAAGTTTGCATAGCAGTAATAAGCATAGTAAGAAAAGGCGGGATTGAATTCATTTGTCCATTCTGATGGCGTTGGCATGTGCTTGGTTGGACGCCTTTCGGGTTTACTTTCATCATCGACTATGTCAAATCCTACAACCTGTGTAATGCAAAAGAAAAAAACATATAACTAAGTAGACTAAAAAATGAGAAGAAAATATACTGTGAACATAAATGGGAAAGCAAGTACAGTGTGATTTGAGTAAAAGTTTTAGCTGGTAATTAGAAAAGAACAATGGTATTAAAAGCAAATTTTATTATTCCGGATACTCGCATATATATCTTTTAGGTGGCTTGGTCTTTCTTACCTATCACAAACTCAATATAAACAAACAATTGCTCCTAACTTCAAAGGCAACAAATCGACCCAGAATCTTCATTAGAATTTCGTAAACATAATGCAACCTAACAAATTAATCACTAGTACGAGGAAAAATAATGTGCTACCTGCAACAAGAAAACATGCAAGTGAGGGTGGGAATTTGGATCCACTGTGACTTCAAAAAGTGGAATGAAGATGTTGTCTAGTATGTTCTGGAAGGATGTCACTGTTCCCATACTCCTGTAGACATTGTATAGCTTTGGCAACTGCACAGTTCAACCATGAAACTTGACATAAGTCTCACAAACTAGCATAAATCAATTCAAATTTTCTGAAGCAGTAGCAATGAATGCAAAATATAAAAAATTGATCATTATCAAGAAGCCTAACGAGACACCATTTCTTTCCTTTATATTTCAATCACTCATTAGATTACAGTTTTGCCCAAATAAACTTTGAGGGACACCTTAAATACTTAGAGTGGGAAAGTTATGTGCATCCAACCAACCATTTAGGCTAACCAATTGAACTTACTTTATGAAAAACAGAGGGTAATAAATGTTAATGGTGCTATTCAGTTAGTTGGGCATTCTGGGCATTTATTTTAATAGGACTTACCTGAATCAACCAAACAGCATTTTGGCTATGAATTTCATTGTTTACGAACCAACTAGCCAGCTGATCCCATTCACTTTGTTTCCTCCCATAAATTGAAATTCGGTACTCAGCCAGCTGAAAGGAGCACAGTGAAATTAGAATATGGAATCCCAAAAAGGAATTGATACAAAGTTATATAAATCAACAAACATCATTATTAAATCCGGATTTCATAGACCCTTGACCGGCCCTCCTATTGGAATTCAAATCATGTTGATATTTCCACCCTAGACGGACATCATAAAATATATTTTTGAGAAGATCCTATTGGAAAATGGCAGAAAATGAAGATGTGCCTGGAATCTGAATGAATGAATGAACTGCAATATTCGACCAATTGACTTCGATGTTTCTTGCCCAACTCAATAAAAGATCACTTCCTACAACTGCAGCTTTGACTTTGGGAAAACCAGGTGTGGACTTAAAAACGGGTAAAAATAGGAGCAAAGGTTTTGAAGATAGGTTGATTTCCTGGGATTGAATGAAGGAAGAAAAAAATCAACAAAACCAACTCATTTTAAAATCGGAAGGCAAATGCTTTATAGGGAAGCCAACCACATTTATTATGTTAGTCAAGCTGGGAGAATTTATTATCAATAGCTTACCTCAATCAAACAACAGATATAATGTTATATAACAGGTAAGGAAGAGACCCACGAAAGGTGCGATTTTATTATAAACAAAAGAAGTACAAATGCTGATGCAATCATACCTGGTATTTACTTGCTTCCAGATCTAATAGAACCTGCTTTGTTACTTCAGCCAGGAAACGGCCTGGTAAAGAATACAAGTCAATCTCAAATTGTTTAGATTTCTATGCAAACAAATGTGTGGCTTTATTCTGTGATTCTGACTTCTAGGGTTCATTTTATATATAAGAAGCAATTTTTCATTATTTCCAGAAAAGGAAATTGAAGTACGAGAAAGCTTTTGTAAACCATTTGCTTCCTTTCATTCAAATATTTATTGAAGAAAAATAATTCTCAGCAATTATATGACTGAGGTTTAGCTGATGGTTTTCCAGCAGTTTTATTTAAACCAAGAAGACAATTTCATACACAGCGAAAACCATTAGCCATAGTCACCGCATATTAAGATATTGTCATGGATTCACATTAGAAAGCTAGTTAAGGTGACGAGTGTTTATATTGTTCCTTATGAAACAAACCTTGAATAAGATTATCCTGCTTCAGAAAGATTTCTCTAAGCCTACTCTGTCCACAAGGATTATACTTGAGATTGAATCTATCAAATCGGTGGAAGGTACTCTTGTCAGCATGCACATCCAAGAGATCCACATTTAGATCATACCTGCAATAAGTATTTCCCGTTAAAACGATATATATAGACACACACACACACACAACCATTCTAGATCAATTGAGAAAAAGTATAACAAACCCTGTTAAGTCCAAGCTGTCAAAGACTTCTTTCAGGGTAAGATACTGACCATCACGATAGATCACAACCTGCAAGTAGCATATGTTTGAGCATACTGAAGCTATAACATGATATGTAACAAAATGTATGATTTAAGCAAAAGCATCACAATATATAGTACCTCATCTGGTTCTTTTCTTAATTTTGACTTAATGAACCGAAGAAGATGCTTTTGGTTCATGCAAGCAGAATGATGTACATGAGTGTCGACTTTTCTTATGTTGTAGAAATCACGATGAGGTGCACTTTTCTGAGCTACAAACTCCCTATCCGCGTTAACCAACAAATGAAGACGGAATTTCTACAATCGGGTACACATTTATTACTGATCAAAACAAAAGATAAAATATACACAAACAGAAAAGATTGGCATTGAAGAGTTTTTACTTCTTCGAGAAATCGTAACCGATGGTGACATAAAGAGCGAGCATTTCCAATTGACATCACTTTCAGCAGATGATGCATGTCAGTGAAAAAAGTTGTTGAACTTGCAACGGGAAAAAGCTCTTCTGTATCTAAAGTTCATTAAAAGAATAAAGAAGATAAATTAACATCATAAAAAGGATAAGTTGTATAGTAGTATTTATTTTGAATATTGGTCTCCTCAAAGTTTACCACTTTCACTCGCATAAACACGTACTACACCGTCCTCCATTCTGAAGACATGCTGCTTGGACACCATAGAAACAATACCAGATAAGCTGCATAAAGCAAATAATACAACAGGACATCTTCTATAAGCAGTCGGTGAAGGAGAAACTCACAGAAGATGCTTCAACAGGGACAAAATCAAACGGGTCTTTCTTGACCTCTGCTGACCCAGATACTTTCGACTTCCACGGAGCAACATTTTCCCTAAAAACGTACTTTTCCCTCAATAGTAAAGATTCATGAAGCATCTTCAAGACTTCTTGTTCTTCAACATTCACTGCGTCTGATTTCATATTTTGAAGAACATCAGCAACAGAACTTGGTTATCAAAATGTGTAACCAGAAAGAAGACGAGCACACAGGGTAAAATGCAAAATCACAATGCCAAAGAAAAATACTGGCAACTTTCAGCATGAGGAAGGTATAATACCATTTAATGTAGGCATTGGTAGAAAAATGTTGTTTCTAAAGACAGTATCATTGGCCACAATATTTGCCGAAGCTGCAGTTAATTTTCTGTCCGCATGACCATTACTGGATTTTGCTTCAGTCACTATTTCCTTGGGTTCTTGAGCGCGCATGCAAATCCCATTTTCAGCTTGTGTTGGTAGTGTTGAGACAATGTGTTGATTTTGAGCTGTTAAAACTATATCCTGCAAAGAATCATAGAAACAAACTATTAGGGCAACACCCAATAACATAAAAGAAAAATGACCAACTAGTAGGGATAGAATGTGGTAAGCTACGATGAAAAAGAATGTACTGTAAATGAGCATCGCCTACTCGTTCGAGAGATGAGTACTTTAAACGACTACCGTATAGTTTTAGGCTTAATATCCACTTGGATTGGTGAAAATCATTTGATGCTAATGAATATAATCAAACTATGAGACCAAATTAACATTTTGATAAGATATAGTACATGGTCCTCTGTAGCTGCAAGCTCAGTTCCTTCGTCGTCGGAATAGCCCGTACTCTCGAACGCATAACCACCTGATGATCTTGGAGTCACAAGCCTTCTAACTGATCCTAGACTCATTTAGGAAAATAATATTAAAAATTGAAAAAATAACATTGCTTCACTAAAGGGGGGAAATGCGTACCTTCCCTCTGATCGATCCGAGCTGGTGGCAAATCGGAAGAAACAAGCTCAGTATTAACCAATCCGAACTCGTTCTTTCCGGCACTCGCGTTCGGCAAGGAAGACGAAACTCGATAACCCCTCACCTCATCGCCACAGCTGACCTCGTTATCGCGGTCGAATGAGTTGTCCATAAGATTGTTTTCGCTCCTCCATTTCATCACGTTCTTATCGGTCTCGGCATTTTCAGTACGATCGGAGAATTCGAACTGTTCTTCGCCGGACTGCGAGTGAGTATGGCGGCGGCGGCGGAGGTTGATGAGACGATCGAGGACTTGGTCGACACTGCGCTTGTGGAGGTAGAATGCGGAGATGGCCATCACGGAGGCTCCGAACAGGGCCGCCACCGTCATCTGAATGGGCGAGACCGGCGAAAGTGGTGGTGGAATCATTTTTTTTTGTTTTTAGGTGACTTGGTTTTTGGTTTAGGGGTTTTACAGAGGAGAGATATCACCGAGTTTGCTTCGAGTTTGCTTCAATTTAAGCTAATACAGTATTAATATTAATTTAATTTTTGAAATGATTCTTTTAAACTACTAGTGTCTAGTAGTATATACTATAGTTGCGTACATGTTATATTTGAGAGTTTTGAACATTTTTATATTAAGTATTCTTGTAAAAGATTGTTATTTAAATTAATTTAATACAATATGCAATTAAAAGTAAGATTAAAAAAAAATGAAAATGTAAAAGTAAATTTATTTTTTAAAACAATATAAAAATAAGAGTAGGTTAGTACAGTAAAACTTCTATAAATTAATAAGTAAGTTAAAATTTTATTAAGGAAATCGGAGTGTGTGAAAAACATTGTCTTCAAATAGAACAAAAAAAAATCCTTGTAAATAGATTATTTCAAATGTAACCTGCTGGGCTGGATGCTCACATACGTGTAGGGATGTCAATCGGGCCAGCCCACTCGGTTTCGGGTCAGCCCACTCGGGCTATCGGGTTACTTCGGTTCGGGCCGATCGGGCTGAAATTTTTTCGGGCTATAAATTTGTAGCCCTAACCCTAAAATCTTCGGTCTCGGGCTAGCCCGTCGGGCTGGAAAAAATAATATTATATAATTAAAAAAATAATTTTAATACCAAATTAAATTTAATATTAATAAAATATTAATATTTAATAATAATTATTATAATTCTAATATTTAAATTGCCCAAATTATCAAATATTCATTCAATAATATTTAAAATTGTAATTTTAGTTGACAATTTTCTTTTATTTGAATATATTATTTTATTTATTTAAAATATTTCTATAAATAAATAAAATGAATTATAATATATTTAAATACATCGGGTTGTCGGGCTAGCCCACGGTTTATCGGGCTAGCCCACTCGGGCTATCGGGTTATTTCGGTTCGGGATGATCGGGCTAAAATTTTTTCGGGTCGAAAATATTCGGCCCTAACCTTATATTTTTTCGGGCAGGCTTCGGGCTAGCCCACCGTTTCGGGTTGGATTGACATCCCTACATACGTGTAAGAAAGAAGAGATGTTGCAATAACAATGCAAAGAAAGCACATGATATCGTAACATCTTCGCTGGGATTATCAGAAAAACATAGTTTGTCATCCACTGCCAATTGAAGCAACAAATTTTCTAGCTTCATGACAAAAGTCCCTCTTGTTTGTTCACAAAAGAAATATACAAAAAATAAAAAAGATAATTGTCGAAAACAACACTGTTGCTCAAATATGGCGGGGATGGCCTAAATACTCTTGGAGCGCTTGATTCATTAGGTACATCAATCAGTTGGAGCAAATAGCAGTAACGTTGCTGTTAGGATTTTCGCCTAACTTCGTAGCTGCAAGAGACGATAAAACACGGAACGAGATATAAAACGAAGAAATAAACGAGACAAGGATTTATAGTGGTTCACCCAACAATAGGCTATGTCCACTCGTCGCTGCAGATCTTTCCACTAGAATACTCAATAGACGACTCCGGGGAGTTTACAAACGCACGCACACGTATCACAATAAACTCACGCTCTCGACTATTCTATGACTCTAGGATTTTTCACGATGATATTCGGATCTCTCAAGTTACTCAATTACATTGTTGGGGACCCTCTTATATAGACATAGGAATATAAGAAACCCTAATATTAATTAAGGTAGGAGTCCACGCCGAAAAAGGACATAATCCGCGAAACTTAGCGCCCAAGCCAGAATCTCGCGCTGAAAAACGCTGAACCTGTCGGCCGACACAAATCACTGTCGGCCGACACCCGCTTCTCATTGCGGGTTCTACCGCGTGTTCAGCCGCGGATTCCACAGAAGTCAACTTCGAGCATGGTCCTGTCGGCCGACAAGCCACGGTGTCGGCCGACACCATCCCAGAAAACTTCTCGATTCCCTCGCGTTGTCTTCGTCCTTCTTTCGTCCACGATTTCGACTCCACATCCCAACAATCTCCCACTTGGAGGCGAAACTCGATCACCTCCCACTGCAGCGGCATCCCCGGTCCTTACCAACGTCGCCCAGTCGAAGTTTCAACCAACTTCGACGCATCGCGATTTCTCAGGTATTTCCAGATCTTCATCATCATGCACTTCGACTTTTTCATAAATTTTCCACCTGCAGAGACGCAAGAAAATTTACCCGAATGCATCACCTTGTTTTCCGCGGACAAGGCACCGTGTGACAATAACGAGGTCGCCTCGTTTCTCATTGCCAGCTCCCACTTGCTCGATTTCCCAGCCAACATTGCCTCATCGTCTCGACTTGAAAGCTCGTGACTGGTCTTCAAGATCTCATCCGGTTGGTCTACTCTCACCGGAAAATCCTCCACGTCACTTCTCAGCTTTCCACTCTTCGACTCTCCCTCGAACACCGAGAATCGAACTTTGCTCTGCTCTTCGAGAACCGAACTCCGATCCATGCGAGAATTTCCCGAACTCTCCCTCGCACGACCCAGTCCGCAATGCTCAGGCGCATTGGTGTTGTCGGCCCCACCAATATCGTCACGACCTCCAGCCGTAGTGTAAAGGGTGCCCATCTTTCGACCACGAGCAATCACCATCGCACCCTTCGTCACCTTCCAAGACCTATCATCGAAGGTCACCCTATGGCCGTCTCTCGCAAGCTGACTGACCGAGATCATATTTCTCTTCAGCTTCGGCACATACCTCACCTTCGAAAGCTCCAACGTCTGTCTACGAGACGTCTTCAGTGTCACGTTTCCAACACCACCAACCTTCAAAGTTCGACCATCCCCGAGGCGAACTTTCCCACGATTCCCAGCAACGAAACTCTTCATGCCATCACGTCTTGTTGTGGTATGAAACGACGCTCCCGAATCCAACACCCAGGAGTCTTCAGGATTCTCAGAAGATGTTAGCAAGACATCTCCTTCATCCTCGTCAGTCACCGCATTGGTTTGAGCCCTCGCAGACTCCCTGCAATGCCGCTTGATATGTCCCTCCTTCTTGCAATTCCAACAAACCACTTTCTTGCCTCCGCTACCATGATTAGTGTTGCTCCCTCGACCTCGTCCTCGGCTCTCAGCACTCAGGGCAGAACCAGACGACGGTGTCCCCAGAAAATCCTTCTTTCGCAATTCCTCGGCCAGAACGCTATCTCTGACATCAGAAAATTTGAGATTTTCCTTCCCCATGGAGTTACTAATCGCAGCCCTCATGGGCTCCCAGCTGTCCGGCAAAGACGCCAACAAGATCAGTGCACACACCTCGTCGTCGAACGCAATTCCGACCGCCTTCAGCTTGTTCAGGTTTGAACTCATCTCATGGATATGAGCCGCAGCATCGAATCCGTCTTTCATCCTCAAGTTGAATAGGCTCTTCATCAGGTGTATCTTGTTGTTGGCAGTGGGCTTCTCATACTTGTTGGCAAGGGCCTTCATCAAGCCTTGAGTGGTCTTCTCATCGGCCACATCATCCGCCACCCTCATCGACAGAGATAATCGGATTATCCCCACAACCTGTCTGTCGAGCTCAAGCCATTTATCATCTTCCATCTTCTCCGGCTTCGGACCCAATGGTTGATACAGCTTCCTCCCGTACAGGTAATCCTCGATCTGCATCTTCCAGTACCTGTAGTTCTTCCCATCAAATTTCGTCACAGAGAAATTCGCAAGATCTCCCATCGTCTCTTCAATCGCCTCCCTTGAAGCTCTGATACCAGTTGTTAGGATTTTCGCCTAACTTCGTAGCTGCAAGAGACGATAAAACACGGAACGAGATATAAAACGAAGAAATAAACGAGACAAGGATTTATAGTGGTTCACCCAACAATAGGCTACGTCCACTCGTCGCTGCAGATCTTTCCACTAGAATACTCAATAGACGACTCCGGGGAGTTTACAAACGCACGCACACGTATCACAATAAACTCACGCTCTCGACTATTCTATGACTCTAGGATTTTTCACGATGATATTCGGATCTCTCAAGTTACTCAATTACATTGTTGGGGACCCTCTTATATAGACATAGGAATATAAGAAACCCTAATATTAATTAAGGTAGGAGTCCACGCCGAAAAAGGACATAATCCGCGAAACTTAGCGCCCAAGCCAGAATCTCGCGCTGAAAAACGCTGAACCTGTCGGCCGACACAAATCACTGTCGGCCGACACCCGCTTCTCATTGCGGGTTCTACCGCGTGTTCAGCCGCGGATTCCACAGAAGTCAACTTCGAGCATGGTCCTGTCGGCCGACAAGCCACGGTGTCGGCCGACAAGCCACGGTGTCGGCCGACACCATCCCAGAAAACTTCTCGATTCCCTCGCGTTGTCTTCGTCCTTCTTTCGTCCACGATTTCGACTCCACATCCCAACAGTTGCCTATGATACCTTGCCTGCCAAGCAACACAAAGCGTGTGAAGAAAATATACACTACACTTTCAATACATTTTTATGGTGACGCTTGTAAAGTGTCATCATAAATGATAATTGTGACACTATTATGCGTCATAATAATATTTTTTTGTGACACTTATCAATGTCACGATAACTACTTTAACCACTTTATTTAGTGACATGCATGCGTCATTAAACAATATTTTATGGAAGCTAACGGGTGTCATGAAACTTTTCTTTAGAGACATTTTCTCAAATAAAAAAAATTAAAATAATAATAAAAAAGAAAATCTAACAATATAAAATATCATCACTTATAAAATATGAACAAAGTTTAAAATATCTTCATTTAAACACAATATCATCCCATACAACTCCCAAATTCAATATACACCTAAACTTTACATTGTCAAATCATTTTTTGTATCTTGTTTCTTGACCATCTTCCATTTGAACCTATAATAAAGAATGAAAGAGAAAACTATAACTATTTTTATAGATAAAACTAACCGAAATAAATGATGAAACAATATAAAATAAATTTACCATATGCTTTGACCAAACAATGCTTCATCCTATATCTTCCAAATGCATTAACACTTCAACATTTTTGGATCAATGGTTCATTATATTGGCCACAAGAACTTTCTCTTCGTACGTACCATTCACAGCTAATAACTCCTCGGTGGCTTAATAGGATTCAAGCTTTCAAAAATACCTTATGCAACATTTTTTTGAGTACACTGTCTTTTAAAATAAAGAACTATTTAGGGATAAGCTAGTATAGTTTATAATATTTTAAGTTATACTAAAAATTAACGCTTACAATTTAATTTTTCATTTTATTTAGATTTTTATTAATTAAACTAGCTTAAGATTATAATTATAAATAGTGTAATAATTGCACACTTAATATAATTAATAATAATTAATAACCGGTGTAAATTAATAAAATTAAAATAATATTATGTAATCTGCTTTTATTAATAATTAAATTAATAAAATTAAAATAATATTATGTAATCTGCTTTTATTAATAATTAAAAAAAATTGAGTTATTTAATTTTTAAAAAACTTTAAAAAACTCTTTTTTTTTATCTAAAATTACTTTAAAATAAATTTTGCTCCAACCCGTTGAAGAATATATAGAGAGAGAATCTACCATGCTATTGACCTTTAAATCTAAATAGAGAACATAATATTAACATGGGGTATAATTCATATGATTATATTTTTTATATTTATCATTTTATTCAGTAATACATATTAATATAATACAAATGCAAAAAAATCAATCAATTAATTTAATAATGATTTGTTCATTTAAAATTTTATTTTCTAATTGTAACTATTAAATAAAATAATTTGATAAAAATTAAAATTATATCAACTAATTGAAAATAATTGAAACGGTTTAATTAATTTTATATTAAAATATTTTCTCATTTCAAATAAAAAATAAAAAATTCTTGCCCAATATAATAATAATAATAATAATTTTTATTGTTATTGTTATTCATATATTTTTGGTATGATCAATTTTATGATCTAAATTAAATTAATGGTTGATTTCTTCAATATTTTCAAATAACTTACATTGTTACTTTATTTAACTCCAAAATCATTTTATATTTTTTGTTTCATTTTAATAATTTAGTTTTCTTAAATATTTAAAAAAATATTATAAAATAATTACAATGGTACGAATTTACAATATCAATTACAATTGCCACATTAATCAATGCATGTATAAAATATCATATTTATATAATTATCCGCCATGGACAAATATTTACTTGATCTTAGTCCCATTTTCATAATTAAGTTTTTTATTCAATTTATTTTAAAATAATAACATAAATAATTTACTAGTGTTTATAATTTTATGTATATATTGTCATAATTTTATTAGGCATTATCTACGTGATAATAAATATAATTTTAATAATAATGTTAAATTAAAAATAATTTTATGCAAATTATTTTTTAAGAAATTAATTAAAATGAGTCAAGAATTTTCAAGTTATCCAACAATTATCATTTTTCTTAAATAGTCTACAAATATAAATTTACATAACAACTCATTAATTAATTGAGGTGATCACTTTGTTAATTTTATTATTTGGTTTCAATTTGTCATTATATTAAAATAAATGAATGAACAACAATAGAATTTTATTTAATTTCAATAAATTATTTAATGTTAATTAAAATTATAATATATATATATATGTATATACTTGTTCCATAATGTTAAATAATTTAATTTAATTATATAGTACGTATTTTATTTTTTATATAATTATATAATATTGAAAGTTAAATATATAAAGAGAGATAACTTGTTTATAAAGGTTTTAATCATATATATATATATATATATGAGATAAAATAAAAATAAATAAAAATCAACACTAAAAAATCTTATAGTGTGTAACATAAATAAACTAGTTGCTATTAGTTGTTATAAATTGATGATATTCTGCTCCACACTCCTACACTAGGCTCCAATGAAAGTATAAAACAAAATTATAAGTTTTATTGGCATCAGGATCATGTAGTCTAAACATTCATTTGAATATTTTTTTTTTAATTAGGTGACTTGTATTTTTAGTTCAGGGGATTTTATAGATGAGAGGAATAATTTTGGATTTTTAGTTCACAGGATTTTATAGATGAGAGGAATAAGTTTTTTTTAATTAGTTGACTTATTTTAAGTTCAGTGGATTATATAAATTAGAGATCAAAGAGTTTGCTTCAATTATAATGCAACAAAAATTAAGATAATTAAGAAATATAGTGGAGAGGACATAAATGGCATAAGTAGAGCCATTCGACATCTACAATCGTGAGCAGGCGGGCACAAGGATACAGATAAAACACCACGGTAGAGACGAACACCAATATTCAATGTATAAACATTTTTTAAGCAAATAAGAGGGAAAACGAGCTAAGAGAATAGAATCATATCAATCATGATCAATTAATTGAAATCAAATAAAAAAATTAACAATTAAATTAAAATAATTAATTTTAAACTAAATTATTAACTCTTGTAAATTAATTAATATTAATTTTATAATTATTATAAATAATGAAACAGAATTAATTAATTAAAATATAGCATGAAAAATATTACTTTTGTAAAAATACTAAATTATTAATATTTTTTAATTAATTAATTTTCAAATCTAAATATTTAGTATTTTGAAAGAAATATGTGATATTTTTAATAATTTATTTATTTTGATAGTTCTAATTAATTTTAAAATAAAAAGTAATTAATTTACAAATGTTAATTATTTAGTATTTTTGTAAACATAATTATTTGAATACTAATGTTTCCTTTTTTAGTAATTAATTTATTTTGATTAGTTATAATTAATTTAAAGATAACAATTTATTGATGTACAAATATTAATGAATCATGTTATATTTTTTTAGTAATAAATTTATTTTTATTATTTCTAATTTATTATAAATTGAAAATTTATTAATTTACAAGATTTCTTATGAATTAATTATTTTTATTTTAATTGTTAATTTAGTAATTAATTTGTGTTGTTGTTTGATTTAGTATTTTAGTTGAATAGTATTTTTTTAGTAATAAATTATGTTGTACTTTTATAAATAAATTAGTTTAAAGAAATAAATTAGTGATTAGTTAAATAAGAATTTTTATACAGGTTATTGATGATGTATAAGAATGTTTTATTTTATATTTATGTATAATATTTATGTATAAAATGTTTTAATAGATTGTTTTAATTATTATCACTGCTCCACACAATAGGAAAGTTAAACAAATAGTCTTGTGCAAAATTTAATAATTTTGTTTAAAATTAATTACTTTATGTTAATTATTAATTTAATTTTTAATTGATTCCGTAATGTTGGTAATTAGTGATTTAAATAAATTACTTTAGTTTAAAGCAATTGTTTTATAAATAATAATTGTTTTTAAATATTCGATAGATAAATTAAAATATCCAAAAATTTTCAATAGAATTCAGTAGCAATGTGGTTAGATGATTTAAAAAAAAATATTAATTATTTTATATATTATAAAAAAATATTAGACATACAGTATATATAATTAAATTTATACGATTTAAAAAAAATTATAATAATTTTAAATATTTAAAAATTAATTTTCAATCTAATCAAAAACTTACCACTAATTGTAATATAATTAAAATAGATATTAAATATATAAAATAAGAGACAAATTTATAAAAATATTAAAATAGGTTAGTAATATTTATATTATATATATATATATATATATATATATATATATATATATATATATATATATATATATATATATATATATATATATAAATAGATATTACTAATAAGAGACAAATTTGTCAAATATAAATATTACTAACATATTTTAATATTTTTGACAAATTTGTCTTTAGGTAAGAAACAAGAAATGAATACATCTACTACGCATCATTCCAACATTATTACAAATACTTATCAAATCACCTTATATTATTTCTTAACCACACTGAGCTCAACATCATCCTTGATTCTATACTTAGTCTTGTACCGATACTTACGAGCCACCCACACGAAATACACCAAGTTCAACACCCCCAATCCCGCTATCAAGAAGTAGAAATTCTCGACTCTCCCCTCGTTGATGTCCTTCGTTAGCCAGTCGGGGCGATTGCGTCCACCGGTCGTCGAATGCACCACATTCACCATGAAAACACTCAGATAACTCGACCCGGCCATCGTGCACGAAAACAACGAGTTCGCCAAACTAGTCATGTTCTCCGGAAACTCCTTGTTGTAAAACTCCATTTGCCCAATGATGTTAAACGATTCCGCGAACCCCAACAGCATTAGCTGTGGGGCCAACCAGAACACCGTTATCGGGGCAACACCATCGGGGCCCGCGTGTTGCGTTGCCGATTCCCTCCTGACTCGCTCGACCAACCCCGCGACCACCATGGACATAATCGAGAAAACCATCCCGATCCCCATCCTCTGGAGCTGAGTGATGCCACCTTCGATCCTCGTGGCCTTTCTGAGGTAGGGCACGAGGACTTTGTCGTAAATTGGGAGCCATATCGCGACCGTGATCATCGATATGACGGAGAGGGTCCCGGCCGGGACTTGGAAATGCGGGCCGAGGTGGCGGTCCATTTTCATCGCTTGTGAGACGGTGAACGAACTCTGTTGAACAATGGATAAGAAACAGATAATGCCGGAAGCCCATATCGGGATGACTCTGAATAGGCACTTCGTTTCTTCGACTTTTTGGATGCTGCTTAGTCTCCACGGGTTGCCGTTGGATCCGTCGGGTCGAATCTCACCGTCCATTATCAACGCAGCTTTGTTAAAGAACCTGATCAAATAATATTTCAAGTATGGATGATCACACTTTTTTTTTTTTTTTAATTTAAATGACAATATTACCCTTACTCGTCATTTTACCTTTCTTAAATTTTACTTATAACTACTTTTTTACGTATTACTACCTGAATTGATTCGTCAAGTCGAGCTTCCTAACGACCGTCCCCTGCATCAACGGGGGGTCGTAATACGCCCCCTCGACGAGCGGAAGCTTAGCCTTACGTTTCTTGTAAGAGGCGAATATCACCTGCACGATCGAGGTGAAACAGCTACCCTCCGGAATCACGTACACGTAGAGTCTCGTCCCCATGAAAAACAACACGATCGAGCAAAGCATGAGAGAAGTGGGAATGGCGAAGCCCCACACCCAACTCACCGAGTTTTGAATGTAAACAACCAAAGTCATTGCGATAATCATGATGAAGGTGAAGGATCGGAGGTGTAGTACCAATTGAAGAAACTGATGATTCCTCTTCTGCCCTCGTCGGTCGAGGAGTCGAACTGGTCGACACCAAACGGCAAGCTGCATGGGCTGATGCCGCCGTTGCCGAAAGCTAGTAAAGCAAGCGACATGGCCAAGACTCCGAACTGTGTTTTGTTCGGGCCTATGCAATGGAGGGGTTGTGCCTTGCACGAAGGAGGGCGCAACCGAGGGATCGACGCTATGAGTGTTAATGTCAACATTCCCTGAGCAGCATATTATGATTGGTGAAATTTCATATTTCTTATACACTCACTTGATAATGTATATAATTTTCTATACTTGTACATAATAAAATGCCCTAAATAACCTTTGAACTAGTCGAAGACTGATTTATCTGGTAAGAGAGTTGAGGGGATCGAATATGTAAGCTGAGACCTAATATATAAGTTGTGAACTGAATATGTTGTTAGGTGATCAAAAATGTTGACTGGAGACCGAGAATGTTGTCTGAAGACCTAAAAGACCAAATAAATTACATATTTGGTTTCCGAACAATATTTTAGGTCTCACAGTCAACATATTCGATCATCGGCTTACATATCCAGTTCTCGAAACTCCTTTACTAAATAAATCAGTCATCAACAAGTTGAAATGATATTTGAGTCATTTTAAAAATTGTGTAGAAATTAGTATTCTATTAAAGAGCGTGACTAATTGCATTTAGAAATTACACATGAGGTAAGGTGATTACCGCAAACGACCCAAAGCTAGAGTAAGCAATAGTTTTGAATCTTCCGAGATACGCGTCGGAGATGAACGCGCCTAGCAAGGGACAGAAGTTGGAGATGCTCGACCATATGCTGAGCACGTTTGAAGCCGTAACTTGGTCCATGTTGAACACCGTTAGCAAGAACACCATGAAATTCGCTAGCAGCCCTATAGACGCCAACCTTTGAAACGATTCATTACCTGTCAAATTATAGCAACATAAATGGATATCATATTACACAGTTTTTGTTATAGAAATCTTTTATTTTAAAATTTCTCCCCATTATATATATATATCGATTATGAAATAAATTAAATACTGTATGAGATACCTAAGATATAAGGCATGGTCTTCCAGCCTCCGTGCTTCCCCTGCTTCTCGGATGATTCATCGTATCCTATTTCCGGCAACTCCAGCTGAGGGGATTTTGAACCTGAGTTGGTTTTTTTCTCCTCTAATGCCGCCATTGTTCTAATTAATTAACACCGTACATACATATATAAATGGTTCATACATGTGTATTTATAGACAGTGCCCATATTTTTCTTCGTCGACAACTGAAAAGGAATCCGAGAAAGTGTGACTATTCATCATAGAGTTGCTCAGATTACCGCTGATTAGTGAAATGGTCAAAGATTTTTTCTTTGAATAAAATGTTTAGTTGGTTGAAAACGCCGAAGAAATTAGTCATGATAGATTGATTACTGATGGATCGTGGTCGTCGGTTTTGTGTTTCGTGGTAAAATCTAAAAGATCGCTTCGGTATTCATCTACGGCTTGTCGTTTGTGACTGTAAAATAAAAATGGTTCATCACCTCTTTCCGTGTGTGAGTAGCAATTTTCATGTATGATTAGTCCTTAATTTCAAAATGTAATAATGTTAAATATTAGAATTAGTAGTATGTGTTATAGGCCTTTATGATGTAGCGGAAGCTAGACAACGGGAATTAAAAATTAAACAATAAAATAAAAGAATATTTATGAAAAGGGTAAATACAATTTATAAAATGTTATACTCTATAAAATATAATTTATAATTAAAGTGTAATTTTTTGTAACCGTTTTTATTAATTAGAGTATTTTAAATTTTATAATTATAAAATAAAGTACTGCTAATTACTATAATACCCTTTCAATTTATAAAATAACCATCAACCCATGTATAATAATCAAAAGTAATTTCGGCATGTTACATTAATTAATTTATAATTAAGAAAAATTAATATATTAAATTATAAACAATTATTTAAATGTTCTATTTTTCCAAAACCTTCCTAAAATAAATAAATAATAAATATTAATTCTTCAAATAATATTCTTCTTCTAGAATTCACCTTACCTTATAGTTTATTTAAACTTATTTAAGGCTCGAATTTTTAAAAAAATTTGACAACTTAAATTTATATTATTGGATGGAATATATTCTACAAGTATTACATATATTAAATACTTAATTTAAAAAAAAAAGTTTTATTATTGTATACAAAATTTTATGGTAAACAAAATTTCATGGTCAAAAAACAAAAAAGTGAAGTGGACTTTTGTTTGATATTATGTATATTGTGTGGTGCATGTATATACAAGTGCATGTTGAAATGCGACTCATATTTTAGGCTGGATCGTTAAAGTAGGAGAGTTACTTAACAATTAAGCTGCCTGTTTTTAGTCAAAAATTGAAGTGCATGAATCAAAAGTTCCATTTTACCAATAAAAATTTAGTATACTCAATTGTTAAGTTACTCTCTTACACATTAAGTACGTACCACAAGCATGTACCCTAAACTAAATATATTTATTTCACATTTAGTGTAATTTGTATTTATTCAAAAAATCAAGCAATATTACTCATTTTCGTCCAAAATAAGTTATTTTATTGTCATACCTTTTTAAATAGACATTTAATATTAGTAACACATGCACTTCAAAAAACAAAAATAATTAGCTAGTAACTCTTCTTAGAGAATTATGCATTAATTTAAATTTTTACTAATTTATCTCTCATTTTATATATATATATATATATATATATATATATATATATATATATATATATATATATATATATATATATATATATATATATATATATATATATATATATATATTTATAGATGGGAAAGACCATCCTATTATATACTATAAGATACAAGAAATCAATATAATACATCCCCTACACATCATTCCAACATTATTACAAATTCTCATCAACTCACCTCATATTATTTCTTAACCACACTAAGCTCAACATCATCCTCAATTCTATACTTAGTCTTGTACCGATACTTGCGAGCCACCCACACGAAATACACCAAGTTCAACACCCCCAACCCCGCGATCAAGAAGTAGAAATTCTCGACTCTTCCCTCGTTGATGTCTTTCGTCAGCCAATCGGGGCGGTCCCGCCCACCGGTCGTCGAATGCACCACATTGACCATGAAAACACTCAGATAACTCGACCCGGCCATCGTGCACGAAAACAACGAGTTCGCCAAACTAGTCATGTTCTCCGGAAACTCCTTGTTGTAAAACTCCATTTGCCCAATAATATTAAACGACTCCGCGAACCCCATCAGCATCAGTTGTGGGGCCAGCCAGAACACCGTTATAGGGGCGATTCCGTCGGGCCCCGCGTGCATCATCGCTGATGCCCTCCTGACGCGCTCGACGAGGCCCGCGACAACCATGGACATAACCGAGAAAACCATCCCGATCCCCATTCGTTGGAGCTGAGTGATGCCACCTTCGATCCTCGTGGCCTTTCTGAGGTAGGGCACGAGGACTTTATCGTAAATTGGGAGCCATATTGCAATCGTGATCATGGATATCACGGAGAGGGTCCCGGCGGGGACCTGGAAGTGCGGGCCGATGTGACGGTCCATTTTCAGAGCTTGTGATACAGTGAACGTGCCCTGTTGGGCCATGGCTGTGAAACAGATAATGCCAGAAGCCCATATCGGGATGACTCTGAAGAGGCACTTCGTTTCTTCCACTTTTTGGATACTGCTTAGTCTCCACGGGTTGGCATTCGATCCGTCGGGTCGAATCTCACCCTCCATTATCAACGCAGCTTTGTTAAACAACCTGATTCAATTAAATAATATTTTTGAAGTAATTCAGTATCGATCGTAACACTTTCTATTTTTTATATTTTAAATGACAATATTACCTTTACTTTATCATTTTACCGAAACGATCTGAATTGAATTGAACTGAACTAAACTGAAATTAAATCTAAAACAACATTGCATGTACCTTAATTGATTCGTCAGATCTAGCTTCTTAACGACCGTCCCCTGCATCATCGGCGGGTCGTAATACGCCCCCTTGACTCGACTCTCATCGTCATCTTCCGGAAGCTTGGCCTTGCGTTTCTTGTAAGAAGCGGCTATAACCTGCGCGATCCCGGTGAAGCAACTCCCCTCCGGCTTCACGTAAACATAAAGCCTCGTCCCGAGGAAAAACAGCACGATCGCGCAGAGCATGAGCGAGGCGGGGATGGCGAACCCCAACACCCAACTCACCGAGTCTTGAATGTACACCACAAGAGTCAACGCGATTATCAACACAAACGTAAACGAGGTGTAGTACCAATTGAAGAAGCTGTTGATCCCTCGTCGGCCCTCCTCGGTCGAGGAGTCAAACTGGTCAACGCCGAACGGCAAGCTGCACGGCCGGATGCCGCCGCCTCCGACGGAGAGGAAGGCGAGCCCCATGGCTAAGACTCCGAACTGAGTTCGGTCCGGGCCCACGCAGTGCGCCTTGCAAGAAGGAGGGTGCAGCCGAGGGACCCACGCTACGAGGGTTATGGTCAGCATGCCCTGTATAAACAGAGTATAATTAATTAGTACCGATTATACCCCTCGAATATTCGTTCGATTCGACAAGTACGTACCGCGAAGGAAGCGAAAGTGGCGAAAGCGATGGTTTTGAATCGGCCGAGATAGGCGTCGGAGATGAAGGCGCCGAGCAAGGGGCAGAAGTTGGAAATGCTCGACCAGACGCTTAGGACGTTGGAAGCAGTGACTTGGTCCATGTGGAAGACAGTTAGCAAAAACACCATGAAGTTTGCTAGTAGCCCTATGGAGGCTAACCTTTCGAAAGTCTCATTTCCTGTTTTATATAAATTAATTAATTATACAGTGGAGGAGTTAGTAGTATTAATACTAGTTAAATTGTCACATTTAATTTACCTAAGATATAAGGCATGGAGTTCCAGCCTCCGGGCTTTCTCTGCTTCTCGGCGGCCGCCTTTGATTCATCGTAACTCTTTTTCGGTGACTCTGGCACTGACGATTTTGAAGAGAAGCAATTGGTGGGAAACATTTTTTCTTTCAATTTAGTGCAGCAAAGAAGGCAGCAGCCTGAACAAACTACTGCTTATTATGGTTCATGTGTATTTATAGACACACTGGTGTGGGCATATATGGGCATATATGTCATTCATTATTTAAAGAAATACTACCTTCGAATGTATTTCTCGGGAGGGAGGTAGTATATTCTATGAATAAAACTATATAGTCGTAATTAATACACTTGTTCTTTATAATTTAAAAATGATTTACCATATAGTAGTAGTATGTTAAATTGTAAGAAAATAATATTATGGTCTCGAAAATAATATTATGAAATGACGTGGAGAAAAAAAAATATATCTTCTTGTAAATACGACTATTTTAATTATTTTATTATAAATGCCATAGCTTTTATTATATTTAGTATTTTAATTTAATTATTACGTAATAATTTAATTTGAAATGTCAATCAAGATAAAAATTAGGATCAACAGATGCAAATGCAAATGCAGATGCAGATGCATGTGGCACAATATCTAAATTAAGAAAATATTTTTTTATTATTTTATCAAAAAAATAGAGTGTATATAATTGATTGACACATCTAAAAAAATGTGCATAATTTTACAAAACAAATGTAGTAATTTATGAGTATTTATCTAGGAAAAAAACTCTTGTTTTTTTCATTAGCATTTTAAAAAAATGTATTTTAATGTATATACTTCGTACTATTTGGGTTAAAATTGTGTGTAGTGAAATAATTATAGACATTATAATATTAATATAAATTTGATGTATAAATTTATTATTTATTATATGAGACATTTTTAGTAAAACGATAAAAAAATATTGAAATATTTATAGTGAGATTTGTTTTTTAATTTTTTTTTAAATATTTAATTGACAATGCTTTCAAAATCCAAAATACTACTATAACAATGAGACAATGAGTCAAGGACCACACTTTGCCGACCAGGCTCAAAACAATATTTAATCAATTGGGCCAATTGATCTAATGTTTACTGTCCATTCCCAATTTCTTTGGGTGCGGAGAATGGGCCCACTAATTACAAATGTATTACGGAGTATGTGAGTGACCACCAGCACTTACAATAGTTACAAATTTTATTTTATTCCATTTTTTTTTTCAATCGTGTTATATTGGTAACAACTTTTTCATTACAAAAATACTCATCTCAAGTAATTTTAATTTCTTCCATTTTGATTTGTAGCAACTTTTTCATTAAAAAAGATAGCAACTTTTTTTTATTACAACAAATATGTACAAATAGATATTGTACAAAGGAAATGTGCAATTAATATTGAATAGATTTGAGACTGAGAGAATATCAATTACCTTGTCTTTTGTAGTTTTGATGAAACGTATTCTCTTTGTTTCGGATGAATAGTTATAAGAACTTTGTAAATTACAAAAGCTCTATAACTATTGTTCCAAAACAGGGGTAGTATTATTATTATCTAATTCATTGAAAATCACAATATCGTAAATCACGTTTCATTAAATAAAATCTTGATTTCATAATAAATGCTCATCACCTCATGCAATTCTCGTTTTCATCTCTAGTCAAAATCAAGGATCAAATGTGGACTCCCACAAATCATGAAAAAAAACACAGAAAATAAAATGAATTACAATTTAAAATAGAAAGCGTGAGTTCTATTTTTTCTTCAATTCCTACCTAAACCTTGAAAATCACTCATTAATTGTTTTTAATAGATCAACCTAATCAAAATTAAAATTTCTATTATTGATACATTAATCACAATTTGTCTTATCCAAATGATTTAAAACAAATTGAGTTGGTTAACTACGTAAAAGAGAATCAAATTTTTTATTTCCAATAATGATAGTATACTTATTAATTGCCCGCTGGCATAAACACACACTTAATCATAATAATCGAGGATAACATTGATCGATAATAATGCATGGATACCGAGTTTTGGCATAATCCCGACTCAGGAACAAATGTTATCATGATAGCAACTATTAATTGTCTCAAAGAAAAGTGAAAATTATATACTTTTCTTATCTTTTCATGACACTCTTTGTACATGATACTTAGTGGGAAAGTTTGGTTCGTCTGCGAACCGTGAAATCGACACACATTTGTAAAGACGTGTATTGATCATGTGGTTCTCAACTAGAACTCGATGAAATAGAGTATGTGATGGAGATTGTTTGCGTTTGCGTGTGTTGATTATGGGACTAGTTGCGATAAGGGCACGACCGGTAACGGAATTGTAGAAAGTGTGTAATGCAAAATGTGTGAAATATGAGAGAATCCCTAATTAGACAAGTGCAAAAGCCAAAACAGACTTCTATTTTTGAAGAACATGAAGATAAGAAAAGAGTGTCTTACGTGGGGGAGGTTAATTCACTGATTGTGATATGGTCAAAAAGTTGATTGAGTTTGAATCACAATATTATGTCTTATTTTATGATCCCCATATTTTTTTTGTAAAATAATTGTAGAAGCTTCCTTAATCCTTAATTAGAGTTTAATTAATCCGATGGCACATTTATCTTTCATTCATCAAATAAATACTCCCTCCTCTTTTTTTTATTTTTTTATAAGACGTTTAAGAGTTTTAATTATTTTTATTTTATAAGACGTTTTAGTTTTATTAAATGATGTAATAACATTAATTCATATTTTTTTTCAATTTTTTATGCACATGTTTTTTCTCTCCACCAATCACATTTCATTATTTTTAACATTTTATTTTTTTCAATGAATATTAATTGAAATTAAATATTTTCTTAATAGTTGTGTTAAAGCTTAAAACGTCTTATAAAAAAAATATGAGGGAGTATTTAATATTGTTACCCATTATTAGATAAAATACAACACCATTTGAATAGGCACACAACATTTGTTTATGGTTTTTGAGAAAGTGATTTATGGTTTGAGTTTAAAATTTTAATAGGTGAATTTAATTAATGGACCATTTGGGTTGCCTAGTGGAAGTGGGAGGATTGAAAATGAAAGGTATAGTAAATGTATTTAACTTATTATAATGTAGTTTTGTTTGATTTGTTTGATTACATGGTTCTATATACGTGGAGATATTAAAATTACCACCACTGCCGATTATATAGTGGAATTCTTTTTATTCAATTTAGGTGTCATATTAAAAATGTTTTATAAGAACTTTTAGGTATAACTTTTAGGGTATAATTTTATTAAAATTAAATACAAAATTTGTTCTTTTTATTCAATTTAGGTGTCATATTAAAAATGTTTTATAAGAACTTTTAGGTATAACTTTTAGGGTATAATTTTATTAAAATTAAATACAAAATTTGTTTCGTCTACGGGCGATTTTTTTTTTTTTGTATAGATAAATTACAATGTCTTGAGTTCGAACCTAGAACCTTTGATCCTCAATTCGCTCAACCAACTGAGCTAACAACCCTTGACTACGACAGTTTCTTTGTTAATTCGTACATGTGAAAAATTACTACTTCTATTTTGTAAATGCTATTATACAATTTTTTACAAATTACTAAAAAATCGAATTTCATTGGAAACAAAAATATGTAGTATTGATTAATTAATTATGAATATTAATTAATAAATAAATAGAGTGACTGATTGCCATTTTGTATTTTTAAGTATTCATCTAAGTTATTACTTGGATTTGAGTCCACGTAGATATTTAACTTATAAAATTTGTGAAAAATTTACACGTTATATTAAACTATGGAGTATTGTTAAATCTAACACCATTGAATTTAATGATTATTTATGTGATAAACTCATAAAAGCTATGACGTTTTCTTTCTTTATTTAAATGATAATAGAAAGAGCAATAAATTGCCACCATGAAAGTGAAATATTAGTGAAATATCGAAATATCTTATTTAGAAATAATCTGTTTAAAAAAAAGTAAAGAGCAGAAATAATCTGTTTATAGCTTTTTCAATTTAAATAATAAAAAACCAAATTATCTTTAAAATTATATAAAATCTTAAATTATCAAACAAATTAACATCTTATAAATTTATATTCAGTACCTATTTTATTCAAACAGTTTTACAACTTATTTATTAAATAAGACGCATTTTATGTGCTCTTGAAATATCTTATAAGACTAATATAAGTTATTTTAAATAAGTTTGTACAAACGGGCTCTTAGATGGATAATTATATGAATATACATATTTTTATATACATATTCTAGCAATGTTATTTTTTTATTTCCTCTGTCTCTATATTAATTATGTCACACTTTGTTTTTTGGTTTATTTTTGAATTTAAAAATACATATAAAGTCATACATTTTTACCTATTTTTTTCTTTTTATTTTTAAACGTTAACATTACTTTCTACTTTTACTTCAGTCCTACAATTGTTTTCCAGTTTTTTGTTTTCCAGTTTTTTACATTTACAAAGAAACTGAAAATAAGTTATGGGACAGAAGGAATACTTAATTTGTTAATTTAAAATATATTTTTATAGTCAACTTTTTGATTAAAAAATTAATAATATTATATTTTCTTAATATCTGTGTTCAATTACTCATAACTATTGACAGAAGTAGTATACTCAATAAAGAATAAAAGTTAAAAATCTAATTTTACCTTAAAAAATAAAATAAACTATGTGCATAATTATTTGATATACTTATACATTGCTACTTATTTATTTGATTTTTAATGATCATTAGTTATTGTAATGATTAGCATAAATGGTGTGTAATACAAAAGCCAAATTATTAGGCTTGTCTTTCTAGCAAACAAACAAATTAAGGTATGAATGAATTTTGAAACTACTTTATACCTACCTAGAAAATCTATTTTATTTTAATTCCTTAAAATTTGGTTTGACCATTTCAAAATCGATTACCAAATACATTGATTAATATTCCTCGTCTTTCTTGATACATAGGAATATAATTAGGACACTTTTTTCTTGAAAAAAAAAATACATTTTGTACGAGAATTCCTAAGAAACAAATGTATAGTTATTACGTTTCATAAAAGAGTACGATTGTAAGCTACAACTTATTAAAATTCAAGCTATAATTAATATTGAACTCATTATTTCTTAACAACACTAAGTTGAACATGATCATCATCCTCAAGAACGTCGAAATCTCGATCATCGATTCGATATTTACTCGTGTACCGATACTTCCGAGCGACCCACACGATATTTATTGTCTAAAGGGCCTTTTCTCAAAGGCCCTTGGTTTATGAAGCCTTTGACAAAGTCAAGGTTTCAAAAAAAAGAAAAAAATGATTTTAATACATTTCTATTATTCAAAAAACATAAACTTAATTTAGAAAATGTTTTTTTATTATAAAATATTTTTTTATTATAAATTTTAATGTTATATGTGAAAATACGTAAATGCCCTTTTCATTCTTTCTCATTTCAATCGTTTTTCAACGTTTTTCATCCCCAAATTCTCTCCCCCCACCGCATAGAACCCTAATTTTCTGGAAAAACACATTGGATTGAATTCGACGAAATTAGATTCAGAGACGTAGTCGGTGGTACATGTTGCTCAGGCGTGGGAGAAATCAGTGTTCAATAGCGGAATATTTTGATCCAAACGATAGCCATAGTCGAGGTAATCTCGCGTCGACTACTGAAATTTGAAATTAATTTGGTTTGATTGTGTATTAATCCGTCTGTTCATACCATAAATCTCTCGAATTTCTACTTTCCCCCAATTTTTCAAAGAATTATGTTCAAATGAAGAACCCTAACCCCCAAATCAGTTTGATCGATTTCTTCTATTTTTGTAGCAGCATGAATTAGAGTGTTTATCTTATATAATTCTTATGGTGTTGAACATTGAGACATAAATTTCTTGAAATTCCACTTTTCCCCAATTTTTCAAAGAATTGTTCAAATGCAGAACCCTAACCCTAATCCCCAAATCAATTTGATCAGCATGAATTAGAGTGTTTATCAATATAATTCTTATGGTGCAGAACACTAAGCCCCAAATCAGTTTTCTGTGTTCATCCCCTGAGCTTTAAATATGAACAAATGAGATATTTGATCCATTTACAAATCAATTTGAAATGTTCTTTTTGCAAATGCAGAATATTGATCAGTGTCTGGGCTGGATGAGATGAGAAAAGGTGGATATGACTATGCCAAAAGAAGGAACATTTGAAGGAGTATGGAAATTAGATTTTTCTTCATTCCAGTTGTTAAATGTTACTACATTGAAGTTTGAAAATTGGGTTGTATTGATGTTGATTCATTTAATTACTGATTTTCTGGTTTGTATTGATGTTGCTTCATTGTAGACAATCTGAAAAGTTGTTTTGTATAGATGTTGAATCTGAAAACAGGTGTAGACAACTTGGGAAGCTAATTGTTGTTTTGATATTCAAAATTGCTACATATTGTTCTATAAACAAATTGTTTGGTTTGATGTAGTATATATGTTAAGGTTTAATTTGGTTTTATTTATAGGTTTTGTGGTTTTGTTTTGGTTTGATGCAGTATATATGTTAAGGTTTAATTTGGTTTGGTTATAGTGAATCAGGTTTGACCTTGTACTAGTATATGTGTATTGTTTGTTTTAAATCACAATTGCATCAACAGATACATAATCAAAGCTAATGAATTGGAATAATCAAAGATATCAGAAAATAATAAATTTAAACCACCAAAAAAGCTTGAATACTACTTAGAAATAACCTGCCCAAATTGTACTACTAAAACTTACAAAAATATAACTAAATACTGCTAGAAGAGGGCACTGCCCAAATTGTTTCAAAATTCACAAAAATATAGCACCGAAATGCTAAAAGGGACACAACCCAAATTGTAGCATCATTCACAAAACCAAAAAAAACATAATGTTAAAAGGGGGACACAGCCCAAATTGTTTGATAAGTTAACAAAACAGAAAAACATAATAACAAACTTTTTCACAGAGGGGGGGCTTGGGATATGTGCAGTGTATTCGAGACAGGTTCGTAGGTGAAGAGCAAAGTCATTCCTTTCTTCAAATTGTTGTGCTGGCAGAAGGCTCTCCAATCCTGCTGGAGGAATACATACTTGCTCTCCTTCCCCTTTCCTGCATACACCGTGGCAGGCATTTTCTCCCCTCTCTCATTTGCAAGCTTCACTTCAACCTTGTACTGGAGCCCAGAAGCCGCAGCAAATGTTGCTGGAATCCTCTGCAGTGAAGTTGGAAACAAAATATTAATGGAAATTGTAGATGACACTAAAAAAAATGAAAAAAGAACCCAAATAACACTTACCACACGATAGCGATGATGTTCTTTCAGTTTAAGTAGAAAGCTCTCACAGGCCTCCAGTTCCCGGCTCCTCCGGCCTCCATCCACAGCATAGTTGATCTCAATCATGTCCCTCCCAAAAATAGCAATCTGGAAGATGTGGGATAAGTAGTTCCACTCAAATACCAGCATTTGATGATTCTGAATGTCATATTTCTGACTGAAGGCTGACCATCCTTCTCCAAGAATCATGCGGCCCAGATCATCTTCATAAAATTCAGCAGGCATCATTAGACCAGAAGGAGTCTTCAAAAACACATGCCTTGGGATATTGTGTGTGCATGCATCCACAAATGCTCTGGGGATAATCTAGCAAACAAAGGTGTAGTTACAAGTTACAACAGAAAACCAAAATCAAAATCAAAGCATACAAAGCAAAGCATACAAAGCAAAGCATACTTACAATGTACTCTGTGACTGGATCAATGATATATGTGTGGAATCTGGGACTGTATGAGGGTCCCTTCCTTTTTCTTCCTGAAACCGATGTGGATGCTATAGTATCCACAATATGTAAAATAAATGTATGTTATTTACAACAGGGTTTGATGCATGTAAAATAATAGGGTTCAAACAAAATCAGTGAATACCCCTAGGCCCTAACCACATAAGTGTTTAAAACGAGGAGGCAGATTACCTTTGGATCTGGGGGTTTCCTCCTCCTTCTCCTCCTTTATAGCAGGTTGAAGCCAGTGTGAGAACCCGTGCGCCCGACAGCGTGCGTATAGACGTCCTACTGTCTTCGAATATCCTGAAACCGCTCCGTGTGTTTCTTGGCCACATTTGTGGCATACATGAGCAAGGCTGGTGGTTCTGCCCAAATTTTTCATTCTCTGCAAAAAAAGAGGGTATAGCATAAAAAAGAATGGTATATGGTAGTTCATTAATAAAAAAACCCCAAATGTTTATTTCATGAAAGTGATGAAAAAAAGAAGAAAAAAACAAACCTGGAACGGATGCTTGAACGGTTCTGGAACGGAGAAGATGAAATGGGTGAGGATGAAGTGAATTATTAGGGTTAGAGGGGGTATGGGGTGATTAAAGTAAAAGAATATAAAATAAAATACAATAATTATACAGTTCTCACATCATTACGGGAAGAGGTGCGTGTGACCGACCGACGGGGGAGTTGAAACGGGTGTGATACTAGCCGTTGATTACATCTGAACGGGTGGCTGTGATGTAAAGTTCACCATTGGATCGGATCAACAAACACAGCCGTTGATTACATCTGAACGGATGGCTGTGATTAATTCTTGGTTTTTTCATTTTTTATTTATTGAAATTAATAGATGGCTGTGATTAAATCTTGTATTATTCAGTTTTGAACGAACGGCTACGATTTAATCTTGAATTACAGACACACATACCTAAGAATAATGGTAATATACCCAATGCAATTCTAAACCATGTATTATGAAGTCTCCGATACGCAATATGCATGGTATATAAGCAAGCTTCTATGAAATTACACATTGTGATAGATAGATTTTCAATACACCTAAGACTAAATCTCATATACCTTCATATTAACTTTATATTATTAATGTTATTTCATGAAATTAATTTTATATTAGTAATATTATTTCATGAAATTAACTTTATATTAGTAATGTTATTTAATGAAATTAACTTTATAATAATAATTAAAATGTTATTTAATGAAATTAACTGTATATTTGTAATTAAAATGTTATTTCATGAAATTAATTTTATATTAGTGATATTATTTCATGAAATTAACTTTATATTAGTAATGTTATTTAATGAAATTAACTTTATAATAATAATTAAAATGTTATTTAATGAAATTAACTGTATATTTGTAATTAAAATGTTATTTCATGAAATTAATTTTATATTAGTGATATTATTTCATGAAATTAATTTTATATTAGTGATATTATTTCATGAAATTAACTTTATATTAGTAATGTTATTTAATGAAATTAACTTTATAATAATAATTAAAATGTTATTTAATGAAATTAACTGTATAAAAAAAGCCATCAAAAATATTTTACATCCACCATAAGAAAAGTTAAAAAATTAAAATAATAAATAATCATATTAGGATTATACCATCATTTTGTCATCAAAGAATTCAAGCTCGCATATCTTTCAGAATTCCTTTCCAGAGGCTCTCCATCACTTTCAACCTCTTCAGTTGCTTCTTGGCTCATTTGTTTTGGAAGACTAGTCTTCTTCATTCTATCTTCAGGCCCCCTCGGTTCCCCGGCTGATTTTTTCCTTTTCAATGATGGCCGTCCACTTTGAGCCTTAACTTTTGGTGGCAAAACATCTGCATTAAGAACTTCATCAGGAAACTCACATTCATCTTCATTAGGCAGAGGTAAGATGAACTCAGAATAGGTATTCTTCCATGTTGCAGCAATGTAATAATCACTGCACAGGCAGTAGAAATCCATCCCCACATGTTTTGCTGCAGCAACTGCATGAATACAGGGCAACTTATCCAAATCAAACCTCCTGCATGTGCACGTACGTGCCTCCAAATCAACAACTCTGCAAGACTGCTCAACAGACACCTGAAACTTATTCGGGTTGCAAATCACCTTAACCACAGGGGACACCTCCAACATATGATTATATGTCTTCAATATTTCTTCTTCAATTTTTGGAGTGACTTGTGTACCACATAAATGTGATGCATCATGTCTTTCAGCAAACCACCTTTGCAACATGTCTCTTATTTCTGTGAGCAAACCAACAATGGGAAACCTCCTTGCAGATTGGAGAACACTGTTCAGGGTCTCTGCATTATTGGTTGTCATGATATTATATCTTGAGCCATCAAAGTGAGCTCTAGACCAATACCTAAAGGACCCTTCATCCAAATACTCTCTGATTCCTTTGTGCTTCAAACAAAGTGCATTGAATAATTTTCTGAACTCTGGTATAGTGTAAGCCCTTGCTGCTCGATTAAACAGGTCATCAACATCACATCTGGGGAAACGGGCCTTCAAATTTCTTTTCAGATGGTAACTACAGAATCCATGGCATGCATTCTTAAACACCTTCTGGAAACCATGTTTGATACTTTCAGCACGGTCAGAAAGTATGGCAAGATCAGTGGTATCACCAGTTATTAATTTCAGTTTCTCAAAAAACCAAGTCCAAGAATTATTATTCTCTGAGTCCACCACTGCCCAAGCAAGAGGATATATTTGTCGATTCCCATCCTGACAAGTTGCAACTAACAAAGTGCCTTTAAATCTACTTTTCAAGAAAGTCCCATCTACAGAAATGACTCGACGAAGGGAAGACTGGAACCCACGAATACTCTGGCCAAGTGCCATAAAACAATATTCAAATACATTATCATCAGATGTTTTAATGAATGTCATTGTCCCAGGATTGGCCAACTTCAACAAGTAAAAGAACTTTGGAAGTTTTCCAAAACTATCTTTAGGATTACCCCGGATCAGTCCAATAGCATACTGCTGAGACATGTATGCTTTTGTATAACTTATCTCATACCCGTATTCTTGGAGGAAGTCATTAATAATATCTCTTGGAGAATGAACACGTTTTGGGTCTTGGAATTTCTCAACAATAAGCCTTCCAATTAACTTATAAGAAGCATTTTTATGGTCAGTGTTACGAATAGTAAGAGAACAAGAATGGGGGAACTTATATTTCACAACTTTGAATAACTTTGATTCTCCCACAGCACATGCACTTAACTGCCACTTGCATTGTTGATCTATGCAACAAACTCTGTATACTGCCTTGTTAGACTTTTTCACCTTGAATTCAAAATGGAATTTCACAGCAAGAGTTTCCAGCTTGTCTTTCAAATGACGCTTACTTTCAAAATAGTCTTTAGCATTGATGTCTTCAACCAAAGGAATTCTCAGAGCAGAAGGTTGCCTATCACATAGAAGGCTACCTGTTGTTTCAGTTTCTGTAAAGGAAATAGAGGCAGCTACTCTTTCAGTTAATGTCAGAGAAATGGGGGCAACTACTCTTTCAACACCAACAATGGTATCAACATCTCCCTCATTGCAAACTCCTTCATCATCAGCAACAATAGTATCAGAAACTCCATCATCAGCAACTTCCACAGCTTCAACTTCTACCACAGCTTCTACCACAGCTCCAACTTCTACCACAGCCACAGAACTGTGATCCACTCCCTCATTGCAAACTGCCAACCTAACATCCTCATTCTCTAATTGTGACAATCTATTACTTCCAATTTCAGTTACAACGTGTTCCTTTAACTTCACAGTCACACAAAGAGGACTGCAATCACACCTTGTGATCAACCAGTCCACACTATCATCATCAAAAATTTCATACGGTAGATCCTTCGGGGAAATAGGATTAGGGCATCGCAAAACTACTTCATGTAAGTTTGTATCAATTTTCAGTTTCTCTATTAATTTCTCATACAATTCTGCATATGTGATATTCTTTGGAACACGGAATGGAAACGATTTTCCTTCATCTGCACCACATGCATTCTCCCATGACCACAAGCCATCTGTATCTTTTATGAAATCACCCAAATAATTCACTGACAACCAAATCGATTTCATACCTCAAATATGCAGCGGCTTTGGAGATTGAAGCTGACCGGAATCGCGTCCAAACTGGAGAACTTAGATGATGGAGAAGATGCGGGCGGAATATGCGTCGGTGGAGATTGAAGCTGACCGGAATCGCGTCTCCAAGCTGGAGAACACAGTCGATGGAGAAGATGCGGGCGGAAGATGCGCCTGTGGAGATTGAAGCTGACCGGAATCGCGTTCAAAGGGCCATATTGAAGAAATTGAACAACAACAGACCGGAATCGAGCCGGAATTGAGCTGAATGCAATTTGGGATTTGGGTTTTGCGGTAGAACCCTAATTTCAGAAATTGGGGATTTTGATTTTCGGTTGAAATGGTGAGATTCGGGGAGATTCGGGTTTGGGTATGAAACGGGTACGGGTTAATGGGTTAGATCTATATCTTAATTATATAAAACAATTTTTATATTTTTCAGAAAATAAGAAATAATTTAATTTATTTTTGAAATTATATAAAATGAATTAATATTAAAAAGGGCCATTTTGACAACACTCAATCTCGAAAAGACATTTTCACAAAGACCTCTTCCAAAAAGGCCCTTTACCCGATGGAGCCTTAATATTCCTCGTCTTTCTTGATACATAGGAATATAATTAGGACACTTTTTTCTTGAAAAAAAAAATACATTTTGTACGAGAATTCCTAAGAAACAAATGTATAGTTATTACGTTTCATAAAAGAGTACGATTGTAAGCTACAACTTATTAAAATTCAAGCTATAATTAATATTGAACTCATTATTTCTTAACAACACTAAGTTGAACATGATCATCATCCTCAAGAACGTCGAAATCTCGATCATCGATTCGATATTTACTCGTGTACCGATACTTCCGAGCGACCCACATGAAGTACATCAAGTTCATCGCGCCCAACCCCGCGATCAGAAAGTACAAATTCTCGACTCTCCCCTCGTTAATATCCTTCGTAAGCCAATCGGGTTGACCGCCCCCACCGGTGGTCTTGTGCACGATGTTCACGAGAACCGCGCTCAGATAACTCGCCCCGGCCATCGTGCACGAGAACAACGAGTTCGCCAAGCTACTCATGTTCTCCGGAAACTCCTTGTTGTAAAACTCGATCTGCCCGATGATGTTGAACGCCTCGGCGAACCCCATCAGCATCAGCTGTGGGGCCAGCCAGAAAACCGTTATCGGGGCGATCCCGTCGGGCCCCGCGTGCATCAACGCCGACGACCTCCTGAATCGCTCGACGAATCCGGCGACGACCATCGACATAATCGAGAAAACCATCCCGATCCCCATTCGTTGTAGCAACGTGATGCCGCCCTCGACTCTCGTTTTTTTTCGAACGTAGGGCACGATGACTCGGTCGTAAAGCGGGAGCCACACCCCGACGGTCATCATCGACATGACGGAGAGGGACCCGGCCGGGACTTGGAAGTTAGGGCTGAGGTGGCGGTTCATCTTCGACGCTTGGGAAATCGTGAATGTGCCTTGTTGGGCCGTCGCGGTGAAGCATATGATGCCGGAAGCCCAAATCGGGACGACTTTGAGGATGCATTTCGTCTCCTCGACTTTTTGAACGCTACATAACCTCCACGGGTCGACGATCGACCCGTCGGGTCGAACGTCCCCGTCCGTTATCAAAGCGGCCTTGTCGAAGAACCGGAGTTGATTCGTTAAACGGAGCCTTTTGACGATGCTCCCTTCAACCAACGGCGGGTCGTAATAATTCGCCCCGTCGATTAGGGTTTCGGATTTTCGTTTCTTCCACGAGGCGACGACGACTTGCACCATCGATGTGAAGCAACTCCCCTCCGGGATCACGTACACGTAAACCCTAGTTCCGAGGAAAAAAAGCAATATCGCGAGGACCATGAGCACGGTGGGGATGGCAAACCCTAGCACCCAACTCACGGAGTCTTGGACGTATACGACGAGGGTGAGAGCGATTATCAAGACCACGGTGAATGAGGTGTAGTACCAATTGAAGAAGCTGGCGATCCCTTGTCGGCCCTCGTTTGTCGAGGAGTCAAACTGGTCAACCCCGAACGGCAAGCTGCATGGCCGGATGCCGCCAGTGCCGACGGAGAGGAGAGCGAGGGCCATGGCCAGGACGCCGAATTGGGTGGCGTTGGGGCCCACGCAGTGGCCGGGATGCGCCTTGCATGAAGGAGGGTGCAATCGAGGGATCCACGCGACGAGGGTCATGGTCAACATGCCCTAATTAGGTCAACGAATTGAATTATGTTTTGTTATATATATACACGTGTAATTAACAATGTGCGTACCGCAAAGAGGACGAAGGTTGCGTAGGCGATGGTTTTGAATCGGCCGAGATAGGCGTCGGAGATGAAGGCTCCGATGAGAGGGCTGAAGTTGGAGACGCCGGACCAGACGTTGAGAACGTTGGAGGCGGTGACTTGATCCATGTTGAAGACCGTTAGAAGGAAGACCATGAAATTTGCTCCTAACCCTATTGCCGCCAACCTTTCAAATGTTTCATTTCCTGTCAATATATATATATATATATATATATATATATATATATATATATATATATATATATATATATATATATATATATATATATATATATCATATAATCGATTCGAATTAGTTTGTTAATTATAAAGTTTTTGTTTATAAATGAAAAATGAAAAATGTATAATTCTAAAAAAAAGTCATTTTTTTTAGTTGATATGAAACAGAGAGAATATATGTTTAAAATATGAATGTGTTCTTTTGTTTCAAATTTACACAGCAGATGTTATGTTACTATTTCTCTGATGTAATAGTAATTAAAGAATAAAAATAATAGTAAAGTACTTATTTAATGATTAAAAATAGTAACGGTTAAAAACTCAACAATAACTTTCTAATTATACATGATGTGACATTTGCCATTTGCGCGGTGAGACAATTTTTTCATACTTATTCGGCAATCTTATTCTTTTGGGTCTTCCAAACTTTATGACAACTTTTAACATGTATTATTATTATTATTATTATTATTATTATTATATAAGTGAATAATATAAAAAAATGATAATTTAAATATATATGCTCAATTTAATTGAATAATAAATAATTGGATAATCACGACAAATAGTTAGTCATGATGAAATTTTTTTGGTGTGAGTCGTTCACATTTATTTGGTGTTCTGTTTAAAAATATAAATTTAAAATGAAGTGAAGACAAAACAAAAGCACGTCCCATGCCAGCATCTCACGTGTCTATTAATCCTCGCCGTACCCGACTTCATTTTAATGAATCAATTTGTCGGAATCTTAAATTTTGAACAACTCCGACGAAGAGAAAAAAATATATTAATGCGAAAAAGAGAGAGATACATAACATACCCAAGATATAAGGCATGGCCTTCCACCCTCCGGGCTTTCTTTGCTTCTCGACCGTCGTCGTCTTTGTTTCATCGCGTTGATCTTTTTCTTCTTCCGGCAACGACGAATCGGAAGAGAGTCGGTTGGTGTGGAAGTATGGGAACTTATTGATGAAGCAAAGTATCCAAGAAGAAGAGTGTGATGATTTATTTTCCTCCATTTCTCACTCAATTTTAGCTTCTAATTACAATTGAAATTAAAATGGGATGATAATATTTATGTGTGTGTGTGTGTGTATAAATAGAGGACACGCGGTTCAATGTCGACACACTTGTGGTGGGCTGCAGGGCAGAACAGATATTGAATACATGTAGCCAAAGGGTATGATTGGTAAGGTCACAATAATTATATATGTTGGAGCTCCGCGCTTCTACGGCGAGCCTCGTACACCTGCAAATACACAAACAAACAAACAGAGTCAGATCTGTTCAAGCCCTAAAACCAGAGCAAACTCCCAGACCACAACAGTCAACGGATCTCCTTGAGGATCACCGGGCTGATCAAGGATCTGGGTTTGAGTGGGATACAAGGGCACATGCAGCGGAGTATATATATGTATATATATATATATATATATATATATATATATATATATATATATATTTAACAGAAAGCAGAGAGAGAGAGATTAGAGCTTCGGCTCAGGACTGCGAAGGTGAAATCACAGCAGGGGATCCAGGCACCACCAAACAAGGGAAAGAACGCAGAAACCCTCCAAACAGCACCCACAGTACACAGCTCTCTCAATCTTACGGGCTCTCACTCACACCACTCGGCTCACACAAGGATCTCACAGGAATCAACACCACAGCAGCACCACTGAAGGTAAGGAAGGTGAAGATACAGAAATCGCACACAGTGAAGTGGGTAGGTTACACACAGTATCTGAAGTGAAGAGTGAGCTAGGGTTACGGGTGAGAGGGTAATATATAGGAGAGATCAAGGGTCCAGATTAAGCCACACATTACCATTTAGAGATCAATGGTCAGGATAGGTCAAAGCCCAAAAGAGCTGGGCTTAAGTCAATTGGATCAGGTAAGTGAGGTGGGCTGGGCTGTGTGGGTGCTGGGTTGCTTCTGTTATTGGGCCAGCACCAATTAAATGGGCCAACACACAATTTCAACATTCTCCACCTTGTTGGCAATACACTGGAATCACCTGCTCAAACACCTTATAAAGACATTACATGCTGGTTTAAAGCCACACACATGTAAACACAGTCTAACACAGTTTCATCATAGCCTTAGCCCTGTACACCTAAGTGTACAGGGCAAGTTACACAAAGTAACAAACAATATAGTGACTCCTCAGCCCTACCTGAGGCATTCAGAGACCACTATAATGATAGTCTCAACTAGAGACTCATCTCACACAAAGTAAGAAGTAAATGGGGTAATAACCTAAGGGTCAGAACTCCAACAATGAACACAGAGCACATAGCAAGTAGTAACAAACAGGGCCAACTAATCACAGGCATCAAAATGCAGAAATTTCAAGCAGAAAAGAAATTTTTCCAGAGGCAGTGATTTAGTTCCCATATCAGAGGGGTTATGATGAGTGGATATCTTTTCAAGTAGAATATAACCAGTTTCAACAAGTTCTCTAATGAAATGGTACCTGACATCAATATGTTTAGTTCTATCATGAAAGACAGGATTCTTACACAGCTGTATGCCAGATTGGGAATCAGAAAACACAGAGACTTTACCACTTAACATTTTAATCTCAGATAAAAGACCTTTCAACCAAATAGCTTCCTTGAAGGAATCAGTTATAGCAATATACTCAGATTCAGTAGTAGAAAGGGCAACAACATTTTGCAACTGAGATTTCCAACTAACACAGCCACCACACACAGTGAAAATGTAAGAGGTAGAAGACTTCCTAGAATCCCTATCATTAGCATAGTTAGAATCCACATAGCCACTCAAAATAACTCCAGCCTTTGACTTAGTGAATCTCAGGCCAAAGCTTCTAGTACTAGACAAGTACCTGAACAGCCATTTCATGGCTTCCCAATGAGGCTGTCCAGGGTTAGCCATGTACCTACTCAAACAGCTAACACTATAAGCTATATCAGGTCTAGTAGACACCATCAAGTACATCACAGACCCCACAGCACAAGCATAAGGCACATTAACCATAGAAGCAATTTCAGACTCAGTCTTTGGACACTGGTCCTTAGACAACACAAAGTGAGAAGCAAGGGGAACAGAAACAGACTTGCAACCTAGCATGGAGAACCTTTCTAGCAATTTATCCACATAGGCAGTTTGATTAAGGTGAATGTAACCTTCAGTTCTATTTCTCACAATGTTCATACCTAGTATTTTCTTAGCATCTCCTAAGTCTTTCATTTCAAACTTAGTACTTAAACTATGTTGAACAGATTTCACAGAGTTCAAATTAGGAGAAAGGATTAACATATCATCCACATAAAGCACAAGAAAAACAGGTATGGCAGACTTCAAATAATACAAGCAAGGATCATAAGAACTTCTGCTAAAATTTTGAGAAATCATGAATTCATCAAACTTTTTATTCCATTGCCTAGGTGACTGCTTCAAACCATAAAGAGATTTTTTCAAAAGACAAACATGTTCAGTTTTAGATTTATCAACAAAACCCTCTGGTTGCTTCATAAAAATCCTTTCTTCTAAGTCACCATGTAAAAAGGCAGTTTTAACATCCATTTGTTTCAGTTCCCAGTCATAATGAGCACACAAAGCAAGCATTATTCTCACAGTAGTAAACTTCACACCAGGAGCAAATATTTCATTATAATCAATTCCTTCCTTTTGTGAAAAACCTTTGGCAACTAACCTAGCTTTATATCTTAAATCATTACCCTCTTGTTTAACTTTGAAAAGCCATTTACAGTCCACAACAGAACACTTAGAGGGTTTAGGGACTAAAGTCCAAGTTCCATTTTTCAATAAAGAGTTCATTTCTTCATTCATGGCAGAAAGCCAGTTTTTGGAATTCTCAGATTTTAAAGCTTCCACATAGGATTTAGGTTCAGAGTTGTCAATCACATCATGCATGTTAAAGGCAAAAGCACCCAACTGAAAATCATTTAGCCTAGCAGGAGCCCTAGGGTTTCTCCTAACCCTATCTCTAGCAAGTTGGTAATCATCAGGCATAGAAGTATTTTCATTATCATGCATGGGGGAATTATTATAATCATTAGGGTTGACAGTTTGAGAATTAGCTGGAAAAGAGTGGCCTGATACATCAGGTACAGGTCCACTAGGGTTCATCACAGGGGGTATAGGCAAATTCACAGATTCAGGCACACAAGCAGGATCAGAACTTTGCACACAAGGATCAGGCAAATCACTAGAATCATGTTCATTCACAGAATCAATTTCAGGAGCAAGCTCCACCTCATTTTGGACATCCACATTGGACTGACTCACAGGCAAGCAAGGAAATTCAGATTCATTAAACACAACATCCCTACTAGTGATAGTTTTAAAACCAGGGTCACACCTAAGCCACAGCCTATATCCTTTAGTACCTTCAGGGTAACCTAGGAAAACACATTTTTTAGCCCTAGGTTCTAATTTATTTCCAGAGTGATGGACCAAGGCAGAACAACCAAAAATTCTCAAGTTTGTCAAATCAATAGGTTTTCCAGAAAACACATGTTCAGGGCACTTACCCTTAAGAGGCACAGAGGGAGACCTATTTATCAGATAAGTAGCAGTTAACACAGCTTCACCCCAAAATCTCTTACTAAGACCAGAAGAAGCAAGTAAACACCTAACTCTCTCTAATAAAGTCCTATTCATTCTCTCAGCCACTCCATTTTGTTGTGGGGTATAGGGGACAGTCCTATGTTTTCTAATACCAGCTTCAGCACATAAATCATCCATAGAGTTATTACAAAATTCAAGACCATTATCTGTCCTAAGAGTTTTAATTTTCAAACCAGTTTGATTTTCAATTAAGGTTTTAAACTCTTTAAATTTTGCAAACACATCAGATTTATTTGTCATTAGAAAAACCCACACTTTTCTGGAAAAATCATCAATCACAGATAAAAAATACCTATTGCCACCTTGGGTTGGAACAGGGGAGGGACCCCACACATCAGCATGCATATATTCAAGGATACACTTAGTAGAGGGCACATTAGGGGAGGGAGACACAGGAAAGCTCATTCTAGTTTGTTTACCTAGCACACAAGTATCACAGAAGGTAGAGCAAGTCAGTTTAGCATCACCAAAGACACCTTGTTTTTGCAATAATTCAAGACCAGTTTTACTTATGTGTCCAAGCCTTTTATGCCATAAATCAGAAATATTTTCATGAACAGAATTTGCATGATTATTCAAATAGCACTCAGCTTTGCAAACATACAAGTTGTACTGCCTAGCAGCTTTGCAAACAACCTTAGAACCCTCCATAATAGTCATGCACCCATTACCCCATTTACCACATAAACCCTCAGTTTCAAGTGCAGCACATGAAATCAAATTTTGACTCAAGTCAGGCACATGCCTAACATTTTTGAAAGTGTACACACTACCAGTTTCAAATTTCACAGAGATATCACCAATACCATTCACAGAACACCTTTTATCATTAGCCATGGAGACATATGAGTTTTTAAGTTCTTTATAAGTTGAAAACAAATGCAGGTATGGAGACATGTGATAAGTGCACCCAGAGTCAATTAGCCAATCATTTTCACACAGAAGAGAGGCACTAGTAGCATTTACATTGGACAGCAGAGAGAAATCATGCATCATAAACACATCACCAAGATTATCAGAAACCACATTAGCATTATTACTATTTTGTTTCTTAGGTTTATTGCAGTCTTTCATATAATGTCAAATTTCACCACAGTTATAGCACTTCCTACCCTTAGCCTTAGGATCAGATTTACCCTTACCCTTGCTATCATTATTTTGACTCACAGAGCCTTTTGAGCCCTGAGTGCCATGTTTCTTATTCTTGAATTTACCCTTAACATAATTAACATCATTAGTGGCCTTAGGAGTTCTACCAGATTTTAAATCCTGTTCCTTACTCTTAAGGCTGTTAATTACAGTTTCAAGGGTCACAACATCTCTACCATACTTAATAGCAGACTTAACATCAGAATAAGACTCAGGTATGGCATTCAACAAAATAATAGCAGAGTAATCATCAATGTGCTTATCACCAGTTAACTTGATATCTTGGATTAATTTATTGAAAGAGTCAATGTTTTCATTTATATCCTTACTCATATCAAGTTTGAATCTAAAAAACTTTTCAAGTAAAAACAACTTGCTGTTCAAAGAAGTTTCAGTATAAAATTCTTCAAGTTTGTCCCAAAGTTCTTTTGCAGATTCAATTCCACTAACTTTCCTAAGCACAGTAGCAGATAAACCAAGTATAATGGCAGAGTGGGGAAGTTCATTAGTTTCAGCTTGAATAGCTTCAGTATCAGTGGTAGCATAATTGCCACTTATAGCTTTGTAAACTTTTTGTTGAATCAAAATACCCTTCATTTTCTGTTTCCAAATCACAAAATCACTTTTACCATCAAAAGGGGGAAGGTTATACCCTGACATTTTGAAAAACAGATTACCAGTTTTGAAAACAACAGAAAAACAGGAAGAGACCACACAAGAAAACACACCACAGTGGACTCACAGTACTCACACAAAGCTAGACACACAGGATTCAAGCAAACACTCAAAACCCTAATTAACTATCCAATCACACAGAAACCCTAATTAACTATCCAAGCACACAGAGGCAGTTAACTCAGGAAAAACAAGTTGTTCAAGTTATTTTCAATTTAACACACAAAGAATTTTCCAGAAAATATTTTGAGCAACACCTTTTGAAAAAACAGATTTTTCAACACTAATACGACCACCAGGCGGGCCACACCATCACAGAGTGCCTCCAGGCGGGCTGACCATCAAATAAGCCTCCAGGCGGGCAGACCTTCACGTTGACAGACAAGTGAGGGGGTTTACAGAGACTTACCTTGCGAGGTGTTCGCAAGTGACCTCAATTGCAGGGCCCGTTTCGCGTTTCACAGGCGATCCGGGTGCCAACCTTACAGCCAAGGGGGTGATGAAATCCCGGATTTACAATGGCTGGGGACACCTAATTCGGATCTGCGACCTGGGCCTCCTAGAGGTGTCGGGCTCGGGCCGACCTTCACAGATCCGTGCAGATCTGAAACCCTAGGGTACAGATCTGCCTCACCGGTTGCCGACCGTTACCGGAGCACGGAGCAGTAGCTCTGATACCACTGTTGGAGCTCCGCGCTTCTACGGCGAGCCTCGTACACCTGCAAATACACAAACAAACAAACAGAGTCAGATCTGTTCAAGCCCTAAAACCAGAGCAAACTCCCAGACCACAACAGTCAACGGATCTCCTTGAGGATCACCGGGCTGATCAAGGATCTGGGTTTGAGTGGGATACAAGGGCACATGCAGCGGAGTATATATATGTATATATATATATATATATATTTAACAGAAAGCAGAGAGAGAGAGATTAGAGCTTCGGCTCAGGACTGCGAAGGTGAAATCACAGCAGGGGATCCAGGCACCACCAAACAAGGGAAAGAACGCAGAAACCCTCCAAACAGCACCCACAGTACACAGCTCTCTCAATCTTACGGGCTCTCACTCACACCACTCGGCTCACACAAGGATCTCACAGGAATCAACACCACAGCAGCACCACTGAAGGTAAGGAAGGTGAAGATACAGAAATCGCACACAGTGAAGTGGGTAGGTTACACACAGTATCTGAAGTGAAGAGTGAGCTAGGGTTACGGGTGAGAGGGTAATATATAGGAGAGATCAAGGGTCCAGATTAAGCCACACATTACCATTTAGAGATCAATGGTCAGGATAGGTCAAAGCCCAAAAGAGCTGGGCTTAAGTCAATTGGATCAGGTAAGTGAGGTGGGCTGGGCTGTGTGGGTGCTGGGTTGCTTCTGTTATTGGGCCAGCACCAATTAAATGGGCCAACACACAATTTCAACAATATACAACTCTCGTTCATCTTTATTTAAATATTTTTGATTTGGGATGATGTAAAGTTTCTTGTATTCTTATTTTTCTATTATCTCAAAAATATACAAAATACGCACATTTAATATAAAATTATATTCATCCATCTTAAAAATATTTTTGGACGTGTAATGATATAAACCTCCTCAGAACCAAGCTTTTTACGAGTAATTCGATTATTTCTATATGATTCACGAATATTAAGAAAAAAATTATTTTATTAATTTTTTGAATAAAAAATTACAAGTAAAATAAAAATTATGTAAAATATGGAATATATGTGTAGGACAAACTAAATCAAAAATAAAAAATTAAAAATATTTGTGGGACAAAGACAAAGGGAAGTCATATTTACATATTATTTTGATGACAAATACTAGTACGTACTATAATATACGGAGTACTTTTAAAAAGAAATTGTGCTTGTTGTTTTAAGACTGAAGAGATAATACTTAAAAGTGAAAAATATTTGGATACGTTTAAAAGTCAAGAATGGTCAAGATTTATTACTAATTGAAGGCAAGTTTTTACTTAAACAGGCTATTAATAATTGCAAGGAGTAGATAAATCACGAGTAATCTGCAAATTAAACACTTATCATTAATTGGAGAAGCTTCTCACTGATATGATGAATAAATTTAAAGTACACAATTGAAATTATATAAAATATAGAAATAGTCAAATAATGAAATAAACATACATGACTTGTCACAATTATAAAACACGCTAAGGGTATGGTACTTTTTTGTGAGATGTAGTCGGTGTAAAATAGTATAAGAGGGAATGGATGATATCAATATATATCTACCACATGTGATGTCAAACGTAACTACTTCTTTCCCAATAACTTATCAGTACATATTTTATTTATAATTTATAAAAAAAAGTGCGATAATTTTTTGGGATGACTGAAGTGTTATTCTTATAAACTTTTATACATGTTATGCTTAGTTACACAGCATTTAAAATTTTTTAATAATAAGAAATATATTAATTTCAAATATCTCAATAAAATTTAAAATAAATATAAAAGTTTTATTTTATATTTTTTTATAAAATGTGATTTGAGCAGCAAACGAGTTGAGCACATTCAAATTAGCTATCGTGTTGAGTTCAAACAACTCGTTATTATAAACGAGCCAGACACGAGCTCTTTTATAGCTTGATAAATTATTAATACTTTTGTCTCATACTAAGGCCATCTTCAACCGAACACAAAAATTTATACTAAAAAATAAGTTTTATTTTAAGTTTGCAGTAATTTTACTCCAACCGAGATTCCAATACTCAAACTTAAAAGAATATTTTCAAAATATTCTTTTAATACAACTTTTTTATAAATAACTATTATTTTTACAAATTTACAATTTAACCTTATAACTTTTGATATTAAAATTTTTTAATAGTCATTATTTTCAATTTAAAATTTCAAACATAATAAAAAAAAATTGTGATATCCAATACTATTATTTTATTTTTAACGCCAATTAAATAATTTAATATTTAATTATATTTTGTATTGTCAAGTTTATTTTTATTTAGTTATTTAAAATATTTTTATTAAAATTTATTTTAATTATTAATGATATGATTATTAAAAAAATTACATTACAAAAATTATTAAATAAGAAACTAAAAAAATGTTGATAAATTATTTTTATTAATTTATATAAGAAGGATCATTTTATAAATAATAAAATTTTTGGTTTGAGTTTAAGGTAAACGTAAATTTTAGTATTTTTTCTGTGGGTTTCACCTTAAAACCTATAATAGATTTATGTTTTGGTATCGCTTGCTGCATCTCTCTTACTCCAAAATAAATTTTTGGTATAAGTTGGAGATGCTCCAATAATATAAGAGCTAGCTATTTAAAAATTTCTTGTTCAATAAAAAGAGATATCTTGTTACATTTTAACAAATGTTCATTTTGAATCTCAAATAAATGGCATTTCAAAGAACAAGTTACGATTAAGAAATTAAAACAGCTCTTATTAATTGTTATAGTTGAGATGGTGAGTAAAAATAGTTATTGCTACATGACAATATTGCATTACTTATCTATATATTGTGTCTCATAACCTAATTAATATTATTCTTATTCAAACTCTATCAACTGATGATGGAATCCATTATTTCTTAACCACATTAAGCTCAACATGATCATTATCAACACCAAAGTTTTGTTCATCGCTTCTATACCCGGTCTTGTACCGATACATACGAGCCACCCACACAAAGTACACCAAGTTCAACACGCCCATTCCCGCGATCACAAAGTACAAATTTTCAACTCTTCCTTTGTTAATGTCTTTCGTTAACCAATCGGGGTGATCATGCCCACCGGTCGTCTTGTGCACCACATTCACCATGATCGCGCTAATATAATTAGCACCGGCCATCGTACACGAAAGCAAAGAGTTAGCCAAACTAGTCATGTTCTCCGGAAACTCCTTGTTATAAAACTCAATTTGCCCGATGATGTTAAAACATTCGGCGAACCCCATCAGCATCAGCTGTGGGGCCAGCCAGAAAACCGTTATAGGGGCAACACCATCGGGCCCCGCATGCATCGTCGCTGACGCCCTCCTGACGCGCTCGACCAATCCCGCGACCACCATGGACATAATCGAGAAAACCATCCCGATCCCCATTCTCTGGAGCTGAGTGATGCCACCTTCGATCCTCGTGGCCTTTCTGAGGTAGGGCACGAGGACTCTGTCGTAAATCGGGAGCCATATCGCGACCGTGATCATCGATATGACGGAGAGGGTCCCGGCCGGGACTTGGAAGTGCGGGCCGAGGTGGCGGTCCATTTTCAACGCTTGCGATACTGTGAACGAACCCTGTTGAGCCATCGATAAGAAACAGACAATGCCCGAAGCCCATATCGGGATGACTCTGAAGAGGCATTTTGTTTCTTCGACTTTTTGGATGCTGCTTAGTCTCCACGGGTTGGCGTTCGATCCGTCGGGTCGAATCTCACCCTCGATTATCAACGCAGCTTTGTTAAAGAACCTGATCAAATAAATGATCATACTTTCTATTTTTGTATATATGTTCCAAACTAATAGTCAGACATACTGTACGTATTAATTTAAAAATATATTTTTACTATTTAATTTTGGTCAAAAAAGTCAAATAATATATCTCTGATCAGATACATGCGACCATTGATTTGAGACAGAGTATTACCTGAATTGATTCGTCAAACCGAGCTTCTTAACAACGGTCCCCTTCAACAACGGCGGATCGTAGTATGCTCCCTCAACATAATTCCCACCATCCCCCGGAAGCTTAGCCTTGCGTTTCTTGTAAGAAGCGGCTATCACCTGCGCGATCCCGGTGAAACAACTTCCCTCCGGCTTCACGTACACGTAGAGTCTCGTCCCGAGGAAAAACAGCACGATCGAACAAAACATGAGCGACGTGGGGAGTCCGAATCCCAACACCCAACTCACCGAGTCTTGAATGTACACCACAAGAGTCAACGCTACGATCAACACAAACGTAAACGAGGTGTAGTACCAATTGAAGAAGCTGTTGATCCCTCGTCGGCCCTCCTCGGTCGAGGAGTCAAACTGGTCAACGCCGAACGGCAAGCTGCATGGCCGGATGCCGCCGGTGCCGACGGAGAGGAGGACGAGCGCCATGACCAAGACTCCAAATTGTGTTTTGTTTGGACCTATGCATTGAAGGGGTTGTACCTTGCATGGCGGAGGGTGCAACCGAGGGACCCATGCTACGAGGGTCATAGTCAACATCCCCTGATTTAAGTCAAATTGAACATCATTAATTCATTTGACTATTTAATTAATCGAATTCATAAAATTCTTATTTCACTCAATTAATCTACTAACATGCAATAATGATTTCATGGCCTAATTTTCTTTAATTCATTGATATTAAGTTGAAAATTATTTACGTGCATACCGCGAATGCAACGAAAGAAGAATAAGCGATGATTTTGAATCTGCCCAAATACGCGTCTGAGAGGAAGGCGCCGAGCAAGGGGCAGTAGTTTGAGACGGCCGACCAGACGCTGAGCACGTTTGAAGCGGTGACCATGTCCATGTTAAACACGGTGAGCAAGAACACCATGAAATTTGCGGTCAACCCTATTGACCCCAACCTTTCAAAAGTTTCGTTTCCTGCCAAAGTTTGATTATACATTTGAAATTAAAAATATAAAAGTATTCAGTCATGATGTGACACATTTCATGCGGAGCAATCATCATGTGGATCTTGTGTATGAATTTCAGACACGACATTTCATGGATGATAGTGACTTCGAATAAATATTTTAATAACGTGGAGTAATAATTTGGTGTTTGAAAAATAATTATTTTCATTAATCCTCTGCTTTTGGGACTTACCATTATAGTCGATCAAAGTATTTAAGAAATTTGCATGACTAGAATTGTAATTAGTTTGACCAATTTCTCATCACCAATACATATATGAATTTAATTACTTAAGAAATATTATAGTATTTCCTCAGAGAATATCTTCACATTTTGTTAGTGAAAAATTTGAAAAAAATAATTATTATGTTGATAAAATATGTAAAACTAAAATTATTTTTTAATTGAAAAATTAAAGTAGTTATATATAATCAGTAAACTTAGAAAAATAAGTGAAAATGAGAAAATTATAGTATATATTTTAAAGAGAAAAAATAAATATAATTTTTTTAGAGTGTGAAAATATAAATGAGACAAATTAAGTGTGATATTAGAGTACTCATAAAATTAAATCGTTGATGGACCGACATAACATGTGTAGCATTTTTATTTTTATTTCTCAAATAAGAAAAACTTAAATCAAGCTTTTATAATATTTAAAAACAAATTTTAATTAAGAGGCAAGTATACATTCATCTATATATACATATATGCAATATTATGATTAAAGTTGAGAGCTAGAGAGAGAGAGAGAGAGAGAGAGAGAGAGAGAGACCCAAGATATAAGGCATTGACCGCCACCCTCCAGACTTTTGGGCGGCCGTCGTCTCCGGTTCATCGTGTTCCTTTTCCGGCGACTCATGCGGAGGCGAATTGAAAGATAAACAGTTGGCTGGGAAGCATTGGAACTTAGTGCAACAAACGACCAAAAAAGAATTGGATTTCTTTTCCTCCATTACTCTCTTTCTCTCTATATATATTTATATATGTATCTATAATTAAATTAAATGAACTCTGATTTTAGTCTATACGTATTTATGTGTATTTATACACACTACATTGACTACATGTTCGGTGATGCGTTCGTCAGAAAAACATATTCATTGTTATATATGAAATTGTGTTTGAAGCACTACAGTGTTAAGAACTGCAGTACTTGGTAGACCCGTAGAGTAAATCAGCGTTGGGTCTATGAACTATAAAATACGTCAACACAATAAAGAGGTTCTTGAATGAAATCTTTGTATTCAATACTTCAATCAAACATCTATAAGTCCTTACGAACTTATAGAAAGGTCACACGACCAAAAACAACGTCTATTAGTTCAATGTACTAGCGTCCTATGAACCACAGACTAAACAGATACACTATGAACTCCTTCTAGCGAACTCGTTCTAAGTGAATCACAGTAGAGTGAACCGGAGCTTTCTAGCGAATACTCTCGGATTACAATATTTCTCTCTCTAGGAAATTCCAATTGAAGTGTTAAGTTCTACAAACAATCTAGCGACTATTTATAGACCTCGTAAATGAAACCCTAATGGGCTTCCGGGTTTTACGCTTGATGGGCCGAGCCCAAAGCATCTTCTATGGAATCTCGAATATTCCATCACTGGCTTGTTTTCAGTCCTTTGTCTCTTGCGAGCCTTCGAACTTCAAACGGGGAGTGTGTAGATGTTACTTGATGTTTTACTTCAGCGAGTTCGAATTCCCTTAGCAGGGCCTTCTCACTCTTCGCGCTTCTGGCTTCATAGACCTAGCGGGATGAACTCCAGAGCTATGAACTTCTACAGCACTCCTTTGGTGAATCAGTGAAGAGGGAGTTCGAACCCTTGGCAGCTTCGAACTCCAGGGACTTATCAGCACCAGTGCTTCCAAGACCCACAGTGTAATTTGTACTTGTATATGGCTAAGTCTTCCAAGCACTAGCATACTTAGAATTACTCAACCTGTACAAATGACAAAAACACATAAGAATGAAGTTCATTCAAAAACCAAAGTGTGAAGTTCAAGCTAGTTCACAAGAGTCCGAAGACTCTTTATGAACTAGAGCGAACTTACACACTAACAATCTCCCCCTTTTTGAGTCAACTTCATAATCGGGGATTCGAACTGAATCTCCCCCTCAAATTAGTATCACACTCAAAAAGTTGTAGAGATAGACACAGGTGCTCAAACGTGAAAGTAACAGAACAAGGAAAAAGGCACAAAAGTTCGAACACCAAAAATACTTATAATATTAATAAGAAAAACCAAGTTCAAACAGAAACCAAAACACGCGTAAACAGTCAAATAAGTTCGAATGATCAGACAGATAGCAAGGTAGAAAAAGTTAATCAGAAGCTGTGGCTGAATCATCAATCGGGGTGTCGGGCCTTCGTAGATCTGTTTCATCCAAATCCTCGTCGCCACTGAAAGTGATATCACAGTCACCATCATCACTTTCTTGATCTTGGTCTTCGTCCTCATCTTCCTCTTCATTCTCTTCGTCTTCGGATTCAGGGGTTGGAGAGGGAAGCTTGACTGGTTTGTTCTTCGAAGATCCTTTGTTAGCCAATTGCTTCCTGGGAACTTTCTTCACAGACACTCCAGTCTTTTGATTTACCACCAGCTTCACAGTGTCTTTTGGCTTCGAACCTGCAAAAGGTTTGTCAGTGGACTTTATCAAATCTTTTTCTGTTGCTGCAGCGGAAACATCACTCGAAGACTTGACGCTGGACTTCGCTCCTTCAGTACCATCTGTACACGGAAGTCCCTCAGCATCGTACTTAGTGAATTTCATCTTCGCTCTCTTGGCTATAGGGATCTCATCCACATCCAATTCCTTTACTTCGTCATCATTATTCTTCACTTCCTCGTCAAAGTGAACTTTCCTCTTCTTCCCTTTTGACTTCGAAGCCCTGGACTCCTCAACAGCAGCAGCATCTGCCTTTTCTTTTTCAATTCTGATGGTCTCTGCTACTTCGAGAATCTGCTTGTACATTCTGCCTAGTCGTTCGGAGTCCTTGGATGATGACCCATCTCCCCCTCGACGGCTGGCTCTTCGAACCTTGCGCTCCATGTGTCTATTGATATCCAATGCCAGTTTTATGTAATATCGTTCATTTCGGATATCACGCAGAAGAGTAGTCGGCGCAGCTAAATACAATGCATCATCCGAAGAGTCCGAATCAGTAGAGTCAGATGGAGATAGTTGAGGCTTGCGCTTCGAAGACCCTTTTTGATGAGACAGATGCGAGGCAGCTGTGATGACTTTGATTTTTGTTTTTCCAAACATTTTGACATCCATGCTTCGATCCCCAAAATTTTCCCAAGGGAGATCTCTCACTCTTTTGTTGCTCAAGTACGAACCATTCCAAACAAAGTTTGAAATTTTTATGGGATCACCATCCGAAGGTAGGGGGACGAAGCCTTGTTCGTACATCAACGAAGCCACCAGATGAGGGAATGGAAGTCTCTCAGCAGCTAATGTGTTGTCCGTCTTCGAAGCATAGGAGCACATTTTCTCAAATACTACTTGTCCCAAATCAACTTGTATTCCCCGGCTTAGTCTGTAAATGAGATGGAGCGAAGCAGAGTGGACTTGAGCCGTGCTAGTTGTAGGGATCCAATTACTTGACACCATTTTGTGTAAGACACAAAAAAATTGTGTAAGTTTAGGGAACGCAGGCTGGCCCGAAGGATCACGTCCACCAGTTAGTACGAAGCCCAGCATTTCGGAGTCAGGATGTGTGGTCTTCGGAGAGTCCCATGAGGCTTCGATCCTATCCCTTTTAAAAAACTTGTTAATGACAGAGGGAGTGAAATTGTAGACTGTGCCGCGAAAAACAAACTTTCCATAGAACGGAGAGACAGGGTCTGCGAAGTCTTTGGTGACGTGAGCAAAGAAGATCTTGTGCACCTTCGAATAACACGGATAGTCATAGTTGAGTGCACAGTTGAGCTTCATTTTGGCAAGGAACTCAATGAACCCAAGTTTCTTGAGTCTTGAATTGTAAATTTTCTCATATGTAAATTGAGTGGTGGCCAAGGCATTGAAACGAGTCTCCGCAGCCTCGGTGTAGAAGTCATCTGAGTAACCTTTCAGAGGCAGTGTGGGAGAGCGAACCACAATCGTGGTTTTGACGTCAGGTGCCGCGGAGCCCTCACCCTGCGAAGTACCAATGATAACAGGCGAATCTGGAGATTCAGAGAACACTTCATTAGTAATAAAATTTGAAGTGCGAGCTTGAGAGCCTGCGAACTCGGGAGAACATCTCTGAGAAGCGTCTGTCATATTTTCCAGTGAGGCTTTGAGCTTTTCTTCTCCTGCTGCCTGTTTCAATTTTAATTTACGAAGTTCTAGGGTAGAGAGATTCGAACCTTGCGATAGAGTAGGACTAGGTAAAAATTTCGGTCCCACATCAGAGACAGCCCTAGGGATCTCAACAGACAGTCCCTTCGAACCAGACTTCTTAGGGTCAGTAGGCTTCTTCGAAGTATGTGTAGATTGTATCTGTTGTGCCCTTTTTGCATCCTCAGAGCTCTTTTTCTTCGCAGCCTCTTCGGCCGCCTTCTTTTTCTTTTCGTTCTCAGAGCGAACTCTCTCTGCCTCCTCATCGTCTCGCTGTTTCTTGAGTTGCTCAGTGCGAACCCTCTCAGCCTCCTCATCATCTTTTCTCTTCTTCTCTTCTTCAGCAATTCGAATTTTCTCAGCTGCTTCGAATTTTTCTTTTTCAATTCTTTGTCTTTCTTCTTCAGCCTTTCGATCCTCCTCCTCCTTTTGTTTCTTTAAAATTTCCTTTTCTGCTGCCTCTTTTTGTGATTTAAGTTCAAGGAGAATTTTCCTCTGTGAATTTAGTTCTAAAAGGATGGCATCAGTGTCATCCATCTCAGCTTCTGCGTACTTCATAGAACAGGCCTTGGTAACGGCAGTCTGAGCTGTTATTTGGCCTGTGAGGAGGGCTACACGGTCTTGAAGTTCGGAGATAGTCAAGTCAGAAATAGAGGTAGTCATCTTTAGAGTAGTACGAACTGGTAGGAGCAAATAAAATAGTGATTGAGCAGTGAGTTCGAACTTTGTAGTGAGAGAAAAATTTGCAAGAGTTTAGCTCTGAAAAACACACAGTGAAAACGTGAACTATGTGTTTCGCGGAGGGGGTATTTATAGAGGACAGTGAAACCGCTTCATATTCAACCGCTGAGATCATGCCACGTGTAGTATCAATCGGTGTAAGTTCGAAGTTTCAACTTCGTTAGCACAGCAAGGGATCGAACTCGATCCAGTATAGGTTCATGCCTGTTTTAAGTAGAGGAGCGAACCTTTGGGGCATGAGATCGAAGCTGTGGACTAGGAAACCCTGAAATTCCTGTTAAGACTACAAACGAAGAGCAGGCAAGGTAGTGTGATAGAGAACCAAAGTAATGTAAAAAATGAGTTCGAAGGCGTGGTTAGTTTTAACAAACGTAATAATCAATAGTAGAACGGAGATCGCAGCACAGACAAGGAAGAATAACAAATCTCAGAGATCGAAACAAGAAATAGAAAAAAGATTCCAAGTTCGAAGTCTCAGAGAGAGACGACTACTATTGTTATCATGTGGCTTCGAAGGCGTGACGTGCAAAAATACATAAATTAAAGATAGTAAGGATTTCGAACCTCCACACTTCTGAGTGTCCCATTGCTGATGCGCCCACGAGGTAGAGATAGAGAGACATCGAACTCTTAGAGCCATGGGAAATGAGTAAGTTCGAAGCACCAGGCAAGCAAGTGTGAATATGTGGTATTACAATGAATCGTTTTTGAAAGAAATTTACTTTTCAATCGTCACAATCACAGAGTCGTGTTCGTGTTTCGTCGGAACATATTGATGAGTTAGCGCCGCACAAGAGATTTTAATTCATGAGTGTGAGATGAACTTTTAAAGGCACTCCACTTGGGACTAGCAATACTTCAATCAGAGAGGAGCCGGCGGACAGTTGATCCGGCGTTCTCCAGACGAGTTTATAGCTTTAAATGAAATGCAACAGATGCTCATTACAGCAGTCAGAGGGGAGCGAGGATCATCCCGCATCTCCGAAGTGTGATTGAAGAGCATCTTAAACTTAGGCGTCCATGTGCTACCTTTCGAAGAGGGGAGCCGGCGGAAAATTGATCCGGCGTCCTCCGTTACTTAGTATTATGGATCTATGCAAGTGATAGCTTGTGGGAGTTATAAGCCAAGTTCACACGTTCACACTCAGAGGAATAAATACACTTGGGTCCGAAGACTAAAGCGGCCTCGAATTCATGTTCAACTAACAAGACTAATCCACGAAAAGTTCAAAGTGCATAGTCAGAGAGTAAGAAAATGAACTTTCAAATTTATCATAGTTATATGTATAAGAAGTATATATGTATATTGCAAATACCAAAGTTCAAGCATTTTCAACATCCAAGCAAAGTGAGTCATACTCTCTTGTCAATCTACCTGTGGGGCTTCCTGCAAAGTGACACACAAAAGACAGAAGCCGTAGCCTGTGTCTCTCCAATTAAGTCATATAGCACACATACATAAGGATTTTCTGAGAGAAATGAATCTCTCCGAAACCAAAGGTTTAGTAAAGAAATCTGAGAGTTGTTTTTCAGTAGGTACATGTTCCATGATAATTTCACCTTTTCAACTAAGTCACGAATGAAATGGTGTCGAATGCCAATATGTTTAGTTTTAGAATGTTGTACCGGATTTTGACTGATTTTTATGGCACTTTCATTATCACAAAGAAGAGTTAGAGGGGTACTTGTGATTTGGTAGTCTGCCAACATTTGTTGAAGCCAAAGGAGTTGAGTGCAACAGCTTCCCGCGGCTACATACTCTGATTCAGCAGTTGAGAGAGCTATGCAATTTTGTTTCTTACTATGCCAAGAGACCAAGTTATTTCCAAGAAAACAACATCCTCCACTCGTGCTCTTTCTATCATCAGCATCACCAGCCCAATCAGCGTCCGCATACCCAACAAGAGAAGCTGTAGTGTCTTTGGTATACCATAGTCCCAACTCCGTAGTCCCAGCAATATAGCGAAGGATTCGCTTAACAGCTGTAAGATGTTCTTCTTTTGGTTGAGCTTGATAACGGGCACATAGGCAAACACTAAACATGATGTCGGGCCTAGTAGCTGTGAGATACAACAAACTTCCAATGAGTGAGCGATAGTTGGTAATTTCCGTGTCCTTACTCTTGGAAGCCCGAGAGAGTTTATCAGTAGTGGCCATGGGAGTCTTCATAGGCTTAGCCTCTGCCATATCAAATTTTTGAAGCATATTTAGAGCATACTTGGTTTGTGAGATAAAAATTCCATCTTTTCGTTGAGAAATTTGGAGTCCAAGAAAATAATTTAGTTCTCCCTCAAGGCTCATTTGGAAGGAGGATGACATAGCCGCAGAGAATTCTTTTACCAACTTTGGATTGGTGGCACCAAATACAATGTCATCAACGTATATTTGTGCAATGAGCATATCTTTCCCAACCATTTTAATGAAGAGGGTAGTGTCAGCATTTCCTCTTATGAACCCATAAGAAATCAAGAACTCTGTCAGACAAGAGTACCAAGCTCGGGGTGCCTGCTTTAGACCATAGAGAGCTTTATGAAGACGGTAGACATGGTCTGGCTTCTTTGGATCTATGAATCCTTTTGGTTGTTCAACGTAGGCTTCTTCATCCAACACACCATTCAAGAATGCAGCCTTAACATCCATTTGCCTTAATGGGATATTTCTATAGCAAGCTATGGCAATAAGAAGACGTATAGACTCAATTCGAGCTACAGGTGCGAAGGTCTCATCAAAGTCTACACCCTCAACTTGAGTGTACCCTTGAGCAACAAGGCGAGCCTTATTTCTGACAATTTGATTGTGCTCATTTGTTTTGTTTTTATAGATCCATTTTGTTCCAATAATGTTGACATTTTTAGGTCGGGGTACCAACGACCAAACTTTGTTTCGTTCAAATTCGTTTAATTCTTCATGCATAGCAGCAACCCAGAATTCATCCAAAATGGCCTCCTTTATATTCTTCGGTTCAATTTCCGAGACAAAACTCATAATTCCAATGTCTGGAGACATGAACGCCAGGTTTGAAGTCTCAGTCCAAGAGTTCAAAGGCCTGGATGAGCGAGTTGTCCTTTGATCCAAAGTTCCAATAATCAGTTGAGTTGGATGTCTTTTTCTTATGTGAGCAGGGGGTCCTGAGTTCGGAACACCAGTAGAGTTCGAAGTAGTAAGAGGAGAGTTTGAATTTTCTGGGACAGAATCATCATCTGAGGATTCTGTACTGGAGCTAGACTTCGAACCATCAGCAACATGTTGATCAAAAGCCTCAGAGTTCGAAGCTGCAGAGTTCAAACTTCCAGGCTCTTCCCCTTCACATGTTTCATTAGAGCTTCGAATTTTAGCAACAACTTCAGTGGGCTTTCCTTTGAAGTCATGTTCATCAAAAGTTACGTTTGTTGATTCTTGAACAGTACGAGTTCGAAGGTTGAAGACACGATATGCATGACTATTTGGAGCATAACCAATAAAGATAGCTCTGTCTGATTTGGAATCAAATTTCTTCAAAGGCTCACGATCATTCAGTATATAACATAGACACCCAAAGACTCGTAGATGAGCAACATTTGGCTTTTTCCCAGTAAGGAGTTCATAGGCAGTCTTCTCTGTTTGGCTTCGAAGGGTGATCCTGTTGATCACATAGCAAGCCGTGCTGATAGCCTCTGCCCAAAATCCTTTAGGCATTTTCTTAGATACCAACATAACAGTGGCCATCTCTTTTAAAGTTCTATTTTTCCGTTCAACAATACCATTTTGTTGAGGCGTTTTAGGTGAAGAGAATTCATGATGAATGCCTTTTCGGTTGCAATATTCAAGGAAAGCTTGATTTTGGAATTCCCCACCATGATCACTTCGAATCCTTTGAATACGTGCCCCATGCATGTTTCGAACCTTCCTAGCCAAACTGTGAAAGGCTTCAAAGGCCTCATCTTTGGTAGCTAAAAAATTTACCCACGTGTATCTTGAGAAATCATCAACAATCACTAGAGTGTACCACTTGTGTCCCAAGCTATGAACTTCCATTGGTCCCATAAGGTCCATATGCATAAGCTCAAAACAGTTGGAAGTTCTAAAGTTCAAGGTTAGAGCAGGGTGTGAACTTCTGGTTTGTTTTCCCAATTGACACTCGCCGCACACTCTTTTCTCAATTTTTGGTAAAGAATCAATGCCTCTCACAGCTTTGAGGCGAATCAGATTTTCCAAGTTTCGAAGGCTAGTGTGGCCCAATATTTGATGCCATAAGTCTATCTCATCAGCGGACTTGGTAGACAGACATGTCTCTTCAATAGCATAACAGTTGTTTTTAGCACGAACTCCTGTCAATATGCATTTTCCTTTTGAATTGTAGACTTCACACTTGTCTTTGTTGAACTTTACATCAAGTTCATCATCACACAACTGGCTTATACTAATCAGATTTGCACACAACCCTTCCACATGAAGAACATTCTTTAGAGAAGGGAGACCCTTCACACTCAAAGTGCCACAACCAACAATGTTACCCTTTGCACCTCCTCCATAGGTAACTGGTCCCCCAGAGTGTGGTACATAGTCAATGAGACTCTCTTTCACACCAGTCATATGTCTGGAGCATCCGCTGTCAAAGTACCAAGTTTCCTTGTTTCCGGATTTGGTAGCTGTGAGAGCAACATTGCATATAATATCTTCTCGGCGCTTCCATACTCTTTTTACAGTAGACTTCAAAGGGCTATGAGTGTTCGGCTTCTCTTTCCAGATTTTCTTTACACAAGAATTTGTAGCCACAGGGCTTTGAACTTCCTCCCTCCATACCTTTCTGATAGAAGAAACATGATCTTTCTTCAACCAAGATTGTTTGGGAACATGAGATTGAGACCTTTTCAGATCTTCTATTTTCTTGTAGCAATAAGGTCTTATATGTCCAGCCATGCCACAGTAATGACAAATATATCTTTTTACAAAGCTTTTACGAGGCTCAGTAGGACGAAGATCCATTTTTGTCAACTTCACAGACTGAACTGTTTTAGCCTTCATAGACCTGGATCCATCACTCTGGGTCTTTGAACTTTTTAGGTCAAAAGACTTTGACCTATCTGACACGTTGTGTGTTTTGATGAATTTAGAGACGTCAGTCTTGGTCTTTGAAGTAGAAGGAGTAGATTTAGATGTGGAAGCCAGTTTTGTTGTTGATTTTAGAGTGTTTTCTGATTTAGTCTCAACGGACTCAATGATCTTTCTATCCTTTGGTCGAATGAATTTTGGTGGAAACTTTATCGGCTCGGTGTAAACAGTCTCAAGAGTCTCTTTAAAACCCAGTCCATACCTTTTAGGGTTAACACAGCTTATGAGATAGTCAAGTTTGGAAGTTCCAGTGTTCAATTTTTTGAATAAGGAATCTGTTACATCCATTTTGTCTTTTAACTCGTAGAGTTCTTTTGTTTTCATAGCAAAGGCTTCTTCCATTTGAGTCAGTGATTTTCTAAGAAAGTCCTTCTCAGAGTCTTCTTTCTTTACAATCTCTCTCAGTTCATTGACTTCTTTCAAAGCTCTTTCAAGTTCATTTTTAACTATCTTGAACTCTCTTAAGCTAACAGTCTCAGGCTTTGAAGTCAAAACAGTTTTGTAGGAGGAAGAGGTAGAACCAGCAGAAGATACAGAGTTCGAACCTTCTTTAATATTAGATGAGAAGCAGAAAATGTTATCATAAGTAGCAACATCCTCCATTTCTACTTCATACTCACTTTCATACTCATTGTCAAAGGAACCCATGAAAGCATTCACATTCTTTCCATCCTCCCGGACATTATCTCCCTCGTCATCAGAAGAGAACAACGGATTTTCCTCATCAAGGACAAGATAGCTCACATCAACATTGTTCTTTCTATGTAGATTGGGACACTCATTCTTGACATGCCCCATGCCTTTGCATTCAAAACACTTGACTTTGGACATATCTTTACCAGAAGTATTGGGTATGAACTTCCTGAAGTTTGAAGTGCGGTTTCCAGTAGAGCTAGAGAAAGGAGAGTTCGAGCTCCTCATAGGTCTTTGATTCTGAAATTTCTTGAATCTCCTTTTTCTCCTTATGTCTTGACGGATAAGATAATTCACAGTGTCTTGAAGGGCTACGAGTTTATCTGGATTTGGAGAGCTTAGAAGTGCCAAGGCTTCGGACTCATCATCAGATTCTTCAGCATAGTATGCACTCACATCCATGCCAGTAGTAGAGCTCGAAGCTGGAGGAGTAGAAGGAGAGTTCGAACCCACTCTCAGTGCTCTCATAGAATTGTCAAGTGGAGACATGTAGTTGTCATCTTTAAGTTTTTTGTTCAATTCATAGTCCTTGAAAACACACATCAGTTCATTGTAATTCGTAGTATTGGCCAACTTAGTGCTTTCCACTGCAACCACTTTTGGTTCGAAAGAATCGTTCAGAGTCCGCAGAACCTTGGTGCATATGTACGAAGGAGGAATAGGATCTCCTAGTTCATGACATTCACTCACAATGGACATGATTTTGTTGTAGTAGGTGTCCAAGTTCTCATCATCACGCATGTGAAGTTTTTGAAAGGCCGTGTTCAGTCCTCTGATCTTGGACTTTTTGATACTCTCACTCCCTTCACATATATTCTCAAGAGTATCCCAAACTTGTTTAGCAGAAGTTAGATGCTTGATGAGTTGGAACATGTGTATGTCAATGTACTCAGTGATAATGTGTATAGCTCGGTCATTAAAGGTTGCAGCTTCATGTTCTGCCTGAGTCCATGTAGATTCATCTTTAGGGAGGATATCATTGTCAGCATCAGTATATTTAGGTACCTCCCATCCTTTAATTACTGAGCCCCACACTCTTGAGTCAGCTTGTTTAAGTCTCATTCGAGTTTTACTTTTCCAGTAGGAGTAGTTATCAGTGTTGAGAATGACGGGTTTCATAACTGTATATGTTTCCATGATTTCGAACCTCTAGCAAGGATCACACCGAAGTAGCAAGGTGAACCGCTCTGATACCAATTGAAATTGTGTTTGAAGCACTACAGTGTTAAGAACTGCAGTACTTGGTAGACCCGTAGAGTAAATCAGCGTTGGGTCTATGAACTATAAAATACGTCAACACAATAAAGAGGTTCTTGAATGAAATCTTTGTATTCAATACTTCAATCAAACATCTATAAGTCCTTACGAACTTATAGAAAGGTCACACGACCAAAAACAACGTCTATTAGTTCAATGTACTAGCGTCCTATGAACCACAGACTAAACAGATACACTATGAACTCCTTCTAGCGAACTCGTTCTAAGTGAATCACAGTAGAGTGAACCGGAGCTTTCTAGCGAATACTCTCGGATTACAATATTTCTCTCTCTAGGAAATTCCAATTGAAGTGTTAAGTTCTACAAACAATCTAGCGACTATTTATAGACCTCGTAAATGAAACCCTAATGGGCTTCCGGGTTTTACGCTTGATGGGCCGAGCCCAAAGCATCTTCTATGGAATCTCGAATATTCCATCACTGGCTTGTTTTCAGTCCTTTGTCTCTTGCGAGCCTTCGAACTTCAAACGGGGAGTGTGTAGATGTTACTTGATGTTTTACTTCAGCGAGTTCGAATTCCCTTAGCAGGGCCTTCTCACTCTTCGCGCTTCTGGCTTCATAGACCTAGCGGGATGAACTCCAGAGCTATGAACTTCTACAGCACTCCTTTGGTGAATCAGTGAAGAGGGAGTTCGAACCCTTGGCAGCTTCGAACTCCAGGGACTTATCAGCACCAGTGCTTCCAAGACCCACAGTGTAATTTGTACTTGTATATGACTAAGTCTTCCAAGCACTAGCATACTTAGAATTACTCAACCTGTACAAATGACAAAAACACATAAGAATGAAGTTCATTCAAAAACCAAAGTGTGAAGTTCAAGCTAGTTCACAAGAGTCCGAAGACTCTTTATGAACTAGAGCGAACTTACACACTAACAATATAGCATTTAGGAAGACGACAAATGGATTATTGTAATGTTTTTACAGGGATATAGAGTGTGATAATTCAATACCTACTTCTACTTCTACTTCTTAATTATGAGTTCAATATATATTCAACCGATTAATAAATATTTGTAAATGTTTTTATATGTATATAGAGTGTGATATTTCAATACCTACCACTCCACTCCTTGCACTAAACTTTGCATGTTTTTTTAAAATAATTTAATTTAATTTAAACATAAATATAAATTTATTTACATTTCAAGTCAATTTAATTTACTCTATTTGCCTCATTCCATTTATCATATTGAATTGGTATTCATTAAAGCAAAATAATAGTAACTAAAATACTGAATCACATGAGTGAATGAATCTGAAATTAAATAGATTGTTTTTTTTATAAAATTAAATATACATAAATTGTTTTTTATATAAAAATAATTATATACTTTCATTCATTATTATATTTTATATGAAAAATTATGAATTAATATTTTATTATTAACTATATTGTTTATTTAAAATTATTAATTCTATTTTTTTTCAATGAAGTGCTTTGAAAGAACAAAATCAACCTTGCAAATCCCAACACTTCACTTGTCACGGAACATTCCATTCCAACTTGATTATAACTAATATTTTTTATGGATGTGAAGTATTGTAGTACAAATATTTATATAAACACTCGAAACAAAATATTTAAAATCATATGAAACAAGTAGAGTCATAAATGCATGTCTTAATCCAAGCAAATTAAATACATAAATTATCTTATCGATTTGAAGTGGGGAACAAAGTTAAAACAAGTGCTTGCAGTTCTGGATATGGTTTGTTTAGGTAGGTAACAAACTTAATCATGGGTTTTAGGTAATTAAGTTCAGATATTGTTTTATTTTTAAGTAATAATTAAAATTTTAGGGTAGGTAATTAATACTTACGTTACGTGAGAGACGTGTCAGCCGAGGGGACATTAAGAAATACCCATGGGCCTTGACGAGGGAGAGCAGGTGAGCGGTCTTGATTTTATGTTTGGGTTTGAAATTTCGCAGAGGGGAAGGCCCATGTTCTGGTTTATTCAGGCCCATAGAGTTTAGGGCCTGGGCTGATGCAATTGCCCTGCTCTCATGTATATTTAAGCGGCTAGGCCCACGAACATATACTTCGTACTTTTATTTTCGAGATATTCAAGATAATATTACTAATACTCCTATAAAATAAACAAATATATCATCTTATTACAAATTTTGTTACTATTATTTATTTATTTAACTCTAATTACAACTCCTTTTTAATTTTAAACTTTGAATTGATATTTTTGCTCTTACATTTTTGCATTGGCACGAAGAAGGGTTCACTGACTCTAACACCAAAACTATTAAATTTTGACATGTTGGCATCTTTAGAGGTTGCACCTCTGGAGTCAACCTAAGGAATTGCTTCATATCAAGCACCATAGTTGAGCTTCGACAATGACACTCGATTCAAATTACAATTTTGACACAATTTTTTAATCAACATAATTACATTTTTTTTTAATTTATGTATAATCCACTAATTAACATGTGAATATATTAAAAAAAAAACTAAAAAGAGTAACAATTTGACATTATCTCTTTCACAAAACAAACAAAACAAAAGGGAAAATTGAAAGAAATAATAATAATGGATTTGCTGTATTTTCCTACATTATCAACATACCATAATATCTAGACAAAAGACAAAATAGAACAACCAGTTATCCAAGTTATTTCATACTCTATCAACTTACACATTGTCTCTTTGTGTTGTTTTCTCTCCATTTAATCAAATACCCCAAAAATTAATGAAACCCGTGAAAATTAACAAAAAATATTGCAAAATAAATAACACCTAATTAGATAATTTGATTAGTATTTGGATCAATTTTCCCTAATACTATAATATACTTAAGTATATATTTTCCATTACAAACATTGTTTCCCAACGTTATTATTCAATCTTCATAATGAACTCGATATTAAATATTTATTTACCGAGTAATAACAAAGAGTTATTGATCACAAAATTTTCAAAGTTGTTCGATATCAAAATTGTCGGAACCTTCTTAGAAGGATCCTAGTAATCCTATTAGGTTACCGAATTCATTCGATGAGAATCTTTCACTAGATTTACTAGAGTCGTAGGCCGCGTTGGATCATGAGTTCTTGGTGCCTTTTGATTAGTGTGTGTTTTGCATGCGCATCTTCTAATTAACATTCCACTATCAACGATTCTTAATTGCCCATTTGCCCTAAATGAAAATCACCCCTTTCTTTCCTTTCGGTGGTGTATAACATTGTTTTTTCACTAACCAACAACCACAAAATTTGTACTTATACATAAAAAAGGATTTTTTTTCACTTTGAAATTAATTGCTATTGTGGAATAATCGTGTTCATTTAAATATCTTTAATGTGTGAACTCTCTCAAATACTCATAATTTTTTTTAACCAGTGAGCACGATAAAGAACTTCATGACGATTTTTATCTTCAATTTATCGCGAAAAAAAAAATTAAAAGTAGAATCAACAATAGTCTCTGATTTGAAAACAAAAAAGTACAATTCATTAAACAAAATCGTGTCAAAAGTTCATGTAGCATAAAAAAAAAATAAGCCTAAGATCTTGGTAGAAAAACGTTTTGTAGGCTAGTAATTAAGTAAGATCCATGATACAATTTAGGTGTAATGTAAGGTACAAAGCAAAGGGCTAATGCACATGCCGACATGGTTTGTTTTTTTCCCTTCAAAATCCCAAAAGGAAATCAAAACAAAAAGTAAATAATACAACAAATAATAATAATAAATAAATAAATACATAAATAAATATGCAAAAATCACAATTTGTTCGTTGCTTCAATTCTCAGCTCTCTCACGGACGGACGTCTTCATCTTCTCCCAGTCATATTTTTTCTCTTTGAAAGGAACACGTTCAAAGTGTTCGATGAAATGCCTGAATGAACGATGCTCTATCTCACCACCACAATTGCCCGCATTCCAAACTCCCACGGCCATCCCTCCTCGCGCATGAACTACGGCCCTCTTATCCGCTCTCTGAATCTCGAATCCAGCCCCCAAATAAGGGGTAAAAATTGCAGGAAAACCGCTGCGTTATTGAGTCGGCGTTTCGGTTCAAAAGGGCCGAGGAGAGGTAGAAATCTGGATAATAGTACTTCGCGTTGCTGGTGTGTGCCGAGCGGAGGGGAAGTGGGGGACGTGGAGCTGGAGGCGGAGATAATGGATTTCATGTCCAAATCGGAGAAACCGGCGATGTTTCCGACGAAGGAGGAGTTGATTGGAGCTGGGAGGATTGATTTGGTGGAGGCTATAAAGAATAGAGGCGGTTGGTTTTCGCTTGGCTGGGAAGAGGATGGGAGTGTGGGAGATGAAGATAATGTCGAGGGTGAAGCGATTGAGGAGTTTCAGAGGAGAGTCGAGGGTTGTAAAGAGAGCGCGTCTTTGAGAGCCGACTCGTTTTCTGGGGATGAAAATGAAGATAGATTTCCTTCTGAGATTTCTGTGAATTTCAATTCTATGCATTTGTCTGCTTTGGTTTCTTTGGGTGGATCACTGTGAGTATTTATTTATTTTTTCTGAGAATTTTGGATACTTAATGGGAACTCATTTTTTTGGAATTATCAATTAATTTATTTTTTTTGGCTTAGAGAAATTGGTGGGGACGAAGCTTCAGGGATTGAAGGTATATTGAGTAGATTGGAGAAGCAGAGGAATAACGATTTCGGGCTCAACTTAAGTAAAGAGCACAGGCAGATCGATACCTCTGTAGGCATTGGTATGTTTAGTTATTCTAACAATGTTCTGTATGAAGATTTCATTTAGATTTTTTTTTTCCCGAAATTGTAAGTTATGTAACGGATCACATTTTGGTTTACAAGCCTGGTAATAGACCCAACCTCTGAAAAATAAAGGGTTAATGAACACAAATTTTAATACTTCCACCAAGCATATGTTGGATATATCGAATTGTGATTCTTTGTTCATGGATAATGACTTATTCGTTCTCATTAATTTCATCCTGTGTACTACTTTATTCTGAGTTTGGGATTCGGTGCGTTTAAAATTGTAATAGAGGGAATTGACCTTGAAGAAAACGGCAGAATCACTCCTAATTTCAACCAGAACGGCGCATTGAATACCTCTGGTGGCAACAGTAGCCAACATAAAGAACCGGAAACGTGGAGAACTTGGAGTAATCATCGAGCAGGGTCCAAACATACAGAGTTCGAAGGTGCTTAACTTTTTATTTGATGTGTGTGTATGTGCACGAGTTCCCATTTTATCATTGTTTTGAACTGTTTGAAATGAGCAGCTGCCGAGATTTCTTTCAGCAACGACCGATCAGAAACTGATAAAGAAAGTTATACCGATGTGGTATTTTTAAGCACTGAAGAACACGCAGAAGATGTGTTCAAATACGAACACACCAATCCCAATCAAATACGAACTCGTCTCCAGCATCTAGAATGTGAGCTCAATACGGCTCTTCATTCATTGAGATCTAAAAGGGAGGAAATCATTTCAGATGAGGTACACAGCTCGTTATCTGTTATTGTTTTTTCTTCTTATAAATGCTTGTGAGTATCAGTCCATCTACCTTAATCGAAGGACACGAAAAAAAATATATTCATCTCAAGTGAAATTATATTTGTCCTCCCTATGTTTAGTTCTAAAGGGGTTTGTTTGAATTTATTTTTGGAATCGGACTTAGAAAATGGATTTATGTATTAATGTATGAATGTTCTGATTGTAGGAGTATTATTTAGTTTGAGGCAGTGTTTGGGATTCAGGATTGGGGTATTTACTCATTTAATATTTTATAGTATTTGATGTTTGGTGGATAAATATGTCTTCCATTTTAAGAAAGTAATTTCAGTTGATATGGATAATCTAGGATATGCCTTCCACCCCTACTCAGAAGATTAATAATGCCTCACATTGGGGAGCATTTCCTGGGACCAAATCATAGATCAAACATAGGACTGCCCATCATATCCTTGGATATCATGAACCAAGTGTACCCTAATTGGACAAAACTAAGAATAGTGTTGATGAGATTTAACCTGAATTTACTGGGGAAAAGATGGACAGTTTTTTTGCACATATAGATTTATTTTATTTTGAGAGGTTCTCATTGAACAAGTTCTTTGCTAGGTGACTGGTAGTGATTTGCGGAAGCTTTCGGATGCATGTGAGTTCCAAGAGAATGAATTCATGAGCGCAAAGGAGAGATTGAGATCAATAAGAGCCAAGCTGGCTGTATTAGAGGGGAAAATGGCTTTGGCAATAATGTACGCAACATTTAACTACTAATACATTGATGGTTATTTTTTCGGTTTTACTAAACTCTTTCATTATTTCAATCTCCTACGGTATTTCTTACAATTTTACAGTGATGCGCAAAAGATTATAGAATTGAAGCAAAAGCGGATTGATGGGGCCAGTAGAGCCTTGCATCTTCTGAGGACCACATGCATAGTGTGGCCTAATTCGGCTTCGGAGGTTCTATTAACTGGATCTTTTGATGGATGGACATCTCAGGTTAAGAATCTCTCTTTAAATGTTGCAAGTTTCATTGGGCTCATATTTCCTCTTAGTATGTCCAATGAAGGGAAAAATGAAAAGAAAAAAAAAATCTTGTTGGGTACTAATTCTTTATCCTTTTGATTCGATTGTTTTTTTTTTTGTTATTGTATTTTTTGGTTTTAAGTTGGAGTGTGAGGTCTAGTGAAGTGCAAACAAACGACAAGGCCTTGTAAAAAGTCTACATTCAAAATTACAAAAAAAAAAACAAACAAACAGAGTTTTGATTTTCGATTTAGTTTAAAAAAAAAAGTGACTAACTGAAATGATTTTACAACCTAAATGAATTTTGCTTAGGAAGAGTATATGTAGGACAAACTAAGATCTTAGGGTATATTTTGTAACTAGGTCAGACCTCAAGGGCACTTCTAGTAAATGATCAGTGATTGTAGTTTTGAAAGATAAATGGTTTTTTTTGTAGAGATTGGATAAGAAAAAAATCCGAAACCTGTAAGGAGGGCTTTGTTACAGATGCTTTAGATTTATCGTTTTCAGATTGATAATTTTTGCATTTTTATGAATTCCAGAGGAAGATGGATAAATCAAGGGCAGGCATCTTTTCATTAAGCTTAAAGCTGTATCCTGGCAGATACGAGGTTTGGTTAATTATTAATAGACATGTATTTGTTTAGTGTTCATGATTGGCACCATCTGATTTTAAGGGCTATTATTGCAGATAAAGTTCATTGTTGATGGCGTATGGAAAGTTGACCCTCTGCGCCCGATCGTGAATAACAATGGATATGAAAATAACCTTCTGATCATATAAAAGAAAACCTTGTGCCACGATGTGTTGTTAGCAGAATTAATGAGATGTAGGTGAATTAGTTTCGATTCTTTTAACAGTTTTAGGACGAGGGAGGGGTATTGCTAAAATCTGTCGTTGCTGTATGGTTTGTAAATTGGCAATGTACAAGTGTCAAAAACACCAACTGTAGAACAACAAAATTGTTGATTATGATGTATCATTTCTCTATATTGTATTTTGCTCATTTAGAAAAACATTTTTTTTTTTAAAAAGTATTCATCTATTGTGGGTTAATTACAAAAAGCACCACATGTTTGACCTAATTACCAAACAAACAAAAAAACATTCTAAACTACAAAAATAGTAAAACAGTCCATTGCAATAAACCACACAATGACGCAAACGCATATGACATAACAAACTCGATAGGTATGTATAACACTGACAAACTGTGCTCACACAGATGATCGATTTCCTTCATCTCATTACGGACTCCGGATCATTATAAGTTCTCAGAACGGATGAAAATACGTACACTCTAGAGACAGCACGTTGCTCATCAAGTTTACAGCCTAAGCTCACCACCCAAGGGGCAGTTTGGTCATTTGTATCTCCCAAGTCAGGCTGACCGTGTTCTCCCCCCAAACCCATGCCAATAGTGCTCCGTTCTCTGCCCAATCACATTGAACTAATTTACGATCATGCACGTGTTATAAGTAGATTTTTCGTTTCATCAATATCAAAATCAGAATTCGACGATTTTTACACGTGTTGCATTTATGAAAAAAAAAAACAAAAAAAATGGCCGCTGATAGTTTCGTGAAGATTGTTTGATTATGTTTTGTAATCAAAATAAGCTCTTGCATTTTCCAAAAAAAAAAACACATCCAAGCCCATGTACTTTCTCTTATTTCAAGTTGTACCCTCTTAATAAGTGTGGGGCCCCCTCCTTTACCCAAAGAACAAGTGGCTCGCATACGACTTTTTGATGCACATCAAAAAAAAAATTTTTTGATAAGGAGGAGAGACGAGAAATTCCACCCCACCCGATCGGGTAAGATGTAAATCGAGGGATGTGCCCGAGTAGCAGACACCTGTGCGAGAGAGCCAACAAGTCGAACCTCGATCGGATAGGATGTAAATCGAGGGATGTGCCCGAGTAGCAGACACCTGTGCGAGAGAGCCAACAGGTCGAACCCCAGGACAAACCTTCATAATATTTCAATGAAAATTTGCCTCACCCGAGGTTCGAACCCTGCGTCGCCGGGGAATTTCACCCACATCATCACAGGTCTTACCACTCGGCTATGCCCCTGGGAACGATGCACATCAAAAAATTAGTCAACAAATTTGCAATGAGGGTTAGAAGTGTTTCAGAATGCGACTTCCTATTTTTATGCTGCAAGAAATTTCCTTTTATTCGTATCTATTTTACTTATTTTATTACTTCTCTTACATATGCATAGTACTCTCCCTTATTTCAAAAAAAGATATTCATTTTATTTGTAAATAACAAAAGAACTTGATCAATTGTCTCTGAGACATAATAAGTAAGGAGTACTTTTTTAGGCAAAAGATTTTAGGGCTCGTTGGAACTTCCGATCATAAAGAACTGAAGTCGAAGAGCAAAAGCTAGCTTTTACACTATGGCCATAGACGAAGAATCGAACGTCCAAAGTCCATGGATTTGAATTGAAGACTAATTCAACTAAAAAATCAAAATGCGATCTTTATTGAATCGAAGAAAAACACTTCATTTACACCAAAAATGGGATAAAAACTAGAATTATTTTAGAAAAAGGGTACTTGAATTTATGTATTTAGATTTTTTACCCCATAAAATTTACTTTTACTACCATGTAATTACAATAAAAACACATTATTAAAATGTTAATTACTATTTTACCCTTATATTTAATTTACTTTTTATTAGTATTATTAAATGTTAATTTGAGTAAATTATCTTAAATTATAATTAAGAAAAACTAATAACTTAAATTATATACAAACTTATAAAATTACACTTCTAACAAAATTACCCTAAAAACAATCGATTTATAAGAGAATAGTTTTTCATAAAATAAAGGCTCAAAACGAGTTATATAAAATGCATGGTATTAATATTTATTTTAGTTATAAAATTTGTAATTACATACACGGAGTATATAGATAGTGTTTTAAAATGTGCACGGTGTGTTCAATTTTGCAACATAATTAAATTAAATAATTTGGAAAAAAAACATGTTTGGGATAGTTCATCTGACATAATAAGTGGTGTGGTCCGCATTGTGAATCCCCATGAGAGTGACCGTACATGCGTAGCATGTGATCAAACAAGCCCAGATTTCTTGGGGAAGAAATTAAATAACGGTATATTCTAAAATGTCGAATAATGAAAGGGTGATTTTATTTGCACCCCTAAAAACTCTAAATACACCAATTAATTTATATTTACAATTATTCAATTTGCTTAAAAGATTAATATATCCTTATTAAGATAATTAACAATACTAGTAATACATATAATACACCCCACATCCCATTGCCCTCACGCGACCACACCACTTTAGAGTTTTTTTTCCAATCTTCTTCTTCTGCGCTTTTTTTTTACTGGTTTTCATCTTCACATAAAAGCACCATGTTTTTTTTATAATATGAATAAAAAATATTTTTATAGAAATTAATAATGTAAGCTTCATATAATTTTATATATATATATATATATATATATATATATATATATATATATATATATATATATATATTTTATTTTGTTGTCAGAAGGTGGAATTAATAATATATCTTATTAGATAACACAGACACTCAAATTATCAATGTATATTAAGTAGTAGGAGTAGTAGTAATTAATGACAAGAGCTCGTCTCGTCGCACAAGCAATTGTCGGAATAAGTGAAGTTCTCCAGCCTAGGCAGCGTGCATATGCTCTCCGTTATCGACCCCGATTGCTTGTTGTGGGCCACGTTCAGTCTGCTCGGGCAGACTCACGTCGAAAACGGTCAGCAGCCCGATCTCGTCGGGCAGTTACGCCCCCAATCCTGCGTTCATGAGTATGATCTCGTTGAGCGTCCCCGCCATCCTTCCGATCCCCGGGGGCAGGCACCAAGACGGACACCATGGAGTTCCCGAGATTCTTCGGGAGGGTGAGCCGAAAGTACGCTGTTGTTGTTGACGAAGAAGTCATTGTCCATTTAATGTAATTGGATTCATACAAAGTTTCGGTTATAATCCTAAGGCACTATAATGTGATTAAGGAGGTGCGGAGTGCACGATCATGTAAAAGTGATAAAGGATTATGTGTTGGATAAGTGATAGTATATATGCTGAAATTAATACTTGATGTTAGTATATATATGATGTTAATTTCGTGGTTGCATGTTTAGATATGCTAATCACGTAATTGCATGCATGGAAAATATTTGAATTATTTTCCAAAAGGTGTGACCATTATGAAATGGTGCAACTCTTCCCAAAGGGTGCAGCCCTTCATGAAAGGGCATTTTCACTATCCAAAGGGGTGTTTCAACACCTATATAAGGGTGTTGAAAATCAGATTCTAAGAACCACGAAATTAAGAGCTTTGTGTTAACGAAGTATAGCGAATAAACATTCTATTGTATACTTGTTTCTACGCCAAAGAACAAGTGCGGTATTGTCTTATCCTAGAAGAAGTTTCGTGATACCTTGGCTGTTATAGGGTCGAAATATTCTTTAAGGAAAACGTGTAAACGTGATTCAATATTTTCCAAAGCCTCCACATTCAGAAACACACAAAAGAAACAACAATCTTAAAGAATATTTACTATTCTGAACGATGGAGTCGGTTCGTGAGATGAACAGCAAATTCGGAAAATTGGAGAAGTTCGAAGGCGTAGACTTTCGAAGGTGGCAAAAGAAGATGCATTTCTTGCTAACAACGTTGAAGGTGGTGTACGTTCTAAGTACTCCACAACCAGAAGCAGCAGACAACGAATCGCCGGAGGAAACTCGGAAACGCTGCAAATGGGAAAATGACGACTATATATGTCGTGGGCATATATTAAACGGTATGTCTGACTCTCTCTTCGATATCTATCAAAATGTGGAGTCTGCTAAGGCCCTTTGGGATAGCCTTGAATCCAAGTACATTGACGAGGACGCTTCTAGTAAGAAGTTCCTAGTTGGTAATTTTATGAATTACAAGATGTGCGACGGAAGGCCGGTAATGGAGCAATATAATGAATTGCTCCGGATATTGGGTCAATTTACCCAACATAATATGAAGATGGACGAGTCCATCTCGGTGTCTAGTATTATAGACAAATTACCGCCGTCGTGGAAAGACTTCAAACACACCTTGAAACATAAAAAGGAAGAGTTGTCTTTAGTACAACTCGGTAGTCACTTGCGCATAGAGGAATCTCTAAGGGCGCAAGAGGGTGAAAAACCCAAGGACAAGGAACCGATAAGGTCTGCAACTATCAATATGATGGAAGCAGGGGAGAGTTCGTATAAGAACCGAGGGACAAAGCGTCCCTACAACAACAACAACGGCAACAATGCTGGGAGTAAGAAGCCTAAGGGCGCTTGCTGGATATGCGGAAAAACGGGTCACTTTAAAAGTGATTGTCGTGCGAACAAGAATAAAAAGGGAACGATGAATAATCGCTCGGGACAAAGGTCTAATAACCAGGGTCCGGACACCAATCAAGGATGATTCGGTGGCATGGTGGATTGACTCGGGTGCTACTAAGCATGTTTGCAAGGATCGTCATTGGTTTCAAAAGTATGAACCAGTTGTAGATGGATCAGTGCTTTACATGGGAAACGAGTCAACAGCCCCTATTCTTGGTCGCGGCGAAGTGTTGTTGGAATTCAGTTCCGGAAAGTCCTTAGTATTATTAGATGTATTACATGTACCTGGAATAAGGAAAAATCTTGTATCCGGTAGTGTTTTATCCAAGTATGGATATAAACAAGTATACGAATCTAATAAATATGTATTGACTAAGAATGGTGTATTTGTCGGTTTTGGATACCAATGTAACGGGATGTTTATGCTTAATATTATGAATAAAGTTGATGATTCTGTTCTTATGGTTTCTTCTAAAGTGAATGATTCATTATTGTGGCATGCTAGACTAGGACATGTTCATTATAAGCGCATGATTGATATGTCCAAACTTGAATTAATTCCTGCTATGAACATAGAAGAAGATAAGTGTAATACATGCATGCTAACTAAAATCGTTAGGCAGCCTTTTAAAGATGTTCAACGTGAATCTTGTATGCTTGAACTTGTGCATAGCGACTTATGTGATTTCCATGCTACACCTTCTTTGGGGAATAAGAAATACTTAGTAACTTTCATAGATGATTATTCTAGATTTTGCTATGTATTTCTGCTAAGTACTAAAGATGAAGCGCTAGAAAAGTTTAAAGTATTTAAAACTGAAGTTGAACTACAACAAGAGTGCATGATTAAAAAGTTGAGAACCGATAGGGGTGGTGAATATTACGATCCTGTTTTATTTGAATCGTGTGGTATTATACATGAAATTACTGCTCCTTATACTCCTCAACAAAACGGTATATCCGAAAGGAAAAACCGGGTACTAAAGGAAATGGTGAATTCCATGTTGTCTTATTCGGGTCTGAATAATGGATTTTGGGGAGAAGCCGTGTTAACGGCTTGCTATTTGTTAAATAGGGTTCCTAACAAAAGGAACAAAGTTACCCCCTACGAACTTTGGTACAAAAAGAAGCCGAACCTTAATTATCTTAAGGTTTGGGGCTGTCGGGCTGTCGTAAGACTACCGGATCCCAAAAGGAAAACTTTGGGAGAAAGAGGCATTGATTGCATCTTTGTTGGATATGCTGTGCATTCCAAGGCATATCGATTCTACGTGATTGAGCCGAATGATTCAGTAGCGATTCATTCTATCATAGAATCGAGGGACGCCATATTTGATGAAACTAGATTTTTATCAATGGTTAGGACCAAGGATCTGGTGCCTAAGGTGGCTGAAAGCAAAGAATTAACTTTGCCCGAGCCTGAGTCGCTTGAACCTCGTCGAGGCACGAGGATAAGGACTAAGAAATCGTTCGGTCCTGATTTCCAGACCTTTCTGGTTGAAGGATCAAGGGACGAAGTTGGATTTCAATACTCGTATAGTTATCATGTTGATGATGAGCCTAAAACATACGAGGAAGTCTTGAAATCGCAAGATGTTGCATTTTGGAAAGAAGCCATCAATGATGAGATGGATTCCATTATGGGAAACAACACTTGGGTGCTTGCTGATTTACCTAACGGTTGTAAACCATTAGGATGCAAGTGGATCTTTAAGAAAAAGATGAAAGTCGATGGTTCAATTGACAAGTATAAAGCCCGATTAGTCATTCAAGGCTTTAGGCAAAAGGAAGGTATTGATTACTTCGATACCTATGCTCCTGTTGCGCGAATAACTACGATTAGATTATTGATAGCCTTGGCTGCAATACATAATCTAGTGATCCATCAAATGGATGTAAAAACAGCATTCCTTAACGGTGAGTTAGAGGAGGAAATTTACATGAAACAACCCGAAGGGTTCGTTATGCCTGGTAATGAGCATAAGGTATGTAAACTTGTTAAATCCTTGTATGGATTAAAACAAGCACCTAAGCAGTGGCATCAGAAATTTGATGAAATAATTTTATCGAATGGTTTTAAGTTAAACCAATCGGATAAATGTGTGTATAGCAAATTCGATGACTTTGGTAAAGGAGTCATTATTTGTCTATATGTTGATGATATGCTTATCTTTGGTACTGATCAAAGACAAGTGGATTTGACTAAGTCATTTTTATCATCAAACTTCGATATGAAGGATATGGGGGAGGCAGATGTGATTTTGGGAATTAAAATCATTCGTGAAAACAATGCCATTACTTTAACTCAATCTCATTACATTGAGAAAGTGTTAAAGAAATTTCATTGTGATGACTATTCTACTGTCAGTACTCCATATGATTCGAGTGTAAAACTCATGCCCAATACGGGTGTTGCTGTGTCCCAGTTGGAATACTCCAAGGTAATTGGGTGCCTTATGTATGCTATGACTAGCACAAGGCCGGACATTGCATTTGCGGTAGGCAAATTAAGTAGATACACAAGTAATCCTAGCACGCATCATTGGCAGGCTGTTAGGCGTGTATTAAAATACTTAAAGGGAACCAAAGACTTTGGTTTGACATATGTCGGATATCCTTCGGTGTTAGAAGGGTATTCTGATGCGAGTTGGATAACCAATATAGAGGATCATTCCTCTACTTCTGGTTGGGTTTTCTTACTCGGAGGCGGTGCTATAAGTTGGGCTTCAAAGAAGCAAACTTGTATTACGAGTTCTACTATGGAATCGGAATTTATAGCACTTGCGGCAGCTGGTAAAGAAGCTGAATGGTTAAGGAATTTGGTTTATGAAATTCCTTTGTGGCCAAAGCCTATTTCGGCGTTTTCAATTCATTGTGACAGTGCAGCCACTTTGGCTAAGGCATATAGTCATGTTTATAATGGCAAGTCAAGACACTTGGGCGTTAGACATAGCGCGATCCGTGAGCTGATCACTCAAGGAGTAATCTCTATTGATTTTGTGAGATCACAACATAATCTTGCTGATCATTTGACCAAGGGATTAGCAAAAGACTTGGTAGTAAAGTCGGTGATTGGGATGGGTCTGAAGCCTCTTTGAATCTTCAAATATGGGATACCAAATTCATTTCTAATTGTATTAGAACCAGAATTCAATTGGGAAGCTTATATTTGAGATTGAAACACATGGAAATTATCCCAAAGGTATGTGTTTGAACCTGCATGTTAAGGTTGAAGTTAATTCTTAATGAATCATTTGATAAAGTGCATTTTGCAGGTGCACGAAGAAATGATTCACCTATATGAGTGGGAAGTGTGGCAGCTTCAAGAGTCGTGGCTAAGCTCTATATACACTCAAGAATGGATAGGATACAAGGCCTAATTTTGTATCGGAAATCATTATAGAATGTATTTGGAATTATGTGTGTAGTATCTTTTATGTATTCAGATGGGTTGAAGAGTTCAATCTTTTAAGACACTCTGATTCTCGAATATATAAGTTGTATATAACACTAAGTTGAAAATTCAATCTTCAAGACATTTTCATTTTATGCATAATTCTGGCTGTTATTGTTAAAATAAGTGATTCAAGGATTACACTTAAATGGGGGAGGAATGTTGATGATTTAAGTGAAATCATTGTCCATTTAATGTAATTGGATTCATACAAAGTTTCGGTTATAATCCTAAGGCACTATAATGTGATTAAGGAGGTGCGGAGTGCACGATCATGTAAAAGTGATAAAGGATTATGTGTTGGATAAGTGATAGTATATATGCTGAAATTAATACTTGATGTTAGTATATATATGATGTTAATTTCGTGGTTGCATGTTTAGATATGCTAATCACGTAATTGCATGCATGGAAAATATTTGAATTATTTTCCAAAAGGTGTGACCATTATGAAATGGTGCAACTCTTCCCAAAGGGTGCAGCCCTTCATGAAAGGGCATTTTCACTATCCAAAGGGGTGTTTCAACACCTATATAAGGGTGTTGAAAATCAGATTCTAAGAACCACGAAATTAAGAGCTTTGTGTTAACGAAGTATAGCGAATAAACATTCTATTGTATACTTGTTTCTACGCCAAAGAACAAGTGCGGTATTGTCTTATCCTAGAAGAAGTTTCGTGATACCTTGGCTGTTATAGGGTCGAAATATTCTTTAAGTAAAACGTGTAAACGTGATTCAATATTTTCCAAAGCCTCCACATTCAGAAACACACAAAAGAAACAACAAGCTTCAGGTCAAAGAGGCTCGGAGGGACGCTGCAGGAGAACCGGTTGAACCTGATGTCCATATCATTTTACAATTACATATAATATGTTTTTTTATAAGGTCATTATAGGAATATTAAAGTGGTGTATTAAGTAAATATAATAAAATAAATATAATATTGAAAGGTGTATTTAGTAGATTGGTGTACTTAAAGCTTTTTGGGGTGCAAATAAAATCACCCATAATGAAAATACATTTTTTTAACCATCAATTATTATTTTATTAATTAACTTTATATTATATATTTTAATTAAAAAAACTTTTAAATTAAACCGGAAAGGAGAGGTGCCACTACCAAAAGTAAAGGCCCAAATTGTAATCTCCGAGTAAATCGGGGCCCATTGAAGTCGAGTACATTAACAATCTTATCTACACAAAAACTGTATCGAAAGGGAAAGGTGGGCCTAGGCCCAGCTCTATTCTTCTGAAAGCACCACAGGCCGGCCGCCACGTTACAGGCCCACACCATTAATAGGCCTCAAATGGGCCCATGTACGCTTCTGCATGGATGTGTATATGCCATGTTTGACGGAGAGCTGCTTTTAGGAAGCACCTAGCTAGTGATTGCCGATCGGGATGGACACGTGGCGAAGATCCCTTTCACCATCTTTATAAGAATTTTTTAATTGAAGTGGTGTCGTTGAATTGACGTGATTAATTAGTGATTAATTAATTGTTTATTTCGTTATTAAAATTTATTTTAATCTTTAGGTGATAAATATTTTAATTTGTTTATTTTGTAAGTAAAGCTGTTAGGATCGTACGCTGATTTTTTTTTTCTCAATTTTTTAATTATACCTTCAACAAGCATTAGACTCTAAACAGTTGTCTTTTTGAGGTGTCTGACACACCCCTAAAAAAAAAAATTATTCTAACTTTTTCATTTTAATATACAATTTTATTTTACTTTACTCACGTACTTTTTAAACTTTACTTACGACTACTTTACTTTTCACTTTTAAAATATATTTTTACCTTTTACTTTTCAATTAAAAAATACAAAAATAACAATTTTCTTAAACTCCGTTTCCAGAAAAGTATGACATCTATTAATGGCCGAAAGAAGTATATATTTAAATTTAGTACGCATGCATTTTCTATCAAAAATGAGCATCAAACACAAATACTACAATTTTAAGTTTTGATTAAATTTCTATCTTATCAAAAATAAAAATTAACGTAAATGTATTGAAGATAAGCGTACTTGAACAGACATTTAATAGTCACAACTTATAATTTATGTTAAAAAGCATAAATTAAGTTTTTTTTCTTATTAATTTTTGTTGTAAAATTTAATGTCAATGATATGAGAACTGTCTAATTTGAAACAACAAATAATAAGATGCATTAAAAGACAAAAAAATAATAATTTTACTTTAGTAATAAAACATAATTACACTCTCTTTTTCATAATAATAAGAGTACGTTTTTTGTAAATAGAAAGGACATGTTATTTGGTGATTATACAGTATACCTATATTTGGTTAGATTTTGTGGTTGATAGTAGTTGATACTTACACACCAAATACTCCTTATAACATGCACTACTATAGTATACTAATATTAAACATCAAGTATATGAATCATAATATAAAATTTTGGGAATATATTTATGACATCCGGGTTTGCACACACGATTTATTGTGCAACCGATGGAAAAAGACCAACATATAATATTTTGGAACACTTATAAATATGTTGGACAATATACCGTTATGGTACTCTATTTCAATAGTTTTAAAATGAAATATTTAAGAAAAAAGGTAGTTTGGTTTATTAATTTACATTTCAAACCTCATAAATTATACAAGGATAATTTGTTTTTGTTTTTTTATTATTTAGGATATTATTAATTTTATACTTATAAAAAAAGTAAAATAATTACTATAATACCCTTAACGGTTAATAAATAACCACCCATCTATGTTTAAATAAAAATAATATTTTTGGAAATTTAGTCATATTTATAATTAAGAAAAACTAATATATTAAATTATAATTAATTATTTAAATTTACCCTCTTTCAAAAATCACCCTTTTAAAATAGTTCATTATACGATATATTAAGTTGTTGAAAGAATGTTTTTTGTCAATTTGGTTGCATGCTCACAAGACAAGAAACTTGAGAATTGATTTCAAAGTGAGTAACCTATAACTAAATTATTAAAAAATTATGAGTACATTTTTTACTTTTGAAATTTGATTATATTTACATCACTCCAACAATAAAAAAATGTTATCTCTTAGAATGTTTTTTTATACCAGAAACAATAAATATATTGTACTTGTGTACAGTATAATATATTATTTTTAATTAGAAAAAAAAAAGGTAAAAACATTAATGAATAAAAGTGAGAAAAAAAAACTAGTTTGATTGATTAGTAGATCGTTCATGCAACTAAACTATGTATATAATCTTATATGATATTAGTAATACAACAACAAAGCTGAATAAAAAACAACAACACTTGCAACTCATTTCAACCATAATTATTCCCCTTGATCCTGAATCGGAGCCCCCGTATTGCCAAATTCCATCTCCAGATTATCGAGGAAATCGTCTTGGATCTTCCGGAACATCGGCGATTCGAGGAAACCATTCCTCATATATTCATTGTCTTCGTCTGGCGAAAAACAAGGAGCTTCGTGCCCGACAATGTACATAGAGTTTTCTTCCTCATCCAGTAGCAATGAATAAGCTCCAAAAGAGTTATCACAACAACGTGGGCTTTCCGAATCGAACACATCGCTCAAAGTGTCTTCTTGTCTCTGCTCGACAACTACATTCATCGCGTCCAAAACTGGCTCCACGAGTTGCGGTTCGATTATAGGGACACTACCGACGATTATCCCACTGGCATTTGGCTCGACATGCTCGTTCTCTTTGTGAGCCAATTTCTCGGTCAGAAGATTCACCTGCGAATAAAGCAGGTAAATAGCTTATAAGCTGTTATGTCTTATTTGAGAGATGCTAACTCTTGCTTACCTCGTTTCTGATGCTCTCGTTCTCTCTGATGAGACTGTGGTAACCGGCTGCAAGGTGATTGTAGCTATCTTTCAACTTGTTGTACTCCCCCTCGAGGATCCTGTGCTTGTACCGCGCCTTTCTGTTCTGGAACCAGATCGCAACTTGCTTTTGATCCATCTTGAGCTCCCTAGCTAGCTGGAACTTTCTCTCGGGCTCCAGCCTGCTGTCGGACTCGAAGCTTTTCTCGAGACACCGGACTTGATTGGGGGATAGCCGCCGTCTTTTCACTGACTGTTCGTAGCAGTCCGTGTTTTCACGATCCTGTTCCAGGTTCACCACAGCTGCAGGGGCTGCTGCTGGAACAGAGCATTCAAAACAGAGTATTATTGAATTACAAAACTTAGTATTACAGAATTACCCTTGTGGGTTGTAATTCAAAAAACAGAGGATTCAAAACAGAGTAATATAGAATTACTACACCTGGGGTTTGTAATTCAAAAAACAGAGCACAATTCCAAAACATAGTAGTATTACATGATTACCCTTGTGGTTTGTAATTCAAAAACACAGAGCACAATTCCAAAACAGAGTATTGGAGAATTACCCTTGTAGTTTGTAATTCAAAACACAGCACAATTGAACAACATAATTAAGGTTTGTGATTCATAACAAGAATTACGGAATTACACTCGTGATTTGCAATTAGAAAAGTGCACAAATTCTTCATATAAACTTGAAATTAAAAAGGCATGAAAACAGAGCAGCACACAAAAAAAAAACAGAGTACCATGAAAATCAGGGTAAGAATCTGGAACCCAGGTGTTAGAATCGAAGGAAATTTCAGAGCAGCGAGGAGTCGTCATATTCGCCGTGTGAGAACCGCCGCCGTAGAAGCTGCCACCGTCCATAGATTTTGGATTCTTGAAAAAGAACGAAAAAAAAGGAAATAAAAAAGACAGAAAAAAGGGTGATCAAATTCAAGGCTTGTGGCGGAAGAAGGTGGTGGTGATGAGCTTAATGTTGATGTGGGAGGTGTGGGAGTAACGATGGCTGAAACCCATCGCTCAGCGGAAGAGAGAGAAAGTGGGGTGGTCTGTAGAGAGAGAAAGGTGGAGGAGATTGTTGTTTGTGAAGAAGATGAAGATGGTGAACTTGTTTGCTTTGCTTGATGGGGTATAAGTACCGACTACTGTGCTGTTGTGTTACTTATTGGCCTGGAACATGTGGACATCAAATTACGATATTGTCCCTCTCTTCTTTGCAATAAAAATAAAAATAAAAATATTTTTATTTTAAATTATCTCTTTATTTGTTGATTAACATTTTAAATTTAATTTATACTTTTAATATTTTATTTTTATAAAACATTTTTATCTCCTCATTTCTGTATAAAAAAATATACTCTATCCCATAGAAATAAGACTACTATTTCTTTTGTAAAATATATAAAAAAACTCATTTTTATGAGAAAGAGGATACAAAATTATTAAAATAAATGATTTCTTATAAACAATTCAAGTTTATGATTTTGGATAAACAATAGGGTATATGTATTGTTGTAATTATTGCGTGTAATGATTTATATAGTTGTACTTATTTGATAAAATTATTTTAAATAAGTGAAAAAAGAAAAGATGGGTAATTGAAAGAAGCACTCAAAATGGTTAGCAAGACTACACGTACTTTTAGACTTAATTTAAGTTCGAAAAGTTTATTTTATTTCAGTTCAATTTAATTAATTTTTGTTCAGTTCACATTGATTAAATTCAATTTAATTCATTAAAAAAAATTAAATATAAAATAAATTAAAAAACATTTTGGATGAATGATTTAATGTAAATAATTTAGCTTATGCTATAATATTGTTCAAATTTTAAAATATTTAATAATTTAAAACAATTGTTATTATTATAAAAATATATAGTTTAGTTAAATTCAATTTAAACGAATTCAATCTAATAATAATAATAATAATAATAATAATAATAATAATAATAATAATAAGATTTTGAATTGAATATAATTGAGTTGAACTAATTTTTTTTTATAAAATTAATAATAATCTTATATATTATTAAATATTTTTTAAAATTATAAATAATATTCAAAGATAAAGTATATTTTATGGTTGAACTCATTCATTTTTTTTTTTTTTTAAATAAGATGGCCAAGTCTATTCAAGGAGAAGAAAATAATAATATTATTAAAAATCAGTTCAATTTAAAATCATTTAATTTAGTGTTGAAACGGATTGGATTATAAAAGAATGGATATAACTTTGCAAACAAGAGTAAAGTGCAACTATTGAAAGAAAGTTTAGTGTGTTAAAACGTACAAAATCTGCTTAAAATTAGGGGCAATGTGTAATTTTCCCTAATTTTTGGGGTAGATGTTGATATTTGGGTATTGTTCATGAAGAGGGGTAATTTGGTCAAAGTATTTGAAAGGGATGTTACACAATGACCTGACCACGAGGTGGAGGGTAGAGAGAGATGGGAAAGAAAACAAAGTCTCCAATGAATCACCATCAATTGGCAAATCCCGAAGCTATAATAAACATAGATGTTTTGGAGACTAACCAATCATTTAATTTTTTAATTTTCGATTTTTTATTTCAATAATTCCTAATTTGAATTACAGTTAAAATTCAGTAAAATTATTTGTTTAAAATGTGAGATTAAAATATTTTCCTAATTTTTTTATTCAATTTAGCTTAAATTTGGAAAGGTCACCTGTAAATTTATTTTTGTTACAAAATTAAACCAAAATTACCAACCATTCATATCATTTTATGTATAATTAATTGTTTTATTGGATTAATAGAAGAATTTAGAATTGGTTTAAATTTACTAATTTATTGAGTTAATTGAAATTACTTTTAATTTAAATTTAGAAGAGTAAAATAAATTGTTATATTAAAAATATATATATTTTTTTTTCACCAAATTAATAATGTAAAAGTGATTAGATTTTTTTATACTATATTATAGAATAATATCAATAATTTTATTACGTTAATAAAATTAATAATGTAAAAGTGATTAGATTTTTTTATACTATATTATAGAATAATATCAATAATTTTATTACGTTAATAAAATTTATTAGATTATGTTAATGGTGGGTGGATTAGCTTTATAAATAAATATTAATTATTTTTGTTTTTTATTTATCTTTTATACTATTTTAGAATAATATCAATAATTTTATTACATTAATAAAATTTATTAGATTAAGTTACGGGTGGATAAGTTTTATAAATAAATATTAATTATTTTTGTTTTTTATTTATAAAAATAATAAATATAGTTTTTAAAAAATAAAACAAATTAAATAGAGTATTAATTAAATTAAAAAAAATCAATTATTAGATTTTTGGAATTTGGATTTATATCTCATTGGATTCGATTAAATTTCAAGTACCTAGGAGAGGTCGATGATTATAATTTTTTAATACTGCAAACGATATATTCCCGCGACAATATGCGCAGAGTGGAGCGTGCGTACTTCTAAATAGTTTTGTAGTATCGCTTGAGTATATCTTCTACCTAGTTTTTATAATCGAATACAAATAGACTTAACAAACTAGAAATATCACATTTAGGAGTAAAAATAAAATTAGTTTAATTTTCTTGATTCCAATGTATAAATTAAATAAACATTAATTTAAACTTTCTTTACCTGTATTTGAAAAGTTTACTAGTATTTTATTTTGCAATTCCACATCTTTCTTTTAATTAAGTACATATTGTATAGTATTTCAAAGGTTTGTACAACTATTTTATTTTGCAATTCCACACATTTCTATATTATTTGAAAAGTTATATTATTTAATATATTCATATAAACACATATCCAAAGGTATAAAATAATTAAACATTAATAAATTTATCAACAATAAATGTGGTGCATAAAAATCAAATTAAAGAGACAACATACACATTATTTATTACTGCAATTAATTTGAAATTTCCAATTAATTTGAAATTTCTTGATTCCAATTCCACATCTTTGTACTCCCTCCTCTTTTTTATATAAGTCTTTTTATTTTTTTTATTTTTTTTTCAAATTATAAGTCATTTTAGCTTTCATAAATGATGTAATGACATCAATTTCTTTGATATATTCATATAAACAAATATGAGAAGGTATAAATTAACTAAACATTAATAAAGTTCGCTGCAGTGCAGCAGGTGTATTTATTTTTTTAAGAAAAATCAAATCCAACATAAAAAATGTACACACATTATTTATTTATTACTGCAATTAATTTATTATAATTTATTAAAAAAAGGGCTCATCAAAATTGCGTGAATTACATCGAACGATCATATGATCTAAACCCAGTCCTTGGCCTGAAGGTTCTTGATAATTTTCTTATCCAATTTGTACGCGTGGCCAAGATAGTCCGAATCCATCATTGGGCTCGCCCCGAAAACGGCTCGCGTAATGTAGTTAAGCCCCGGGTTCATGCTGTTGAGCACAGTGTACGAACTAGTCTTCTCGTTCCCGCAATTGATCTGGTAATGAACGAGCCCCACGGGGACCACAAACACGTCTCCCTTGGTCAAGTTCTTACCGTACATCGTGTAGTTATTCGACCCGGGGGCTACAAACCCTACCCCGAGACAACCCTCGAGGACTATATGTAGTTCGGACGCCCTCTGGTGAAAGTGTGGCGGGAAAAATCCACCTGGGCCCAAGTCGAGACGGGCCATGCTCAAGCCCATGGTGTTGAGCCCAGGAGTGTTGAGCACGCTGACTACGTTGAACGCCGCGTTGTACGAGTTGTTGGTGTCGCCCGGAACATGCAAACCCCCGCGGTGGAAGTCTCCGGACGAGACTGTTTTACGGCTCTTGCACGGAAAGGCCCCGCCGGGGCCCATGCCCAACTCGCTCTTGAGATCGGCGACGCAGAAATCTTGAGCCGGGGTGGGGTCGAAGGCAGAGACAGTGCTGCAGAGAAAATTGGTGAGAATGATCAATAAGAGAAAATAAGTCATTTTTCTTTTTTTGTTTGAGGGTGTGGTGAGAAATATGGAGAAGGGAGGAAGCTATTTATTTAACATGTAGAGTGCATGAGAGGTAAAGTACCATTACCATAACTTTCCCAAAAAAATAGTATAGTAAATTAGAATAACTTCACAGGCACATATATATAGGGATAGAATCATAAATCATCCTCTAGAGATAGGCCATTTACTTAATTAGATGTCTTGTAACTTTGATTTTTATTGTAGGTCGTCCTTTGGCCTCTTTTTCTGGCGAAAAAATCACGAGATTCACACGTGACTGCCAGGAAGCTGAGTCAGCGTGCCACCTCAGCTCCAAATGATGTATCTCGGAGAGGACGATTTATGATTCTATCTTCACATGTATATAAACTAAAATAAATAATATGAGTTATAGTATTACTTATATATGATATTAATTGTATTATTGTGCATGGGTACAGCTGGGTATGGATACATCATACATATGATGCTAATAATTTATTCACAAGACATGCATTGTTATTCAGATTAATAAAGAAGATAGTTAATGGAGAAGAATTTATTCACAATATTATTATATGCAGATTTGAATATCTCTCAGATTAATAAAGAAGATAGTTAATGGAGAAGAATTTATTCACAATATTATATGCAGATTTGAATATCTCTGTATACGCATACAAATTATATTTAATATATACTCAGTTGGTCATGAGTTCGAGTTTGATTCTTCTTAAACTATCATTGATCACTAATCACTTCACTATGACAGAAGGTCAGAATACACGACATTAATGTCATTATATATATTTGTAGCACCAAATAAAGGAGATACAAATTATTCTTCAACCGAACATTAAAATATTTTAATTTGAAAAATCTTTAAAAAATAGTTTATGAATATAATATTTGTATTTTAGAGAAGAACTATTTGTACTTGTTTGTATTATCATTTTGAATTTAATTCTTACATCAATTATATATTTCTCTTAAAAAATACTCAATTTGATATGATCTCATAATAATAGTCACAGTTTGATCTTTTGTAATCACAAAGAAAGTGTAAAATTTTTAATTATCAAACAGAGTTAAGTTATTAGTTACAAATTAAGTCTACTTTTGTTCTTATTATAATTATAATAATTAATGCAAATAATATACATGAAAATATAATTTTAATTAATTATATATTTTTTTCTTGTTGAAATAAGGGTGATGATATTTACACCTCCACATTTACTTTACATACCTTCATAAATAATTTATTATTTTAAATAATTAATACATTTTTTATTAAATTACTTATTTAACCTCGCTTAAAATCCCATCTATTTCTTCCTCATTCCTCTGTAATTTGATTCAGCTTAAGAACACAATAGATCGTAAGACCAACTCCAATGGGGTGGCAAATTTGGACGCAAACACCAAATTTGCCACCAAATGCTTCCCAATGGTCTCAATTTTTTACTCAAATCCAACTTCAAATTGAAGTTAATGAATAGTACGACTCAAATTTGCCTCCAACTCAAATCTCTACTCAAACACTATTCATGCATTTTTAATCATTTTAAATTTATAAATTATTAAAATTTAATTAATTTAACATTGAAATAATTTTTAAAAAGTATATAAAATATTATTCTTGTATAATTTTTTAATTTATGATTATTTTTTAAATTTTAGTTATATTTTTAAAATTGATAATTTTTTTAAATTGTGTTTTTTTACTTAAGTTTATACTAACTTATTATTTTATATTGTTTAATTTTAATTTTATGATTAATATTATATAATTTAAAGGAAAATATAAATTGAAATAAAAAATTCAATAATAAGCAAAACATAAATATTATAAATTATGTTACACAATACAACATAAAATTAAACATAAATGTCACAAACATAAATTATAAAATAAAATACATAATAATACAAAACAACACAAATTATAAAATTTAATATAAATACTACGACATTAATAATAATTCGGTAGATCACTTTGTGAACCTCCTATATCGCCAAAATATTGTCCAAAAGAGGTTGGCGGATTTTCAGGAGTTGATTGATGAGTAGTTGATCCCATAATTTTGAGTTGCTCATTTCGAAACCATTCCCGTCGAGCCGGATCAACAATAGTATCCAAATCTACAAACATAATTCTATCATTTCTAGTTTGTTCTTTAACCAATCTTCTTTTTTCAAGTTCAGATATTATCTTTTGTTGTTGAACATTTGATTCAGCCATTTCTTGTCCAATTTTTTTATTCGATTCTTCATTCAATTTAGCAATACGAGACAAATCTTCTCCTTTTTTCCTTTTCATCTTAGCTTTTTTCACTCCTCCCGGTCGAATTTGAGAAGATGAACCACCATCGTTGTCGTCGCTTAAATTAATAGAGAATGAAGATAAACCTGGAGAAGAATTATGAGGAGATTCTGGCACTGAAGCGTCTGATTGTGATTGAGCCAAATTATTAGTGCGTCTCTCAGTGTTATTTCCCGAATTCACAAACTCTTTCATTTGTTGCCACACATGATCGAACTTGAATCCTTTTTCGTACTTTGAATCTTGCATCATTAAAACTTTTGCTTGACGAACCTGCATATTTAATATTTACAAAAACAATATATTAGAAGACATTCATAATAAAATTTAAGATTAAATAAATTAACAATATACTTACAATATCTTCGTATGAAGCACCACTTGGATTTCGAAGTTCAATTTGTGCAATACATCCATTCAATTTTGAGACCGCACTTTTGAGAATCGTGTAACGATCACGCAATGACTTCATATTGCGCATATCATTGATGGTGCTTGCTCGAGTATTGTTGTATTCAGATTCTACACGAGACCACAATTTAGAGGCAGATTGATTTGTTCCAACAATCGGATCTTGAGAGATATCAATAAAAACATTACAAAGATGTATGTCCTCTTCAACAGAGTAACTGGAAGTGCGAAAAGACATTGAAAATTATATGGAGTAGCCAATTGTGTGCTCTGAAAAAAGTGTGTGAATTGTGAAGATGGAGTAGACGCAATTATATAGATTGAAAATTAAGTTGTTTTGAATTTACTTTGACAATATCTCGTCTGATCACATCACTTATTGAAAAAAGCAATCTGCAATTTGTCAGAATGTAATTTATTGAATAAAGATGAGTGATCACATCATTTATTAAATAGTGATTTGCGGATTGGTATCACTTTGTGTAAGGACATGTGATACAATTATTTTTATTATCTTGCATAAAGCAACTGTAATTTGTCAGCATGATATATATTGTATAAAGATGTGTGATCACATCACTTATTGAATAGTGATATGCAGATTGGAATCTATTGAACAAAGAGGTGTATCATTGTATTTTTATGGATCTTGAATTGTGTGCCTGCAGGCTCCACCTCTCCAAGCCATTACGTGATGATTTATGTCACTTTCATAAATATAGAATTTAATATAAATTACCACTTCTATATATTTGTATGCACTTCTCAACTTTTTATTTTATAAGTTTATTATTGTGATCAACAACTTCTTTGCAAATATGAATTTTAATTTCGCAAGTTCTTCTAATGTTGGTTTTTCTTCGTCTTCTTCTGATGATGAAGAGTATGAACGGTTGATAGCCGACATTCATGCAAAAAATCAAAATCTTTATCAAACAGCAATGTCCAACAATAATTTTCTTTGCGAGTTGGAAGAACAATCAAATGTTGAGCCTACTCGTGGAGGTTCGATTGTTGGGCATAGAATGGTACATCGCGATCGAGAAAAAGCAGATCGTAATCTTTTTAATGATTATTTTTCTGAAAATCCAACTTATGATGAACTTATGTTTCGTAGGCGATTTCGCATGTCTAGAAGTTTATTTCTTCAAATTTCTAGTGCTGTTAAAAATCACGATCAATATTTTGTGCAAAAAAAAGATGCAACAGGTAGATTTGGTTTATCTACACTTCAAAAAGTCACAGCAGCATTTCGGATTCTAGCATATGGAGTTGCCGCAGATGCCACTGATGAATACATCAAAATTGGAGAGTCAACGGCAATTGAATGCGTAAAAAGATTATGTCATGCTATTGTGGAAATTTTCTCTGAGAAATATTTAAGATCACCGAACTCCGATGATGTTGCTAGACTACTAGCTGTTGGTGAACAACGCGGCTTTCCAGGTATGTTAGGCAGTCTTGACTGTATGCATTGGAAGTGGAAAAATTGTCCTACAGCGTGGGCTGGACAATATGCAGGTCGTAGTGGTTCTCCAACAATTATTCTTGAAGCCGTTGCTGATTATGATCTTTGGATATGGCATGCATATTTTGGTATGCCAGGAACTAATAATGATATCAATGTGTTGGAGAGATCTCATCTTTTCTCTAATCTTACTCAAGGTATTTCTCCTCCGGCAAATTATATTATTCAAGGGAAAGAATACAACACGGGATATTATTTAGCTGATGGAATTTACCCCAAGTGGTCGACTCTTGTGCAAACAATTCGTGATCCGCGAGGTCCAAAAAAAAAATATTTTGCAATGATGCAAGAGTCATGCAGAAAAGACGTAGAACGTGCATTTGGAGTTCTCCAAAGTAAATTTGCAATTATAGCAAATCCTGCTCGTTTTTGGATGACAAGTGATTTGCAAAATATAATGTCGGCATGCATAATAATGCATAATATGATTGTCGAGGACGAACGTGATCACAACGCTCCAATTGTAGAAGCAAGAGAAGCGTCGACTCCAAATGTTGAAATGGCAAACAATGAAACTTCAAGATTTCAAGATTTTCTTCGTCGACATAAAAAAATTAGAGACAGTGATGCTCATTTTGAACTTCGAAATGCATTGGTTGAACATTTGTGGGACAAATTTTCAACAAATATGTAATTTATAATTTATATATTGTATTTGTTGTAATAATATGTGTGTTTTCAATTATTAATATGATATTTTATTATTTAATTTTGTATTGTGATTTTTAATTTAATTTATGTGTATTATTATAAAATATATTTTGTATAAAATTGGATTTATAATAAAATTAATTAAAGTTTTATTTATTTGAGTAAAAATTTGAGTTTAATGATTGGAGCTGATTTACTGTTTGAACTCAAATTTTGTAGCAATTTGAAGATTTTGGTGGCAATTTGAAGCCAACGATTGGAGATGGCCTAAGTATTTCTCCTTCTTCACCGACCGAAAGAGTCTTCGTCAACGGTGGTGGCGGAAAACTTCGACAGTCCGGCGGTTGTCCAATCTTCCTTAATTTATTATATGCTATTGTTGACGATTTAATTTCAATTGATTTCGGTAACACGTGTTTTTGTTAATTTGAATATGGAGAATTCTTATATAAAATTCGAAATTGATACCAGTATTTGTTTGAAGAATTGCGGTTGTGCAGATCGAAGAATATGAATTCAATATATGTGTTCAGATCAGTACTGTGAAAGAATCCGAAAATTCACAAATTGGTGTAAAATTTTGAAAGAGCGTTATCCTCATCTCAATCTAAATGTATGGTGGACGTTTCCACCACCGCGAGAAAGAAACGAAAGAAAAGTGTGCTTTCGCAAAATTGTTAGTTTTCTCCACCGCCAATCCGCCATTGATTCGCATTCACAGATCGAAGACTCCAAAGGAGGAGAGAGGAAATAATTTAATTGAATTATTAAACCAAGGGCAATATGTGATGCAGCCCAAGAGTCGTCGATGATTCAAGACCCGGTGCATGTTCCAGCTGGACCAGTGATGCGCTCGAATGCTAAGAAGTTCAAGGCAAGTCTATTGGTGATGATCCAAGAAGTATGGGCGCAAGAACTGTTGAAGAAACCCATAGGTGATGTGGAGAAGCCGGTCCTTATCAACCTTATTACATACGAGGAGGCCAATCCAAGTGAAGACTTTGAATTTCAAGCTGGAACGATGAAGAAAACGCCGGAACGGAGGTCAGACGTGAGCCGAGGACGCGCCGCGGAATTCAGCCAAGAAATTGGCCTGGTGTCGACCGACACCATATGCCCGTCGGCCGACAACTTTACAAAAAGTGAGCCTGGCAGATTTTCGAGCCTTCGCTTGAAGGAAAATCCCGCGAACGAAGACCAATTGTCGGGCGACATTTGAATGTCGGCCAACACCCTTTTCCTGTCGGCCGACACGGACTTCAGAATCGTGAAACTTTCAGCGTCGCGACTTTTTGACGATTTTAATGTTTTTGTTTCTTTTTTCCTTTGCTTTTAGGTTTACCTATTTAAGGACTTTGAACCCCATTATTTTAGGACACAACTTTGATATTCAATATAATTTTCGTGAGTTTAATTCTCTCTCGTTTTCGTTCTCTTTTCGATTGTGCCAAAAGAGTTCACTTGACGAATCTACGAGACAGTCCAATCTCGTCGTGTGTCGTTCATCGATTTCTGAGTTGCTGCGTCGATTACGTGTTGGGGTTTAGGGTTTCGTCCCTAAATTATTTCACGAATCAGATTAAGAGGTTTGGGATCTTCCGCCCGGTATCCAATTTCGTTATTCCTTATTCCTTTTCGTTCAATCCATCAACTAGGACTTAAAAAAATGGTTATTTACACTGAATGACTGATATACCCTTACTTGTACTTATTACCGGATTTTCCTTTCCCAGGGAGAATGATATGTATATTTGGTTTTGGTTTGTCGAAATGTTATTTCTTGTCGAAACCTTTGTCGAATGATATTAATTGTGTCAATCTTTTGGAGAATGGTATTATTTGTGTGTCGATTATCTTAAATCTTTTGGCTAATGGTATTAGTTGAGTGTCTAAATTCGTGTGTCGAATGTGTGGAATATGTGTCGAATGTGTATGTGTGTCGATTTTCTTAATTCTTTTTTCGAACTGTTTTGCACGTGTGGAATATGTGTCGAATGTGTTGATGTGTGTGTGGAATGTGTACATATGTGTGTCGAATTAAGGAAATATTATTCATAATAAAGATTACGCCATAAATATGATGGTTATGATATACCGATCCGATCGTTATACCGTGTGTGCGGAAGCGTGTAAAGCGATAGATCTACTATGCCATGATCTTAGTGCACACAAATATGTATAGACACACATATATTTTTATATATATATACATCCAATATATATATATATATATATAGAGAGAGAGAGATATCAACGAGATCTTACTTTTGGTGACGAAGTGATTCGTTGATGTCGTTGAGGTGGTGTTGAGTCGATTGAACCACCTCAAATGGATCAGCCTCGAAATGTTCACCTTTGGAATGACCTCGTCACGCCTTTGGATCGCCTGGATGTTGAAGCCGCACAAATGGCCCGGCCTCTACGTGTTGCACACGAACCCGGATGATGAACACTTTGCTTGATCGAGTCGGTTCTCCAAGAACACTTTCTCCTCTCTCTCTTTGGTGTGAATTTCGTGGGTAAAGGTAATGTGTGATGAAAATCTGATTTTCATCCATATATTAGCATCATTATGCATACCATAACACTCCATTGTAACCTCCTACATAATGGGCATCATTATGCACCATTAACATGCAAAAGGAGTTACAAAGGAGGTGAAAGGTCACGCCACATACACATGCCACTATGCATTGTATGTGGTCCCACTTGCTTGTGTGGCATGCCATGTCACACTATGTGACATGCATCCATGCAAGCCATGCATCCCATGCATGTGAATTAAATCCACGTAAATATTGATTCTAAATCAATATATATATCAAGCATCGTACATCATCTTTGAGTCCGTGTGTGACCCTGTAGGTATGATTTATCGATCAATATTATATTGTTCCCAACAATTTAATATTATCAAATAATCATTTAACATCCATAGACGACCTTATGACTTTATCGATTGCACACGTAGGATCGAAGGACATATACCAACAATCTCCCACTTGGCCTTCAGAGCCAGTGTGCTGCCAATTTCCTGTTGTCACTTTATGTCTAAGTTTGAACTTGAGGCAAGACTCGAGTCATCCTCAATCGGTTCAAACCTTTCTTGGACTATGAGACAGACTGTAAAACCAGATTTATCACTATGACACGAATCTGTACGTGGCCACGCTTTTCCACAGTCTCGACTCTCCAAGTGGCCGGTAAGACATATGATCCATTATAAAATGGAGGACAATCCCATCTTGTCAATCCAAGCTCTCCCACTTGCTTCCTGATATACCCAATAACAAGTTTTATAACATCCTTTTACGAAAGGCGTTTACTTGTATCAAAGTATACCATTTCACAATGGAGTCACTCTGGACTACTCAGGTCAGAGGAAATTGCTCGACAGTCAATGAAATAGTATTATGACTCGAAATCTTAAATATTATTCCAGTCGGGTCTGTTCGATCATTAGCTCCCAGCTAATATCTATGTAATTGTACTTGATGTCCCACATCACTAGCCCATGAAGCGGAGCTATAGTACACATTACAATCTAGTTCATTGTATTATCGGTTTGTCCTGTTGGGATATGTCCTTCGATCCTACGTGTGCAATCGATAAAGTCATAAGGTCGTCTATGGATGTTAAATGATTATTCGATAATATTAATTGTTGGGAACAATATAATATTGATCTATAAATCATACCTACAGGGTCACACACGGAATTGATGATGTACTATGTAGCTTGTTAATTATATTGATTTAGAATCAATATTTACGTGGATTAATACATGCATGGGATGCATGGCTTGCATGGAATGCATGTCACATAGTGTGACATGGCATGCCACACAAGCAAGTGGGACCACATATCATGATTTGGCATGATTATGTGGAGGTGTCTTTTCATCTCCCCATTAACCACCATTACTTGTGCATTATGATGCACATAATGGGGGGGTTACATGGAGTGGTAAATGGACATGAATATAGACATGAAAATCTGATTTTCATATCACTTTATGCTCACCCACGAAATTCACACCAAAAGGAGAGAATAGAGAGTGTTCTTGGAGAACCACTTCATGCAAGCAAGGTGTTCATCATCCGGGTTCGTGTGCAACACGTAGAGGCCGGGCCATTTGTGCGGCTTCAACATCCGGGCAATCTAGACAAGAAGAGTGACGAGGTCATTCTCAAGGCTGATCCATGAAGGTGGTTCAATCGACTCAACACCACCTTCATCAACATCAACGAGGCACGCTACACCGGTTGTAAGTGTTCTTGTTTATCTCTATATATATATATATATATTGGATATATATATATATAAATATGTGTCTATACATATATATGTGTGCACTAAGATCATGGCATAGTAGATCTATCGCTTTACACGCTTCCGCACACACGGTATATCGATTGGATCGGTATACCGGTACCTTCAATTGGTATCAGAGATTAGGGCTCGTGCACACTTTTGTGTTGGACACAAAGGTTAAATCAACATAATTGGATTATTTGTTTAATTGTAATTATGTGATTAGATGTAAGGCCGGCCACCGTTAGTGGTCGGGTGAATGATTTCGTCGTTTTTTACGTTTCGATTGGCCATAGTTTTGGAGGGCTGCGTCCCTTGGAATCATTTGTAATAGATAGGTTTTCTATTTCAATATGTATTGTTCAAACTTGTAAGCGATGGACTTGGTCCATGGTTCGATGGAGGATCTCGGCTCTCCGGCGAAAACGAGAAGAAACGAAGCAAAACGAAGCAAAGCGGACAAAACCGGGCTGCTGGAGCCAAACGGCGGGCGCCGTTTGTGCTCCAGCGGGCGCTGTTTTGTTTTGGCGGACGCCGTTTTGGAAACGGCGACCGCCGAAAGCCATTTTTTGGGGCAGACGGGTTTTTGCCCTTTCGGCGGGCGCCGTTTTGGAAACGGCGACCGCCGGTGGTGTTCAGCGACCGCTGATTGTAAAACGGCGGGCGCTGTTCGTGGTTTTTGGGGTAATGACTTGTTTTGACCAAAATCGGCGGGCGCGGAACTGAAACGGCGGGCGTGGACCAGTCCAGAAGATGTTCAAGGCCTATTTTGTTGCTTTTAATCTTTTCGTTTGAGAGTTGTGAGGTTCTAGGGGCCTTTCGATTTCGTATTTATTTGCTTTGCTAGTTATAGGTTGTTTTATGTTATAAATGTTCAACTTACATATAAACAAACCTCTGCATGCAAGTTCCCAAAATAATGAGTATAATGTCTTGTCCAAAACATCACACTCATAAAGCCCTCGATCATAAGTTAGTAGGTCCGCCTCAGCGGGGTACTACTTGTTATCTTGGGATAAGTGGGAGTAAGGGTTAGACCTTTACACGTGAATTTGGTTTTCTCATCGATAGATTCACTGCAGGCGTGGCTATCGAGACATGAGATGAGAATGGGATTCTCATCGACCGAGAGTGATATTAGATATCATTGACATGGGTGTGTCTACCTATCTTGAAATACTTAAGTGCGGACTCAGTCGGCTTAAAGATTTGCAAGATGAGGATCTCGGAATCGTTTTGTTCTAAGGGACAATGATATTGGATATCAATTGAACAAAATGAAATAAATAAGTACAATTGTTAGACAACCTTATTTGTTTACTGCTTTGTGGATGTTTACATACTTTATTTATCTTTCTTTTATAGTTTATCATGTCAAATATCAACTCAATTCAAGTTTGGTTCAATTCTTGATTATGAAAAATTGAACAAATTTTCTTGATTCACAACGTAATTTGAGGATGATCCTCAAATACGAAGACAAGGAAAATGTGTTAGATAACCACATCCTAAGATATCATTGAAAAACTCAATATCATGTTCGGAGAATATGCAATGATTGAGCGGTTCGGTGTGACCAGGGTCATCGCTTCAGCTAGGCTGGAAAAATGGAAATCTATGGGATCACATGTGCAACAAATGATTGGATTATTTGTTTCAAGTGACCGCCTAGATTTTTCCTATGATGATTATTTGGCAACCGATTTCATATTTCAATCTCATGATGGTTATAATGCCTTTAGGCTAAATTTTCCATATGAATGGTTTGAAGAAATCGCTTCGTGAGCTCCACGGGATGCTCAAGGCTGCTGAGCCGGCGATAGAGAAGGACCCTAAGAGGGATATTCTTATGATATAGGATAGGTTATTCAAAAGAGCATGGGCAAGAAGGCTACTAGGGTTCCTAGGGAATCTCAATGCGTCTACTGCAAAAGTGTTGGACACTACTTGCAAACTTATAAAAGTTCATATTTTATTCAATTTCAAAACAAATGCCTAATTTGTCTTTCATTTGATGGATTATAAGGTTATGATTATTTACACCTCGGGGAGTGATTTAATCCAAAACACTTAAGTTCATCAATGACACAAATTAGAGACTTTCGAGCCATTGGATGGCGTGAATCGATTTTCTGGTTGGCTCCCTCATATTTTATGAGAGATAGGGCTTCAATTGCATGATAATATCGCTGGTTAGAAAACTTCGATTTTTCACTTACGATTTATCACGTTTTGACATTGAGATAATTTTGAATGGGAAATTCGAATAAGAGTCAATTATTGAGAATAATTGATTTTGCCCAAAGTTCAAAGAAGATGTGAAGAGCGGGGTTGCTTCATCTTCAGGTATTAATGTTATAGACATTAAACTTCACAAATTCTACTTCTTGGGTATTGGATGCCAAACGTAGTTCTCACATTTGTATGTGGAGGAACTACATAGAAGTATAAGTTTGGTGAGTAGAGATGTCGATCTACGGGCGAGAAATGGAGCGAAGGTCGCTGCATTAGCCGTATGATCATATGATGTTGTTTTGCCTTAGGGCCTTGTTTTAGTATTATAACTATGTAATTTCGTACCTTCAATAAACAATGAATATTTGTTCAGTATTGGATACTGATGGATTAGTTTTTTACTAATTAAATAGTTTGATAACTATTTAAATTGTGAACTATTCTTTGTTTTGGTACGATTATTACATTATTTATGTATACTTTAAACTCAACAAATCATATATAACATTAACACAAAAGTCCAAATCGAATAAGTCTCAATGAGACATAACTGTAACATTGTTGATTAGATCAAAATCTAAACATGTAACGAATCTTCTTTTAGAAGGCATTCTAGAATCATTTGACTTGGAGTCATTTGATACATGTGAATGATGTTTGATGGACAAAGATAACAATGTCATCTTTCTTGGAGAAAGGAGAACATGTGAGTGATTAACTAGGGATGATCCATACTGATGTATGTGGGACCTATCAGTTCACAAGCACATGAAGGTTATGTTTCGGAAAAGAGAAAACAAACTATATTAGATATAGTTCGACCATTCGATGAGAGGTCTAAATGAACTACTGGTCTCTTTTGGGAACACACAATTCTTGACTTCAACTTATACACTGAATAGGACACCGTCAAAAGCTATTGATAAGACACCATACGAGGTATGGAAAGGGAAGGTCCCTAACTTGTCTTATATCAAGGTTTGGGGATGTGAAGCTTATGTGAAGAGAAATATCTCTACAAAGCTTGAACCCAAATCGGATAAATGTTTCTTTGTTGGTTATCCAAAAGAAACATGAGGGTACCACTTTTACAACCAATCCGAGAACAAAGTTTTTGTTGCTCGAGATAGTGATTTTCTTGAAAAGAGTTATCTTTCCTAGAAATTCAGTGGGAGATCGGTTGTCTTGAACGAGGTTCAAGTGAAACAACCAATGATGAATACTCAAGACTAGGTTGAGAGTATTCTTATGGTTTTGGAAGCCATACCAGCCCTCGTAGGTCCGAAAGGAATAAATCTATCTCTATTATTCAAATACTTAGATATTGTGACCAATGAGAGATATGAATTCATGCTTTTGGAAAGCGGTGAACCTTCGACCTAATTCCAAGCTATGACGAGTCCAGCTACTGAAAATTGGCATGGTGCCATGAAATCTGAGATGATATAAATATCTGATAATCAAGTTTAGAACTTGATATAATTGCATCACGGGGTTAGACCCAATGAATGCTAATAGATCTTTAAGATCTAAACAGTCAGATGGAAAACCTAGGGTTTTCAAAGCAAGTTTGATGGTAAAAGTTTTATTCACGAGGTGGATTGTGGAAAAACTTTCACCAGTTGCTTTGATTAAATCATTCAGATTATCTTAGCCATTGCTACTCATCTTGATAATGAGTTATGGTAATATTGGATGTTAAAACTAACTTCTTGAATTGGATTCTAGAAGAGAATGTGTTTTGTCACAGCCAAAGAGTTTTATCGATCCTAATAAGGATGAGAAATTATGCAATCTTATAATTCCATTTATGGAATAAAGCAAAGCATATCGGAGTAGCAATCTTCAGTTCAATGAATCCATACTGGGTTTTGGATTTCAGAGGAACTCGGAAGAGTCTTGTTTTACAAGAAGAACAGTGGGAGTTACGTTGTATACATTGTGTTGTATGTCGATGACATACTCCTCATAGGAAACAATGTTTCTATGCTTAATTCTATTAAAGAATGGCTTGGGAATTGTTTTTCAATGAAGGATCTTGGAGAAGCACAGTACATATTGGGCATCAAGATCTGTCGGAACAGATCGAAAATGATGTTTGGACTTAGTCAAGTGACCTATTTTGATAAGGTACTTGATAAGTTCAGAATGAAAGACGCCAAAAAGGGTCTCATTCCAATGAGTCATGGCACATCTCTTAGCAAGATGCAAGGCCCTACGGGACTTGATGAGTAAAAGAGGATGGAAAACATTCCTTATGCTTCGGCAATAGGGTCTATAATGTACGCCATGATATGTACATGACCAGACGTATCGTATGCTTTGAGCATGACGAGTTAGTTTCAAGGAAACCCAGGTGAGGCGCATTAGACTGCGGCCAAGAATATTCTTATGTACCTTAGATGGACTAAAGAATATTTTGTTGTCTTTGGAAGACAAAAAGAGTTGATATTAACAAGCTGTTTGACTGCTAACTTCAAAACAGACTGAGATAATTTCCGATTTTAATCTGGTTATATCTTTTGTCTGGTTAGAGATGATATTTGCTGGAATAGTTCCATGCAATGCAATATAGCTGATTAAACTACAGAAGCTGAGCACAGTATTGCATTGGATGCAATAATGTTGGCAGTTAGGATTTGAAAGTTCTTGAATGAACTAGGTGGCGTAACTAGCTCAGCCCATCCGATAGTTCTCTATTTATAGTAGAGTTATCGCGCAAGCCAATGAGCTAGAAAGCACCACAAATCTAAAACTAGTGCTAAGGAAGTTCCACATTATCTGGGAGATAGTTTTGTGGAGACATCGAGATAATAAAGTTGCAACTTTTGATAAGGTTGCAAACCCGCTTTCTAAACCTCTCCAACAGTCTAAGCTTAAGGCTTTCACGACTGCAATAGAGATCAGACATCTTAGAGATGGATTGTGATTTCTATTACTGTATTAGATACTTTTGGAGATTTGGTAAACATTCAATCATATGTATAATACATAATTCTTCATATAAATATGGTTTAATTTATATGAATTGTCCAAATGATTAAGTTATATCAATTGGGTTATGAGGTCGACTTACCGCATAATGAAGTCCCAATGGTTGAACTGATATACTTGAATCATATAGCTGTTCCTGGTTCGTATAATCGAGTACGGACAAACCGATAATACAAAGAACTAGATTGTAATGTGTACTATAGCGCCGCTTCATGGGCTAGTGATGTGGGACATCGAGTACAATTACATAGATATTAGCTGGGAGCTAATGATCGAACAGACCCGACTGGAATAGTATTTAAGATTTCGAGTCATAATACTATTTCATTGACTGTCGAGCAATTTCCTCTGACCTGAGTAGTCCAGAGTGATTCCATTGTGAAATGATGTACTTTGATACAAGTAAACGCCTTTCGTAAAAGGAGGTTATAAAACTTGTTATTGGGTATATCAGGAAGCAAGTGGGAGAGCTTGGATTGACAAGATGGGATTGTCCTCCATTTTATAATGGGATACATGTCTTAACGGCCACTTGGAGAGTCGAGACTGTGGAAAATACGTGGCCACGTCCAGATTCGTATCATAGTGATAAATCTGGTTTTACAGTCTGTCTCAAAGTCCAAGAAAGGTTTGAACCGATTGAGGATGACTCGAGTCTTGCCTCAAGTTCAAACTTAGACATAAAGTGACAACAGGAAGTTGGAAGCACACTGGCTCTGAAGGCCAAGTGGGAGATTGTTGGGATATGTCCTTCGTTCCTACGTGTGCAATCGATAAAGTCATAAGGTCGTCTATGGATGTTAAATGATTATTCGATAATATTAATTGTTGGGAACAATATAATATTGATCTATAAATCATACCTACAGGGTCACACACGGAATTGATGATGTACTATGTAGCTTGTTAATTATATTGATTTAGAATCAATATTTACGTGGATTAATACATGCATGGGATGCATGGCTTGCATGGAATGCATGTCACATAGTGTGACATGGCATGCCACACAAGCAAGTGGGACCACATATCATGATTTGGCATGATTATGTGGAGGTGTCTTTTCATCTCCCCATTAACCACCATTACTTGTGCATTATGATGCACATAATGGGGGGGTTACATGGAGTGGTAAATGGACATGAATATAGACATGAAAATCTGATTTTCATATCACTTTATGCTCACCCACGAAATTCACACCAAAAGGAGAGAATAGAGAGTGTTCTTGGAGAACCACTTCATGCAAGCAAGGTGTTCATCATCCGGGTTCGTGTGCAACACGTAGAGGCCGGGCCATTTGTGCGGCTTCAACATCCGGGCAATCTAGACAAGAAGAGTGACGAGGTCATTCTCAAGGCTGATCCATGAAGGTGGTTCAATCGACTCAACACCACCTTCATCAACATCAACGAGGCACGCTACACCGGTTGTAAGTGTTCTTGTTTATCTCTATATATATATATATTGGATATATATATATATATATATATATATATAAATATGTGTCTATACATATATATGTGTGCACTAAGATCATGGCATAGTAGATCTATCGCTTTACACGCTTCCGCACACACGGTATATCGATTGGATCGGTATACCGGTACCTTCATGTCCGTACTCGATTATACGAACCAGGAACAACTATATGATTCAAGTATATCAGTTCAACCATTGAGACTTCATTATGCGGTAAGTCGACCTCATAACCCAATTGATATTACTTAATCATTTGGACAATTCATATAAATTAAACCATATTTATATGAAGAAATATGTATTATACATATGAGTGAATGTTTATAAGATCTCCAAAAGTATATAATACAGTAATAGAAATCACAACCCATCTCTAAGATGTCTGATCTCTATTGCAGTCGTGAAAACCTCAAGCTTAGACTGCTGGAGAGGTTTAGAAAGCGGGTTTGCAACCTTACCAAAAGTTGCAACTTTATTATCTTGATGTCTCCACAAAACTATCTCCCAGATAATGTGGAACTTCCTGAGCACCAGTTTTAGACTTGTGGTGCTTCCTAGCTCATTGGCTTGCGCGATAACTCTACTATAAATAGAGAACTATCGGATGGGCTGAGCTAGTTACGCCACCTAGTTCATTCAAGAACTTTCAAATCTTAACTGCCAACATTACTGCATCCAATGCAATACTGTGCTCAGCTTCTGTAGTTTAATCAGCTATATTGCATTGCATGGAACTATTCCAGCAAATTTCACCTCTAACTAGACAAAAGATATAACCAGATTAAAATCGGAAATTATCTTAGTCTGTTTTGAAGTTAGCATTCAAACAGCTTGTTAATATCAACTCTTTTTGTCTTCCAAAGACAACAAAATATTCTTTAGTCCATCTAAGGTACATAAGAATATTCTTGGCCGCAGTCTAATGCGCCTCACCTGGGTTTCCTTGAAACCGAATCGTCATGCTCAAAGCATACGATACATCCGGTCGTGTACATATCATGGCGTACATTATAGACCCTATCAATATAGGTGGCTTAACTAAGTCCAAACATCCTTTTCGATCTGTTCCGACAGATCTTGATGCCCAATATGTACTGTGCTTCTCCAAGATCCTTTATTGAAAAACAATTTCCAAGCCATTCTTTAATAAAATTAAGCATAGAAACATTGTTTCCAATAAGGAGTATGTCATCGACATACAACACAATGTATACAACGTAACTTCCACTGTTCTTCTTGTAAAACAAGACTCTTCCGAGTTCCTCTGAAATCCAAAACCCAGTATGGATTCATTGAACTGAAGATTGCTACTCCGATATGCTTTGCTTTATTCCATAAATGGAATTATAAGATTGCATAATTTCTCAGCCTTATTAGGATCGATAAAACTCTTTGGCTGTGTCAAAACACATTCTCTTCTAGAATCCAATTCAAGAAGTTAGTTTTAACATCCAATATTACCATAACTCATTATCAAGATGAGTAGCAATGGCTAAGATAATCTGAATGATTTAATCAAAATAACTGGTGAAAGTTTTTACATAATCCACCTCGTGAATAAAACTTTTACCATCAACCTTGCTTTGAAAACCCTAGGTTTTCCATCTGTCTGTTTAGATCTTAAAGATCTATTAGCATTCATTGGGTCTAACCCCGTGATGCAAATATATCAAGTTCCAAACTTGATTATCAGATATTGATATCATCTCAGATTTCATGGCACCATGCCAATTTTCAGTAGCTGGACTCGTCATAGCTTGGAATTAGGTCGAAGGTTCACCGCTTTCCAAAAGCATGAATTCATATCTCTCATTGGTCACAATATCTAAGTATTTGAATAATAGAGATAGATTTATGCCTTTCGGACCTACGAGGGCTGGTATGGCTTCCAAAACCATAAGAATACTCTCAACCTAGTCTTGAGTATTCATCATTGGTTGTTTCACTTGAACCTCGTTCAAGAAAACCGAGCTCCCAGTGAATTTCTAGGAAAGATAACTCTTTTCAAGAAAATCACGATCTCGAGCAACAAAATATTGTTCTCAGATAGATCGTAGAAGTTGTACCCTCGAGTTTCTTATGAATACCATAAAGAAACTTTTATCCCATTTGAGTTCAAGCTCTATAGAGATAAATCTCGTCAGAGAAGCTTTTAGAACCTCAAATTTTTGATGAAAACATTTTAGGGACCCTCCCTTTCCATACCTAGTATGGTGTCTTATCAACAGCTTTTGACAGCGTCCTATTCAGTGTATAAGTTGAAGTCAAGAATTGTGTGTTCCCAAAAGAGACCAGTAGTTCATTTAGACCTCTTATCGAATGGTCGAACTATATCTAATATAGTTTGTTTTCTCTTTTCCGAAACATAACCTTCATGTGCTTGTGAACTGATAGGTTCCACATACATCAGTATGGATCATCCCTAATTAATCACTCACATGTTCTCCTTTCTCCAAGAAAGATGACATTGTTATCTTGTCCATCACATATCATTTACATGTATCAAATGACTCCAAGTCAAATGATTCTAGAATGCATTCTAAAAGAAGCTTCGTTACATGTTTAGATTTTGATTTGATCTAATCAACAATGTTTCGGTTATGTCTCATTGAGACTTATTCGATTTGGCCTTTGGTGTTTAATGTTATATATGATTTGTCAAGTTAAAGTATACATAACCAATATAATAATCGTACCAAAACAAAGAATAATTCACATTTAAAATAGTTGCCAAACTATTTAATAGTGAAATCTAATCCATCAGTATCCAATACTGAACCAATATTCATTGTTTATTGAAGGTACGAAATTACATGGTTATAATACTAAAACAAGGCCCTAAGGCAAAACAACATCATATGATCATACAGCTAATGCAGCGACCTTCGCTCTATTTCTCGCCCGTAGATCGACATTTATACTCACCAAACTTATACTTCTAAGTAGTTCCTCCACATACAAATATGAGAACCACATTTGGCATCCAATACCCAATAAGTTAAATTTGTGAAGTTTAATGTCTATAACATTAATATCTGAAGATGAAGCAACCCCGTTCTTCACATCTTCTTTGAACTTTGGGCAAATTCAATTATTCCCAATAATTGAGTCTCATTCAAATTTCCCATTCAAAATTATCTCAATATCAAAACGTGATAAATCGTAAGTGAAAACTCGAAGTTTTCTAACCAGCGATAATATCATGCAATTGAAGCCCTATCTCTCATAAAATATGAGGGAGCCAACCAGACAATCGACTAACGCCATCCCATGGCTCGAAAGTCTCTAATTTGTGTCATTTATGAACTAAGTGTTTTGGATTAAATCACTCCCCGAGGTGAAAATAATCCTAACTTTAGAATCCATCATATGAAAGACAAATTAGGCATTTGTTTTGAATTTGAATAAAATATGAACTTCTACATATTTGCAAGTAGTGTCCAACACCTTTGCAGTAGACGCATTCAGATTCCCTAGGAACCCTAGTAGCCTTCTTGCCCATGCTCTTTTGATTACCTCATCCTTTATCACAAGAATATCCCTCTTAGGGTCCATTTTTAATTGACGAATCATCATCTTAGAAAAATTTAGGAGATCACTTAAAGCAAATAATCCAATCATTTGCTGTACATGTGGTCCTTATAGATTTTTCTTATTCAGCATAGCTGAAGCGATGACCCTGGTCATTCAGAACTGCTCAATCTTAGCATATTCCCCGAACATGCTATTGAGTTGTTCAATGATATCTTAGGATGTGGTTATCTAACACATTTTCCTTGTCTTCGTGTTAAAGGACCATCCTCAAATTACGTTGTGAATCAAGAAAATTTGTTCAATTTTTCATAATCATGAATTGAACCAAACTTGAATTGAGTTGATATATGACATGATAAACTATAAAAGAAAGATAACTAAAGTATGTAAACATCCACAAAGCGGTAAACAAATAAGGTTGTCTAACAATTGAACTTATTTATTTCATTTTGTACAATTGATATCCAATATCATTGTCCCTTAGAACAAAACGATCCCGAGATCCTCATCTTGCAAATCTTTAAGCCGACTGAGTCCGCACTTAAGTATTTCAAGATAGGTAGACATACCCATGTGACGAGCCCGTATGCTTGTCGTTTGAGCACACGCGCTGTCAAAATGAAATTTGTATTTAGCCAGTACCCCAATCACTACAAAAGAGTAGATAATGGTAAGTACGTGGGGTCGGTCCCACGAGGAGGCAATTGCAGTAGGTGATCTCGGCTTTGCCCAGAGGGTTGTCACGATTTAAAAAGTTTTGTTTTGTTTGCTGTGGGCACAGCGGTTCTCTCATGAACAACTTGACTCAACTGACTACGACTAAACTAAACTAAATTGATGAAAATCAGTATCTGGGCATACAACATCTCTTAGGTTCATTAGGGCAAACTACCGGTCATTGGCACTAAGGATTTTTGCCAGCGGTTTGTCAGCAGTTATAGGGTGCAAAAAACAAAAGTGGTCCTATTGCGTCACGCCCAGCAATTGCCCCACCCCTCATCTATCCTTACTGTGTAAAGAGAAGGCTAGCTTTCACTATGCCTAAACCCCTGGATCTGAACAATTCGATAACCTATGCGACCAAACATGGATCTAGTTTGCCCAAACCCGCATTACCCTCTAGACAGACCCGCTCGGCCAATAGCATGCTCGAAACCTACGACCGCATCTCCTGCAAGTTCTAGTGCTATGCCCGCAACAATACTACAAGGTACATCTATGCGGTTTGCCAATCACCAGTATCCCAGTTTGTAAAGGTTCACTAGTGGTCGTCCTAGTTTGCCCAAACTCCCCAGAAATAAACCTCAACCAACTTTGCCTCGGGAACAAACACCCAACCGGTTAATTCAGCCCCTCCAACCTCGCGGCCTAACTAAGCCCCCAAAATCCCCCTCGATCTGCCTTTGCCCAGACGCTAATAATCCATCAACAAATAATTAAAACAAATAAATAAAGCAAAAACGAAATCAAATACTAAAAAGAAAAGCTTTAAATTAAATAAAGAAAAACATAATATACAATCGCCCAAACGGGCTGCCCCAAAGGGCAGTGTTTCACCTCTCGACTCTCAAAACAAATACATAAAGAACTCTCAATAATTTCGTGATTTGTGCTCTCTGTATTTCTTCTTGTGTGTAGCGTAGCGTGTCGTATCGTCCCCCTTTGCTGATCAGCGATCCCTTCTTTATATGTGCGGTCTCTAGGGCATCAGATTTGTATTAATGGGCTGGTGGGCTGATGGGCCTGGGCCGTTTGGGCGTAGTCCGTCCAGAGTTTGTTTTTGCTGGGACTCTTGGCGGTCAAAGAAAGTCCTGGTCTTTAGGGTCTCTTTCCTTATCAGCTGACCGGATAGAGATAAGGGGATTAGGCAGAATCCCCTAACTTTCGGAATTTGTTACTTTGGTATGCCCGATACTCGCCGTTTGCCCAAACTGGGCGCCTTCTGCCCTTTTCCCAAAGTGATGCTGCTGCTTTCTTCATGCCTCTTTGATCTTGGACTTTTCCTTCCAGGTGGGTGAACCATGCGCAATGCTTGTTACGCGGTTGACTCTTACGCATAGTGACTTTGCCCATAGTGACGTCTTTGCCTCACAGTGGCGACTTTGCCTTATTAGGCCCAACTGCTTGAGTCACCTCTGCTTCAGAATCCCGCGTTTGCCCAAAGTGGACCATTAATTTAACTTTTCCGCACAAACTCCACCTGCTGACATGAATACCTGCATACTTTGCCCAAACACTCCAATGTGCCCTCCCAGACACAATACTGACTCAAACTGACTCAATAAAAAGTGTAAAATGCTCTAAGATGAGCAAATAAAATGGCTCATCATAACCGCACACACTTGGATACGCTTGTCCCCAAGCGTGGGCGCTGATTTGCCTGACTCAAGACCAAAGTGAAAAAGAAAACAAAGGAAAGAGGGGGAAACAAAGCAGAGGACTTTAGCATGATCAGTACAGGGCATAGTACATACAGATAACACAAAATTCAAGTAAAGACAAAAATAAGTCAAGAGTCTGTTCAAGGTCTTTGGGTTCACTCCCTCACAGTGTTTCTCTCTTTTCAGTGTATGGGTTCAATGACACTCATTTTCTGCTGTGATTCCACTTTGCCTAAATTTGCCTTATTGCTAATCTGAGTTTGTTTTAACTAAGCAGGGGGGTTATCAAAGGGGCTTTTATTGGGTTGTAGTGTTGGGCTCATATGGGTAGATTTTGAGGAGTAGGCTCTGTTTGGGCAGAGGGCTTTTTGATGTTAGCCTCTTCTCTGCCACTTTGCCCCTTTTCTTACGGGCCTTAGCACAACAACTATTTATTCTATTTTTTTTTTCTCTTTTTTTTTTATATTTTTTTTTTTCCAACACTATGCCCTAACTCCCTCTTATCTCTCTGGCTGCCTATGTAATGTGGGCATAATACCAGATGGGTTCACAAAGAATATTCAATCAGGCTCAAAGGGGCTAGCAAGGGACAGTGTTATTTATTTAAGCAAAAAGGAAACAAGAAAATGCCCTAATCATCTAACAACCCTACTCAGTCAAACTACTCATTTCAGCAAACAGGCAAAGACAAGCATTGTAAATATCACAGCAGACTCTCAAAGAAAGAAATCATATATCAATGTTGGCTCAATTCTCACAGTTTGCCTAGAACAGTTCCATCATCCCTATTTCATGCATCTTAACTATAAAGTTTGAGTTACTGTATGTACGTTTGCCCAAAGTGATCACATAATCATGCTGACTCGATTAGAAACAGGGGTTTGCCCTTTCCCTTTCCCCCCTCACACACTTTGCCTGGGCAAAGTGTGCAAAAGTAATAAGATTGGTTGGGGCTACCCACGACCAGACTATGACTCAAAAAGTTGGCGCACCTGCCCCCTCACACACTTTGCCCTGGTAAAGTGTGTCAGCAGGGAGATCGACCTAGTCACCAGAGTCAAAGTGACTCGAGGTGACTTTCAGAAAATAAAAAAAAATTAAAAAAAACTAAAAACTACAACAATTGGGAGGGAACAATTAGGAGGTGGAGTCAGGTGAGTACCTAAATCCAGTGTGGGCAAAGTGGGCCATTAACTTGTTCAGCAGCTCCGCAAGACTTTTTTACATGTTGCCCTGTCGTCTTAGAACTTTGCCCGGAATCAGTAGCGTGAGCACGTCTGCCCAGACCATTGACTTCGTTCCATGGGTCATCCTTGCAACTTCAGGGGGCTTGTTGTCCGTCTAGAACACACTGTCGTTTGAACAAGTGGTCTTTTAGTATGCCCACACAGCTACCTCTGGTCAGTCTCTTTGCCCATAATCTGCAATACAAAGCACACTACCTGATGGTATCGGTATACCGATCCGATCGATATACCGTGTGTGCGGAAGCGTGTAAAGCGATAGATTTACCATGCCATGATCTTAGTGCACACTTAATGTGTATAAGAACACATATAAACATATATATATACACATCCAATATATATATATATAAGGTTCAACGATTACTTACTTTTGGTGATCGTTGACTTTGGTTAATGTCGTTGAGGTGGTGTTGAGTCGATTGAACCACCTCAAATGGATCAGCCTCTTGAAGCTCTCCTTGTGAATGACCTCGTCACTCCTTTAGATCGTCCGGATGTGGAAGCCGCACAATTGGCCCGGCCTCTACGTGTTGCACACGAACCCGGATAATGAACACCTTGCTTGCTTGAGAATGAATCTCCAAGATCATCTCTTTTCTCTCTATTTGAGTGAAATTTCGTGGTTGATCCTATTGTATGATGAAAATCTGATTTTCATCCATATAAGTGCATCATTATGCATACCATTACACCCCTTTGTAACCTACAACATAATGGGCATCATAATGCACCATAATCATGCAAAGGGGTTACAAAGGAGGTGAAAGGTCATGCCACATACACATGCCACTATGCATTGTATGTGGTCCCACTTGCTTGTGTGGCATGCCATGTCACACTATGTGACATGCATCCATGCAAGCCATGCATCCCATGCATGTTAATTAATTCCACGTAAATATTGATTCTAAATCAATATATTTATCAAGCATTGTACATCATCTTTGAGTCCGTGTGTGACCCTGTAGGTATGATTTATTGATCAATATTATATTGTTCCCAACAATATAATATTATCAAATAATCATTTAACATCCATAGACGACCTTATGACTTCATCGATTGCACACGTAGGATCGAAGGACATATCCCAACAATCTCCCACTTGGCCTTCAGAGCCAGTGTGCTGCCAACTTCCTGTTGTCACTTTATGTCTAAGTTTGAACTTGAGGCAAGACTCGAGTCATCCTCAATCGGTTCAAACCTTTCTTGGACTTTGAGACAGACTGTAAAACCAGATTTATCACTATGATACGAATCTGGACGTGGCCACGTATTTTCCACAGTCTCGACTCTCCAAGTGGCCGGTAAGACATGTATCCCATTATAAAATGGAGGACAATCCCATCTTGTCAATCCAAGCTCTCCCACTTGCTTCCTGATATACCCAATAACAAGTTTTATAACCTCCTTTTACGAAAGGCGTTTACTTGTATCAAAGTACATCATTTCACAATGGAATCACTCTGGACTACTCAGGTCAGAGGAAATTGCTCGACAGTCAATGAAATAGTATTATGACTCGAAATCTTAAATACTATTCCAGTCGGGTCTGTTCGATCATTAGCTCCCAGCTAATATCTATGTAATTGTACTTGATGTCCCACATCACTAGCCCATGAAGCGGCGCTATAGTACACATTACAATCTAGTTCTTTGTATTATCGGTTTGTCCGTACTCGATTATACGAACCAGGAACAGGTATATGATTCAAGTATATCAGTTCAACCATTGGGACTTCATTATGCGGTAAGTCGACCTCATAACCCAATTGATATAACTTAATCATTTGGACAATTCATATAAATTAAACCATATTTATATGAAGAATTATGTATTATACATATGAGTGAATGCTTACCAAATCTCCAAAAGTATCTAATACAGTAATAGAAATCACAACCCATCTCTAAGATGTCTGATATCTATTGCAGTCGTGAAAGTCTCAAGCTTAAACTGCTGGAGAGGTTTAGAAAGCGGGTTTGCAACCTTATCAAAAGTTGCAACTTTATTATCTCGATGTCTCCACAAAATTATCTCCTAGATAATGTGGAACTTCCTGAGCACCAGTTTTAGACTTGTGGTGCTTCCTATTCAGTGTATAAGTTGAAGTCTAGAATTGTGTGTTCCCAAAAGAGACCAGTAGTTCATTTAGACCTCTCATCGAATGGTCGAACTATATCTAATATAGTTTGTTTTCTCTTTTCCGAAACATAACCTTCATGTGCTTGTGAACTAATAGGTTCCACATACATCAGTATGTATCATCCCTAATTACTCACATGTTCTCCTTTCTCCAAGAAAGATGACATTGTTATCTTTTCAATCACACATCATTCACATGTATCAAATGACTCCAAGTCAAATGATTCTAAAATTCCTTCTAAAAGAAGTTTCGTTACATGTTTAGATTTTGATTTGATCTAATCAACAATGTTTCAGTTATGTCTCATCGATACTTATTCGATTTGGCCTTTGGTCTTAATGATATATATGATTTGTCAAGTTTAAAGTATACATAAACAATATAATAATCGTACCAAAACAAAGAATAATTCACAATTAAAATAGTTACCAAACTATTTAATAGTGAAAAACTAATCCATCAGTATCTAATACTGAACCAATATTCATTGTTTATTGAAGGTACGAAATTACATAGTTATAATACTCAAACAAGGCCCTAAGGCAAAACAACATCATATGATCATACGGCTAATGCAGCGACCTTCGCTCCATTTCTTGCCTGTAGATTGACATCTCTATTCACCGAACTTATACTTCTATGTAGTTCCTCCACATAAAATGTGAGAACCACATTTGGCATCCAATACCCAAGAAGTAGAATTTGTGAAGTTTAATGTCTATATCATTAATACTTGAAGATGAAGCAACCCCGTTCTTCACATCTTCTTTGAACTTTGGGCAAATTCAATTATTCCCAATAATTGAATCTCATTCAAATTTCCATTCAAAATTATCTCAATGTCAAAACGTGATAAATCGTAAGTGAAAAATTGAAGTTTTCTAACCAGCGATATTATCATGCAATTGAAGCCATATCTCTCATAAAATATGAGGGAGCCAACCAGACAATCGATTCACGCCATCCAATGGCTCGAAAGTCTCTAATTTGTGTCATTGATGAACTTAAGTATTTTGGATTAAATCACTCCCCGAGGTGTAAATAATCCTAACCTTATAATCCATCAAATGAAAGACAAATTAGGCATTTGTTTTGAAATTGAATAAAATATGAACTTTTATATGTTTGCAAGTAGTGTCCAACACTTTTGCAGTAGACGCATTGAGATTCCCTAGGAACCCTAGTAGCCTTCTTGCCCATGCTCTTTTGAATACCCTATCCCATATCATAAGAATTTCCCTCTTAGGGTCCTTCTCTATCGCCGGCTCAGGAGCCTTGAGCATCCCGTGGAGCTCACGAAGCGATTTCTTCAAACCATTCATATGGAAATTTTAGCCTAAAGGCATTATAACCATCATGAAATTGAAGTATGAAATCGGTTGCCAAATAATCATCATAGGAAAAATCTAGGCGGTCACTTGAAGCAAATAATCCAATCATTTGTTGCACATGTGATTCCATAGATTTCCATTTTTCCAGCCTAGCTGAAGCAATGACCCTGGTCATACCGAACCGCTCAATCTTAGCATATTCCCCGAACATGCTATTGAGTTGTTCAATGATATCTTAGGATGTGGTTATCTAACACATTTTCATTGTCTTCGTATTTGAGGACCATCCTCGAATTACGTTGTGAATCAAGAAAATTTATGTTGTTCAATTTTTCATAATCAAGAATTGAACCAAACTTGAATCGAGTTGAAATTAACATGATAAACTACAAAAGAAAGATAAATAAAGTATGTAAACATCCACAAAGCGGTAAACAAATAAGGTTGTCTAACAAGTTACTTATTTATTCCATTTTTTTCAATCGATATCTAATATCGTTGTTCCCTTGAACAAAGCGATCCCAGGACCCTCATCTTGCGAATCCTTAAGCCGACTGAGTCCGCACTTAAGAAAACCAAGATAGGTAGACATCCCATGTCAATGACATCTAATGTCATTCTCGGTCGATAAGAATCACATTCTTATCTCATGTCTCGATAGCCACGCCTGCAGTGGATCTATCGATGAGAAAACCAAACTCACGTGTAAGGGTCTAACCCTTACTCCCACTATCCCAAGTAACAAGTAGTACCCCGCTGAGGCGGACCTACCAACTTATGATCGAGGGCTTCATGAGTGTGACGTTTTGGACAAGACATTATACTCATTATTATTGAGAACTTGCATGCATAGGTTTGTTTATATGTAAGTTGAACATTTATAACATAAAACAACCTATAACTAGCAAAGCATATAAATACGAAATCGAAAGGCCCCTAGAACCTCACAACTCTCAAACGAAAAGAATTAAAGTAATAACAAAAGCCTTGAACATCTTCTGGACTGGTCCTCGCCCTCCGTTTTAGTTCCGTGCTCGCCGATTTTGGTCAAAACAAGTCATTACCTCAAAAACCACGAACAGCGCCCGCCGTTTTACAACCAGCGGTCGCTGAACACCACCGGCGGTCGCCGTTTCCAAAACGGCGCCCGCCGAAAAGGCAAAAAACCCATCTGCCCCAAAAAGGCCTTTCGGCGGTCGCCGTTTCCAAAACGGCGCCCGCCGAATCAAAACGGCGCCCGCCGGAGCTCAAACGGCGACCGCCGTTTGGCTCCAGCAGCCCGGTTTGCTTCGTTTGCTTCGTTTGGCTTTGTTTTGCTTCGTTTCTTCTCGTTTTCCCCGGAGAGCTGAGATCCTCCATCGAACCATGGACCAAGTCCATCGCTTACAAGTTTGAACAATACAAATTGAAATAGAAAACCGATCTATTACAAATGATTCCAAGGGACGCAGCCCTCCAAAACTATGGCCAATCGAAACGTAATAAACGACAATTTCATTCACCCGACCACTAACGGTGGCCGGCCTTACATCTAATCACATAATCACAATTAAACAAATAAGTCAATTATGTTGATTAAAAATTTTTTTGTCCAACACAAAAGTGTGCACGAGCCCTAGGCTCTGATACCAATTGAAGGTACCGATATACCGATCCGATCGATATACCGTGTGTGCGGAAGCGTGTAAAGCGATAGATTTACCATGCCATGATCTTAGTGCACACTTAATGTGTATAAGAACACATATAAACATATATATATACACATCCAATATATATATATAAGGTTCAACGATTACTTACTTTTGGTGATCGTTGACTTTGGTTAATGTCGTTGAGGTGGTGTTGAGTCGATTGAACCACCTCAAATGGATCAGCCTCTTGAAGCTCTCCTTGTGAATGACCTCGTCACTCCTTTAGATCGTCCGGATGTGGAAGCCGCACAATTGGCCCGGCCTCTACGTGTTGCACACGAACCCGGATAATGAACACCTTGCTTGCTTGAGAATGAATCTCCAAGATCATCTCTTTTCTCTCTATTTGAGTGAAATTTCGTGGTTGATCCTATTGTATGATGAAAATCTGATTTTCATCCATATAAGTGCATCATTATGCATACCATTACACCCCTTTGTAACCTACAACATAATGGGCATCATAATGCACCATAATCATGCAAAGGGGTTACAAAGGAGGTGAAAGGTCATGCCACATACACATGCCACTATGCATTGTATGTGGTCCCACTTGCTTGTGTGGCATGCCATGTCACACTATGTGACATGCATCCATGCAAGCCATGCATCCCATGCATGTTAATTAATTCCACGTAAATATTGATTCTAAATCAATATATTTATCAAGCATTGTACATCATCTTTGAGTCCGTGTGTGACCCTGTAGGTATGATTTATTGATCAATATTATATTGTTCCCAACAATATAACATTATCAAATAATCATTTAACATCCATAGACGACCTTATGACTTCATCGATTGCACACGTAGGATCGAAGGACATATCCCAACACTACCTTTCGAGGAGAACACTGCTCAAGGCTTATTTATTAAACAAAATAAAAAGAGATAAAGAAAATACCAGGTTGCCTCCTGGCAAGCGCCTTAGTTATTGTCATGGCATGACATTTGTTTCTGGGCGGCACGTGCTCTTTGTCCTGCTCCTCCCGTTCTGCCCTTGTTTGCCCTGTGCGGTCAAGCTGGAGCAAAAACAAAAAATCACAGGTCAAATAGCACAGACGACTTACTGCTGGAATATTGCCTCCCCGGCAGCGGCGCCAATTTTGACGACGCACGAATGTTTGTCGTTGGGAACAAACGCGCGGCCAAAATAAATTTGATTTTAGCCAGTACCCCAATCACTACAAAAGAGTAGATAATGGTAAGTACGTGGGGTCGGTCCCACGAGGAGGCAATTGCAGTAGGTGATCTCGGCTTTGCCCAGAGGGTTGTCACGATTTAAAAAGTTTTGTTTTGTTTGCTGTGGGCACAGCGGTTCTCTCATGAACAACTTGACTCAACTGACTACGACTAAACTAAACTAAATTGATGAAAATCAGTATCTGGGCATACAACATCTCTTAGGTTCATTAGGGCAAACTACCGGTCATTGGCACTAAGGATTTTTACCAGCGGTTTGTCAGCAGTTATAGGGTGCAAAAAACAAAAGTGGTCCTATTGCGTCACGCCCAGCAATTGCCCCACCCCTCATCTATCCTTACTGTGTAAAGAGAAGGCTAGCTTTCACTATGCCTAAACCCCTGGATCTGAACAATTCGATAACCTATGCGACCAAACATGGATCTAGTTTTCCCAAACCCGCATTACCCTCTAGACAGACCCGCTCGGCCAATAGCATGCTCGAAACATACGACCGCATCTCCTGCAAGTTCTAGTGCTATGCCCGCAACAATACTACAAGGTACATCTATGCGGTTTGCCAATCACCAGTATCCCAGTTTGTAAAGGTTCACTAGTGGTCGTCCTAGTTTGCCCAAACTCCCCAGAAATAAACCTCAACCAACTTTGCCTCGGGAACAAACACCCAACCGGTTAATTCAGCCCCTCCAACCTCGCGGCCTAACTAAGCCCCCAAAATCCCCCTCGATCTGCCTTTGCCCAGACGCTAATAATCCATCAACAAATAATTAAAACAAATAAATAAAGCAAAAACGAAATCAAATACTAAAAAGAAAAGCTTTAAATTAAATAAAGAAAAACATAATATACAATCGCCCAAACGGGCTGCCCCAAAGGGCAGTGTTTCATCTCTCGACTCTCAAAACAAATACATAAAGAACTCTCAATAATTTCGTGATTTGTGCTCTCTGTATTTCTTCTTGTGTGTAGCGTAGCGTGTCGTATCGTCCCCCTTTGCTGATCAGCGATCCCTTCTTTATATGTGCGGTCTCTAGGGCATCAGATTTGTATTAATGGGCTGGTGGGCTGATGGGCCTGGGCCGTTTGGGCGTAGTCCGTCCAGAGTTTGTTTTTGCTGGGACTCTTGGCGGTCAAAGAAAGTCCTGGTCTTTAGGGTCTCTTTCCTTATCAGCTGACCGGATAGAGATAAGGGGATTAGGCAGAATCCCCTAACTTTCGGAATTTGTTACTTTGGTATGCCCGATACTCGCCGTTTGCCCAAACTGGGCGCCTTCTGCCCTTTGCCCAAAGTGATGCTGCTGCTTTCTTCATGCCTCTTTGATCTTGGACTTTTCCTTCCAGGTGGGTGAACCATGCGCAATGCTTGTTACGCGGTTGACTCTTACGCATAGTGACTTTGCCCATAGTGACGTCTTTGCCTCACAGTGGCGACTTTGCCTTATTAGGCCCAACTGCTTGAGTCACCTCTGCTTCAGAATCCCGCGTTTGCCCAAAGTGGACCATTAATTTAACTTTTCCGCACAAACTCCACCTGCTGACATGAATACCTGCATACTTTGCCCAAACACTCCAATGTGCCCTCCCAGACACAATACTGACTCAAACTGACTCAATAAAAAGTGTAAAATGCTCTAAGATGAGCAAATAAAATGGCTCATCACCATGTCAAGGATATCTAATATCACTCTCGGTCGATGAGAATCCCATTCTCATCTCATGTCTCGATAGCCACGCCTGCAGTGGATCTATCGATGAGAAAACCAAACTCACGTGTAAAGGTCTAACCTTTACTCCCACTTATCCCAAGATAACAAGTAGTACCCCGCTGAGGCGGACCTACCAACTTATGATCGAGGGCTTCATGAGTGTGATGTTTTGGACAAGACATTATACTCATTATTTTCGGGACATGCATGTTAAGGTTTGTATGTACGTTGGTTGAACATTTATAACATAATCAACCCAGAACTAGCAAAGCATGTAAATACATATTCGAAAGGCCCCTAGAACCTCACAACTCTCAAATGAAAAGATTAAAAGCAACAAAATAGGCCTTGAACATCTTCTGGACTGGTCCGTGCACGCCGTTTCAGTTCCGCGCCCGCCGATTTAGGTCAACCTTAGTCCGTACCCCAAAAACCACGAACGGAGCCCGCCGTTTCATAAACGGCGGTCGCCGAACACCACTGGCGGTCGCCGTTTCCAAAACGGCGGTCGCCAAAATGGTATAAAACGGGGCTGACCCAAAAACAGCCTTTCGGCGGTCGCCGTTTACAAAACGGCGCCCGCCGAATCCATTCGGCGCCCGCCGGAGCACAAACGGCGCCCGCCGTTTTGCTCCAGCAGGCCGGTTTTCGCCCGTTTCGCTTCGTTTTGCTTCGTTTCTTCTCGTTTTCGCTGGAGAGCCGATATCCAATGTCGATCCATGGATTCAATCCATTGCTTACACATTAAACAATATATTTTTGAATAGAAAAACCTATCTATTACAAAAGATTCCAAGGGATGCAGCCCTCCAAAACTATGGCCAATCGTACGTAAAAAACGACAATTTCATTCACCCGACCACTAACGGTGGCCGGCCTTATATCTAAACACATAATCACATAATCACATAAAACAATTAAGCCAATTATGTTGATTTAAACATATTGTGTCCAACACAAAACATGTGCACGAGCCCTAGGCTCTGATACCAATTGATGGTTATGATATACCGATCCGATCGTTATACCGTGTGTGCGGAAGCGTGTAAAGCGATAGATCTACTATGCCATGATCTTAGTGCACACAAATATGTATAGACACACATATATTTATATATATATATATACATCCAATATATATATATATATATATATATATATATATATATATATATATATATATATAGAGAGAGAGAGAGAGAGAGAGATATCAACGAGATCTTACTTTTGGTGACGAAGTGATTCGTTGATGTCGTTGAGGTGGTCTTGAGTCGATTGAACCACCTCAAATGGATCAGCCTCGAAATGTTCACCTTTGGAATGACCTCGTCACGCCTTTGGATCGCCTGGATGTTGAAGCCGCACAAATGGCCCGGCCTCTACGTGTTGCACACGAACCCGGATGATGAACACTTTGCTTGATCGAGTCGGTTCTCCAAGAACACTTTCTCCTCTCTCTCTTTGGTGTGAATTTCGTGGGTAAAGGTAATGTGTGATGAAAATCTGATTTTCATCCATATATTAGCATCATTATGCATACCATAACACTCCATTGTAACCTCCTACATAATGGGCATCATTATGCACCATTAACATGCAAAAGGAGTTACAAAGGAGGTGAAAGGTCACGCCACATACACATGCCACTATGCATTGTATGTGGTCCCACTTGCTTGTGTGGCATGCCATGTCACACTATGTGACATGCATCCATGCAAGCCATGCATCCCATGCATGTGAATTAAATCCACGTAAATATTGATTCTAAATCAATATATATATCAAGCATCGTACATCATCTTTGAGTCCGTGTGTGACCCTGTAGGTATGATTTATCGATCAATATTATATTATTCCCAACAATTTAATATTATCAAATAATCATTTAACATCCATAGACGACCTTATGACTTTATCGATTGCACACGTAGGATCGAAGGACATATACCAACAAAATAAAGATTAACGCCATTATATATAAAATTAGATTTGCCAAGTAAATATGTGCGTTAACTTTTTTTGAATGTGTAGATTTTTTACTGAATTAAAATATAAAGTAATTTTGTTTGAAATATTTGCATAAACTTTTTTTGATTTTTTTGAATTAAAATATAAAACATTTTTTTTGTTTTGAAATATTTGTGTTAACTTTTTTTAAAATGTGAGTTTCGCTCGGGCAGATTTTGGGTCCAGGGCGAATGTGGATTCGCCTAATGGATTCTCCACGACAAATGTGGATTCTCCACGAGAATGTGAATTTGGCCGAATGAAGTTTCACCACCCACGACAAATGTGGATTCGCCCACGACTAATGTAGATTTGCCTATGATTTATGGATTTTTTTTCTGAATTAAGATTACTTTGAATTAAAATATAAAATAATTTTTTTTAAATATTTACGTTAATTTTTTACAGCAAATGTGAATTTGCCTGTGATTTATGGATTTTTTTTTGAATTAAGATTCCTCTGAATTAAAATATAAAATAATTTTTATAAATATTTACGTTAATTTTGTTTTAGCACGTTTTTATCGGGTAGTATGATACGGGGCTGGGCTGTGTATAGAGGGTTTGAAACGATACTAATACATGTAAATTTATATTCTGGAGTATGGGTTGGACTAGATCTGGGAAAGAACAGAGGTTTTGAGCTTTGAAGCTTCTTCTGAAGGATTTCTATTATCCACTCTTTTAATATCGAGTATATTCACTAATTAGTGCCGCCCTTTAATCTGAAGGGATAAGCCCCCTATTTATAGGGAGTTATGGAATGATTACATTCAGACCACGTACTACGTCTATATCATTAAATGAAGCTAGTAACGACCCGGGGCCCGTGACTCGGAATGTAGACGATGCATGTGGGTTCACGTGGGCGATGTCTCCGTTCTTCCTGGGATGAGCCCTCCCTCAGATACCGGGCTGCTGGATGGATCCTCGTCGTCTCTACGCACGGAACGCACGGCGGTTTTGTGGAGGTGGATCAAGGGTGCGACCCGGGGTCAGTACCCCTTCATGGCTCGCGAGACGACGTCATGACCCGAGCCTCGGGACGTGCGTATTTCTCGCATCACATTCCGCCGAGGCTCGTCCTGTCTGATTCGTGACCCGTATCGCGGCCATGCCCCGACTCCCTTCCTTGCGCGTTTTGCCCGCGGGATCCGTGACCCGTGACCCGAGACGCGACGCGTCCCCATCGTCTCTTCCCCGCCTGGTATGTTCGGGGGAGGTTCTAGCCCGCGTGTCGCATGATCCGAGCCGCGAGCTATGCTTGGGTCCCGCGCCTCTCTCCGCATGGTCAGCCCCGGGTGGGCCTTTGCCCACGCGTCCCGCCTTGGAAACACGTTTTCGTATCTGGTTTTAACTCCCCCAACAAATTTTTTACAAGAATTATAATATAAAATATTTTTTTTTAAAATATTTGCGTTAATTTTTTTTAATGTGAGTTTCGCTAAGGCGAAAGTGGATTCTTCCAAGATTAATTTTTTTTAATGTGAGTTTCGAAAGTGGATTCGCTCGCCACAGAGAATGAGAATTTGCTCACGGCGCGGCGAATATGAATTCACATCGGCAAATATAGTTTCACCATGTGAATGTGAGATTCAACATATATTTAACATTTTTTGAAATTATAACGCGAATATTATTAAAATTTTATTTAAATAAAATTATCTTTTTTTGAAATTATAACGCAAATATTATTAAAATTTTATTTAAATAAAAATTACGCAAATATTAATAAAATAAAATCAAGAAAACAATATTAGCCTAAGATTATAATGCTAATATTATTGAAATATTATTAAAATAAAGATTTTATTTAAATAAAAATTACGCAAATATTAATAAAATAAAATCAAGAAAACAATATTAGCCTAAGATTATAATGCTAATATTATTGAAATATTATTAAAATAAAGATTACGCAAATATTATTTAAATAAGGAAAATGTAAGAAAACAATTTCCGTAAAATTATAATAGATTCGTCTCGCTTATAACATTCGACTTAGTCATCGCTATCATTTTCGCCAAACAAATAACATTCCCCATATTGATAAATCATTTTAGTTATCGCTATCATTTTCGCCAAACAAATAACATTCTCCATATTGATATATCATTTTCGCCAAACAAATAACATTCGCCATGTTGGTCATATTGATAAGATTCGCCATAGTGTTTACATTAGCCAAAAGATTGGCTATATTGATAAGCTTTTGAAATGTTAGTTGTTAATTGAGGAATCAAAAAGTGGATTCCCGCGAATGTGTATTCTTCACGGCCAATGTAGTTTTGCCATGTCGAATGTGAGATTCGACATGATGTGAATTCTCACGACGAATGTGAATTTTTTTTCTGAATTAAAATATAAAATAATTTTGTTGAAATATTTGCGTTAATTTTTTTTAAATTATAACCAAATATTATTGAAATTTTATTTAAATAAAGATTACGCAAATATTATTAAAATAAAAAATCAAGAAAATAATATTCGTCTTTAACTTTTTTTAAATTATAACCAAATATTATTGAAATTTTAATTAAATAAAGATTACGCAAATATTATTAAAATAAAAAATTAAGAAAATAATATTCGTCTAAGATTATAACCTAATATTATTGAAATATTATTAAAATAAAAAGGATTTTTTTCTGAATTAAAATACAAAGTAATTTTTTTGAAATGTTTGCGTTAACTTTTTTTAAATTATAATCAAATATTATTAAAATTTTATTTAAATAAATATTACGCAAATATTATTTAAAAAAAAAAAAAAAAAAACAATATTCCTGTAAGATTATAACGCTAAATAACATTAGTGATAAGATTTACTCTAACATTCTACATATTGATAGATTCGCATTGATAAGATTGGTTATAGTGTTTACATTCGCCAAAAATTTGCTATATTGATAATCTTATCTAATGTTAGTTGGTAATTGAGGAATGCCAAAAGATTGATAATCTTATCTAATGTTAGTTGGTAATTGAGGAATGCCAAAAGATTCGCTATACTGAAAAATGTGGCATTACATGATGTGGATTCGCCCACCGCGAATGTGGATTTTTTTCTGAATTAAAATATAAAGTAATTCTATTGAAATATTGCGTTAATTTTTTTTAATTATAATGTAACTATTATTTGAATTTTATTTAAATAAATATTACGCAAATATTATTAAAAAAAAAAATAAAAAAAAAACAATATTCGCCTAAGATTATAAACGCTAATATTATTGAAATATTATTAAAATAAAGAAATAATATTGAAATAGAAAAAATGTAAGAAAACAATTTGCATATTAAAATAAAGATTACGCAAATATTATTGAAATAAGAAAAATGTAAGATTACAATTTGCGTAAGATTATAATAGATTAACCTCCTCTTGCTTATAACATTCGACATAGTTATTGCTATCATTTTCGCATGGCTTATAACATTCGACATAATTATCGAATGTTTTTTTGTGTAAATAACCGTTTTTTTAATGTACTAGTACAAATAAAATGTATCACTATCCCTGTGTTTTATTTTTTATCTTTAGGGGTAATATAACAAGAATGTTTTAATTATTTAAAATAATAAATTAATGATAGGGGTGTAGGAAGTAAAGTTTGAGGTGTAATTATCATCGCCCTTGAAATAATTATTGTTAAATGTGTGTTGACCCATTTGCAATAATAAGATGCAACCAAACTCTCATGGTAGTGCAGTACATTCCCTCCTTTGCACTTGGCCCCATTCACTTACCCAACTCATAATAAATTCCAGAGTTTATTTATGGGTGAGTTGACCAATCCTGACCTTTCATCCCTTTATGAAATGTTATAGCTCAATCTGGACCCTTAAGCCTCCTTTTTTTTTTTCTGATCTGAGTTACTCGCTGCCTACACATTCTACACTTTACACTATGTGTACGAACCCTACTTTCACTTGTGCGATTTTTCTCCTTCACCTTCTTCACCTTACTGTGGTGTCTTGTGGTGTTGATCCTTTGTGAGATCTTTAAGATTCCTAGGGTATTTGTGTTCCATCTCCTTGTTGGTGGCTGTTGGTTGGTACTGCTGTGATTTCAATCTCTCATTCCTGAGCCCGAAACTCTATTTTCTATCCCTTTTCTTATTTTGATTATTCCGCTGTTTATTTTGCTTGACCTAATTAATGTGTTAAGTGTTTGTGCATGCAGGTGTTCTAGGCTCGTCGTAGAAGCGCGAGGAGACAACAATAATGACATCGATAAAATGAGATTAATCGAACTTTCACACCTAATTTAATAAATTGTATGTAATTTTTTTTATATTTTTATCACATTTTAATATCTCTAGTCTATTAATTAGTTGTTGTTTTTTCTTCATAAAATTATTTATTTAATTCATATATTTGATAACATTCTCTTTATATATTCCAATTTTTATACACCAACAAATGTAATTAATTATTACTAGTGTGAATTTTTTGTTATAAAATTATACACACTCTTGTGTTTTGTATAAAATTTTTTTGATAAATTTGACTGTAATTAATAATTATAATTGTGTATATATATTTATTAGACAATATTATTCTAATATTGATTTTTGGTAAAGATACTCTAATATTGTTGCTTTATATTTATATTATATTTGTTAGATAATTAAAGCAATCTACTCTAATATTACTCTATATATTGTTGTGAATACAATTACTATCATCGATCAATTTTAAGTGCATTTTGATATAATAAATTTATTTGTGCAATTTGTGCAATTTACATGTATGTTTATAACAATTATATACAAAATTACTTATTTTTAGATTCATGTACATTTTAATTGTTACGTATTTTAATATAATATAATAATTATATAAAAAATTACTTATTTTTAGATTCATGTACATTTTAATTGTTACGTGTATTTTTTTATTTTGTGCCGTTATAAGTATTTTTGATAAATTTGTTTTTAAAAAAGTAGGTAGACAAAAATGATTTGTTTTTTTTAAACTTTATAGTAATATAATCAAATGTGAATGACCAATTTTTATATTTTGGCTAATGCCTCTAAAATGTCAAGAACGGGCTTGCGGGTCGTAGGGGAACAATGGTGTAGAGGGATTCATGGTGATCAATAGAATAAAATAGTTCACCATTGTATGGTGAGCTTGTGTTGTATATTGTATGAATTTATTTTGGGCGACGAAAAAGTATTGAGAAAGAGCTTATTTATATTGAGAAAAAAAAAATCAAATTGAGAAAGAGCTTATTTATATTGAGAAAAAAAAAATCAAAGCCAAACATAAATTTACCAAACATTATTTATTTATAAATCATATAAATTAACTCCTCCACACTAGGAGTAGGAACGAGCCGGGCTGAGCCGAGCTTTGTTTAAATAGGCCTGAGCTTGGTGTAAAACTTTTAGGCTCAAGTTTGGCCTATTACCTATTATAGGCTTTTTTAAGAGGCTCGGCCTAAGCCTTTTTTGTAAATAGGCACGGCCTGAAAGACTTTTAAAAGTCTTTTTAATTAAAATTTTAACTTAAACTCGATTTAATGAATAAATCTAAGATTCGATTAAAAATATTTTAATTAAATTTGATTATATTTAATTCATTTTATAAAATTATTTTTAATTTTTAAATATTCAATAATTAATAATAATAAAAAAATGAACAACATTTTATAAATACTAATAATGTTAAAAAGGTATCCTCCAATAAAGTGGAATAATCATATTTAATTTTCAAATTCTAAAAAATAACAATCATAAAATAGTTATTAATATGTACTTAGACAAAACTAAAACTAAAATATTATTTTTCCTTAAGATTAGTGATGAGCCATTTTATTTGCTCATCTTAGAGCATTTTTACACCCTTTATTGAGTCAGTTTGAGTCGGTTACGTGTCTGGGAGGGCACAATTAGGTGTTTGGGCAGAGTGTGTATGGATGCAGGTAACAGGTGGCGCACTGGGCAAAAGAGGCAAGGAAATCCCCTTTCTTTGGGCAAGTTCTGGAGCGGTAGTGACAAACAACAGTTTGACCACATCGGACAAATGGGTAAGGTCACGAAGCAGAAGACCCAGAATTCTTACCTAGTACCGTGCCTGGTCCGACCATCTGTGGAGGAGAAGGAATACCTGCGGATTTCAGTTTGGGCAGAAGGCGCGGCAGACATGAGATTCGCTGCGGGCAAGCTGGCAGCATACCAGAATCCCTGGATTCGTGGGATCTGACTTATCCCCAAGCCCATTGACCAAGGACGCCTATTCCTAAGGGGCGAGAAACAACCGCGATCTGAAATTCAAATTCGAAGTCTTTAAAAGAGCGGGGCGCGACGGGCAGCAAAAAAAACACAACACATTACGTACCGAGAAATCAGAAGAGCCGCCGGTCCCGCAGTCGTCGTCGCCGCCGGAGGAGTCGCCGGAGATAGAGATCGGAGCTGTTCGTCCGAGTCTCTTCTTGTTTTGAGTAGATCCAGCCCTCGGGCTGAGAAACAATTTATTTCCATGTTTTGTTTTTAATGTTTTTCAATTCCGTTTTCGATTTCCTTCAATAACGTTTACGATTTGAAGGCATGAATAATATAGTTCTATTTTCCTTAATTGTTTTGTCTTTTATTTTCTGTATGATAGGCTAAGTTAATCGTGTATCTGGGCAGGGGCGGATCGAAGGAGATTTAGGGTTTAGTTAAGCCGCGAGGTTGGAGGGGCTAAAGTAACCGGTTGGGCGTTTGTTCCCGAGGCAAAGTTGGTTGAGGTTTATTTCTGGGGAGTTTGGGCAAACTAGGACGACCACTAGTGAACCTTTACAAACTGGGATACTGGTGATTGACAAACCGCATAGATGTACCTTGTAGTATTGTTGCGGGCATAGCACTAGAACTTGCAGGAGATGCGGTCATATGTTTCGAGCATGCTATTGGCCGAGCGGGTCTGTCTAGAGGGTAATGCGGGTTTGGGCAAACTAGATCTATGTTTGGTCGCATAGGTTATCGAATTGTTCAGATCTAGGAGTTTAATTAGGTATAGTATTAGCTTGCCTTCTCTTACACAGTAAGGATAGATAAGGGGTGGGGCAATTGTTGGGCGTGACGCAATAGGACCACTTTTGTTTTTGCACCCTATAACTGCTGACAAACCGCTGGTAGAAATCCTTAGTGCCTATGACCGGCAGTTTGCCCTAATGATCCTGAGTGAAGTCGTCTGCCCGGATGCCTTGTTTATCATTTGATTTAAGTTTTCCTTTTAATATTCTGTTAGGACTGAGTGTTTGCTTTGTTTACTTTTACTTTGTTTATTTGCATGTTATTTCTGTTAGCCGTAGTTAGATCAAAGTGTTTGAAACGTTTGCAAAACCGATGTGCCCACAGCAAACCCAAATCAAAATCTTTTTGGGACAACCCCTTGGGCAAAGCCGAGATCACCTACTGTAATTGCCTCCTTGTGGGACCGACCCCACGTACTTGCCATTATCTACGTTTTGTAGTTATAAGAGTACTGGCTAAATACAAATTCATTTTGACGCGCGTTTGTTCCAACGACAAACATTTGTCGTCGTCAAAATTGGCGCCGTTGCCGGGGAGGCAAATTTCCAACAGTAAGTCGTCTGTGCTAACAGTTTGACTTGTTTTGTTTATGCAGGATTCCACTTCGGGCAAAGAGATTGTACCTTGGTACGACCCTGAGATCGAAAAGACCGCGAAGCGAATCCGAAAAGAGACAAGGCTAGCCAAAGCGTTAGCACGTGCCGCCCAAGAAGCTGCTCGAACACCAAGGGCAGAAAATCCGAGAAGGGCAAGGAGAGGTGAACCCATTACCCCCCAAGACCTTCACCGGAACCAACCATGATGTACGGTCCACACAACCAACCATGAATCCATTTTTTGAATCAAATTTAATTTGGTTAATTAGTACCGAATAAAAACATTTTGGCCTATTTAGAAATTTCAAATTTCCCAATTTTAATTTTTTTAATTACGGATATATATTAGGAATGTGAAAATTATGTAATATTACTAAAAAGGTTCTTGTGTTATTCAGTCTATTCATAATTCGATCATTTTGGATCATAATACAACATTAATTAATAAATAAATAAATTTTGGTAAATCAAAGGTTCTCGGTCCAGTCCTTGCCCTGAAGGACCTTGATGACGTCGGCGCCGAGCTGATACGCGGTGGCCAGGTAATCGGCGTCAATCGGAGGCTTGGGGCCGAAGACGCTGTGCGTGACGGAGCTGATCCCGGGGCTCTGGCTGTTGAGTATGGCGTACGCGCTCGTCTTTCCGGGCCCACAGTTTTTCCATTAGTGGATCAGCCCCACGGGCACGGCAAACACGTCTCCCGCGGAAAGCTTCTTGCTGAAGTGTGCGTAGTTGTTAGCCGCCGACGCGATGAAGCCGGCTTCGAGGCAGCCGTCGAGGACAACGATCAGCTCGGAGGCTCTCTGGTGGTAGTGCAGCGGGAACGAGCCGTTGACGTCGAGGTCGGCTCGAGCCAGGATGAAGCCGAGCGTGTTGAGCCCAGGGATGGTCAACACGCTCGCCGCGGTCAACACCGCGTGTGACGGGTTTTTGGTGGTGTCGCCGGCGACGTTGAGGCCCTTCTGGAAGAAGTCGTCGGCGGTGACTTTTTTCGGGTCCTTGCACGGGAACGGCCGGACGCTCGTGCCCAACGGAGTCTTGAAATCGGCGACGCAAAAGTCTTGGAGGGGCATCGGATCATATGCAAAGGCAATGGTGCAGAAGGAATTGATCATGATCATCAATAGCATAAAATAGTTCACCATTGTATTGTGTTTTTGTGTTGTAATTGAATGAAATTTATTTTGGGTGTGACAAAAAAGTATTGAGAAAGAGCTTATTTATATTGAATTAAGAATTAATATATGCTTAATTATGTATATCCGGAGAGGGATTTTTTTTGTGTGTGAATTGTATTTATGTTAAATTCATTACTTGTAAAAACGTAATTTAGATCGATTTCTAAATGTGGTTAATTCTTAATTGCTTGATTAGGTTTTGATTGTGATTTAAGTGTATGAGATTGTTATAATTAATTTCTAATGATTTTAGTTGACTATTGTTTTGGAATGTTTATTACTTTAGTTGCCCGGATTTAAATTAATAAATATAAAAACATAAACTAATTAGTTATATAATAAAAAATATTACTACTTACCTTATTTGCAAAAACGCACATATTAGAATTTTAAAATTTTAGAATTTTTATTTACTATATATATAAATAATAATATCATGTATAAAAAAAATTATATATAAGTAAATAAATTTAAAGTGTTTTATTGATTTGGTTCTCCTAAACGATACTAAAAACTCATTTTATTGTAAAAGAGATACTCCAACTGATACCAATATTTAAACCTATTATTGGTTTGATGTGAGACCCATACTAAAAAAAGAAATTTAATTTACTTTAATTTTTTTTTTTTGTAAAAGTCAATTTCATAAAAAATAAAAGGGAATGTGTAACGGTTCAAATACAACATATAGCAAAACAAATATATATGAATAAACTACCAAGCTATATGCCACACTCTCTGCAGTGTTCGTGCCTAAAAAGAGTCTGAGTGTCGTAACGAAATGATTCTGTCAGGCCGCTGGTCACGAAATGATTCTGAAGAACGTACTGCTCTAGCTAGAACCCTGTTCGTAGACCAACATAGCACCTACAGAAACCTCACCACTCTCTCCATCCTCCATATATCATGTCGGTCATCTAGTGCATGGATTCTTTGAGTAGTGTAGCCCGCATTTATGTATCCAAACCCAGACAAACCAACTGTCCTTTTTCCTTTCCCTGTCGCCACGGTAGTACCCGATTCGTTCCCAGCTGTAGCGCCTGCAATAATCTGTCAAGAGTTATAAAACTGTCATTTCACTTTTGCAAATTAATAAAAATAATATATCAAATTAATTTTTATTTTTTTATTTAAATTTTTTATAATATAATTTTTTTAATAATCATATCATTAATTATTAAAATAAATTTTAATAAAAATATTTTTAATAATAAAATAAAAATACATATTATAATATAAAATTTTAATAAAAAAAATTTAATTATAATTTATTTAGTATTTTTTTATTTGTTATGTTTGAAATTTTAAATTGAAAATAATATTTTTTTTATCATATTTTCTAATTTCAAAATTTAAGAGGTTAAATTGTAAATTTGTAAAGATGTGTTGAGTATTAATAAGACATACTTTTGGTCTTAAACCGTATGAACTAAACTGAACTCAAATGATCTGAACTATTGAATATTTTTTTTTAAAATATTAATAATATTGTGACAATAACTATATTTTATATTTAAAATTAAACTCATTTTGAGTTTAATTAAATTTTAATTTATTGATTGGAGATGACCTTAATTTGAATCGAAAAATAATAAAAATATCAAAAAGATATAAATAATTTTGAGTAACAATTATTTAAATTATATAGTTATTTTGTGAGAATATTTAAAGATACAGGTGTTGTTTAATAAATCAAAAAATATTTTTATTTGGTTGAAAGGTAGATTTTAATAAAATAAAAATAAATATTCTATTTAATGGTTAAAAAATTGATTAATATTGAAACAATTTTTTTCATATTATGAATCCATAAAAACCTGTGCCAAACAAAGTGTGACAAGTATTAATGAACGGAGGTAGTATGTGGGGAAAAAATATTTTTCATGTTTTATATATAATACACCTCAATTACAAAAAAAATGCAACCATGCATGTTTACGTATACAGTTAAACCTCTATAAATTAATACTCGATAAATTAATAATCCTGAGACTATTAATTTATAAAGGTTTTACTGTACTATATAAATCAATTGCTCATGAACATAATAAAACTTTTTGCAATCAATGTTAACTTGTTTGAAAAGTGAATGGAAAAAATACAATACTTATATCATAATCTTGGGAGTACAATATAAATAGTACTCTCTTACTTTAAAATATAAAAGCTCAATAAAATAATCATTTAATAATTAAAAAATTTTCATTTTAAAAAATAATTATTATAAACATTAAATTAACATACTAATAAATATATTAGCCTACATAATGAATATTTATAAGATATATAGTATTGGGTGAACAATTAGAATTGTACTCCTAATAACAAGATAAAAATTATTGAAAAAATAAGAATAAAATAGTATTTTAAGGTGGAAAAGTAAAATAATTATTTTCATTTTAAGGGTGTGTAGTATAAATAGTTCAACGGAAGTAGTATTATTCTCCATTTCATAAAAGTTGAAATACATTCTTTTTGAAGTATCCATGTACACTAAAAAAGGAAATAAAAATTTATTTATTTTTATTTTAAAATATAATTTATTAATATTTATCCACTTATATTTTAAATTTGACTTTACTTTTCAATTTAAAAATATATTTAAATGCTTTATCTTTTGGTAAAAATGTCTAAAAATAACAATTTTCTTACTTTTCGTGTTAAAAGTATTACATGTTTAGTGAGTTAGAGCAAATATTATATTTAAAATTTAAAATTTTACTTATAGAGAAAAAAAAAAGAATAATAAAAATATTTAAATTTGAATCATATATCATATGTACTACTATAAGAAAATCAAGAATGACAAAATTAAAAAGTTTATATTAAAATATATATATATATATATATATATATATATATATATATATATATATATATATATATATATATATATAAGATATAAAAAAATAATAAGTATTTAAATTTGATTTTAAAATGTAAACACTAGAGAATAAATAAATACTACTAAATAAAAATAAAAGAATTAATGCAAACAAATTTATTGACCAAAATATACGTCAGTCGTCACATGTGAGAACACGCCATTTCTAAGGTATTTTAATAATTTTACGTATTTAATCAAGAATTAATATGGACATAATGTTATGAATATTATTCTCTCTCAATTTTCTTTTATTTAATCAAGAATTAATATGGACATAATGTTATGAATATTATTCTCTCTCAATTTTCTTGAGTTTATAACACATCAGCACGACTCTTTAAAGAAAGCTCCGTTCTTCATCGAAGTTCTACTCATCCAAGATCCGAACTCCCAGGCAAGAATTTATATTTATATTTAAATTCATAAACAATTATAAATATATCTACTTCTCCTCCCTTCTTCTTAAATTCAACTGTTCCCGAAGAACATTATAATCTGATATTCCTCAATTAATATCATATGTTCCCGAAAAACATTATAATATGATATTCTTAAAGTAATATCAAATGAATTGTGTTTAAGTTCCTGAAGAACATTATAATATGATATTCTTGAAGTAATATCAAATTAATTATACTAAATGTTCCTGAAGAACATGATATGATATTCCTGAAGAAATATCAAAATTAAATGTTCCTGAAGAACATCGTGCAAGTTTTTTTGTGGTCAAGTTATGTATGTGCGAACTCGACCCATGAATCAATTTAGGTATTTCTTGAATTTCAAAGTGGGTGAAACTTTAGGAAAAGTGAATCCAAACTTTAGGAATAACCGATAATTATTTGTTTGAATATTGGGATAACCACTTGAGTTCGAATCCTCATGAAAAAACATTAGTTTGATACTCATGAAAAAACATATAATTTGATATTCCCAAAGTAATATCAAATCAATTATTTTTAATATATCAATTAAAATGAATGTTCCCGAAGAACATATATATAAAGGGGTCTCCCCATATGAATAAAATAAGAATTCATAACAATTCTATTTTTCTATCATTTTACTATATTATTATCTCTCAATTCTCTTAAATTTATAACACATACAAATTAATTTCACATGTTCTATTCATTTTCATCTTTCCTCACACACACTTGTTTTATTTTATAATTTTTAATTGAATTTAACACCTATTCAATATTATTATCCATATTATCTATACTTGAGACTGATCACTATTCATTTGAATCATTTTCGCAAACACGACACGACTAAAATCTAAAGAATAAAAATTATTCAATTTATTCGCCTTTGACTTTTACCAATGAGTTTGAAAAACAGAAAAAAATCTAAAGAATAAAAATTATTCAATTTATTCGCCTTTGACTTTTACCAATGAGTTTGAAAAACAGAAAGAGAGAATATATTTAATAAAGAAATCATTAATTAAATTTCAAGAACATTAAAAACGTTCGGAAAAAAACATCATATTTAAAATTCCTTTAATTTTCTAGCAATGACTGTATAATAGAGCTAGCATCCATGACTAATAAACAATTAAACCTTCATTTATTTTTTGATAAAAAAATTCTCCATTTCTCTCAACTTTTCTGTATTTAATTTGAACAATCGATTTGAAATTCGAGCACATTAATTACTAAATTGGAACATGATCAAAACGTACAAATCATTCTTCAAAATTTCAGGCGTAACAATACATGAAAACACACAAGAAAAACTTGATAAACTGGTCGAGAAAATGAGAAAGAAATATAATCGATCGATCGAAAACCATGCACGCAGGCACGAGTAATCGATCGACTTACACATAGATATTATAACTAATTAATTGAGACAGAGATTATTAATATATATAGTACGTACGTACGTACTTTATTTTATTTTAATTAAAAAGTCGAAATTGAGCGATCATAAATTCTGGGCCCAGTTCTTTCTCTGAAGTTCCTCGATAACCGTCTTGTTCAACTGAAACGTCGTGGCGAGATAATCGGAGCTCATCGCAGAGCTCGACCCGAACACGCTGTGCGCAACCGAGCTAACCCCAGGATTCTGGCTGTTGAGTATAGCGTACGCCGTCGACTTTCCGTTGGAGCAACTTCTCCAGAAATGAATAAGCCCCACCGGAATCACAAACACATCCCCAGTCGAAAGCTGCTTACTGAAGAGCGTGTAATTAGTTTCCGCTGACGTCACAAACCCTACTTCCACGCAACCGACTGTGACCAAAACCACCTCCGACGCTCTCTGATGGTAGTGAGGGGGGAAAACGCCCCCCGCGTCGAGGTCGGCCCGGGCCATCGTGAACTCCATGGTGTTGAGGCCCGGGATGTTGAGCACGCTGAGCGGGGTCAGCCCGGCCCGGTACGGGTTGGTGGTGTTGCCAGCTGTCCTCAAGGCGGACGAGAAGAAGTCGTTGGCTTTGACTTGGGTTGGGTTCTTGCATGGGAACGGCCGAATTCCAGTCTTCCCGAATGCGGTGGTGAAATCGGCGACGCAGAAATCTTGCATGTCGTAGGCGGAGGCGGAGGTGAAGAGGTAAATGGCGAGAGTCGAGAAGAGGATGTAACTCGCCATTATATTTTCTTGTGTTGTTGGGAGTGTGTGAGAAAATGTGGAGAAGGAATGAGCTTATTTATAATGATTTGAGTACATTGCTCTCATCGTCGACACTCGGCGACTCTTGATCGATGTGTGTATGTTAACTGTTTGTAAGCCATGTATATTCGTCGATGTTATTATTATGAAATTATTCGTGTCGCGTTGTCAATGTTACGATTGTATGTGTGATTTTTCGTGTCGCATTGTCAAAATTTGTGTGGCTTTCTTCTTCGTCAATAGTCAAGAACTCGTAACTACAAATGAGTATGCTGTTTATTAGCCACGCCTCCTATGTTGTAAAATGTTTAATTTATCCAAAAGTTTTCAAGGTGGTCGATAGATCGATTGAACCAAAATGCCGAGTTTGTCGTCATGGTTTCGCGAAAATGATCAGGATTATTTACACATATATGATGCATCATCGAAGATTTGACCCTCCTAATTGAGTCGGAGCTCGACTCGACTCGCCGGAGGTTTCGTGTTCAAAGAATATGTCTTTGTTCTTATACGACACAATTAAGAAGTACGTAATTATATAGTTACTGTTGTTACTTGTTTCACATGTTATACATTATTAATACAAAGGAAATAAATATATATAATTATACGTGGTAAAAAAAGCTGAAAGTGCGTATAATTGAAGAAATATTATTAGATTCTTCGATAGCAATGACAATATGGTCGAACATGCTTCGCATAATTTTTGCAATGGTACTTTGAATCTCCCGAACTTTTTCGTTGTTGGACGCCATTTGATTTATAATGTAAGTGAGAGAAGTAAAATAATCCGAAATCTTTTCATCTTCTTTCATCTCCAATTTTTCAAACTCAGCTCGCAACAATTCATGATCATAATGAGCCTTCTTTACTTGATCTTACAAAGAATATGTTGTTTTCAGTATTCTCTTGAGCTTTTCTCGATCGGCTTTAGAGATTCTTTTATAAACAAAATTTCAAGCAATTGGTAAATTTGGAAAAGAACTTTTCATTTCTTTTAATTTGCTTCTTTGCCTTCAAAAGATCTCTCTGGACTGCAAGAGATAAATAGCAATACTAAACACACTATATAGACGACTAGACCCAATCCTTGGTGAGAAGGCTCTCTATAATGTTGTCATCCAACTGATACGCATGGCCAAGATAATCGCGATCCATCGCAGGGTTCGACCCGAAGACAGCTCGCGTAAGGTAGTTAAGGCCCGGATTTTGGCTGTTGAGCACAGTGTACGAACTAGTCTTCTCGTTCCCGCAATTGATCTGGTAATGAACGAGCCCCACGGGGACCACAAACACGTCTCCCTCGGTCAAGTTTTTACCGTACATCGTGTAGTTACTCGACCCGGGGGCTACAAACCCTACCCCGAGACAACCCTCGAGGACTATATGTAGTTACTTGACCGGTCCTTGCATGGGAGGCCGGGCCCGCTAGCGCTCATGCGGCCTATCTTGTTTTTGAGATCCGCGACGCAGAAATCTTTCGACGGCATCGGGTCAAATGAAGAAACTAGGCTAATACTGATGAACAAACCGATGATTGTCATCAATGAGGGAAAGTGACTCGTGACCATGATTTGTGAATTTGTTAATTAATTTTGTTTTTAATTATGAATAAAAATATTGAGAGGGAGAGAGCATATTTATAGTTGATGAAACTAGCTTTTTCTTTAAATCACTGTGAAGTGTCGTACTTTAAAAGATTTTTTTTTTTTTTTACTTTATGATTTTTTATTCATAAGATATATATGTCTTGTTATTCACATTAATAATTAAATAAACAAGATAAGATACACACGGACTAATTACTGGATAATAATTTATTAAAATATTACAAATATTTATATTGAATAATGTTTAATTTGCAGTTCATGTTCATGACTTGGATTCTCCTTAAATTATCATTGATCACTAATCACAATGACAACATACATGACATTGTCATTATGTACGTAGTATTAATTTGTAGTACTTTGTTTTATATTAATAATTTATCCCTTCATGTTTACTACGAAACCCAATACATATCCTCAACCTCTATGCATGTATCATTATTATAGTGTTTTTTTCTTCTTTTGTGTATTATGTGTTGTTTCAAGTTCAAGGTAATATATTTGTAGTACTTTCTTGAATGTAATTAGTTTATATTTAATTTTTCTTACTTTCATGTTTACTTTCAAACTCAATATATATATATATATATATATATATATATATATATATATATATATATATATTGCGTACGGAGGGAGCTATGCGTCGTGCGTAGTGATGTTTGTTGATAGCGAAAGGCGGTGATGTTGAGAGTATTGTATGAAAGAACACAATATAATATGAAATAATTTTTCTATTCCAAATCAAGTCTGAAAAATACAACATACAAACCTCTCCTTATATAGAGAGTACAAAGGTTCTAAAACAGAACAAATTCAAACACTACGGACAATACACATGACTTTTACAGACCACTATTACAAAGCTACCATTATAGATGTCGGGTACTCTTTGGGCCCCATCGTCACATCATATAATGCACTATGTAAAGACACAAATATAAAATTACAAATTATTAAGAACCACGTATAGTGGTTGAGTGCATCTGACAAAGGTGACACTAATTCCTTGAGTGCTTCTGCGAAGATAGCACTTGTAATGAGTGCTGCTGCTGAGAAAGCATCAGTGCTTTTAGCTTAATTAAACTGGATTAGGGCATTCTTATCCCAACTTGGCTTTGCCTCGTTTAGAGTCTTTAGCTTGCTGTGTTAATGTCACTATTAGGGCATCCCAGACGTCGGCTGGTGTAGGTTCGTCTTCTTGTCCTTCACCCGCAAAATAATTAAGGGAACTGTTGGAATCAATAGATCCTCTTGGCGAAGCTGACTTCATTGATTCATCTCCGTCTTTTGCTATCTCGGTTGAGAAGGTGTCAAAGAATTGATTTTTCATGTGATCTAAAACTTTCTTCATTATTTCTTCCTCCGATTCCCTTGGATATTTTTTCTGAAAGAAATTTTTCAAGCTAGACAGTGAAAGTTGTTGGGAGCATTGTTCTTTTTCTCCTTTTCTTTTATCTTCAACAATTGTTGACTGGATAGTTGAGGCCATTTTCTCTATATTTTCTTCTCCCATATTAGTCCACCATTTGTAGAAAAATTTTCTTTTTAGCATGGGTATATTTAGTTTATTCGAAGAGACTGAAATCGTCCATCTCCAAATCCAAGGAATTTGGAATTTTGTAAAAAACAGGAAAGGACATTGTCCAACAATCAACCTGTCTGAGTTTAATTTGGTGACTAATGAACTATTGTCACACCAAGGATTATATAAATCCATAATTTCCTTTGGCAGTATTTCCAAAGAAGGGCCAAATTTTGACCACCACTCATAAAACCAATTTGGAATATGCTTATTAAGGATTTCTGGGTTTATTGTGAAAAACCAAGAATGCTTATTCTTAGGGTTCTGGTAGTAGAACGCTTTTGAAAAAGCCTGGATATAATCCCAATAATTGAAGTAGATATATTTACCTTCTGCCATTCGGATGGCTTTGTCTCCATTAGGGTTTATTCCCCACTCTCTTGGCAGTAAAACTTTATTAATATGACACTTGCTGAAGTTTATAAAACTTTCAGGGTTATTATTTTGATAGTGATGAGTAATGGTTACCGATTCGGTAATTTTTAGGAGGACTTCATAATTTGGCCTTGTTTTTCCATGTAGACCGGCATACCCTCTTGATTCAAGATACCTTGTTCTGATTGACCATCCATCATTTGGCGTCATTTGAATATCTTCATTTTCTATGTACAGAACATCTTCTGTGATTGGACTTTCAAAGTACTCTTTTTCTTGTTGTACTTCATTGGTAACGTCTTTATAAGACGTTTTATTAGAAGAGGAGGAAGGTATATCTTCCTTTTTTGGAGGAGGCAATTGTGGCACAATTTTGCCTCTGCTATGGTATACTGTCCAATCCCCTATTAGGGGAATCGTCGATTCTGTCTGGGATAACATATTGCTAATCCCATATCCGCGGCCTCGGGAATATCCACGACCTCTTCCCCTATTAGGGGTTGTCATTTCCCTGTAAAAATTCACGGGTTAAGAAATCAGCAAGAGAATTATTTTCTCCTTTTATGTATTCAATATCAAATTCAAAGGCCGATAACTGAGCTTGCCAACCTGCAAATATTTGCTTAGAGACAAGATTTTTAACATCTTTTTCAACTATTGATTTTGCAGAACTACAATCAATTCTCAGTAAGAATTTTTGATTTAATAAGTCATCTTGAAATTTTGAAATACACTTTATAATAGAAAGCATCTCTTTTTTAATGGTTGAATACTTTGACTGCGTGGGATTCCATTTTCCTGAGGTAAACCTAACAAGATGTTCTTTTTTGCTGTCAGGATTTAATTGTTTTAAGATTCCGCCATAACCAATGTTTGAGGCATCAGTTTCAACAATTTTAAAGTATTTAGGATTAGCAAGAGATAAACATGGCAAACATCTTACTTTGGACTTAATTTTTCTAACAGCTTGTGAATGCTCTTCTGTCCATGGTGAGACGTTTTTTCTTAATCTAGAGTACAAAATTTTTGTGTCTTGGGCTAAATTCTTATAATAATCTGAAATATAATTTAGACTTCCAAGAAATCTTTGAAGCTGTTTTGTATCGGTGATATTATCTGGGAATTTTGAAGCAAATTCTATACTTCTTTCAATTGGGATTATCTTTCCTTGCGAAATCGTATGTCCTAAAAACCTAACTTGGACTTGAAATAATTTCATCTTAGGGGCGGAAATGACTAACCCATTATTTTTTATTAAATTTTTAAATATTTTTAAATGTTTTATATGTTTTTCTATCGTTTTAGAAAATACTAAAACATCATCTATATAAACAATTATAAATTCTGTATATGGGTTAAATATTTCATTCATGATATTCTGAAATTCAGAAGGAGCATTTTTTAAACCAAATGGTAAAACATTCCATTCATAATGACCAAATGGAACTGTAAAAGCTGTTTTATACCTATCAGACTCATTAATTTGAATCTGCCAATATCCTGACTTCATATCAAATTTTGAATAGATTAGAGCATCGTTTAGTCTATCTAATAAATCCTTTTTATTGGGAATTGGATATCTAATCCATTTCAATACCTTATTAAGGGGTTTATAGTTTATGACTAACCTTGGAACTCCTCTTTCCTTTTCAGCAGCATTATTTACATAGAATGCTGTACAACTCCAAGGAGATTTAGATTTACGAATTAAACCTTTCTTTTCGAGTGAGCTTATTTCTTTTTTGCATAATTCTAAGTATTCATGGTTCATTTGAGCTGGCCTAGCTTTAGTAGGAATTTGATTTTCTTTGAATTCCTCTTCATAAGGTAGAGAAATAACATGTTTCTTTCTGTTCCAAAATGCATTAGGTAGTTCATTGCATACTTCTTCTATAAACTGTTTTTCAATTAAATTAATTTTTTCTTGTATTTCTTTTTTCTTTAGCTGATCATTTATATTAAGAATTTCTATTTCATCTTTTAAGAAACATATTTGTTTTTCTTTATTGAGAAGAATATCTCTTACTTCATTTAACATTCTTGTGTGCGGATCAGTTATGAATTTGAATAATACATTTTTTCCATTTATTATTGAAGAAATACCATTTTGGTCAATATTATTGATTGGCATAATTTTGTGGAGGAAAGGAGTTCCTAAAATAATTCTGTGAGTAAGATTTTTTACCAAGATAAAAGATGTTGGCAAACATATTTCTCGATTGCAAATATTGACGTTTGAAAGTTTATATTTAACTCTAAGTTTATCACCACCTGCTTGGGTTAGTGATTGTGTTGTTTTGGAAAAATATTTTGTAGGAATTATACCTTCTTGGATGCAATTTAAATCAGCACCGCTGTCAATAAGCGCTACCTCATTTTCTAATATAAAATCCCTATTAATAATTAGAGTAATCTTTACAAACCATTTTTGTGATGTTACTTGATCTAAAAGATTTAGATACTCCAAATTATTTGTTTTTTGAGGAATTTCCTCTATTTCTTCACTTTTGAAAGGTTGACTTTCTAATGTTGTAAGTCTTTGTGATAGTACAGCTTGATTTTGTTTTAGCTGTCCTATTTCTCCTTTCAGAGAACTAATTTCTCTTTTTAAATCACCAATTGAGACTGGAGTCTCTTTAATTTTTGTCTGTTGGAATCTGTGTAGTACTTCACTTAATTGATAAGGTGCCTCAATTAGTAAGGGAGGTTCTGGTTTGTCTTTTATTAGAGTTTCAATTATTTTCTTTTTTAGACCGGAGTCTGTAATTGATTCTAGTACTTTTAATATTTTATCTTGATCATCAGTCAGGACATTTAACCCATTCATGTCAACAATGGATTTCCAGTAATTATCTTCATTACATTGACAATCCTCATTGTCAGTATTTGAAGATTCAGAGGATGTTCCATATATAACTCCTAATTCTTCTTCATTTGAAGATTCAGTATCAGTTTCAGAGTTTATTAATACTTTTTCTAACTGCAATCTTAGGTTTTCATCTTGTATTTCATTAAGAGCTTTCTTTGTCCAGCATCGATTTGCATAATGACCAATTTTGCCACATTTATGACAGCTTATATCTAGTTTTTTAGCTTTCCTTTTTCCTTTATTAGGCATATGTGGTTTATCTTTTCTTAAGAATTTTTTATTATAGTAATTTCTTTTGTAATTCTTTTTATAAGAATTTTCTTTGATATAATTCTTTCTTCTAATCTTATCGAATTTATTATTTTTAATATCTGGCGGCCTGAGAGGCTTTCCTAGGTCAAAAGCAAATTGCTCGCAGAATTCACCAAGCTGGTGTTTTTCCGATTTTTGTTGCTTTTTTAGTTGATTTTTTAATTTAATATCATTACAAAGGTTCAATCCTTCATTTATGCAGGTATTTATTAGTTGACCATAAGTCAATTCTGAGTAATTAATATTGATTCCATCATTTTTAACTCGTAATGATTGCCGAACTTTTTCAGCAAAAAGATGAGGGAGGCCGTCTATAAACTTAGATTTCCAATGAATTGAATTGGGGTTTGTGAGTTGATAAACTCTTGACAAAAATGTATCTTTGTACCATCTAAAATGAGTTAAGGAAGGACATCTTAGATTTTGAAGAAGAGTTTGAATTTTTTCTCCTAAGGGAGTTGAAGTTCCTACAAAATGTTGTAGGATCGATAAACACAGTGTATAAACTGCGTCTTCTTCGCCTGTTGTAGCCATACTAGTACTTGGATTATTTGGTTCTGGCTTAATTAATTTTTTGTGGTTTAGAATTTCTATTTTTTGTGTCTCTGTTAAATAATGATCCCACCATCCTCTTAATTGTCCAACAAAACCAGTAGTTATAAAAGATGCTATAGAACTGTCACTATTTCCATGTTGCTTACAGACAGTTGAGTACATAATGATTCTATGTATAACATCAATTATTTGTTTATCATTTAAACCGTCTATATTCCATTCGTATATAGCCTTTCCTGAGTACGAATTTTGAAAAGGTTCAGGTTCTTCGAAAAGAAGATCCTGAGGGGATGGTCTTTTGTAATAATATTTTTCAAGAGGTTTTGGCATATAAATAGGATTTATTTCATTCATATTATGACCTTTAAACATTTCAGTTAATTGATCTACCTCATCTGTTTGACTTTTAATATCATTTGGTTCAGAATCATCTGCTTCGGATAAAACCCTTAAGTGTAAATCTTTTAATTTCTTTTCAAGGATTTGAATAAAATTTTCACTATTGGTTTCCATTCTGAAGCCATTTATGTTAATTGGAGGTTGAATCATTGGTGTATTAATTAATGAAGGAAAATTTTCAGTATTACTCTCGCTTTTACAAAATTTTTGTATTATTAATTCTTGTTGGCTAATCTGTTTCTCAATAGATTGTTGAAGGGTTTTTAAATCTTTCTCAAGGGAAAGAAATTGATCTCCTAAACAAATCAAGTAGGTATTTGTATAATTTTGAGATTTAATTATTGCATTTAATTCTTTTATCGTAATTTGAGCACTTTCTACTTTCTGTAAATTTAAGTAAGCAGTGGCTTCTGTACTAGAATTTAAGCAAATTGTTTGTTCAGGAGGAAAAGGTGCAGTTATTTCACCTTGATTAGTTTTCCATGTTTTTTGTAAAACTGAAATTTGATTATTGGTATTATTTATATAATTCTTAATAAACCAAGTAACGAAAGAAAGGTAATCTTGAGTTTTCTCAATATAATTGTAATATTCTTCTTTAAATGTTTTTAACTTGTTTGAAGAATATTTATTGAAATACCATTTTCTAAACAATTCATGCTTGTCTTGCTGAAATTCTGCATTAAGAATTTCTCTCATCTTACTTCCTGGGGATAAATCAATCATTTAAACGTGAAAACTCATTTCTGATTGAGTAGGTGATTTTCTACTTTGGGTATAAATTCCTTCTGGAATTTTATTTTGACTTATTCTTATTGTTTCAACTGTGTCAATCTCTTCTCTTAATTGAGAAGTGCTTGCCCTAGCTGATTCGTGAGGGGTACAAAAATAATCGTTTATGGTCGAACATCTTGATGATGTTGTTCGGGGTAACCTTATTGTTCTATCAGAACCAAATTTTATCTCTACGTCTCCTTCGGAGGTTTCTATTATTTGATCTATTTCATTGTTTATTTTTGGTTTTGGTTCCAACTCTTGCGGAAGGGTCCAAGATTCTGGGAAATTTATTTCATTCCACTTAATTAATCTGTTGGTGGCAATGTTTGAGGTTAATAAATTTGTTTGAACCACAGTTGTAGTTCCTGGGGAAGATAATCTTCTTTTATTAATGTTTGGATTTAAAGTTTGTAAAACTTTATAATAAACTCTATAGCAAATTGCTATTATTTCACTTCCAGGTTTAAAATTATAACCATTTGTATGAATTGTTAATTGCATTGCATCTTGTAAATTACTATCTGTCATTGAGAGAGTTAAATTTGGGGATACGTCGAAATAAACTGGTCCATGACATAAACTAGTTTCAATTAAGGCGGCTAAAGAAGGTTTAAAATCTCTACATCTACCATCTCTTACGTATGCCATTATACTTGAATTTACACCTAACAAGGTTAAGGGTTTAAATGCTACTTGAATTAACCCAATATGGATAAATTTATAATTTTTAAAAGGGGCTAAGTCTCTTTTTGACAATAACCTAATTGTTTGTGTATTATCGGAAATTCTGATTGTTTGTTCTAGCGTTTTAATTGCAAATCTTGCTTTTAAGTCAAGAAATCCAATTTCATAAATTTTATGTGGGGATACTGAAGGTATAACCCATTTATTTAATTTATCCAAATTTTTTGGATATTCTATTAGTTCTGCGTTTTTAACAGATTCAATTTCATGTTCATCGTTATCCCAATTAGACATGGATATTAAATGCTTGTAAATTTGTTGTGGTTAGCAAGACATTAGAATTGTAAGCTCAACTTTAAACATGTTTATTTTAAAACAAAATTACTTAAATAAACATTCTTTTTGTAACCCTTACAAACGACAAAAGTCGTTTAACTATCAACCAAAAAGGGATAGACGGAGAAAACTCCAAAAATCAGGGTTAACGAAAATTTTAGCAAAATTTTCTTTTTATCTAGCCTTGAATATGCAATCGAAACATTGTGGCAAGAAAAGAAAACACTAAAAATTTTCGACATTTTTACTCTTTTTTTTTTTTTTTTTTTTTTTTTTTTTTTTACATGTTCAAATTTTACTTACTCATCTAACATCTTACCACCCACAACAAAAATTTAGCTCTGTAATTCCATTAATTTAATGGATATCGAAATAGTACCTTATATGGGGGGTTTGGCTCTGATATATATATATATATATATATATATATATATATATATATATATATATATATATATATATATATATATATATATATATATATATATATATATATATATATATATATATATATATATATATATATATATATATATATATATATATCTTCAACCTTAAAGTATCCATTTTTTGTTTTTGTGTTTGTGTTTTCTCTTCTTTTTACTCCTTTTATGTATTTTGTGTTTTTTCAAGATAATCTATTTGTAGTACTTTGTTGTATGTAATTAGTTTATATTTAAATTTTATCCCTTCATGTTTACTTTCAAACCCAATACATCTATACGCATTGATTTTATTAAAGTGTTTTTTCTTCCTTTTGCTTCGTCTTTCAAGGTAATTTATTTGTAGTACTTTGTTGAATGTAATTAGTTTATATTTAAATTTTCTTCATGTTTACTTTCAAACCCAACAGTACATCTTCAACCTTCATGTATTAGTTTTTTTAGTGTTTTTTCTTCTTTTTTGCTGCTTTTGTGTTCTTTAAGGTAATCTTGCAGTACTTTGTTGAATGTAATTAGTTTATACTTAAATTTTCTTCCTTCATGTTTACTTTCAAACCCAATACATCTTCAACCTTCATGTATTGGTTTTTTTTAGTGTTTTTTCTTCTTTTTTACTTCTCTTGTGTTTTTTTCAAGGAGATCGAGTTTTTGTGAGTGAAATCATGTAAATATGGACAAAATGAGGTGAAAATGGAAATTCATAATTGAGTCACACATTTTTTTATGTTTCTGACCAAAATTGAACGGAATCGGAAAGAAATGAATAAAAAAGTTCATACTGCACGACATTAGAAAAATCATCATCCCAACTGATCTATTGATCATCCCCAAATTTAAACATTATTGCGTAGAAGATTTTATTTTTGGGTAAAGGTCAATCACATAAAAAATAAAAGTATAATAAAATATCAATCACATAAAAAATAAAAGTATATTACAATACTGTATAGGGAAGGAAAACTCCATCGCATCACAAGCTAACAGACTAGCTCTCCAACCAACCAAACTAGACATATAGCACTAAAATACACTAGGGAAGGAAAACTCCATCGCATCACAAGCTAACAGACTAGCTCTCCAACCAACCAAACTAGACATATAGCACTAAAATACACACGCAATCACACCAAATTATACATCATACTCTCTTCAGCGTCCGTGCCTGAAGAGAATAAGGGAGTCGTAACGAGAGTATTTTCTCCCGTATGATAGCGATCGCCTGACTCCAGACGACACCGGTACCGACCGAGCCTCAAATATCTTCGTGTTCCTCTCGAGCCAAATATAATAGATCGGAGCAGTAAAAAGTCCACGATATGCACAAGATATCAAGTGTCTCACACGTCATCGACTAGCAGCCTGTAGCACCGCACTGTGCCAACCTCCACGTGGCCATAGAAAACTCACCTCCATCTGTAATCTCTAAAACAATCCTGTGAGAAAGTGCATTCAAAGAAAAGAAGGGGGTGTGTCTCAACACTCTCTCCACCACATATATAGTACACACGAGTCATCCCCGCCCAATCCAACACTTATCCTGAGTCGGCAGCCGACCTCAGATAGACATCCAAACCAAGGGCGGAGGCAGAAATTTTTTTCGGGGCGGGCTGAGCTAAAAAAAAATTTTCTTCACAAAATTGTTATAAGGAAAAGTAAGCTTGCAAAATAATGAACCTGATTTTCCTAAAAAAATATGAGTAAAATTAATGAAACAGGAAGGAGGAGGAATCGAACCTAGAATCTATGGTAAGCTAATGCCTACAATTTTCCAATTGAGCTACCTAATTTTTACTTAAAATGTATCAAATATAATATATATAGCTTAAAAATTTAAAAGTCAGGGTGGGCTACAGCCCACCCCAGCCACGCTGATCCTCCGCCCTTGATCCAAACAATGAAGTAATGACGTGAATACGTAATATACGTCCTGGTCCAATCAAAAAGACAATTAACTCGTGTAGAAGACTTATTGATCTACAATATGAATGGTGAGATTGAAGAGATTGAAGAGATATCAATTAAGGTATGAAGCAATAATTAAGTTTATGAATCATTTAATTAAAATTTATTAATTTTTTAGCATAATAAATTTTAGTAAGAAAATTTTAATTTTCATAAATAAAATTAAATGAAATTGGATTAATAAAAGGGGTAATCACGAATGAGGGCACTTCTAAGATAATAATTATTTATAGTACTCAATCTTTTCTCTTAGTATTATACAGGGCACTGTGCCCATTTTATCCTTTTACATTAAAAAAATTAAAAAATTAATTGATATATAAAATTACGCAAAAATCTAAACTACAATCCTACATTTCAATAGTTTCTCATTTTCGAAAATCTTTCATCTACCATTCATTGATATAAAATCAACACTAGATATCTATCATAGATATAAAATCACTTGAATTCAGAAATTTGTCATAGATAATTAAAATCAACACTAGAATTCTATCATAGACATAAAATCACTTGAATTCAGAAATTTGTCATAGATAATTCGTATAATAATATTGATATATCTATCATTAGATATGAAAAAAAAATTGAAATCTATCATAGATATCAAAGAATTCATAAAATAACATACGTAAACCATAAATCTATTATAGATATTTACAAACTAAACTAGAAATCTATCATAGACACAAAAAATATGTAAAAACATTAGAAATCTATCATAGACGCAAAAAATATGTAAAAACATTACGCATCTCATAAAACACTCATCCTCTTCGCATCGTCAGCTCATTCAAAATATATAATTATATGTATATATAATTATAAATATATATGTAATAATGCTTGCGCAAATTTGGTAATGCAAATCTATTTTGTTTGCGAATATATTTTGATATTAACATATAATGTAATTTCATTTTTGTGCAAATATATTTATATATATTAGTAACCGTTTAATATTAGTGAGAATATTAAATAAATTAATATATGTTACCGTAATATTATTGTAGGAATATTTATTACTTTATACATTTTAAAAAATGTCTCTACTTAGTATTTAAAGAATACAAACACCCTAATAAATAAACAATTAAAAATATAAAACCCCTAAAAATGAAGTGAAAAAAAATGGGTGTTCAAAATAATATTAAAACTCATTCTGCCCCAAACCATAATATTACCTTAATAAAATTGATTAAAATTATTAATTAGATAAGAAGAAAATAATTAAATAAAATTGTAGTACTATGAAAAAGTTAATTAAATTAAATTAATTAAAAAAAGCAAAATCAAAAGCAAAAATCCATATCAAATTAATTTTTTACGATTAATTTTTACTAAATTTAATAAGAGTAAAAAATTAAATAAAATATCAATAAATTTCTCTTGCCAAACTAATAATTATTATATAAAATTTATATAATATAAATAATATAAATAATTCACGTCGATCGGCGCAATATAAATAGTGGTGCATAGAAGATCTATACACTTGGTACTTGGTGTAAATGTAATTTTTTCAAAAACTTGTATATCCAATTTAATTATGGAAAAAATTAATAAAATCTTATTAAATCATTGTTACAAAATTTTTGGTATGATATAAGATTTTTATAATATTTACTACTTATTAAATCATTGTTACAAAATTTTTGGTATGATATAAGATTTTTATAATATTTACTACGTATAATTAAAAAATAAATTTTTTTATATTATTATGATTGACACTGTATAAAAATCATTATACACTTGTGTAAGGAGGATATATTCAATTAAGAGTTTATAAGATTTAATGGATTTTTAAAATCTAGGTGTATTCAATTCGGATTTTTAAAAGTCTATTAAAATTCGGAGGTATTCAATTAGGATTTTAAAAATTCTTTAAAAATCTGTAGGTATTTAAAATTCCATGGATTATAATGGATTTTAAAATTTTATGAATTTTGATGGATTATCTTTACAAAATATAACTAAATTTGACTTTTCAAAATCTCTCATAATTATGAGAGATTTCGATGGACTTCTATGCAACACGAAAACTCAAATACGAAAAATAAAAATAAAACAATTGTTAATTCTTTAACAAAAGTTACACAAATCACTCTATTAAAATTTTTATTTGAAAAAATTGATCTTATCATATTTTCTTTAAAAATAATTATTTATACATGATATTATTAATAAAATATTTTGTGATGAAAATAAAAATTAGAATAATAATTTACTTTTTTTAAAAAAAAAATTGATTTTTTTATGTAAAATTATGTTTATATAGATTTTGGATATAGTTGATGAGTTTACAAAAGTTTACGTAAATCATATATATTTTATAATTCTTTAAAATATATGAAAATCTATATAAAATCAATAATAAAGTCGGTTAAACTCTCCATAAAATCTATAAATTTTCAAAATTCATTGATTTTTTAAAATCCAAAAAAATAATGGAGAGCGAGTATTCTAATCCTACGTGAGAAGAGAGAAATGAAGATGATAGTAATGATAAATAATAATGTTTATTTATTTTTGAACAAATATATTTTTTGATAAATAATAATATTTATTTATGAACAATTTGGATTTTTTTTAAATAATTAAGATTTTTTTATATATAAAAGTTTATAAAATTTCAAGTAAAACAATTAAAAAAATTATATTATGTGAAGTTTATAAAAATCTATCAAAATCAATGGAAAAAGTTAGTCAAACTTTACGTAAACTTCGTGAATTTAGAAAATCCATAAAAATCCATAGACTTTTAAAAGTTCAAAAAAATCCATCAGAATCTCAGTTGAATACACCCTTGTTAACAGTGGTTTTTTACTGGTTATTTTCTGGGATTTTGAGGACTAGTTTGGTGAGAAATCTTTAGGTCTTTTCACAAAAAAGGAAAGAAAAGATAGAGTATTTTTAGGGTGGGATCTTTCTTGAATCTTTTCCTTCCATTTCCTTTTACAGCTTTCCCTATTTATAGAGCTACCATTAGGGTTTACCAAAAGGAATTGGGCCTTTCCTTATTGGGCTTTGACATAGGTTTTCTTAAAGACCTAAAAATGGCAAAAAGACTATTACACCCCTTCTTGCGCCGCCTTTGTTGGGCCGGGGAGACCGACTTCTGGCCGTCCTTCTTACTGCATCCCGATTTTGACAACATCCGGGCGAGAGGGTTTGTTCTAAGGAATGCGTGCCCCTTGCCCGGCGCCCTATCATCTGCTCGGCTGGCTCTTGCCTGATCGGTGCAACCCTCTGGTCGATCTCCTTCTAGCTGTTGCGGGCGGCTTTCCGCATGGGACCCGTGGGGATGGGGCCCATAGCTTCCACTGATTTAATAAATGATACATGTATATAAAGATAACAAATAAAAATAATAAATGAAAATGGGGCCTAACAAATGCCCCCCGCGAAGGATCTGGTCGGTGGAAGCCGGCCGGGTTCTTCGTGGCCGTAGTCGCTCCATTTTCCCATTAAAAAATAGGGCTTTGAACCCTTCTGACACCTGGACGACACGTGTCCTTCTAGTTGTCCTTTCGGTTGTCCTTTCAATTTCGAAATTCGAAATTAGAAAAGAAAGAAAAACGCCGCCTCTTTTAAAATCCATAAGTATCACCCACAAGAGACCTTTTTCACTTTTCGACTCCTTTTCTTCTCCAACTTTCCGGCGACTGACTTTTCCTTGAAATCCGGCGGCTATTTCCGGCGAGCGCTTTCTTTCCTTCAGGTACGCGTTCTTCTCTTCCTCGGTGTTGTGCGGGTTTCTATTTCTGGGGCCTTCAAAGGTCAAAATATTCTTATCTTCTTTTTAGAGTTCGAAAGGCTTTCCGGCGAATCGCCATTTTTTCCGGCGATTTCGCTGGTACTTACATCATTTAATTTTAATTTTCGGCCGTGGGTGTACCTCCTCGTTAGAAACCAGAAATTGGTGATGAGTGAAGAGGGATCCCCTCGTCGCGAATCGTCGGGCACTTCGCCCGCCCGAACTCCTGTAGACTCATCTAAATTACCCTCTACTTCTTCTCCTCGTGAGGACTCACCCTCCGATGCCTTGTTGCCATCCGGGCGTTCGTTGAAATTTCCTCTCTCGGCCGACGAGAGCCGTGAGATGCTGGAGGGCGATGTCAGTGATGCCTACCGCCACCTTTGCAAGGTCATTGCTGACAGTCGGGGTCCTCCCTCCCCGTATACATATGAGGCCTATCTCCTTGAGCGTCCATATCGCTATATCCCTCGTGATGTGTTTCGGGTAGTCGGGGATCGACCAGGGATATTTGAGGCTAGCCGGAGACCGAGTAAAATTACGGAGTCCGCTCTTCAGGGAAAGAGGGGTGAATGGGAGATTCCTTCGGACGTTCATATTTACGCTCCTATTGAGGGTGAGCGGGCGGATTGTCCCCCCGCGGGTATGGTCGCGGTGAATTACTCGATGATGTCGAGCGGCCTCCGCTTTCCCATCCCGGATTCTTTCGCCCACCTAGTGCAGATCTTGGGCGTTGCCCCCATGCAGTTGGTGCCGAATGCCTGGGCGACCATGTATGATTTGAATATTATATTTGGTTACTACGGCTTATATCGGGGTTTGACCGGGCTTGAATTGCTGTTCTTGCTGGGCATATGTGATGCCGGCAAAGGCGATTATTATCTCAAACAGCGAGAGACCATAATCACCGATCTGACGAGCAAACAAGCCAAGTGGACCGAGAGATGGTTCTTCGTGGAGGGAGAGTGGAACTCCAAAGATTTTCCTTTGAATGCCGAGTATCGGGCAACCTCAGAACGTTAGTTTCTCTGACCCTAGCAATATTTGTCCTAGACATCCTTTTTTTTTTTTTTCGTCCCTGACCTGCCTTTTGGGGATTCCCCTCTTCTTGTTCTCCCTTTTTTAGGCCCCAAAGCTCCAGATGCCGGGCTATTAGGATGGGACTTCCTGGTGATCCTGGAAAGAATAAAAACACTTTCGTATAACCAAAGGAAACACGAGAATTGGAAAAGCAAGGAGAGACGTCTTCGTGCTCGGTTTATAGTTACTCCCCGGGACGCCGAGGATATATTTCCGCGTGAGTAGTTGTTATTTTCTGTTTGGACTCTCGTCCTCCCCTGGTTTCTAACGGTTCTCTTATTTCCAGCCCGCAGGTATTTTCGAATCCTCAGACCGACCGAAATGCCTAAACCAGAGACTCCTCGTGAGCGGAGGAGAAGGGAGATCGCCGAGGAAAAGGCGGCAGCGGAACGCCGGACTTTGGCGACCACGGTGACCGTCGCTACTTCCCCTCCGAGCACCTTTCCCATGCCCCAGCCGATCAGCCATATCCTTGCCGAGAATTCCTCCTCTGATGAGGAGCCACTTTACCGGCCGACCAAACGATCCCGGGCAGACGGCTCTGGCGCGTCTGGGACGAAAAAAGGTGGGCTCCAGGGCCCTGCTGGGAAACCTCCGACTCCCGAGGAAAGAGAGGATTCCCCAGAAGAAGAAAACAGTGTTGGCCGGATCGGGTGGTGATGATCGTTCGGTCGAGTTAGGGTCCATTTTTGGTGCCGGCGACGAGGATTTCTCCAGGTACTATCTCCCTGGCATCTCTGATCGTGTTTCGTTGCCTAAAATTCTTGCTAAACGGAACGTTAAAACTGTAGGGCTTTCAAGGAGGATCCCGGGCTCCCTTTGGCCGTAGCTCACCTGTCGGCCGAGCAAGATCCTTATGACGAAAAATCCCTGCCAGCCCATATTGCTCAATCCCTCGAGGACCTTAACCACTCTTGGTCTCAGGAGATGGAAGCTGCAGCGTCCCGACCGGACTTTCTAGAAAAATTGCTACGAGTCACTGCCGCTCGCAACCTGATCATGGTGAATCGCTTGGCTCAAATTCGTGCCGAGCAGGAGGACAAAGCCGCTAAGTGCCCGCCCAACCTGCCGGACGTCTATCTGGAGTTGCGATCCCGGTTCAACAAACTGCAAGAGGATTTTAACCTTGAATCCGGGTTAAAGGCTTCTCTGAGCAGTGAGTTGGATGAGGAGAAGAAAGATAAGATGGCCGTGGTCCTCAAACTGACCGAGCAGGGGAAAGAGTTAGACGGATTCAAAATTCGAGTGGAGGAGCTCGTCAAATCCTATGGTTATGCCGAGAAGCGCATGAAAGAACTGGAGGAGGTGAACCGACGGATATTTAAAGAGCTGGAGGGTATGCAGGCCGCCGAGGCCGCACGTCGGGTCGATCCGGAGGAAGATATCGATCTGTACAGTAACTACTCTTACTACTGCGCCTACTTCGATGGTATCCGGGCACTTCTAGAGGCCGGTCAACCGGTGACTGCTATGATGGACTTCCTTCGCCAGTATGCCGAGCAAAGCCCTCTTCACGCTCACTTCCATTTGTATGTGCTCGATCTGGAGCAGAAGTTCAAACTGGACCTCTCTTGGTGGCCTTTGAAATCGCAGCTTCGGATGCCTAAACCGGCAGAAGCGGTCGACCAAGGCGTGGCGGATCCGGCTACTACCAGCGAAGTTGACCCGGCTGTCAAGTTCGCGGACTCGGTGCTTAAAGACGATGGTGGTGAAGGGTCGATTCCAGGCGATCAAGAATGATGGTGTTTCGTATTTTCCTTGCTCGGCTACGATAACAACTTATGTTTATTTTTACTTTTCTTCCTCCTCCTCTTCTGGACTCTGCCCGTGCGGGCTTAAACAGCATTTCTGATATTATCTGCTACTTCTTTCTGTCTTAACTCCTTATTGCTTTTGAGGTGGACAAGGGCTTTTGTCATTATTATTTTATCCCTGTTACTTTTAACGTGTGTAACGTACGGAATCTGTACAGATTTTCTCACCCCTAAATGACTTTTGGCGGGGGAAATTCCCTCCAAAAACGGTTCCTGGTGGGGTCCACATGGGTGCACCTTTGTGTATAAATGTGTCCCTATTAGGTTTTTCCATTTTTGCGGTTTCATTCTAAGGAAAAAAGAGAAAAGAAATACCAGCAAAAGGTAGAGGGAGAGATGAGCCAAGGCAAGAAAATGCGTCCGAACAAAGGGAAAAAGGTCTTCCATGGTGCGTCCGCGGCCACGGGGAGCTATCACGCCATCTCCATTCATTCTGATGGGTGGCGCAAGTTGACCCAAAGGTTTGACGGCAAATGGCACCGCAATAACTTCCCATTACCCCACGCGTTCGTGCAACCCTTGGCAAAATTTTTGGGCGAGGAGATTCCTTTTCACGACTCTAACGAGCAGGCTTGGGTAGCTACGAAAACCAAACTCAGACGGCAGGTGGCGTTCGGGGGCCCGGGCTGGGCAGATTTTGTTCAGCACGCGGGTGTCCAGGCAGGATGGGAAGTCTGGGTGATCTGGAAACCCGGGTTCGGATTCCGCGTCAGCCTCTTCGATCTAGGGGGCCTCAATGCTTCCTTTCCCAAACAGGTCCGGGCGCGTGAGGAAACCGATTCCCTTGGCCATGCTTACGTGGATTAGGGTGTCTCTTATTTAAGCTGTCCAGTCGTGAATAACTATGCTTGTCGCTTTCGGTCTTTTTCATTTAATGCGATATTTTCGAAACTCTCATCTATCTTTAATGTAGTCAACTTACTGCTTTAATTATCCTTCGATTTTCGAAAACGGAAAAACCCCTATAAATGGGTCGTTCCTATTCTTGTTTATTGTCAGAGAGTGGAGTTAGAGAATATAAGTCATTATTTCTCGGAATATGTCGACCAGAGTCGAATTTTTGGAAGGTTCGCATTTTTTCGAACGCGCGTTCAATGGCACCTGGCATAGGGAGATTTTTCCGATCCCCGTGGCGTTCCTCCGCCCGATCGAAGGCGGGACGACAGATGAGTTGCAGATGGTGGACCCCTTGGACCAAGAATGGCGCGTTTCTTTTACTCGCTTCCGCAACCAGACTGCAATTTACGGGCCGGAGTGGGAGCGACTCGTGAGCGGCTTCGAGATACAAGAAGGTTGGTCCGTGCAGATTACTTGGACCGACGGGACGGGCTTTTCGATTGACGTTTTTGATCGGGATTATCGTTCGGCGGTGCGTCCGGTTGGAACTCGACTTTGGTCTTATCAACGCGGGACTCGAGGGTCTAGGGTCAGTCGCTGGCCTCCCCGGCCCACCCACGATCGCAGGGGCCGCCCTCTTTTTTGATGTTCCTTTCAACGCGGCGCTCCTTAGTTTATGATTTTTATGTTCTTTTTTTTTTTTTTTTTTTTTTTTTTTTTTTTTTTTTTTTTTAACTGCTTAGTGAAACTTTATATTTTTGTCAACTTTTATGTTTTTGACAACCGGTTAAATATTCATGTCCCCTGACGGATCAGAGTGACATGGCCGAGGACGGGACTTGTCCGGTCCTCGGTCTTAATAAAATTTTTCCTGTAAGATCGGTCGTGCGACGGATCGCCCGACTCATCTCAGGCTCGGGGAGAGCGGACTCTATCCCCGGTTAAATATTCATATCCCCCGACGGATCAGAGTGACATGGCCGAGGATGGGACTTGTCCGGTCCTCGGTCTTAATAAAACTTTCCTGTAAGATCGGTCGTGCGACGGATCGCCCGACTCATCTCAGGCTCGGGGAGAGCGGACTCTATCCCCGGTTAAATATTCATGTCCCCCGACGGATCAGAATGACATGGCCGAGGATGGGACTTGTCCGGTCCTTGAAGAAGTATTTTTCGATCTCTAGGAAAGAAAATGTTTTACCTCGCTTCAAAAATCGAGGATTCGTTGTAAAACGACCACTCGGAATATCAATCCGAGGGAGGACTAGAGTGAGAGGTTTTCGTAGTAAATTCCATTTCAATTTACAAAAGTTCAAATAATAGCAAGTAAACAATCAAAGCAAGTAATCGAGAGTTGTATCAAATGGGAGAAAATCGGAGACAAGGTAATAATCTACTTTCAAAGTGAATTATAAAACGCAAGAGAGAAGGTCCAATTATCGTCGTCTTCCAAGTCGGATAATCTTGTATTTAAGTTCAAAGTATAGCTTGGAAAGGAAGGTTTTGTTCACCCAAACCAACCGTTTAATTCCCTAACAAAGCATCCCAAAATGGTGATGAGTGTGTTAGTTAACTATACTCGTTCCTTAAGTTTTGGTTTCCTAATTGTGTACTATCGAGCCTTGGGAAGAAAGCCCCCGTTCCCGGTGAAAGCAATCATTTTAATCCCCAATTGTAGTTAACTCCGATCACCGGTGGCTAACCTCAATCGTGGCTTTGAAAATACACAATTAGACCAAAAGTCTCTCAAGCATTTTATCAAACACTTTGTAAGCATGATTTTTACCCCATCTCCTAATGAGAAATTAGCTACTTCTAGCCATGGAAATCAACAACTCAAACATGGAATCAATAAAGGAAAACATGATTAACATAAATCTCAAACAATATCTCAAGTCTCATACAAATCCAAGCATGAAATTAATACTAGAGATGAAGAAAGCACAACAAACAAATGAGGAAAAGAGAAGAGAAAGGTGTAGCCAATTGTTGTAGAGGATGAATCTCTCGTCTCCGTGGTCGTTCGAGCTTGAATCCGTCGTCAATGGATGCTTGAACTTTGGGGAAGATGAACTCCAACCTCAATATGCACTAGTTTCTCTCTCTAAAACTCTCGATTTGTTCTAAGTGTCAAAAGTTGTGTGAGAAGAGTGTTTCTCCTCCTTTTATACTCACATGGGGTGAATAACCGTTTTTCCTCAATTTCCCACCAAAAATAGATGGGAAATGACCATTTTACCCCTCGGTCAAAGCTTAATAGTCACGGTCAACGCCCGGTCAACTCGTGGTCAACACCTTTCAGCCCGGGTCAACTCTTCCTCGGCGCATTTCACTTGGTCCTCGCTGGAAATTTCAGTCCTCGCCGGTGTGGTCCTCTCTAGATTTGGCGCATATTGAATTGGTGCATTTCAGGTGGTATGCGCTGAAAGGCTCCCTCGGTCCTCGCAATTCTCTGTACAACTTTTTCTCCTCTCCTCATTCCATGTTGATCCTCGCCCAAAAATGCGCATATTGCCGAAATGCGCTCCGGTCCGCGCCAATTCCTTCCCTGCGCGCGACTTATCGATTCTTGTCGTAACTTCGTCGTCCGAACTCCGATTCACGTGATTCAAAATTCCACGGATTCCCGACTTCAAGATCTTCGCGTCCATGTATGTCACAGCCTCTAGTTCTCGACGAGCAATAGCAGTTTTTGCGTCAAAGTCACTGCAATTTCCAGGTTCGGGTCGACACCTCGTTTTGGTCGTTTTTCGCCTACAATTCACACAAAAACTCGACTATACCAAGTATAAGCTCCGTCACGTCAATAATGCATAATCCCTCGACAATCATACACATATATACATAATATATACAAAATCACGCCCAAAACATAACAAAGAAACGAGTAAAATATCGGCATTTCAAACTACTACAACGACAAAGCAATGCTCGTCCCGAGCATAGTGTTCCAACGTGATACACTAACTAGCCGGAGAAGCACGTTTCAAACCAATCCCATGTTCATCTCAATCAAGCATCGTTAAAATAAAATGACACACACTATTCGAATCACTCAACGCACGGTTCACTCGTTTCTTTCCTCTCGAAATCGAATCAAAGGCCAAGTACACTCATGATGCAAGAGATAGAACAAATAACTTGCATTTAATCAAAGAAGCTCGAGAAGTAGAATGAATAGCACCCATATAACATGTATTTCATACACCATAAGTTCAAAGTGAATTTTACTCAATTAAATCATCACAAGCACATGAATCAAAACATGATCAAATATGGTAGGATAAGGTAAAGGGTAGGACAAAAAAAAAAAAAAAAAAAGAAGATCGATTGAAAAAGGCGAGGGTTTTTCTTGAAATATATGTATTGATTTGTAAGCTCGGTTTACTTATGTCCTTGCACATAGATGGAGTTATAAGGGCGAGGTGTTTGTGAGAAATGTTTGGTGTAGGAGGGAAAGAGGGAGTACGTGAGAGCCTTGATTCACATATTGTATTTGATTCTTGCCTCACCCTTTACCTTATCCTACCATATTTGATCATGTTTTGATTCATGTGCTTGTGATGATTTAATTGAGTAAAATTCACCTTGAACTTATGGTGTATGAAATGCATGTTAAATGGGTGCTATTCATTCTACTCCTTGAGCTTCTTTGACTAAATGCAAGTTACTTGTTCTATCTCTTGCATATTGAGAGTGAATTGACCTTTGATTCGATTTAGAGAGGAAAGAAACGAGTGAACCGTGCGTTGAGTGATTCGAATAGTGTGTGTCATTTTATTTTAACGATGCTTGATCGAGATGAACATGAGATTGGTTTGAAACGTGCTTCTCCGGCTAGTTAGTGTATCACGTTGGAACACTATGCTCGGGACGAGCATTGCTTTGTCGTTGTAGTAGTTTGAAATGCCGATATTTTACTCGTTTCTTTGTTATATTTTGGGCGTGATTTTGTATATATTATGTATATATGTGTATGATTGTCGAGGGATTATGCATTATTGACGTGACGGAGCTTATACTTGGTATAGTCGAGTTTTTGTGTGAATTGTAGGCGAAAAACGACCAAAACGAGGTGTCGACCCGAACCTGGAAATTGCAGTGACTTTGACGCAAAAACTGCTATTGCTCGTCGAGAACTAGAGGCTGTGACATACATGGACGCGAAGATCTTGAAGTCGGGAATCCGTGGAATTTTGAATCACGTGAATCGGAGTTCGGACGACGAAGTTACGACAAGAATCGATAAGTCGCGCGCAGGGAAGGAATTGGCGCGGACCGGAGCGCATTTCGGCAATATGCGCATTTTTGGGCGAGGATCAACATGGAATGAGGAGAGGAGAAAAAGTTGTACAGAGAATTGCGAGGACCGAGGGAGCCTTTCAGCGCATAACACCTGAAATGCACCAATTCAATATGCGCCAAATCTAGAGAGGACCACACCGGCGAGGACTGAAATTTCCAGCGAGGACCAAGTGAAATGCGCCGAGGAAGAGTTGACCCGGGCTGAAAGGTGTTGACCACGAGTTGACCGGGCGTTGACCGTGACTATTAAGCTTTGACCGAGGGGTAAAATGGTCATTTCCCATCTATTTTTGGTGGGAAATTGAGGAAAAACGGTTATTCACCCCATGTGAGTATAAAAGGAGGAGAAACACTCTTCTCACACAACTTTGGACACTTAGAACAAATCGAGAGTTTTAGAGAGAGAAACTAGTGCATATTGAGGTTGGAGTTCATCTTCCCCAAAGTTCAAGCATCCATTGACGACGGATTCAAGCTCGAACGACCACGGAGACGAGAGATTCATCCTCTACATCAATTGGCTACACCTTTCTCTTCTCTTTTCCTCATTTGTTTGTTGTGCTTTCTTCATTTCTAGTATTAATTTCATGCTTGGATTTGTATGAGACTTGAGATATTGCTTGAGATTTATGTTGATCATGCTTTCCTTTATTGATTCCATGTTTGAGTTGTTGATTTCCATGGCTAGAAGTAGCTAATTTCTCATTAGGAGATGGGGTAAAAATCATGCTTACAAAGTGTTTGATAAAATGCTTGAGAGACTTTTACTTGGTCTAATTGTGTATTTTCAAAGCCACGATTGAGGTTAGCCACCGGTGATCGGAGTTAACTACAATTGGGGATTAAAATGATTGCTTTCACCGGGAACGGGGGCTTTCTTCCCAAGGCTCGATAGTACACAATTAGGAAACCAAAACTTAAGGAACGAGTATAGTTAACTAACACACTCATCACCATTTTGGGATGCTTTGTTAGGGAATTAAACGGTTGGTTTGGGTGAACAAAACCTTCCTTTCCAAGCTATACTTTGAACTTACATACAAGATTATCCGACTTGGAAGACGACGATAATTGGACCTTCTCTCTTGCGTTTTATAATTCACTTTAAAAGTCGATTATTACCTTGTCTCCGATTTTCTCCATTTGATAAACCTCTCGTTTACTTGCTTTGATTGTTTACTTGCAATTACTTGAATTTTCGATTATTGAAATGAACACGATTTTGGAAACTTCTCACTCTAGTCCTCCCTCGGATTGATATTTCGAGCGGTCGAATTACAACGTACCCTCGGTTTTTGAAGCGAGGTAAAAACATTTTCTCGTTCCTTGAGATCGAAAAATGATTCTTCAAAATGGCGCCGTTGTAGTATAGTGGTAAGTATTCCCGCCTGTCACGCGGGTGACCCGGGTTCGATCCCCGGCAACGGCGCCATTTTGAAGAAGTATTTTTCGATCTCTAGGAAAGAAAATGTTTTACCTCGCTTCAAAAATCGAGGATTCGTTGTAAAACGACCACTCGGAATATCAATCCGAGGGAGGACTAGAGTGAGAGGTTTTCGTAGTAAATTCCATTTCAATTTACAAAAGTTCAAATAATAGCAAGTAAACAATCAAAGCAAGTAATCGAGAGTTGTATCAAATGGGAGAAAATCGGAGACAAGGTAATAATCTACTTTCAAAGTGAATTATAAAACGCAAGAGAGAAGGTCCAATTATCGTCGTCTTCCAAGTCGGATAATCTTGTATTTAAGTTCAAAGTATAGCTTGGAAAGGAAGGTTTTGTTCACCCAAACCAACCGTTTAATTCCCTAACAAAGCATCCCAAAATGGTGATGAGTGTGTTAGTTAACTATACTCGTTCCTTAAGTTTTGGTTTCCTAATTGTGTACTATCGAGCCTTGGGAAGAAAGCCCCCGTTCCCGGTGAAAGCAATCATTTTAATCCCCAATTGTAGTTAACTCCGATCACCGGTGGCTAACCTCAATCGTGGCTTTGAAAATACACAATTAGACCAAGTAAAAGTCTCTCAAGCATTTTTATCAAACACTTTGTAAGCATGATTTTTACCCCATCTCCTAATGAGAAATTAGCTACTTCTAGCCATGGAAATCAACAACTCAAACATGGAATCAATAAAGGAAAGCATGATTAACATAAATCTCAAACAATATCTCAAGTCTCATACAAATCCAAGCATGAAATTAATACTAGAGATGAAGAAAGCACAACAAACAAATGAGGAAAAGAGAAGAGAAAGGTGTAGCCAATTGTTGTAGAGGATGAATCTCTCGTCTCCGTGGTCGTTCGAGCTTGAATCCGTCGTCAATGGATGCTTGAACTTTGGGGAAGATGAACTCCAACCTCAATATGCACTAGTTTCTCTCTCTAAAACTCTCGATTTGTTCTAAGTGTCAAAAGTTGTGTGAGAAGAGTGTTTCTCCTCCTTTTATACTCACATGGGGTGAATAACCGTTTTTCCTCAATTTCCCACCAAAAATAGATGGGAAATGACCATTTTACCCCTCGGTCAAAGCTTAATAGTCACGGTCAACGCCCGGTCAACTCGTGGTCAACACCTTTCAGCCCGGGTCAACTCTTCCTCGGCGCATTTCACTTGGTCCTCGCTGGAAATTTCAGTCCTCGCCGGTGTGGTCCTCTCTAGATTTGGCGCATATTGAATTGGTGCATTTCAGGTGGTATGCGCTGAAAGGCTCCCTCGGTCCTCGCAATTCTCTGTACAACTTTTTCTCCTCTCCTCATTCCATGTTGATCCTCGCCCAAAAATGCGCATATTGCCGAAATGCGCTCCGGTCCGCGCCAATTCCTTCCCTGCGCGCGACTTATCGATTCTTGTCGTAACTTCGTCGTCCGAACTCCGATTCACGTGATTCAAAATTCCACGGATTCCCGACTTCAAGATCTTCGCGTCCATGTATGTCAAAGCCTCTAGTTCTCGACGAGCAATAGCAATTTTTGCGTCAAAGTCACTGCAATTTCCAGGTTCGGGTCGACACCTCGTTTTGGTCGTTTTTCGCCTACAATTCACACAAAAACTCGACTATACCAAGTATAAGCTCCGTCACGTCAATAATGCATAATCCCTCGACAATCATACACATATATACATAATATATACAAAATCACGCCCAAAACATAACAAAGAAACGAGTAAAATATCGGCATTTCAGTCCTCGGTCTTAATAAAACTTTCCTGTAAGATCGGTCGTGCGACGGATCGCCCGACTCATCTCAGGCTCGGGGAGAGCGGACTCTATCCCCGGTTAAATATTCATATCCCCTGACGGATCAGAGTGACATGGCCGAGGATGGGACTTGTCCGGTCCTCGGTCTTAATAAAACTTTCCGTTTTTGCCCAACAAAAATTTTTATTCCAAGCATAAAGAGTTTCAAGATACAAAAGGTTACTGATGGTACTTTTTCAAATGGAGTGCGTTCCAAAGATACTGGTCGGCTATGCCGTTTAGGTGCTCCAACTCGTATGACCCTTTCTCCACGTGTTTCCTCACTCGCATTGGGCCTTCCCAGTTTGGGCCCAATGCCCCGGTGTTCGGCCCGAGCATGCGCTTGAGGACTAGATCCCCGGCCTTGAATTTCCTGATCTTAGCTTTAGAGTTGTAAAAGCGTTCTGCTCTCTGCTTAGCCGTGGCATTCTGAAAAACTGAGTTTAACCTTCTCTCCTCCAAGAAGTCTAGTTCCAAGCGTAAAGCCTTGTCATTGTTTTCATTCAACTCTTGAGAGGTCCTATGGCTGGTCACCTCGATCTCGGAAGGTATCACCGCCTCGGCACCAAAAGCAAGGGCAAAAGGGGTTTCCCCGGTGGCGGCTTTGCTAGTCGTCCTATAAGACCACAACACATCCGGCAGTTCGGCTGCCCATCTTCCCTGTCTTTCTTCAAGTTTGGCCTTGATGGTATGCTTCAAAATTTTGTTCACTGCCTCCACCTGCCCGTTCGTTTGAGGATGATATGGGGTGGAGAAAGCTTTCTTAATCTTCCATTTGTCAAAAAAGTTCATGACTTCTTGACCGTCAAACTGATTCCCATTATCCGAGGTAATGATGTACGGGATCCCGAAACGGCTTATGATATTCTTCCAGATGAACTTTATGATCGCCTTTTGGTCAATGACTTTTAGCGGCTCGGCCTCAGCCCACTTCGTAAAGTAGTCCACGGCCACCACCGCATATTTAACTCCACCTGGTCCGGTCGGCAGTGGTCCGATCAGATCAATTCCCCATGACGCGAAGGGCCAAGGACTGTATATCGAGTTGAGATATTCTGGCGCTGTCCGGATAATGGGGGCGGTCACCTGGCATCTATGACATTTCCGAGCATAATTTATCGCATCTCGTCTCAAAGTAGGCCAATAGAATCCTTGGCGAACCGTCTTGTGGGCCAGCGATTGCCCTCCTGCATGGTTCCCGCAGACGCCGTCGTGAATTTCGCTAAAAACCCTGTGTCCTTCGAGCGGGGTTATGCATTTCAAGAGAGGAAGATATAGGCTTCTCCTGTACAACACATCTCCAATCAGGGTATATCTAGCCGCCCGTATGCGGAGTTGCCTAGCTTCTGTCTTATCTCTGGGTTGCGTCCCGTCCAGGAGGTAGGAGCGAATAGGGTCCATCCAAGTCTCGCCACGATCGATGATCGTGATCAGGCTTTCCTCCCGCGATATTGCTGACTTTGCCTGACTGCTTAAAATTACGTTAGCCATATCTGCGCTTCCTTCGGAGGAAGCCAGCTTGGATAATGCATCAGCCTGGGAATTCATCTCTCTGGGGATTTGCTCGATGAAGGCTTTCGGTATCTTTCCGCACAGCGCCATCACGTGTTCATAATATTTCGCCATCCGGTCACATCGGGTCTCGTAGTCTCCTTTGATTTGGTTGACCACCAGTAACGAGTCCATGAAGATCTGTAAGTGTTCGGCACCCACTGCTAAAGCCAGATTCAGTCCGGCGATCAGCGCTTCGTATTCTGCTTCGTTGTTTGTCGCGGTAAATTCGAACTTTACCGCGTGTGTGAAAGACTGTCCGCCCGGTCCGACCAACACTATTCCAGCCCCGGCGTGGGAGGAATTGGACGATCCGTCGACGTATAGCTTCCATGCCGGGATCCTGGTCGATGGGGTGGATTCAGGGAACGTCAGTTCTACTATGAAATCTGCAAGAGCCTGTCCCTTAATCGCTGTTCTGGGAGCATAAGTGATATCGTACTGACCCACCTCTAGACTCCATTTCAATAATCGGCCATTCGTGTCCGGTCTCTGCAGGACCTGTCGTAGCGGCATGGTAGTCAGAACCTCTACCGGGTGATCGAAAAAATAAGACCTCAACTTCCGTACGCTCATCACCAAGGCGTATGCTAGCTTTTCCAGGGGCGTATATCGTGTCTCAGCGTCATGGAGGACCTGGCTGACGAAATAAATAGGTTTGTGGAGTTTTCCCTCTGCCCGGACGAGAACTGAGCTCATGGCATGTTCTGATGCGGCCAAGTAGAGGAATAGCTTTTCCCCGGCGACCGGTTTCGACAGAATAGTGGGACTACCGAGATGCTCTTTTAAACGCAGGAAAGCCTCTTGGCTCTCCTTCCCCCATTTGAATTTTTGATCCTTAATCGCTTTGAAGAAAGGGCGGCTCTTATCCCCTAACCGGGGAATGAAACGGCTTAGAGCAGCCAGGCAGCCGGTCAGCTTTTGCACATCCTTCAGGCTCCGGGGCTCTTTCAAGTCTCGGATGGCTTTGACTTTTTTCGGGTTCATCTCAATGCCTCTCAGGCTGACGATATGACCGAGGAACCTGGTCCTGTATACTCCGAAATGACATTTCTTGGGGTTGAGCTTCATGCTGTAAAATTTCAAAATCTCGAACGCGACTTTTAAATCCTTCACGTGATCCTCCTCGGATTTACTCTTTATGATTATGTCGTCTACGTAAACCTCCATGGTGTCTCCAATCTGGTCGGCGAACATTTTGTTCACTAATCGTTGGTAGGTGGCCCCAGCGTTCTTTAGGCCGAAAGGCATCCTTTTCCAGCACAGTACCCCCTTATCCGAATAGAAAGACGTATGCTCGACATCCTCCTCGGCCATAGGTATTTGGTGATAACCCGCGAAACCATCACAATTGGAGAAAATTGCGTGCCCGGCGACGCTGTCAACCAGGTGGTCGATGTGGGGTAGGGGGAAATGGTCTTTTGGGCAAGCCTTGTTGAGATCGGTGAAATCGATGCACAAACGCCAGGCATCGTTTGATTTTTTCACGAGCACAACATTTGCGATCCATTGGGGTTCTTCCTCGACTTCTCGCACGAGGTCGTTATCAACTAATTTCTTAACTTCTACCGCCAAGGCAGCGTACTTCTCGGGCCCCATCTTCCTTCTCTTCTGTGCGATGGGCTTTTTCTCCGGGTTAATCTTCAGATGGTGGCAGGCATGCTTAGGATCGATTCCGACCATGTCCTTATGTGACCAGGCGAACGCGTCCGTGTTCTGCTTTAAGAATTCGATCAGCTCGTCCCTCAGTCGTTCGGGGACTTCCCTCCCAATAAAAACTTCCAATTCTGGCCTGTCTGGATCCAAACCTACTTTCTCGACTTCGTCTACTACCGAACACGCTGAAGGTCCTCGGGGGTCGGGAATCTCGTTTGGTTCGAAACCAATTCGGGGGTCAAGGTCTTCCATGCTCGTATGCTGTATATTTTGAATTGGGTCGCTATCTTGGTCGACCGGTAGTTCATCAATGAGTATGTGCAAAAATTGGGCTTCGAGTTCGGGTAGAACGGCCTCTGATTCTTGCGGTTCATGGATCTCGACGTCGTGGAATCCCAACTGCCCGGGCTCGCCCTCTTCCCATAGAGCGGTTAGATATTCCTCATCGTCTGGGTCTATCCTCCTTGCGGGGTCGATCTCCCTTAATTCGATTGTGTCATTCCGGCTTACCTCATCTCTGGGACCATCCCCCTCCGGGTGCAATTCATGGCCGGGCATTTGGGGGTCACCTCCCCCTAATGCCCCAGTGTCGGTGGTACTATCATCGTTTATACGGTTGTTTGTATTAGGACACAAAAGATAATTAAAACACTTCCTGGCCATATATTGGTCACCGCGAAGGGTGCCGACCGCCCCGGTCAAGGTGGGAAACTTAATACAATAGTAATGGGAGGACGCCACGGCCTCGAAGGCATCGAGGAACGGCCTCCCGAAAAAAGCATTATAAATGTTTTCCGCATCCACAATAACAAACTCAATCAACCTAGTCATATTAATGGCAGGGTCCTGCCAATCCTTCAACTCCACAGCCATCCTGATCCGTCCTCTGGGGCGGACCACCACGTCTCCGAACCCTTTCAAGACCCCATTGTATGGTCGGACATATCTCGTGAGATCGCCGAGTTGGTCCAATGCTGATTTAAAAATCAGGTTGCAATGGGCCCCGTTATCTACCAGAACCCTGGCCACTTCGATGCCGAGGATCCGAGCGGTCACCACCAAGGCATCCTCCTTGGGGTATTTTATCCCCTCCCTGTCCTTTTCCGAAAAAGAAATGACAATCCCTCGGGAGATGGTTGATTCGGCATGGGGGACCACGACATTCACTCCCTCGAACTCGCGAAGCTCCTCCTTCCTCTGTCTTTTGGATTTATGGATGATCGGCGTCAGACCCCCGATCATATTTACTCGAGCTCCACCTCGGACGGGCGGGTCTGGGACCTCGGGTCCAACGACCGGGGGAGGAGGCAGGGCTAAAGGGTTTTGGCCGACCGGAACTGGCTCGAGCCTTTGCTGCTGATGGGGTCGGTGATTCGGGTCGTCTTGATGCCCTCGGCCTCGGCCTCGACCTCCTCTTCCACGACCGGCGCCTCCACGCCCGGCGGCACCGCGATCGGCCATTGGGCGACCCCGCTTTGGTGCCCGGAGGAGTTCGGTCAGGCTCCCATCCTCATACAGTTGCCGGAGTTGGGCAATCAGGTCACGACACTCGTCAGTCCTGTTTCCGTTCTCCTGATGAAAAGAGCACCATTTGCGCGGGTTTCTCTCGTCAGGGCGGCTTCTCATGGCCTGGGGAGGAGTGAGGACATTGATGTCACGTTCGTAGAAAATCTGGAGAATCCGGGTGGGAGTCTGTCCCAGGAAAGTCTCGCCCCCGGGGTACTCCTCTACGACTTCGATCTTCTTGGGCGCTTGGACAGCTCCCTGGTAGGGTTTATAATAAGGTTTCTTCTTTCCACTTTCGTGGTATTTCGCCGCTGGGAGTGACTCCGTCCAGTAATCAACGGTTGCCGGGTTGACGGTTCCTTTCGTGGCGGAAGGTTTTCGTTCGCTCTCGGGTTCCAACTCCTTCATCCGCTGATCATATATGCGCTGCTGGGCAATCTCCTCGCCTGCCCTCCGGCGGAAATCGGTGTATGATTTTGGGTATTCTTTCATCATTGGCTTGAAAAGGCTAGACGTCGGCCGCAGGCCGCCCACGACGGCATGGACGAGGATCTCGTCGCTCACCCGGTCCCCCTGCTTGGCTATCTGTTCCACTCGATCTATGTAACCCTCATCGGTCTCTTCTCTTCCCTGCTTGACCCCCATCAGCCGTTGGCGACCTTCCGAATATTTTACTTTGGATGCGAAATAAGATACGAACTCGTCTCCCAACTCTTCGAAACTGTCGACCGACCTGGACGGTAAACTGGTGTACCAGCGGTGGGCCATGTCGCCGAGGGTGAGGGGGAAAAGACGGCACTTCGTGGCCTCTGTGGCTCCTCGGCCGACCATGTATGTGTTATACTTGTTTAGGTGGACGTCGGGGTCGGAGGCTCCGTCGTAGATGAAAGTCAGCAGCGGGATGATGTCAGGCTGGGGCCGGGCTTGCTCAATCTTCAGACTGAGGGGTTCGGCGAGGGCCGATCTTCTTTTCGGGTCACAATCTTGTCCGGCCAATCTTTTCTCTACCTCCTCCAATCGTTTCGCGAGATCGGGATCGGCCACCACAACAGTCCCCGGATCCATCACGACGTGGTCGGGTCTCACTACCTGAGTCTGCCGAAATACGGTCTGGGCGGTTTCTTCGCGCGCTTCTTCTTCAAATTCCTTCTCGAGGCAGCGGCGGTTATGGTTTGGATTTCCTGTGGCAGGTCTCTTCTCCAAGAATCGAGATCGAGCCTCTAACTTCTGTATGGTGCGTTTAATTTCCTCCGGGGTGTTGATTCGCCCTAAATCCAGATCAGGCTCTTCTTCCAAGACGGGGGGTAACAGCCTCTCGGCTTCCGCTACTTCTTCGCGGAGGACTCTCTGTCGCTCCCTGATCTCGGCCTCTTCGGCACGTAGTGCTTCTATCATCGCCAACTGACGTGCGATTTCATTCGGACCCTCCGGGGATGTTGTCTTGGCGCTGCCTTCCGTCAGAATTGCCCTCCGGACGTCGTCTTCGTGCCCGTCGGCCTCGCCGGCGAGAGCGACGGCGACGTTACTGGAAGTACCTGCAGTTTTCATTGCCGGAAATCAAAAAAGTGAAAATTTCGACACCGAAACTAGCGCTCGAGGTATCCCCCTCCTTCTAGCGCCAATTGTTAACAGTGGTTTTTTACTGGTTATTTTCTGGGATTTTGAGGACTAGTTTGGTGAGAAATCTTTAGGTCTTTTCACAAAAAAGGAAAGAAAAGATAGAGTATTTTTAGGGTGGGATCTTTCTTGAATCTTTTCCTTCCATTTCCTTTTACAGCTTTCCCTATTTATAGAGCTACCATTAGGGTTTACCAAAAGGAATTGGGCCTTTCCTTATTGGGCTTTGACATAGGTTTTCTTAAAGACCTAAAAATGGCAAAAAGACTATTACACCCCTTCTTGCGCCGCCTTTGTTGGGCCGGGGAGACCGACTTCTGGCCGTCCTTCTTACTGCATCCCGATTTTGACAACATCCGGGCGAGAGGGTTTGTTCTAAGGAATGCGTGCCCCTTGCTCGGCGCCCTATCATCTGCTCGGCTGGCTCTTGCCTGATCGGTGCAACCCTCTGGTCGATCTCCTTCTAGCTGTTGCGGGCGGCTTTCCGCATGGGACCCGTGGGGATGGGGCCCATAGCTTCCACTGATTTAATAAATGATACATGTATATAAAGATAACAAATAAAAATAATAAATGAAAATGGGGCCTAACAACCCTAAGTGTGTATTTCTTATTTGTTCAAACCTAAAGTTAAACATTCCATTTTTTGAATCAAATTTAATTTGGTTAATTAGTACCGAATAAAAACATTTTGGCCTATTTAGAAATTTCAAATTTCCCAATTTTAATTTTTTTAATTACGGATATATATTAGGAATGTGAAAATTATGTAATATTACTAAAAAGGTTCTTGTGTTATTCAGTCTATTCATAATTCGATCATTTTGGATCATAATACAACATTAATTAATTAATTAATAAATAAATTTTGGTAAATCAAAGGTTCTCGGTCCAGTCCTTAGCCTGAAGCCCCTTGACGACATCAGCGCCGAGCTGATACGCGGTGGCCAGGTAATCGGCGTCAATCGGAGGCTTGGGGCCGAAGACGCTGTGCGTGACGGAGCTGATCCCGGGGCTCTGGCTGTTGAGTATGGCGTACGCGCTCGTCTTTCCGGGCCCACAGTTTTTCCAGTAATGGATCAGCCCCACGGGCACGGCAAACACGTCCCCCGCCGAGAGCTTCTTGCTGAAGTGAGCGTAGTTGTTAGCCGCCGACGCGATGAAGCCGGCTTCCAGGCAGCCGTCGAGGACCACGATCAGCTCGGAGGCTCTCTGGTGGTAGTGCAGCGGGAACGAGCCGTTGACGTCGAGGTCGGCTCGAGCCAGGATGAAGCCGAGCGTGTTGAGCCCAGGGATGGTCAACACGCTCGCCGCGGTCAACACCGCGTGTGACGGGTTTTTGGTGGTGTCGCCGGCGACGTTGAGGCCCTTCTGGAAGAAGTCGTCGGCGGTGACTTTTTTCGGGTCCTTGCACGGGAACGGCCGGACGCTCGTGCCCAACGGAGTCTTGAAATCGGCGACGCAAAAGTCTTGGAGGGGCATCGGATCATATGCAAAGGCAATGGTGCAGAAGGAATTGATCATGATCATCAATAGCATAAAATAGTTCACCATTGTATTGTGTTTTTGTGTTGTAATTGAATGAAATTTATTTTGGGTGTGACAAAAAAGTATTGAGAAAGAGCTTATTTATATTGAATTAAGAATTAATATATGCTTAATTATGTATATCCGGAGAGGGATTTTTTTTGTGTGTGAATTGTATTTATGTTAAATTCATTACTTGTAAAAACGTAATTTAGATCGATTTCTAAATGTGGTTTCTTAATTACTTGATTAGGTTTTGATTGTGATTTATGTGTATGAGATTGTTATAATTAATTTGTAATGATTTTAGTTGACTATTCTTTTGGAATGTTTATTACTTTAGTTGCCCGGATTTTAGTTTATAATTTGTCAAACATTAAATAATTATATAATAAAATTTTAGAATTTTTATTTACTATATATATATAAATATATAGTAAATGTAAAATAAATAAAATGAATAATTTGAAACAAATATAAAAAACAAATAAACAATTTAAAATTTAAGTTGAAAAAATAAATTGATTGTTTTCTTTTAATAATGTACACATAAAATTAAAAAAAAAATTAAGTATATAAATTTTAGGTTTTACTGATTTAATATGAATCAAAAAATAATAAAAATATCAAGAAGATATAATAATTTTGAGAGTAACAATTATGTAAATTATATAGTTATTTGGTGAGAATATTTAAGATACAGTTGTTGTTTAATGAATCAAAAAATATATTTATATTTGGTTGAAATAGGTAGATTTTAATAAAATAAATATTCTATTTGATTGTTAAAAAACTGATCAATATTGAAACATTTTTTTTCATATTATGAACCAATAAAAAATGAAATATTTTTAAGGGGTATAGATAGATGGGGGCAATTATAATTCTTATATTAGATTGCACTCACATAGTTTAGTTTAATATTAAATTAGGGCAGCATTCCCAAAACACCCCTATCAATATGATTAAGTAATTTATGTTAACGCAACACGCAACTTCTATATTTGTGTTAAAATAATTAATTAAATATTAATTAAATAAATAGAAACAAGTTAATACTAATTAACTAATAATTAAATAAATATTAATTGAATAATTAATACTAATTCAGTAGTTCTAAGGTAGTTTAGTCATTCTATATTTTCAACGATGCCCTATTATATAAATATAAAAATATAAAAACCAATACAAAAAAAAATATGGAAAATTTAAAACCCTAATATACGAAGATAAAAACAATAAACTTTCATTCTAATAATAACAATTAATGGGCCTGTAACATTAAAAACACCTATATTTCTATTTTTAATATGTTGGGGAAAAAATATTTTTCATGTTTTATATACTCCATAATCCATATATTGTGTAAATCAATTTCTCATGAACATTAGAAAACTTTTTGCAATATATATTATTATTCTTAAAAGTTAAAATTTTATTTCAAGAGAAAAAAAAAAGAATAATAAAAATATTTAAATTTGAATAAAAGAATTAATAAAAAAATTATTGACCAAAATATACGTCACATGTGAGAACACGCATGATTTTCTAAGGTATTTTAATAATTTGCCGTATTTGATTAAGAATTAATAAAAGAATTATTGACCGTATTATTAGACATACAAATTAATTTCACACGTTCTATTCATTTTCGTCTTTCCTCACACTTAATGTGCATATAATAATAAATTTTACACTTGTTTACACCTACGGAGTATTCAATATTATTCATATTATCCATGACTATACTTGAGAATGATCACTATTCATTTGAATCATTTTCGCAAACATGACTAAATTTCAAGAATAAAATTAATTAATTATTCAATTTATTCACCTTTGACTTAAATCGATGACCGAGTTTGAAAAACAGAAATAGAGAATAGATTTGTAATAAAGAAATCAACAATTATTCTAGCAATTACTATAAAAAGAGCATGCCTAGGTAATAAACAATTTCATTTTTAGCACCAATAAGTTGGACCAAATTTTTTGATAAAAAATTCTCCATTCCTCTCAACTTTTCGGTATTTACTAATTTGAACAATCAATTAATTTGAAATTTTCAATCGTATATATATTTCATTTTGAGCGTAAATAATAATTAAATCTTGGTGCATCTGCTGTTACATTAATTACATAACATTTGAATAAAGAAAATGTGCATGTTATATTAGAACATAGAGAATATATATTACTTAAAACACGTGAAAATTAAACTTCATAAACTGGTCGAGAAAAATGGGTAAGAAATCTATCGAAAACCATGCACGCAGGCAGCAGAACGCATATACAAAACTTAATTGAGACAGCTTATTAATTATTAATATAGAGTACGTATAACTTTATGTTTTATTTTAACTAAAGAGTTGAAATTGTTCTCGATCATAAATTCTCTGCCCAGTTCTTCCTCTTAAGTACCTCGATAATCGTCTGGCTCAACTGATACGTCTTCACGAGATAATCGGAGCTCATCGGAGTTTTCGTCGGAGTTTTCGACCCAAACACACTGTGCGTAACAGAGCTAACCCCAGGATTCTGGCTGTCGAGTATGGCGTAGGCCGTTGAGTTTCCGTTGGAGCAACTTCTCCAGTAATGAATAAGCCCCATCGGAATCACAAACACGTCCCCAGTCGAAAGCCGCTTAGTGAAGAGCGTGTAATTAGTTTCTGCTGACGTCACAAACCCTACTTCCACGCAACCGAATGTGACCAAAACCACCTCTGAAGCCCTCTGGTGGTAGTGAAGGGGGAAAAAGCCCCCGGCTTCGAGGTCGGCCCGGGCCATCGTGAAGTCCATGGTGTTGAGGCCCGGGATGTTGAACACGCTGACCGGGATCAGCCCGGCCCGGTACGGCGGGTTGTTGGTGTTGCCAGCTGTCCTCAAGGCCGACGAGAAGAAGTCTTCGGCTTTGACTTGTGAAGGGTTCTTGCACGGGAACGGCCGGATTCCGGTCGTGCCGAATGCGGTGCTGAAATCAGCGACACAGATGTCTTGCATCGGCCTCGGATCGTAGGCGGAGGCGCAAGTGAAGAGGTAAATGGCGAGAGTCGAGAAGAGGATGTAACTCGCAGCCATTATATATATATATATAGTTTCTTGTGTTGTTATTGGGAGTGTGTGAGAAAATGTGGAGAAGGCATGAGCTTATTTATAGTGATTTGAGTACATTGCTCTCATCGTCGACACTCGGCGACTCTTGATCGATGTGTGTATGTTAACTGTTTGTAAGTCATGGATATATATTCGTCGATGTTATTATGAAAGTATTCGCTCGCGTTAATTTGTCAATGTTACGATTGTATGTGTGATTTTCCGTGTCGAATTTGTCAAAATTTGTTTGGCTTTCTTCTTCGTCAATTGTCAAGAACTCATAACTACAATGATTATGTATACATGTATAGGGTGCATGTGCTAGATATACAGTAATACAGAACTACATGCATGATCTAAAACTGTTTATTAGCCACGCCTCTAGCTAGCTCCTATGTTGTAAAATGTTTAATTTTATAAAAAAGTTTTCAAGGTGATCATAAATGATTGAACCAAAATGCCGAGTTTGTCGTCATGGTTTCGCGAAAATGACCAAGATTATTTACACATATACGATGAGATTATCGATTATTTGACCCTTTGAGTCGGTGACTCGCTGGAGGTTTCGTGTTCAAAGTCATGATCATATGAATTGTTGAGAATCACCACCGAAAACAATCGCAAGCTCCGACGACAAACAACTCAAACTACAAAACTGATCGATATAAAAATTCAAAACGCGATTCACTCACAATCTATTGACTTTCAACTCACCGAAAGTATCTATAGGTTGTTAATTTATAACACACGCACGCTGCAAAATCAAAGAAAACACGAGATTTTTATGTACTTTGGCCGTCGGGAAGACGACCTACGTGTATGGTGGAGGGGATGATAGTTCTGGAATTATACGAAGCAAAAACAACTAGTACAATATGTTCTCTACAGCTCACTAGTTACATATCAATAAAAAACACGGATGATTATATGTTAAAACAGAAATCCACAAAATCGATCAAGCTATCCAAGCCCTTGACCTGCAAATCTTAACCCACTACAAAAAAATCAGAGAATCCCTACGGATTTTCCCTACGATTTGCCTCCCGTAGGGAATTTCAAACACTTAAATTGGCATTCTCTACAGAAATGGCCATAGGGTGCCATGTTGTAGGGAATTTTGCGGTCTTTAATTCCCTCCAAAAATATTCGAGAATTAATCAAATCAAAGTATTATCACACCGTTCACAACCCACGTCTAAATTCATCATCAAAAAACCTCCACACTTCCCTCTCGAGTTCCCAATTTCAAGCACCAAATCGCCTAGGCCTCAATCCTTAACCGAAGCCGTTGTCTCCCCGCCGTCGGACCGGACCGTGACCCCCTAGCCGGGAAGTCGACCCATCATCTCGTCGCCGGAGCCACGCCGAGGACCACCACACGTCGACCACGACCGCCCCACTCCAATATCGTGAGCCGAAGACGAACTTACTACCGGAAATTGGATCGACGTTCGTTGAAGAAACCACCACCTCACCCAAGCTTCTGTCGGGAGTCGCCGCCGCTGAAATTTCCTTCGCTCTCTATCTCTCTTGGACTCCCACTACTGTAAGTATCTCTCGATCTCTCTTGGCCTCTCACTCTTGAAAGTATAAGAAGGAAGAACCAAAATTCTGATTTAGGGTCCCGATCCCTTTTCTTCTTTTGAAAACATAGTATTGGGTTGGGCTAGTTATTTTGTGTTCGGCCCAAATTCTTTCCAGCATTCTGCCAAAAAACATTTGACCCTTCTAAAGCCCACTTTCAATGTTCAGTGATTGTTAAGTATACCATGCAAATAATACCATCACATGTTATTTATCCTTTAATAATAATTAATAACAGTAACTTAAATAACGCAATGTGTACCAAATTAATTTAATGTGTAGGAATAAGACATTTGGGAATTAAGAATTTGACTTCCGAATTTGAGAGGGACTTTGCTTTAGGGATTTACGGTCTAAGAACGTCCACGCTACGAGAGGTAAGGGGACACTTTTCTCATCTCTATATGACATTTATGTTCAAAGTATGTGTGTACGTGAATTGAAATGTGCAATTGTAAATGTTTGAAATGTTAAACTCGGTGACTACGAAAAGGGTCGGTGGTCCATATAAGTTGACCATCGGGCTTACGACCCGTCGAGCTATGAATGAAATGTTTGGTCGATGACTAGGAAAAGGGTCAGTGGTCCGTATAAGTTGACCATCGGGCTTACGACCCGTCGAGCTATGAATGAAATGTTTGGTCGATGAATAGGAAAATGGTCAGTGGTCCGTATAAGTTGACCATCGGGCTTACGACCCGTCGAGCTATATGTTATATGAAACTTGTGGCTAGGAAAAGGGCAAGTGATCCGTATAAGTTGATCATCGGGCTTACGACCCGCTTGTTTTATACATATATGTGCACCTAAATGTTACATGCCATGTGTTTATTTATGATTCATGTTTTGAGGAATGTATGTCGTACGATCGATGATAATGATTGTTATGTTTAGATGATTATTGTTTCTCCTTGCTGAGCACGTTGAGCTCACCCCAATCGAAGATATGTTTTTTAGGTACGAACGGAGACTTCGAGGGGCGTGACGAGGACGCTGCGCAGTGACACGTGTTTATGATATCGTTTCTTTTACTTTTATGGCTATGTTTATTTAGACTTAAATGCTCGACTTTTATTTTTAAGTATTATGTTTTGAAAGACTAATTTATTTTGGAAAATGTTACTCAGATTTTGAAAAATCAATCTATTTTACGTAACTCCCGCATTTTATTAAATGTTATTTTTAAATAAATTATTTTATTTTAAAGGCTTCCGCTTTATTTTACAAAACTGAAATCGGGGCGTTACAGTCGGGCTGGTGGCTCGAGCTGCATACGACTCATGTTTTTATAAAAACTTGAGTTCCCGTAGGGATTAGTCTTGTGTCGAGCCTTGGGTTGATGGGATATTGTCTGGTCGGGCTGGTGGCTCGAGCTGCATACGATTCATGTTTTTATAAAAACTTGAGTTCCCGTAGGAATTAGTCCGAACATGTTCCCTACGGCATAGTGTCTGGCATAGTGTCGTAGGGAACCCCCTACCGAAAAGAGGAGAGCGAATAAAATAATTTCTACGGATTTCCCTATTGCATACCCGTAGGGTATGTCCCTACGGCTTGCATATTTGCCGTAGGGAAACAATTCCCTACCAATCGTAGGGAAATCCGTAGAGATTGTGTTCCTTACGGCATTCCTTACTGAAATGATCGTAGGAAATTCCTAGTTTTTTAGTAGTGACCGTGCGATCACCCCGTGCAATTTCATGCATGTGCGTCTTATAAATGAACCGACAAGGATCACAACTGCAAGCCTGGTACATATAGAATTTCTAACATCTTTTCGACATTCATTCTCTTTGTTGTAAAATAAAAAAAATTCACCAATACCTTGAATTTTGTATAACTTAATTAGTATCTCTAGTTGTCTTTTGACCATCATTTTTTCTCTACAAATATGAAAATAAATTATCTTATTACCAAAAATATTATAATTAAGCCGGACCGAAGTTTATTATTACTCGATTCAGTCTGGTGCCTCTGGTTCAAATGATGAAACCTAGGTATCGATCGATCATAGGTTCTCGGTCCAGTCCTTGGCCTGAAGCCCCTTGACGACATCAGCGCCGAGCTGATACGCGGTGGCCAGGTAATCAGCATCGATCGGAGGCTTCGCGCCGAAGACGCTGTGCGTGACGGAGCTGATCCCGGGGTTCTGGCTGTTGAGTATAGCGTACGCGCTCGTCTTTCCGGGCCCACAGTTTTTCAAATAGTGGATTAGCCCCACGGGCACGGCAAACACGTCCCCCGCCGAGAGCTTCTTGCTGAAGTGAGCGTAGTTGTTAGCCGCCGACGCGATGAAGCCGGCTTCCAGGCAGCCGTCGAGGACAACGATCAGCTCGGAGGCTCTCTGGTGGTAGTGCAGCGGGAACGAGCCGTTTACGTCGAGGTCGGCTCGAGCCAGGATGAAGCCGAGCGTGTTGAGCCCAGGGATGGTCAACACGCTCGCCGCGGTCAACACCGCGTGGGACGGGTTTTTGGTGGTGTCGCCGGCGACGTTGAGGCCCTTCTGGAAGAAGTCGTCGGCGGTGACTTTTTTCGGGTCCTTGCACGGGAACGGCCGGACGCTCGTGCCCAACGGAGTCTTGAAATCGGCGACGCAAAAGTCTTGGAGGGGCATCGGATCATATGCAAAGGCAATGGTGTAGAGGGAATTGATCATGATCATCGATACCATAAAATAGTTCACCATTGTATTGTGTATTGTATGGATTGATTTGATTTTAGGTGTGACAAAACTCAAAAGTATTGAGAAAAAGGGCTCATTTATAGGTTCTTTCGAAAATAATACTCCTAATCATTAATAGGAGTCTCTAATTATGTATATCTGGTGATATTTTGTTTTATAAATTGTATTTATATATGGTAAATTAATTTTGGTAAGAGAGAGAATGTATTGAATTAAGATCTATTTTTTTGCACTTTTAAAATTAGGTGTTGAATTTGGATTTTTAAAATTTTATTAAAATCCTCACTTATTCATAACGAAATTAAAAAAATTAAAATTTTATAAGTATTCATAAGTAAAAGAATTTTAAAATTGTATAAATTTTTATTGATTCCATCTAAAAGTATAAAATAATTTCACTTTTTAATTTGATCCCTAATTGAGTAATTGATTCAAAATTTGGATCAGGTTGAAAATTAAAATTTTAATTTTTCTACAACACCAGACATATATGTTATTACTTTATTAATTTAAAAAAAAAAATTGCAATTGATCGATCATAATAAGTTCTCGACCCAATTCTTCCTCAGAAGTCCCTCTACAATCGTCTTGTTCAACTGATACGTAGCGGCAAGATAATCGGAGCTCATCGGAGTTTTCGTCTTGGTTCTCGACCCGAACACGCTGTGCGTAACCGAGCTAACCCCAGGATTCTGGCTGTTGAGTATAGCGTATGCCGTTGACTTTCCGTTGGAGCAACTTCTCCAGAAATGAATAAGCCCCACCGGAATCACAAACACATCCCCCGCCGAAAGCTTCTTCTCGAAGAGCGTGTAGTCAGTTGCCTCTGACGTCACAAACCCTACTTCCACGCAACCGGCTGTGACCAAAACCACCTCCGACGCCCTCTGGTGGTAGTGCGGCGGGAAAAGACCTCCGGCGTCGAGGTCGGCCCGGACCATCGTGAAGTCCATGGTGTTGAGGCCCGGTATGTCGAGCACGCTGGCCGGAGTCAGCCCGGCCCGGAACGAGTTCTTGGTGTTGCCAGCTGTCCGTAAGACGGACGAGAAGAAATTGTCGGCTTTGACTTGTGAGTAGTTCTTGCATGGGAAGGGCCGGATTCCGGTCTTGCCGAAGACGGTTTCGAAATCCGCGACGCAGAAGTCTTGCATCGGCCTCGGATCGTAAGCGGAAGCCAAGATCATGCATAAGACGAAACAATAACTGATGATGATCACAGCCATATTGTTTTGATTAATTTAGGGTGTGACAAAATATATATTGAGAAGCTTACTTATATATATATATATATATATATATATATATATATATATATATATGATCATTTGCGCGCGACAAGGAATTAAAATTCCGGCGCATTGTCAAAGTTAGGATTGTGTGTATGATTTCGCGCCTTTTGTTTTGTTATGGCGACGACTAGTCCGTCAAAGTTTGTCTATGCATGGTCAAGTACTCATAATTAACTATACAAAAATGATTTATGTATACATATATATATTCACACTTTTTAATCTTAAATTACAAATGAAGTTTAATTATTATTCTTATGAAATAGATGTAGTATATATAGATTGATCGAACCAAAAATGCCAAGTTTGTCGTCAGGGTATGGCGAAGATAATCGTGATTATGACGTACGCGTATATGATGAAATTAATCATCAATGATTTGACCCTTTCGAGTCGGTGGCTCGCCGGAGGTTTCGGGTTCAAAGTCATGTTGGTATGATTATGTAATACTATTAGTCTATATATATACTACAGTAATTAATACTAGCTAGCTCGTTTCAGAACAATATAAATTACTTTTTTTGTAAATTTAAATCGAAATTGAATCATTTCTAACATAGACCTACATGAACTATAAATATATACTGTACGTACAATTGATTGTATACAACTGTTTATTAGCCACGCCCTCTTTACATTATAAAATGTTTACTTTTATCCAAAAGTTTTTGTTAGGATTAGGGTCGCCGGGCTCGACTCTTTAAAAAATTAAAATAAAAGTATTTTAATTTATTTTATAATATATATATTATTTTTGTAATATTATAAATATATATATCCTAACTGCTATACTACGTTATCCAATATGCAGTTATTTGTCAGCCGTGTATAATTGATAAAATATACAGATATGATAGCGGTAGGGGCTCCCTACGGGGATGCAGTAGGAAAACCCCTTGGGAAACTCGTCTTCGTCTCCCCTTCTCCCCGTAGGGGTTCCTTACAGCATCCCCGTAGGAAATACGTTTTTACAAAAAACGTGGCCCGTATGTGAATCGGAACCACCAGACCGACCCGACCCACAATTCAAGGCCCGACAATATCATAACATCCTAAAGCCCAACCTAAGTTCAGCCCTCAATGGAGAGCTTCGTATTAATTATTAATGTGTATTGCATGGCCCAGGGTGTATTGCATGGCTTTGCATGGCCCATGATGTATTGCATGATTATTAATGTGTATAGCATGATTATTAATGTGTATTGCATGGCCAAGTGTTTGAAGAGGAGGAAGATATTATATGTACAATTTTTAAAATATATTATATATGTATTCATTAACTTAATGTAGTATAATTTAATAATAAGATAAATATATATATATATATATATATATAATATCAAATTATAGATATAAATAGTGATTTAACAAAAGCTAATTTTAAATATAACGGCATTAAATATATTAAATTACGATATTTTTTGTAATTAATTATTTTTATAAAATTGCGTATTTTTTGTGTAATTGTATAATTTTTGTAATTAATTATTTTTATAAAATTGCGTATTTTTTGTGTAATTGTATAATTTTTATAATTAATTATTTTTATAAAATTAAAATTGCATTTTTTGCGTAATTGTATAATATTTTTAATTAATTATTTTTATAAAATTAATTGTATAATTTTTGTAATTAATTATTTGTATAATTTTGTTAATGAATTATTTTTATAAAATTATAATTGCGTAGTTGTATAATTAGTGCGGAGTTAAAAAAACTTTAATTGTAATTATATTATTTAGTGAAATAATAGTTGTAAAACAATTTAGCGTAATTTTATAATAACATTTAATTATTACATTTAATTAATTTATTATTATATAAATTAATAGTAAAAAAAAAACCTCCGTAGAGATTATTTGTCCAACTTATATTTAAACTTAATAATTTTCTTTCCATCGACGTGGGATATCTAAACAGCCACATCAATCGTAATAAATTTAAAACTCAAATATGAATTACACAATCTTATTATCTTAATAAATTTATTTTTAAAATGTTATTAATCCAGCTTTTACCGTATACAAGGAAGATGGAGTAGTTCCTTTAAATTTGGCTAGTGGTTAAGGACATGTACTTTTGGACTAAAACCGGCTGAACTAAATTCAACTTAAGCCATGCTGAACTTAAGCGATCTGAATTGATTTTTTTTTAAAAATAATAATAATTTTTATAAATTATTAATTTTTTTTAAATATTAATAATATTATTACACTAATTAGACTTTATATTTAAAATTATAAATTGAAATTATTTTTTGTTTATTTTATTTTATTTTATTTTGACTGGACTATTGATTTTTTTTATAAAAATAATAATAATTTTTATAAATTATTAATTTTTTTTAAATATTAATAATATTATGACAAGACTTTATATTTAAAATTATAAATTGAAATTATTTTTTGTTTATTTTATTTTAATTTATTTTGACTGGACTGAAATTAAGTCTAAAAGAATAAATATTAAGTGATGTGTTTTTTTTTTTTGTTTAGGTACTAAGTGATGTTTTCTAAGTGATGTGTTTTTTTGTTTTTTTTTTGTGTTTAGATTTGGTTTAGGTCGATATTTAAATACTCACACACACATGTCTCGGGTTCGAACTTTGGACCTTACGATTCGAACCAACTGAACTAACAACCCTTAACAATGGTGTGTTTTTTTTAATCCGAGATTAAGGTTCGAAACTTTTTTCCTATTTTAATGTTTGTTGTATGAGCCTCAAAATCTATCCCGGGGTACACGATTCGGATTTGTAGTCTAACGTTTTTCTTTTTAATCTTTTACTTTTGGAATAAAAAAAACATACTTTAAAACAATATTCATTAGTTTATTAGCTAGTATATTATATGTGAGGCTTCTAAACAAAAAATTATCGATTAGATCCATTTATTTTGCTAATAAAACAAAATCTATAAGTTGTGTCGAATTTCGATAGTGCGTGTATGAAACGAAAGCCACTAGCTATTCGCCTATTCCCTTTTAATTAAAAAAAAATGTAACTTTTTAATTAATAAAATACTAATTAATTTAAAGTTAGGTTTAAAAAGGTAAGTCAAAAAAAGTTAAAAGTAAAATTGTCTTTTTATTGAAAAAATAAGAATCATTTCTCTGTGAATAAAAAAAAAATGTAACAATAAATAAGTTGCGGATGCCCGTGCTACCAATTGCGAACTTCTTATAGCAGAGTTGAAAAGAGAAATATTTCAATATTTATAGGATGCGTTTGTAAATAAAAAAAATAGTTTCCATTACATAAGGACTTGCACATCCTTGCAAAACTTGTCCAAAGGGGAGCCTTTCCATTCCCCCTCATATGCTTGGACCATTTTCATCTTTCATCCTTTCAACATTAATTAATTGTTAATTAATTATTAATTACCAGGAAATGGAAAACCAATTGGACAGCACTTGGGATGGATATGTTGATTGGAGAGGGAGAGCCGCCGTAAGAAACAGGCACGGCGGCATGCTCGCCGCCTTCTTCGTTTTAGGTAAAAAAAAAAAATAATAATAATTTCATCGAATTATATTATTTTAATTACAAATTAATTATTATCAGTCACACTGCAGTTGTGGAGGTACTAGAGAACTTGGCTTACCTAGCGAACGCGAGCAACCTTGTGTTGTACCTTACGCATCACATGCATTTTTCCCCGTCGGGGTCGGCCAACGCCGTCACAAACTTCATGGGAACGGCCTTTCTGTTGGCCCTCCTCGACGGCTTCCTCTCTGACGCCTACCTGACTTCTTACTCTGTTTATATCATCAGTGCCCTCGTCGAGTTCTTGGTACGTAATAACTAATTTTAATTCATTCACGTTTTTTGAGTGCATGTTCTCCTCGATTTCGTTCTTTTTTATATATAACTGTATTTCCGTCACGTCCTCAACATCCACGATAAACTCAGGTTCGTTAGCATACCTAACTTCCGTTTACTCAATCGGACTTAAAAAGTCAACTATAGTTAGGCTATGTTATTTTCATTTTATTTTATTTAAGTTCAATTTTTTATTTGATTTTGTCCTTTTGTCTCAGTTTTAAAATTGGTTCTTATCGAAGTTTGTGATTTTATTACAGAAAAATGAATTGATGACAAACACAACAAACTCATTCACTCAGTGATATTTATTGAACCGTAATTTGTTGCGGCATTAATGCACACACCACACACAACTTATGTCACATGGAATCCTCATGTTACAACTTGGAATGTATTTTATGTCAACTTAAAATAATTGTTCGACTTGATTATTGATAATAATAATAATAATAATAATAATATTTGTATACGGAGTATATATACACGTCATCCATCTATCCTTTTGATTGGCCACGAGACCTCCAGCTACAATTAATTATGTAACATGTTTTGTATTAATTATGATACGTGACAATTTCAACTCTCAATTACAATTAATTTAAAATAAATTATGTACTAATTAATTAATTTGCGTGACATAACAGGGCTTGGTGCTGCTGACTGTGCAAGCACAGTCAAAGTCTCTGCAGCCACGAAAATGCCACGTCACCCCATGCCAACAAGTCCACGGTGGCAAGGCTGCGTTGCTCTTCTCTGGCCTCTATCTCGTCGCCCTCGGAGTCGGAGGCATCAAGGGCTCGTTGCCAGCTCACGGGGCCGATCAGTTCGACGAGGCCACCCCTCTCGGGCGAAAGCAGCGCTCGACCTTCTTCAACTACTTTGTGTTCTCCCTCGCGTGTGGGGCCCTAATCGCGGTCACCCTCGTCGTGTGGGTCGAGGACAACAAGGGCTGGCAATGGGGCTTCGGCATCTCCACCTTCGCTATCTTGCTCTCGATTCCCGTCTTTTTGTCCGGTTCCGCGTTTTATAGGAACAAGACACCCCTCGGAAGTCCGCTCACGACGATATGCAAGGTGCTTTTACGTACATAACTGTTTGAACTTGTTCTTTTGGACTTATTGTCAGTTTAGTTCAATACAGTTCAAACTTAATCATTCAGTTCAGTTCATACATATTAAGTTCAGTCACTTTCGGAAATGTCTTTAGATAAGTTAGACAAGACATGTTAAGTTCAATTTAGTTCAGTCAGTTTTGGATTTTGGACAGGTCTTTAGACAACTTGACCTGTCAACATTCTTGAGTAACAAGTAGATAATCAATTCTGGAATCGCCTATTGCGAACCAAAACCTCAAAATTAGCTTCATGCTCTAAAACCATGTTAGAAGCTGCATTGTCTAAAAGCTCGAACTGTTATAGAAGTTGATAATATTTCATTGATCGATCTCTCAATGTATAGGTTCTCGTTGCTTCCTTGATGAACACTAGCGACCGAGGAAGCTCGACTAAAACTCCTCCTCCTCCGTCCGAAAGCCTCAGATTCCTCAACCGGGCCGCTCCAAAATGCTCCGAACGACAAGTCGAGGAGGTCAAAATCGTCCTAAAAGTGCTCCCGATCTTCGGCTGCACCATAGTCCTCAACTGCTGCCTAGCTCAGCTCTCCACCTTCTCCGTCCAGCAAGCCGCCACCATGGACACCACCCTCGGAGCCCTGCGGGTCCCACCAGCCTCCCTCCCCATTTTCCCCGTCGTATTCATGATGATCCTCGCCCCTCTATACGACCACCTCATAATCCCCTTCGCCCGTCGAGCCACAAAATCAGAGTCGGGAATCTCCCACCTCCAACGCATCGGCATCGGCCTAATCCTCTCCGTCGTAGCCATGGCCACAGCCGCTCTAGTCGAGACGAAACGCAAGAGAATCGCAGCCGACTCCTCCTCCTCGAGCGGGCCCCTCCCGATCACCTTTTTCTGGATCGGGCTTCAGTACTTGTTCTTGGGATCGGCCGACCTCTTCACACTAGCCGGGCTGATGGAGTTCTTCTTCACGGAAGTGCCGACGAAAATGAGATCACTTGCCACCTCACTCTCTTTCGCTTCCCTCGCGATGGGGTACTATTTAAGCACTGCAATTGTTTCGGTTGTGAATAAGGTCACAGGGGAAGAGGCGTGGCTGTCGGGGGAAGACCTGAATCGTTACAAGCTCGACAGATTCTACTGGCTCATGTGCGGGTTGAGCGGGCTGAACCTCGTTCATTACCTGTTCTGGGCTGCCAAGTATAAATACGTGTCGACTTATAATGTCTGAGACGAAAAACTGAACATCGTGTATGTATAATCAAATTCGATCAACGGAAGAAAAGCCAAATACTGTATATATATATATATATGTCACAAGAACACATAAACGAATCGGGTTTTACGTATTTATTTATCAGCAGCTAGTTACGAGGCACCATCGACAAGCCCCTCACAGCAACCTTGACTGCCCCAACAACACTCAGCTGTCTCGTCTCTGGTCTCAACCAATGTGTCTCCCGATTACTATTGCTATTATTATTACGTGGGTCGTCTGTCGTTTGAATTCCGACAAAGAATGCCACCTGCATTTTTGTAATAAGCAATGGTTTTTCGAGGCAAAAACCTTAATTTTCTAACGATGCACATGCTAACCGAATTACCTTTCCAGAAGCGTTCCGCACGGGGGAAATGTGAAGAAGGTTCCAGAACGAGGTCCTATCTTTTCTGGAAAGCAGCAAACCAAGACAATAAACTCAAATACAGAAGAATTTCTAATGAATTAAGATACTGTATGTAAGAATCTGTTCAGTCACTCAACCTGTAATTTAGGATATGGACTGTACAAGCTTGCTGGTTCAGAATGCTCTCCTTAATCTGCAAAGAATAATAAACAAGAGTTTACCTTTTCAGTTTTTTTCCCATATTTTACAAAGATCAAAATAAGAAATACGAACAAAAAGTGTCTATTCACCTTAAGTCGCGTTGTGGGGTTTGTATCAACCCCAGTCAAAAATCGGCAATTTTGCCCCAGTACTTCATGCCTGGAATAGCCTGTAAAAACCGGACAATCAATCACGTTTTTTTTTTTGCAGATTAGTATTCAAACATTCATTAAGATTAGGGGGCATATATTCAGGTACCGGTCAGTTTCAAGAAAGCCTCACTCGCGTAAACTATAGGTGTATCCGGTAAGAGCGCATCCGTTCTGTGTTGCCGAAAAAGTGACAATGTTATCAGTACTATTAGTTAAGTTAGACGGCGGTTTACCTGTAAGAAAATGAATACGAACAAACTCACAGTACAAAGCTTTGTTTGATTCTACCGAGTGATATGTTCAAGACAGAGACGAGGCGTTCGTTCTCTGCTAGGCGGAGTCTGTTCTTGCACACGGGCCTGCCCGTCAACTTACTGTGGTGTGTTAGGATAGACAAAATGTTACTAATCGCGGCACTGGCTTTTCTCTTCTCTATTTCACTCGCGTTCATCTCGTCAACTTCTGCCAAAACGAAAATATACGGATTAAAGAAAACTACAATGAACACAAACACAAGAAAACTACAATGAACACAAACACAAGAAAACGATACAAAAATCATCTACCATCATTACTCGGCACGGACAAGCCCTTCCGCTCCAAGCAAACTTCCCTCCTACAACACCTGATAAAACCCTCCTCACAAGAACTAACCCCATTCACACTATTCCTCCTCAAAATCGGCACTTGGACTCCAACAAAATTGATCACCCGGCCGTCCTCCTCGCTGAAAACAGGGCACATCTGGAACAGCATTCGAAAAGGCGTTCCATCTTTCCTGTAATTCAGCAAGCTGAGCTGCACGCCTCTCTCCCCACGAACCGCCTCCCGAATTTCCATTACTACCCTCCGGTCGGTGGCAGGCCCCTGGAATACCCTCCCGTTCCTGCCGACCACCTCGCCTTTCGAATAGCCGACCATTTTCAAGAACCCGTTCGAGGCGTAAACGATCGGGTGACCGGAAATGCGAGGGTCGGTTATCGTGAAGCAATCGGGCAACTCATCGAGAGATTCGCGCACCCGTCGGGTGTATCTAGAGTCGAGCGAGCTCTCGATGAGTCCCGGCTGCTGCAGTTCCATATTTGACCTCAAAGGTTGAATCTTTATGAGCAGAGAGCAGCAATCCCAAGCCCATGAAAGCTCTTGATTATAAAATCAAGATCGATTCTTTCTTTGTTCTTTGTATCAGTTGGAACCTGTTGAACTACAAAACCCAGAAGCACACACAAAACCCATGAACAGAGCGAGCTCACAGAGGATTCAGATAACCAAGAAAAGGGTTTTTGGTGACACTAAAAGAAAATTCATATACTTTGTTGAGAAACCATGAAAACAAAAAAGACAGAGCTTTAGGAAGTATAGGTGAGCAATGATTTCAAAATTGAGGAGGAAAAGAATAAGTACAGAAATTGGATATATGGTGAGAGATATATATCAGGAATTCTCAATCTATAGGCAGAGATGGAGTGTGGTGTTCGCAACCACGGAGAGACACAACAAAACCGTACTGATTTTTCAGGCCTCAATAATTTAACCAAGAAAACATTTTTATTTTAATTATTATTGTTAAATTACATTGGACAATAAACACAACCTTAGGGATTAAGAAGTAGGATTAGTAGTAATTAACAGACACAATATACAGTACTATATGCAAACATAAAAGCGATGAAGGTAAGACTTATCCATCCACGTACTATGTTGCTCTCACTACCCCCACTCTTTCGTATTTTCGATTGTAGTATATTGACTTGCTTTTTTCTATATATAGTATGTTTAGTACTATTAGTATTACCTACTCCTAAACAATAAGAAAATACAAACTCAATACTATAATTTGTGGAACTAATTTGCCAATAGATTAAGCAATCACAATTCACAAGATATTGTGATAGTTTTTATACAAAATATCAATACCAAAGATCGATAATTGCACACATGCCACTGCCGACCTGAAACAATATCATGGAGACTACTTATCTCAGTGTATAGTAATACTGTAATATAGTGCACTTTAGTGATAATAGTGTCCATGATAAAATGACAACAAATAGATCAAAGCAAATGAAATAGAGTTGTTATGAACTACTCATCAAGAGATGTGACCAAAAAAGTTAGCAAACCAACAAGTTAGTAATTTATTTTTTCTATTGCGATTTTTGGATCTAAATCGAGCGAGCCGGACACCAGACGTGTGGGCTCGTGCAAGCCAGGCTCCAGAAACAAAATACTCCGTATTGTTTTTATACTTGTATGTACTCTTTCGACTCTCATCTGGAAGCGATTTTGAATTAAATGTCAACATGATTCCAGTCATATTTCAAAAGTAACAAATTTATTGATGTTTAGACAACCTTTTAATCAAAAGTAATCAACAATTTAGTGTTAAATGTATAACTAGACACCCCTTAATTAATGGTGATAATTTGAGTAATGAATAATATTTGTAACTTATTTAAAAAACAAAAATGATAATTATAAATTATTTATTTTATCAGTAGTATTTTACAGTACTTGTTCCCCTAAAACTAGAGATTTGAGGGAGTTTCCAATCAATCGAAGAACAAGGAAAGACTGCATTTTGGGCTTTTTGGCGGGCTTGCTCTACTTGAAACTAAACTCCGAATCTCACAGAGACATTGATCGCCGCAGCTCCGACGAACCGCCAATCTCCGATCAGGTGAAATTTCAGATCACTTTCTCTATTCAGCTTGATTCGTCATTCGCGCCCAAATCAGTAATGAACTGTGCATTTCCCCAGTAGCGAAGACCTAGGTTTGTTTCGCGGCATCGATTTGAATTTCCCATCTGTTGAAGTTTTGTGTTCTGACTTTGAGATCCGTGTTCGAAATAATGGAATTTATTATCATCTGCAGTAATTTGAATCTGGAAATGTCCGAGTTTAAAAATGTGTAGATAACATGTTTGACATTTTGACATTGCAGAAATAATTCGGTGAAAAAAAGTATGAATTTTTTGCTGCGGAATAACCAGACTTCAGCCCAACAGATGCAATCTGTCAAGGAGACGAATGTCGAGCCGAGCAATGTGTCGAAAGCTGCTTCGACTTCAGAGGGTCTGAGTTCGGAAGATCCATTTTCGAAAAGCAAGTCTTCTGAGACCCACAATGCAGAGAGTGATGAATTCGGGGATGAGGTTGACGGGGCGGAAGATACAAATGAAAAGAATAGCTTCCAATTCGACAGGCACACGGACGTTACTGAAGATGCTGGGCTGATAATAATTCCGTACAGTACAACCTCTTTCTTGCTCTTAGCTGTTCACATCATTTAATGTATTTTAACTAAGTATTGTTACCAAAGCATAGTGCCTGACAATTCATGCGTCTCTACTCTGATTATCGTGTGTTGGTTATGATATTCTCATATGACGTGCTAGTTTTAAGATTTCAAGCGAGTCGAGCACAGCTCAAATTTTTTTAGTTTTTTGTAGTAACTTTTTTTAGCGAAGCCCTTGAAACCTTGCATGAAATACTTCAACTCGTTTTTTGTTTCAGAGGAAGTTCCTGAGAATTGGACGGAGGCACCAGATATACTTTCATTTCGATCCCTGGATCGGAATTTTGTTTTTCCTGGTACGCGTGTGCCCCCTAGTTCGCTCTAATTTTACTTTCACTTGCATGTTTTAGTGCTTTCTCAAATGTTTTATGTCTTTTGTCTTAGGCGAACAAATCGGAATCCTTGCATGCTTATCTGCCTGTAAACAAGATACTGAAATAATCACACCATTTAAAGTTGCTGCTGTCATGAATAAAAATGGTATTGGAGAAAGCTCCAAGCAACAAAACGGAAGTGCCGGAGGAGAAACAGATTCAATTACTGAGACAGTGAGTGCAATATCTGGAAATCAAGATAGTCAACACGGTGAAAATGTGACGAAAGGAAAGATTGATTTACACCAGGATGTCTCGACTGGTGAATCTCTCATAAGGATGGAAGATCACCAAAGACAGACCGAACAACTGTTGCAAAGGTTTAAAAGTTCGCATTTTTTTGCTCGAATTTCAGAGTCAAATGAACCACTCTGGTCTAAGAGAAGATATCAAGAGAACTTTCTGGAATCTTCTGCCATGGACGAAGAACAATTGACAGGAGAGTCTTCAGAAAATGCAAAAAATATGAATTCTAGTAGCGCCTCAATTGACAGAGGGCACTTTGATGCCCGCACATCGGGAGGACTTGCAAGAGGTGCTGTCAATTGCGGATCCCTTCCGAATGGAGATATAGTGGTATGTTTCATAGAAAGTTGAGATTTTTTTTGCCTTTTTAAATTTTGTTTCATTAAATATGAACACCAGAGAACAACTTGCAGATTTATCTTACTGGTTAAGTATCCTAGTCTTATGATATTCTGATTGTAGGTTACACAATCAATATTTATGAAAGAAGAATTAAAACTCAATTTCCCAAAACAGAGGCATAAACCCATAATGTAGCAATTACCTTGAGTTGTATGTATTATAGAGGATTTGAATTTCATATCTTGTTTGGAATGATGCAGGTTCTTTTACATGTAAATGTCGGTGTTCAGTTTGTTAAGGATCCCATCCTTGAGATTTTGCAATTCGAGAAGTATCAAGAAAGAAAGCCAACTCTTGAGAAGAAAGATATTCCTACTGCTTTGAATCAAGATCCTTATGGTGAATTATTGAAATGGTTACTTCCTTTAGAAAACTCCATTCCTCCACCAGCTCGTCCTTTATCTCCTCCTATATTGAGTACCAGTTCAAGTATTCGGAACACATCCACAAAGCCCACTATTCCCGGCTCCTCAAGTTCTCAACTTTTCTCCTTTGGTAATTTTAGAAGTTACTCCATGTCTTCACTTCCTCAAAATATGACACCACCCCCAGCCGCCACACCCCCCAGTACCAAACCCGCTTTTGACCCAGTAGATTGGAATCAGTTTTCATTCAGAAGCTTTGTGGAAGGCGGGAAAAATGGAAAAGAAGGACTGTTGTCTTTCCGTGGCGTGCCATTACAACAGGAGAGGTTTTCTGTTCGGTGTGGTTTGGAAGGGATTTTTACACCCGGGAGAAGGTGGAGGAGAAAGATAGAGTTAATTCAACCTGTAGAGATTCATTCTTTTTCCGTTGATTGCAACGCAGAAGATCTTATTTGCGTCCATGTAAAGGTATGACTTCAACATGTAAATATTATGATGTGTAATCTTTTCCGTAGGAAAAAAAACACGATGGCTTGCCTATGTAACATACTAACATCTGATGCTTATGTTTTTCGGCTTTTAATTCGCGAAAATGATGTTAAACTTGTGCTTTCAGAATGTGTCTCCTGCACATGCATCAGATATCGTGGTGTTTATTGATGCCATAACAGTAATTTTTGAGGAGGCCTCAAAAGGTGGACCCCCATTATTTCTGCCGATTGCTTGCATTGAATCTGGGAATGACCACAGTTTGCCAAATTTAGCTCTGAGGTATTCTCCATAGAAAATTGTTCGATTAAGTTGCTGCATCCTGGTACTTGTGAGACTTTGATGAATGATATGATATTAGGGACCTTTTTACATCTGTAAACGCTAGTATTTTGCCATTTATTTTTCTCACTTTATTTTTGCACCAATCTGAGTAAGTTAAAATGATTGAGAATTTTCGCTTGGACTTTCCTATCCTTTTGAGTTTATTAAAAATTCATTTCATTCAGAATAATTTGGTTTTCTGTTAGAGCCTTAGAGGTAATAATATGGGTTTTGTTTCGCTTCTCATAAACTGGTTCTCTTTGAAGTATGTTCAGTGTTAAAATTTAAAATTATATTTTGCTGTCTGAAACTGAAACTTAATTTTGACTTGTCTTCTCGTATAATTTCCAGGAGAGGTGAAGAGCACTCTTTCATTCTCAAGCCAGCATCTACAATGTGGAAGCACTCCAAGAGTTACAATGATACTGAGTCACGATCATCACGTTTACCGGTCAGAAGTGCCTCATCAAAGTGGATTAACACCTCCAGCACTGAACGGAAACACGGTGGATCACCTGCTGATAAATATGCAGTTCTTGTATCATGTCGATGCAACTATACTGGTATTATTAAGTCGTGATTTTCCAAAAATTCACATGATGACTCAGCAAGATATCCTGTGTTTATTGAAATTTGTGTTGTTTGCGTATTTATAGAGTCGAAGCTCTTTTTTAAGCAGCCGACAAGCTGGCGGCCTCGTATTTCTAGGGATATTATCATATCCGTGGCATCTGAAATGTCGACACAGACTCTTGGATCTGATGGGACCAAGCTTCCTGTTCAGGTTATATTATATAGTATATGAATTCTAGTGATTTTATTTGAAATACTTAATCGCAGCTTCATTTTACAATGGTTTTAATTTTTCAGGTTTTGACTCTTCAAGCGTCAAACATGACATCGGACGACCTCACATTAAGAGTTCTGGCCCCATCTTCATTCGCTTCTCCTTCTGTAGTTCCCTTGAGTCCGTTTTCTCCCACTGCTGGGTTGATTGAGAAGTCAAACAGTGATCGGCTAGGACAAAAAGTGGAAGATGGGCCCACACCTGAAGCTCCAAATAGTGATCTGGGCTGCACCCATTTATGGTTGCAGAGTAGGGTTCCGCTTGGGTAGGGTACATTATCCGTGTTTTTTCAATTGTTTTGTTTCTCAGCAGCTCAAGTATTCATTTCTCTTTGTGCCAGATGTGTTCCTTCACAATCTACGGCAACCGTCAAGCTTGAAGTACTTCCGTTGACTGATGGTATAATCACTCTCGATTCTCTACAAATAGAGGTCAAGGAGAAAGGTAAAATTCATCATATGGGGTATCTCTTCTATAGGTTTCCTTAGGTCTCTTAAGTTGATGGACGAACTTTTTTTTTTTTTTTGCCATGGACAGGGTTGACTTACATACCCGAGCAATCGTTGAAGATAAATGCAACTGCGAGTATTGCCACTGGTATATTCTAGGGCCGTGTTTCTATTCGCATATGAGCTATTCAACTTCTCTATTGAGTAATTACTGGTCCTTGCATGCGAAGATTTTATTTGCATCTGGTGATAGAAATCGTAACATGCAAGTTTTTGCTTCGAGACGAGGCTCGTAGGTCTAGTCTGAGGTAAGGGTTATACGGAGAAAATTGCCCCTTCCATGTGATGAAAATATTCATGCTGGGAGACTTAATTCTTTGGTGTGGACAGTGGTTATATGAAACATGTTTTGATTCTATTGTAATCTTTTCTTCATGAGTTACAAAAAGGAATCATCCAATATTTTTTTTAAATAACAAATAACCCACTTCTTTGTTTCTATTTACGAATTAACCCCTATTTACCATTAGGTGAAGATCAAATAACAAAAATAAAGCACTTTTTGTTGTTGTTGGAGGTTTGAAAGATAATTGAGATACTGTAAATAGTTATTCCATCAAATGTTGGGATCTGAATCTTTCTTCTGGATTCATCTATGGATTCATCTATCTCTGAATTAATTGGTCTAATGAAAATAATTGTTTGGATTGCAAACGATTGATTGCATAATTTGTTTTTAATGGAGAATCTCATCATTCAAAATTTGTAAGATTTTTACTCCCTCCATACCATACCATATAAAAGATCATATTTATTTTTTTATTGTCCTAAGTAAATAATGGTCACCCCTTTTATTTATCCACTTCACACTATGAAAATAAATTTATAATTTTCAAAAAATCAAAGAAAAAAACATTTTTTTTTTTAAATTGTGCACCCTCTGCCCATTTCTTTGGGATAGAGAGTATGTTTTTTTAGTTGTTCTGGGTTTAGGAGAAACAAGACACTTTTTCGAGCACGAAAATTAAAAAAATATTCAAATATATTTTTTGTAAAATTATTTGTAAGTTGAAAAGTAAATTAATACAGTATTCTATTTAAAAGAAAAATTGAGCTTGTTTATTCTATGAATTTATTTATATATATATATATATATATATATATATATATGGCTTGGAAACATATACTTCTAATACATTTGTCTAAACTAAATAAAAACAAGTTTATAATTAGTTGAAGTAGTATATTGTCTTGGTCCTAATTATTTTGGTCAAAACCACAACAACAAAAGGTTGTAGCAATGAATCCTGAAAATCGAAAGTGTTTTCTCGGTTTCACATTTGGTGTACCGCAGAGTCAGTAAGCGTGCTTAGCATTTGCATATTTTAAGAGCACACGTCCTAATCTAATCTTTTGTGATACTCTATTTCTTTCCCTTTTGATCTTATACATACATTCATTCGTAAGATTTCATAAATTGTTAGGCAATACAATACAAGATCATAACCAAACCGTCCAAACGATTGCGAAAGATCGAGACACGATGGATCATCGACGACGACGAAAAAAGGAGAACACTTCATTTGAATAAGTGATGTATTTAACCAAGTAAATGTTTAATAAAACAAAATTAAGAAGCAGCAAATAAAATAAAATCATGTCACATGAGTCATGGCTTCATAAGTATGTGATATGATTTAGTATAAACGGCGGACCAAAAAAATATAAAAATATATATAGAAGTGAGAGCGCGGATTTATAGTACTACTACATCATAGTGTACATTAGTTTCTTGAATTGGTTTTGTTATATGACTCATATATCTAATGCAACAAATTTACTAAATACATTTCATCTTTATACATTTCTACTAATAATTTAGTAGCTTTCACTGTCTCCCTCTTTATCAGCAACAGTGTAAAAAAAAGTAGACAAGGGTATTTTCGTAATCAGAAAGTTCCAGCCCGTCTCCCATTTTGCTTTTTTAACCTTTAGATATTCTACCAAAAAAGGGTACTGTAGTAGCAACAACTTATTAAAATATACTTTAATATTTATATTACTTGTATAATTAATTAAGTGTAAATCCTAAAAAATACACTAAATGGGATAGCGGCACATCTTATTTGTACTAGGACATAAAAAAACCGGTTATTTACATTGAATGACTGTTATACCCTTACTTGTAATTTTTTCCTTACCCAAGGCGATAGATATGAATATTTTGTTCTGCCTTGTCGAATTGATAATTCTTGTTGAAACCTTTGTCGAATGTTATTATTTGTGTCGAATCTTTTGTCGAATGTGTAGAATCTGTGTCGAATGTGTTTATCCTTTGTCGAATGTTATTAGTTTTGTCGAATCTTGTCGAATGTTTTCAGTGTCTATTATCTGTGATTGTTTTGACGAATATGAGTCAAATGTGTTGATATGTGTGTGGATTTTCTTAATTCTTTTGTCGAACTGTGTTGCACGCGTGAAATATGTGTCGAATATGTTGATGTGTGTGTCGAATGTGTAAATATGTGTGTCGAGTTAAGGAAATATTATTCATATTACGCCATAAATAAATATTAACGCAATTACATTACATTATAAAATTAGATTTGCAATAAATAATGAATAATTTTTGAAATATTTGCGTTAACTTTTTTTGAATGTGTGGATTTTAAATGAATTAAAATATAAAGTATTTTTTTTGAAATATTTGCGTTAACTTTTTTTAATGTGTGGATTTTTACTGAATTAAAATATAAAGTATTTTTTTTTTTTTTGAAATATTTGCGTGAACTTTTTTTGATTTTTTTTCAATTAATATATAAAATATTTTTTTGAAATATTTGCGTTAACTTTTAACTTTTTTTAATGTAAGTTTCGCTATGGCAAGGTTCGCCTACCGCCGTTGTGGATTCGCCGAATGATTCTCCACGGCGAATGTCGAATGTGAATTTCTTTTCTAATTAAAATATAAAATATTTTTTTTTAAATACTTGCGTTATGAAAATGTGGATCACATTTATTGCCACGGCGAATATGGGATCCACATTCATTGCCAGTGGATTTGCATTTATGGATTTTTTTTTCTAAATTAAGATTATCTCTTAATTAAAATATAAAGTAATATTTTTTGAAATACTTGCGTTAATTTTTTTGAATGTGAGTTTGGTTATGGCGAAAGTGAATTGGCTATGGCGAATGTGGATTCGCCACGGCGAATGTGAATTCGCTTACGGCGAATGTAATTTAGCCATGTCGAATGTGAGATTCGACATGATGTGGATTCGCCACGGGGAATGTAAAATTTTTTTCCAATTAAAATATAAAGTAATTTTGTTGAAATATTTGCGTTAACTTTTTTTAAATTATAAAGCAAATATTATAAAATTTTTATTTAAATAAAGATTACGCAAATATTATTAAAAAAAATCATATTTTTTTAAATTATAAAGCAAATATTATAAAATTTTTATTTAAATAAAGATTACGCAAATATTATTAAAAAAAAATCATATTCCCCTAAGATTATAACGCTAATATTATTAAAATATTATTAAAATAAAGATTACGCAAATATTATTGAAATAAGGAAAATGTAAGAAAACAAAATAGATTTGTCTCGCTTATAACATTCACATAGTTATTGCTATTATTTTCGCCAAACAAATAACATTCGCGATAAGATTCGCTCTAACATTCTCTTAGGATTCGCGAAAGTGTGTACATTCGCCAAAAGATTCGCTATACTGATAAGCTTGTCGAATGTTAATTGGTAATTGAGAAATCGACAAAGTAGATTCGCCACGGGGAATGTGGATTCGCCAATGTTGATTCGCCCAAGGCGAATGTTGATTTGCCCAAGGCGAATGTGGATTCGTTCACGGCAAATGTGAATTCGCTTACGGCGAATGAGAATTCGTTCACGGCGAATGTGAATTCACCTATGTCGAATGTAGTTTCGCCCCGTCGAATTTGAGATTCGACATGATGTGTGGATTTTTTTTGTCGAATGTTAATTGGTAATTGAGAAATCGACAAAGTAGATTCGCCAAGGCGAATGTTGATTCGCCCAAGGCGAATGTGGATTCGTTCACGGCGAATGTGAATTCGCCTACGGCGAATGAGAATTCGTTCACGGCGAATGTGAATTCGCCTATGGCGAATGTAGTTTCGCCCCGTCGAATTTGAGATTCGACATGATGTGTGGATTTTTTTTGTCGAATGTTAATTGGTAATTGAGAAATCGACAAAGTAGATTCACCACGGGGAATGTGGATTCGCCCAAGGCGAATGTGAATTCGCCACGGCGAATGTGAATTCACCTACGGCGAATGTAGTTTCGCCCTGTCGAATGTGAGATTCGCATGATGTGTGGATTTTTTTCTAGAATTAAAATATAAATTAATTTTGTTGAAATATTTGCGTTAATTTTTTTTTGAAATTATAACGCAATTATTATTGAAATTTTATTTAAATAAAGATTAGACAAATATTATTAAAATAAAAAATCAAGAAAACAAAATTGCGTTAACGCTAATATTATTAAAATATTATTGAAATAAGGAAAATTTAAAAAAACAATTTGTTAAGATTACAATAGATTCGACATAGTTATCGCTATCATTTTCGCCAAACAAATAACATTCGACATAGTTATCGATATTATTTTCCCCAAACAAATAACATTCGCCATAATTAATAGATTCGCTCTAACATTCGCCATATTGATAAGATTCGCCATAATGTGAACATTCGCCAAAAGATTCGCTATACTCATAAGCTTGTCTAATGTTAGTTGGTAATTGAGGAATGTACAAAGGTGAAGGGCATTTCCGGGTGTTCAGTGTTTTTGTGTAAATAACCGGTTTTTTTATGTCCTAGTACAAATAAGATGTCTCACTATCCCATTTAGTGTACTTTAATTTTTCTCTCATTAATTAATGAATTAATTAACTATATACTTAGTACTAGTATATATATTCTTGAGCATTGAACTGGTCACAGTATTTTTTGAATCTTTTGTTGAGATTTTGTTTGTTTGGTATCTGTTTTCAAGAGAGGTATTTTCTGGGGTGGTGGAAATCTACTTTTTTCCCCAAACAAAGATTATTTTTCACTACTCACTATTATTTTAATATTATTATTATTATCAATATCTTGATTTCTTTGCTTTGCACAGTGAGTGCTGTGGACAAAGTTTTATACTTTGAAGCTGAAGCATGTGATCTGCAATCACTCATCTCTTTTATACCCTCTTCCTCTAAATCCCACCTCTGCTTTTCAACTCCATCTCATTTTTTTTTTTTGTTTTGTACCAACTTGTTATTCCAAGGGATATCCTCTAGTTTTTTTTTTTTTTGTTTTTTTTTTTGTTTTGGGATTATTGGGTTTTTTGAGCTGATCTTTTAAGACTTTTCCTGTCTCCATTTCCAAGATTTTTTTTTTTTGTTTTTTCTTGAATAAAAATCGGTTCTTTAGGGTTTTTAGGTGATTGTATGATTTGGGGCTGAAATTTAAGGGGTTTGGAATTGTGGGGTGTCTGGGGGTTTTGATGATTTTAGGGTTTGGTACTTAAAAAGATGGGATTAGGTGATGATGGTGGTGGGTTAACAGTAGATTCTTGGGATGTCAAGAAATCAAAGGGAAGGGGGAAGAATGAAGAAGGTGAAGCTGATGACGTGGCAGCGTCTGTTTGTTGCTTTAGGTTAAGTATTTTTAGTTGCTGTGTGACTTCAAGATCTAAGGTTGATACCTCTGTTAGTGGCATCAGCACTCAAGGTAACGAATGCCCTCATTTTCTGGTAAAATATTGTGCCTTGGATTTCTACAAGTTTTGCAGTAGTAAAGTAATATGATTTCCTGCAGAAAGCAAATCAACGAACGATAGATGCAGAGAACAACCGGTCGTCCCCTCGATCCCATCCACCGCCGCCAGCAATGCCGAGAGTATTTCGTCCGGAGCCAAGCTCGAAGAAGAGCTTAACCTGTCTTCCCGTCTCCGGAAGTTCACGTTCATCGACCTTAAGCTCGCCACTAGAAACTTCAGACCAGAATCGCTTCTCGGTGAAGGCGGGTTTGGTTGTGTGTTCAAGGGTTGGATCGAAGAGAACGGTACTGCCCCCGTTAAACCCGGGACTGGACTCACTGTCGCTGTCAAAACCCTAAATCACGACGGGCTTCAGGGTCACAAAGAATGGCTGGTATAACTTATAATTTCGAAAGATAAAAAGCATTTTGTTTTCGTTTAATCCATTTTTCCTTACCTTCATTTGCTATTTTATTGGTAGGCTGAAGTGAAATTTTTGGGTGACCTTAACCATCCTAATTTGGTTACATTGATTGGTTACTGCATCGAAGATGACCAGAGGCTGCTTGCTTACGAGTTCATGCCTCGAGGAAGCTTGGAGAATCATCTATTTAGGAGTATGTCTCTAACCTTATACTCAACTTGATATATACTACGAACAAAATGAATAATCATTTCGATTGTAGGGTCGTTGCCTCTTCCTTGGTCTATCAGGATGAAAATAGCTCTTGGAGCTGCAAAAGGGCTCGCCTTTCTCCACGAGGAAGCAGAAAGACCCGTGATTTATCGTGATTTTAAGACGTCTAACATCCTCTTGGATGCTGTGAGTTCCCAAAACTTTTGTCGACTAATTTCTGTAGAATCTTACTCACGTTTCCATGTAATTGTTTCTTCCAGGAATATAACGCCAAGCTGTCTGATTTCGGGCTCGCTAAAGATGCTCCGGACGATGGAAAAACTCACGTTTCTACTCGTGTTATGGGAACATATGGTTATGCTGCCCCAGAATACGTAATGACGGGTAACAGAACAGAACGAGAAAACTATTCGTGTTTCTATAGTTTTGGTGTAACTTTATCTGTTCTCTTTAGTTCCAGGTTAGTTACATACTTTTCTCTTACAGGACATCTTACATCGAAAAGTGACGTCTACAGCTTCGGAGTTGTCCTTCTCGAAGTGATCACGGGCAGGCGATCAATGGACAAGAATCGCCCCCAAGAGGAACGCAACCTCGTTGAGTGGGCCCGTCCTCAATTATCAGACAAGAGGCGGTTTTATCGCATGATAGACCCACGTTTGGAGGGCCATTTCTCGATTAAAGGTGCTCAGAAGGCAGCTCACTTGGCGGCTCGTTGCCTCAGCCGTGATTCAAAATCCCGGCCTCTGATGAGTGAGATCGTCGAGGTTTTGAAGCCCCTGCCCGGTCTCAAGGACATGGCTAGCTCGTCTATCAATTTCCAGACTCTACAGGCTGACCGGGCAGCTGCCCCCAGCCCGAATGGGAAAGTGGTCCTCCGGGCTCAGGGGTCGTTTTTCAGAAACGGGCAGCAGCCACATCCGAGGAGTCTGTCGGCCTCGAATGGGACTGCTAATTTTCATGCTTCGCCGTATCAGTTCGGGAGTAATTCGCCGAAACCGGATGGTAAAGCTTGAAAATACCAGTTCTGTTTTTCCTTTTGTTGTAAGTTTTTTTTTTTTTTATTTTTTTTTATTTTATTTTATTTTTTTTATTTTATCACACGGTTTGACAATTCAGAAGTGCATTTTGAAATGTAGTATTCTGAGTCATACAATGTAATTATAATGTTTAGTCATATCATAGGTGTAGTGTTTTGCAATTTTTTTTTTAAATATAAATAAATAGTCATAAAAATATATTGAAAATGTTAAATCTGTAATTATTTATAAAGTTACACACAACCACATATTAATAACTAATTTGCAATTAGAAGGTGTTCAAGAAAGCTTCCTGGTAAGCTGATCTTTGGATGTGCTCTCGAATATCTTATCAGCATTTCCGACCTCAAAACCTTCTCGTCTATGAAACTCTTCAACCTACATACATACATTCGAAGATAACAAAGTTCACAGAGTTACACGACAAAAGAAACAGTAGAAAATAGCGTATAAAAAGGGATAATTAAAAAACTATCCCAGGGTTTAGGGTAGTAACAAAAAATCCAAGCTAATTATCGAACCTTGTTCTCAGGTATATTTTTGAACTGAGGAAGCACAAGCCGTTCGGCAAACTCAATATACGAGCATGGGACAGATTCCGAAACCCCTTCAGCAAACTCGAATGAGTTCAAATCTGCCACCGTCGAACTTTGTAACAAGAGACCATCCGGGCTCACTAAATTGAAAATGACAATAATACCCATGGTTAGAACTGAATAATTCGTTTAACCAATGGTTACGCTCATTTCCTTGTTTAATTCCGTTCACAAAATTTTAGAATAAAAGAAAGAAAGTAATCTCATGCAAAAATGTGAGAAACGGTACCATATATACCTTTTAAAGCGCCTCCTTCAGAATTCAACTTGAACCCATTCTCCTCAATGAACTGATTAAGATTGCCGAAATTTCGTAAATTTGATTTCAGCCGATGGGCAGAAAGGGTAACATGATTCAAAGCGTATCCATTAACGAGGGTCCAGGCTGCATATTCACTTTCCCTAAAAATTCAAAAGTTATCATAAATTTTGGGCTTACACCAGAAAATATAGTCTTAAAACATTTTGCAAATAACCATTTTTTTCACAAATGTATACATATGTTTACTTATTTTATATGGAGTCTTCGATAAGGGATACTGATTAGATACCTCGCCAACTGCTGGAATTCAGAGTATGAGGGTTTATCCCATGTCAAATATCCCAGTGCAGTAGCCAAAGCTGCGTGCTTTTTTCCATTGCCCGATAACTCGGTGTATTTTCCAATTATTTTCTGCACAATTGGGAATTATCGACAACAATGGAAAATGCTCGACATTCAACAGTAGTAGTAAAAAGGCAGGTTAATCAATACAAATGAGGTTAAAAAAGTTACTACTATATACTTCAAAATCACAAATAACGCGACTTTTTTTGGTAATTAAGCTAAACACTAGGGGTTCTAAATGAAACCATCCCAATAATAATAAGCAGGTTATAAACCTGAGCTTCCGGAGACATCTGATCCACAAGAAGTTCTGATATAAATATCCTCGGCAAAGGTCCGTAAACGCCCGAGCCAGAGGAATGAGGAACTTCTGGGGGCGAAAACCAATACGCTTTCAGCTTCTTCGCAGGGAACCTCAACTCATCTCTTTGGACATAACCGAAATCCAGAAAGAGTCTCGCCATCGAATTAATCCCATGCCCGTTTACCTAATCAAGGTAATAAGAACACACAATCGGAACACTTATTACAATAATTATACATACAAAGGTAAAAAAAATAAAAATAAAAGCTTTACCCCGAACGTCCTAAAAGCGAAATGATCGTAGCATATACGATGACCGTCAACAGAACCCACGAGCTCCAAAATGGCTTTTGCTGTGGGATTTCTGTTCAGATACACAGTCTCTATGTTTGCCAAGATGTTCCGGAAGAACGAGTTTTCTCCCTGCAATGAAGAATTCGAGCTCAGTTATTCAAGATCACAGATTTTGGGGGAAACCAAACCCCAACAAAACAGATTCCTCATATGATTAAACTAAAAAATGGAATCTTTCAAAAACACCATCAATCCTAATTAAGAATAGTACCTGAAAAGAAGGATCTTGAGGAGGCCCATGAAGATGAAGATCAGGGGAAGCAGCGGCTGCTGACATGGATGAAAAAAGATTGGTTTTTTTCACAAAAAAATTAAAATCCCCAAATACTTGTTTTTTCAAAGGAATGGAATTTCTGGAACTGGGAATGAAAACGGATGATTTTGGTGAGCGTGAGGCTAACAAAGAAGATTCAGCTGAAGAAGATAATCTCAGCATATTGCTCATCGAAAATTTTCAGTGCAAAATAAAAAAACAAGTTTTATTTTTTTTGCCAACTTTTGGTCTAAAAATGGTGCATGTACCGAATTGCGGATACGTGTAAAACTGAGTGTTGTTGTACACTAACTAAATTTAAGCAAAGATAAGCCTGCTTTTTTAGTTAGACAAATATTTCCTTTTTTTTTTTTGCTAAATTTTGTTCTGAAAATTGAAAATTTCTACAAATTATCATATGAATTCTTTGCGTAATGATTGATAGGGATAAACAATTTTCTTTTAAGTTGTGAAAAAATAAACAAGAATAACACAACCTTTTTTTATTCTTGAAATTTCATCCGAACAACTACCATGGTAGCGAGTCAAAATAGCGATGGCCAAAATTAGAAACCTCCGGTAAGAATTATTTTTACAAGCTCAAAAACTGGCATTGCCCACAGAAAATCTGGCAGTGCTGAGTTTATTCCTTGCACTGCCTACCTTTTCTTTTACTTCATCAAAGAGAGATCCTTTTTTCGATTTTCATGGTTTGACGGCGACAGCAAGTCCAACCTTGGCGCTTTTCTCTATGGCCCTGGTGTCCACTTCTCCAGAAATGGTGATGAGAGATTTAGGATGCCACTGGTGCTGTATGAGGCCGCTGGCCTTGCCAAAGTTGTTGACTCGGGCTTTCACTGTGGTCAGAGGGTCGAGCAGGTGCTGGGTCCCGATTGTCAGAGTGTTCTCGTTAGTCGAGAAGCTGTGGGTGAACTCAGCTCCGACCGCAGTGTTGGTCAACGGGCTTACCGTGTGGAAGTAAGAAGCAGTGATACTTTCACCTTTGTTATTCCTTGTATATACATAAAGGAGGAGCAGTGAGAAACCAAATTCGAAATAAAATAAAATAATACCAATCCTAGTTTCTAGAAATTTAATCTAATCACACTAACTGACTACTTTTAGAAATTATAGCCTTCACATCCATAAAAAAAACCAGAAGAGGGAATTAGTAGTGTGAAAGATAACTGGATCTTTTGATGACAATGCTAAACACTTAGTCATGGGCACATTTGCAACTAAAGCATTGTGGAACACTAAGAAAAAAACTAAACTCCTCTCAAAATTCACAAATTATATACAGTATCATGTAAAATGTTCGGCCATTGTCACACACTAAATATGGTTATAAGAACTTCATCTTAGAATAACTACTACCAAGAAAATGAGTACCTAGGAAAATATAACCATAACTTAAAAAATGAGCACGCTGATTTTTCTTTTCACTCTGGACTTTCATCCTCTCACAATGTTTTTTTCTTCTTTTGTTTCAGTTTTAAAAAATATACTCACAGAATGAAGGATGCAACTAGGTCAGCAGTGGTCAAACTGACTCCAGCATTGTATTTGGTGAAATTCCCAGTGGCTGTATCAAATGAGATGTCTGTCCCAATAGCTGTTTTCTGATTACCAGCGACGCCAGAGAAGTTGACAATGGGCTTTGCCGTCAGCCCAAGGCTAGTGCTAATCGCAGCATACTCATGCAAGTATTGAAGCTCCACCTGTACCATTTTATCCGAAAACCATTGGAATTTGAAAACACCCCGTAACAATTGTTTTAAAGTACCCGCACATATAAAGGTAAAATGAATTACCTTCCCGGACTTTTGGTCAGGAGCAACAAAACTGAATATAGCCTTCACTCCGGGAGCAGGCTCCTCAACAGTTATTGTGGTGTAAACCTGAAAAACAGAAAATAATTAGGAAAAAACTGACAATTGGAATTTGATTTTATCATACTTATGTGTTGGGGTCACTTGGGCGCATAAATCGATCAGACTAATCATAGATCTTTCAAAAATACAGCAAAGAAAATACCATAATACGAGAGATATCACTATCCATACATATATTAGATTCAAGGTAATTCCAAAAGGCACGACACCTTACTCTATGTTGATTATATAAATAAATTCAATTTTCATGATACACATTAGAAAAAAGAGGATCGCCAAGCGACCTCTGTTGATCAAGATGACAAGATCTAATCATATTTTCAGACATAAAGGCCAACCTTAACGAAGATATAAGGATAAAGTTGATACTCAAACTCAAATAGGACAGAGAGATTGACATATGACACCTCAAAGACAGTAAATGGAGTAATGGACTCACTTACGCATTTTCCTTTTCGAAACTGAACAGTAATTGAATTCTATGAACGAATTGAAAGACCGATTCTTATATCTTGATCTTATAAGTTATATTATCAAGCCATGTAAGCTTACACTGGAGTTGGTATCCACTTTCACATCAGTGGTCATGTTCTTGTTCTTCAGCTTAGTGTTAACATCTGCTAGAAAAACATCACCCTTCTTGGTTCCAGACGAAGTGATGGCCTGTACAGCCAAACCCACACTTAGAAAACAAAACAAAAACAACACAATTGAACAAATCCAAGACGGATCGACTAGTTTATGTGAAACTAAAACCCCGTCTAATCGACTAATTGTATGACTACTCAAAACCCATTTCAAAGTTAGGAACATTTACCCAAAATACTCAACAGCAGAAACACTTAAAAACAATGGGCAAATCTAATGTCATTTCCGATTAATTTCAGCACACAAAATAAACGCAGTGACTACTTAAACAGCTGAATATTTCGTACGCACATAACAAACGAATCCATTCATAAATCAGAAAAAAAATTTGGAAAATACGAACCACTCCATTGGCAGTGTAAGTAGTGAGGGTGAACTTGTGGTCGCCTTGATAATCCCTGTAAAGAAGATCTGAAAATCACGAAAAAAAACATTTAATTTCCTGATCTAATCACCCAGAAAAAAACACATTTAATTTCCCGATCTAAATCACCCAGACAAAACAAAATATACAGCGGTAAAAAATATTTTTAAAAAAATTACTTGCCTCTGGCACGCTTGCCGATGTCAGGGTAAAGACCTGGGCCCTTCACGAACACCATTTTTGTCCAGCTGATTTTTAGGTTTCGTTCGCACGGGAAAAATTTAGAGAGAGAGTGAGGCGCTGGTTATCGACTAATTTGTTTGTTGTACATTTTTTTGGCTGAAACAAAAGCTGTTGTGACCCTATTTTATTGCGCTGGTTTATCTGGACCGTCCGTTTTTTTGTGTGGAAAGTTTAAGGGCCGTTGATTTCTCAGAGATCGGTTCCCTGAAACTTGGATAAAATGAATAAGAGTGGAAATTAGATTGGGGCGTTTTCGTTATTTCTCTAATTATATTGTGGCGTTTTTGTTGTTTCTGATAATCTCATATTGAAAAGTGGAAAATGTGAGCAAAGCCCATTTCAATATGAAATGAACAATATTCTGAGCCTTAAGAGTTGGGCTTGAACTCATGGCACAATGAATGTGTAAAGGGTCAGGTTATTTACACCTCCCTTATTACTCTTCACACCTCCTACAATATTATTTTTTTATAAAATTCATTAAAATGATAAGTAAAATATCAAAAATACCCTTTGTTACAATAAATTATTTTTCTCGCGTACTAATTTACTCTCTCGGCCGACCGCCGCCCTGATAAAAGTTCAGAGAAAAAAAATAGTCTTTCCCCCTCTTTCTCCACATTCAATCAAGCTCCTTTGCACACCAAACCGGCTCTCCCGCCCCGTCCGATCCGTATCGACCTTCTTCGCGGGCTCTCAGGTTCCGATCGGATCGACCATGAGCGAACCCTACGGTGATGCGACCTCCTCAGCGTAATCGGCGCCGAATTGATACGTCTCCTTCAGCCTCAGCGCCTTCTGCTACTTCTACTTCTCCGTCGATAGTCATCGCCGACGGCGCCTTCACCTACATCTTCACCTTGGCGTGTCGACACTGTGATTCACATCCTCGACTGGTTAAATTAATGGGTACAACAATGAAATTGATCATCCAATCACTGTGGCGATTGTTATGCCGCTCACTTGTAATTGATTCTCATTAAATTCATGTCCATGTGTTGAAATTGAGAAACGATGAGTTGAATCGATTCTGTATAATTAAAATAAGAAAAAAAAAGAGGAACACAGGATGTGAGGATGGAGAAGGGTATATTTGGTGTTTTGTGGGTGGTGTACTTATCAATTTCGTAAATTTAAATGGGTAAGTTAATCTGAGGGTGTAAAGAGTAAAGAAAGAGGTGTAAATAAATGGAGCCATGTGTAAATGATTTGGGCCTTAGAGATTGAGCTTCAATTCATTACATTGGTAGAGTTGTACTCCTTTGTCAAGCAAAGTGTGATATAATAATTTGTCAATAATTACACTTTATTTATAAATAACAAAACATGTATAATCATTAAAATGTGGTAGAAGTACTAGTAGTATTTATTATGAAAAATATTATTATTATTTTTTTTGACAAAACATAAAGTGTAAAAATATATTTTTAAGTAAAAAGAAAAAAAAATCTTGACAAAACATAAAGTGTAAAAATATATTTGAAGTAAAAAAATAAAGTGATGCTAAATAAATTTAAAAAACAAGTTAATAAAGTAAGAGTCAAATTGTACTTACAATTTTAAAGTAAAAAAGTAAAATAAAATTGTGTATCAACATTTGTTTAACACAAAAAAATACTCCCTCCGGCCATTAATAGATGTTATACTTTGCTGGACACGGAGTTTAATAAAATTATTATTTTTTAATTTTTTAATTAAAAAGTAAAGAGTAAAAATATATTTTAAAAGTGAAAAGTAAAATAGTTGTGAGTAAAGTTTAAAAAGTAGGTGGGTTAAAGTAGAATAAAATTGTATATTTAAATGAAAAGGTTAGAATAATTATTTCCTTTTTTGGGGTGTGTCAACTATTGTTGGACACCTCAAAAAGGAAAGTATGATAACTGTCTTTGGACCGAGGAAGTAGTTTTTATCAACTATTTTGAGACAAAAAAATTGGTTATTTAGTAATGAATATAGTCAAATATGATGAGCTGTTAAATACGAAAAATGTTCTCTCTATCTCATAAATTTTTGCACATTTATTAATGAAATGTCTTTTCACACATTTACTCTCTCAATATATATTTATTTATCATTTTCACTTAAATACTTTATTATTTACACATCAATATATATTATATTTCTATTTTATATTATTAAACATATAATTTTTTATTTTATTTTACATGTCATTTTCTATATACATTGTATTAATGGATGAAGATAGTATTTTATTATTGTAAAACACAACTAGCAATTTAATAGCAGTATACTACTACTTATGTCCCAATTTATAGGCACTGATTGATTATGAAAAATGTTAGAAAATAATTATAAAATTTTAAAAATAAAAGTGTTTATAATTAGTTGAGACTTGGGTGTTCTAATATTAAGAGCATCTCCAACCGATACCAAAAACCTATTTTGAAGTAGGTGAAATGCTCCAACCGATACGTAAACATAAACTTATTATAGGTTTTATGGTGGGACCCACATAAAAAATAATTAAATTTACGTTTACCTTAAACTCAAACCAAAAACTATTTATTATTTATAAAATGATCCTTTTATTTTACAAATTAATAAAAAAACTATTAACCTTTTATTTTAATTTTTTATTTAATATATTTTGTAATGTAATTTTTTTTAATAATCATATCATTAATAATTAAAATAAAATTTTTATTTTAAAAATAAAAATAAATATTTTTAATTAAATATTAAAAAAATTATGTTTGCGCAATTTTATTTATTTAATTAATATTTTATTTTCTATCTTTTATATTTATTATTTTTGAAATTTTCAATAATATTTATTAGATTTTTTAAATTTAATGTCAAAAGTTACGGGGTTAAATGATAAATTTGTAAAGATATTGGTTATTTATAAAAATTGTATAAAAAAATTGTATAAGAAAAATAATTTGAAAATATTCTTTTAAGTTTGAGTATTGGAATCTCAGTTGGAGTCAAAATACTGTAAACTTAAAATAAAACTTATTTTTGAGTTTATATTTTTGTGTACGATTGGAGATGGCCTAATTTTGTATGTTTGGTGTTGAAGTAGTTGTGTTTACTCAGATGAGATGAGATGAGATGACCCTCTGATCCACTGTTTGCGGGCCCATTGTGAGGCTTGTGTTTGTGCATCAAAACCAAAATTCCAACACGTGACATTTCTTTCAATCATAACAAAACAAAACTCTTTTGGCAGATTCCACCCTCCAACAAATATGTTGTATTTATTTAATTTGAAGTCGACTGCCGACATACATTTCAACCTTTTCGTACATTGCAAATTGTTATGCTTAGATTAACTTTCTCTCGGATCGGATCCGTTTTACTTTACGTCTAGACGGGACTTAGACAGAATTAGACGGAAATTTTTAGAACAAATAAAACTATGGGATAATTATAGTTTAGTACCTGAACTATAGGCACTTTCGGGCTTTGGTGACTCATCTTTTTTTTGGGGGGGTTTGGTACCTGAACTTAGGCTTAATTAGACTTTAGCAGCTGGAGTGGCGGATCCCGGCCACACGGGCAAATCACGTGCCTATTTTAATAACATTTGCAGGCTCTGGAGGGTATTATGAACATTTCCATACATCACTAATAAATACGAAATGAATACTGTGTATCCATTACATAATAAATACGTATTCTTTTATTACATAACAAAAACCGACATTAACAAGATTTCTTCAACTCTCGATTCTGAAAAATCAGTAACTTCATCCCCGATTCCACAATAACAAGAACCCTAGAATTTGAAATCTCCAATTCTCTTGCAGTAGCTCTCCCCCGCCCTCCCCTGTTCCCCTCTTGAAGCTCGCGCCCACGTCACGACCCTTTTTTTTTTCACTCACACATCTTCATCATCTTCCCTCATTTCCCCAATTATTTATTTAATAAATAAAAAAAATAAAAAATCAGATTCAATTATATATAAAAAAGGTTGAAAAAAACCAAGCGATTTGGAGTTTCAATCCACCCACTTGCAAGTGATCCATGTTTCTTGAAACCATTGCCCACCAAATAACAGAAAAAAGAAAACTCCAAAATAAAACCCCCAAATTCTTGAAATGAAAAGAGATCGTGGACGCCGGGATGGACTTGCTGTTCGCCGTTCTGGGGTACAAGGTGAAGTCATCGGACATGGCGTATGTCGCCGATAAGATCGAGCAGCTCGACATGGCGATGGCCACCACCACCACCGCGGGCGAAGGGGTTCCTGTTCGGATCTCTTCGGGCTGGTCGACACCATGTCATACGCATTAGGAATCGGGGTTTACTCGGGCGATCTGAGAACGATTCCAGGCGGGGCGGTTCTCGGCGGCGCCGAAGACGGTTCCCGCATCTAATCCTCCCTGGGCAGCTTTGTTTTTCAATTGTTCTTTTCAAATAGAAATTAGAGTTTGTTCTTCAAATTGGGGAAAATCTGTTCTTTAAAGCTGATTCAGGTTATATGTATTTTAGTCGTATGTATGTATAGAAAGTTGTATGTATGTATAGAAAGGGTATATACATATTTTGAGTTTTAAAATTAAATCAAATTAATAATGAAAAGGTTAAAATAGTAATTTCTCGCCTTCAGCCAACGAAATCCTGACACCTGTTAACTGAAGGCACGTGTTTTGCACGTGTCGCCGGGATCCGCCACTCCAGCCGCTAAAGTCTAATTAAGCCTAAGTTCAGGTACAAAACCCAAAAAAAAAAAAGATGAGTCACCAAATCCCGAAAATGCCTATAGTTCAGGTACTAAACTATAATTATCCCTAAAACTATACATAAATACAAGAACTCTTTGCAACTACTACCATATGCAATACGCCAAAGTTTACGAAGAAATCAAATCTGCAAGAAATACACAATATAAGATGTCGACTACTTACGCCATTGATTGAGAAGCACGAATGATACCCATCGACGAATTTCTTTACCACACAAAACGAACTTCTCATTTCAAGATCATCGAGCATGCTACTGAAAACGAACACTCAAAAAATAGATGAGTGTGAGTCTCAACTCTCAAGTACCGAGAGATAAAACACACCAAGAAGTCTGTCAAGACCAATTCAAGACTAGCTTGTCCCTAGTTGGAAATATCAACATCTGAAAAAATTAAAGCAGAACATCCACGTCATGCGATGTCGACTCATAATTTGATAAATAGGAGTATAATTTAATTTCGAGTCGACGTACTAAAAAATGATCAAATTTTATGATTTGCCATACATTTATATTTTCTATAAATAAATATAAAATATTTATTTATTTTATTTATAAATATAGCTTCGTTGATTCCACCTTCCATACTCCTCTTCCTCTCTGTACAGATACTGGGAAAAAAGAAAGAGAAAACAAAATAAATAAATAAATAAATAAATAAATAAAACGAAATGTCTGTAGTTTCAACAGACCCAATCTTCTTCCTCCGCACCAACAACCGCTCTTCTATCAATCCGGTTCACAAATTCCAATTTATTTCCAAAAAGCTCCTGCGCTTTAGCCTGAATTGCAATCGGCCCCCTCACCGCCGCGCCAATGCCTGCTCCCGCCGTTTCTGCGCACCCAAAGCTATCAGCTCCTCCTCCGCCGCCGCCGCCGTTGAAACGAGCTCCGAATCTTCAGTTGTTACTTTTATCGAAACGTTCGAATTAAAGCGACCTCAAAAGGTACTTTTTTCTTCTTGGTTTCATTGATTGTATTTTACGAGCGGCTATTTTTGTTGTGGGATTTACGAGAAAAAGGCATTTGGTAAATGTTGTGATTTTGGAAGAATTTCACTTTTTTGCTTTATTCTGTTTTTCTTGTTTATTTTGTGCTGTTAAAAATCTCATCTTTTTCCCAGCTAGATAGATAGTAAGTATTTATTTACATGTTGCTTTTATTCGAATCCCACTTCCATTCATAGCTATGGCTTGACACGATGATGCTACTTTTTTCGGTCTCGGTCGTCTGTATTTAGAAAGTGTGCTGCAGAATCCTTCGTTCCAATTACCATTTCAGTACGCTTTTCAATTGTTTTGTTGAAATGACAGTTGGAAGGAAAAATTTCAATCAGATTAGGCGGTGGAGAAAACGAAGAGCGTTGGAAGCTTACCGTAGGTTGTAGTTTACCTGGAAAATGGGCTCTTCACTGGGGAGTTAGTTACATAGGCGATGTTGGAAGGTATGCTATACATTACACTAGTGGTTAGTGATGGTACTTTACGAATTTTGAGCTTCTAGAATATGGAGACAGGCTTAAATGAAAACCCGTTCTTCCATCAAAACAAGTTGCTTTATGCATTTGTTTTCTTTGTTTCAGCGAATGGGATCAACCTCCTCTTGATATGAGACCTCCAGGTTCTGTCCCTATTAAGGTAACTAACGATTTTTTGTTAGTGCTTAGAATAATTAACGAAGACTGGTATGGATTCCCTTTCAGGACTATGCTATTCAGACTCCTTTTGAAAGATCACCGGCATCGTTGGAAGGAGAAGAACTGCATGAAGTGAATATTGAATTTAATACAAGTAGTTCGATAGCATCAATAAAGTTTGTACTGAAGGTGCATGTCACTTGTTGCTAGGCGGATCAATTTTTCTATTTTATGAAATTGGTGAAATTTTAGTCTTTTTTTTTTATCACTTTTTCGGTCAATGTGTAATATTTTTGTGTGTATGTTCTCTTCTAGGACGAGGAAAGTGGATTTTGGTATCGGCATAGAGGAGGAGATTTTAAAGTGCCTCTTATCGACTCCCTTCGAGATGCTGACAATGCTGAAGGAGCTGAAAAAGGCTCAGGCATATGGCAAGGTTTCTTTATTTTTCTGTGTTTATGCTATTAGAGCATCGTTCTCTAGATACCATTATTTGTTGTTCAAGTTGTGTTGTTCATCTCTTATAGTCGGGGCTTTGGGACATATATCCAACACACTTCTCAAAGCCGAATCTTCTGGTTCTAATGGAGACGTCATCAGAGAATCTAACTTGCAAACGAGCCCTCTTCAAGATTTTTATGAAGAGTACTCAATCTTCAAAGAATTTTTTACTGATAACGAAGTGAGCGTGTCAGTGAGGCACTGTCCCCAGAGAGCCACAAATGTTTTGCATATAGAAACTGATTTACCCGGGGACGTATTAATACATTGGGGTGTTTGCAGAGGTGAAAGTAAAAATTGGGAAATCCCAAATGAGCCATATCCTCCCGAATCATTTAAGTTCAAGAATAAGGCTTTGCGGACTCTCTTGCAGGTAAGAAAGGAATATTTTTATTTTTTTTGTCAATTAAAGACTTTAATATACTTGTAATCTCGTCACTCATGCATTCTATCGAATTTGATTTTACCCTTTTAGCTCTCTTATTGGACTTGAATTGAATCAAATTTTGAGTGCTAATGAATTTACTTTCTGTGGTAAATTTGACTACTTTCTTTATCTCCCCTTGTTTTGTTGATGTAAATTGCCAACCATGCGAAAGCAAATATAAATTTGACTTGTCTCTGTTGCAGCAAAAAAACGATGGAAGTGGTTCTGCGGGGTCATTTACATTGGACGATGCATTCTCAGCATTTGTTTTTGTGCTGAAGCCGAATGAAAATACATGGTTAAATTGCAATGGAAGTGATTTCTACATACCCTTGTCAAGGTCTGCGCTCACAGACGATCATTCTGGTCAAAGTCAAACTCACTCTGAAGGTAAAGAGGACTTTGGCTCCTCAGTGACAACTGATAATACTTCTGACTCCGAGGAAGCAGCTTCTGAATACACAGATGGTATCATTAATGAGATAAGGAATCTAGTAAGCGATATATCCTCCGAAAAGAGTCGAAAATCAAAAAGCAAAGAAGCACAAGAGACAATTCTCCAAGAAATCGAGAAGCTAGCTGTGGAAGCCTATAGTATCTTCCGAAGTTCTATGCCTACATTTACAGAATTGTCTGAAGATGAAGACTCAGAAGGAGCTGTAAAGATATCTTCGGGGACTGGTTCAGGACATGAAATCCTGTGCCAGGGATTTAATTGGGAATCCCATAAATCAGGAAAATGGTACCTGGAGCTTTATGATAAAGCTTCTGAATTATCATCCCTTGGATTTACTGTGATATGGTTACCTCCACCCACTGATTCTGTGTCACCAGAAGGCTATATGCCTGGGGATTTGTACAACTTAAACTCCAGGTGTGATATTTCATGTGCAATTTCGACTACTATATTCACCATAATTTTATTGTTTATTGCGAAGTTCTATGCCTATAATTTTATGATGTTTGCAAGGTATGGAAATTTTGATCAACTAAAGAGTCTTGTGAGGAAATTTCATGAAGTGGGTATAAAAGTTCTAGGAGATGTCGTGTTAAACCACCGGTGTGCACAGTATAAGAATCAAAACGGTGTCTGGAACATTTTCGGTGGTCGTCTAAATTGGGATGATCGTGCAGTTGTTGCTGATGATCCACATTTCCAGGTGGGATATCCTTCCGCCTTTATGAAATTTTCAAAGTTTTGAATATAAGAAATGATAACTGCTACATGCTTCTAAAATTATGACCAAAAAAAGTGGTCAGAGAGACTTCAGTTTTCTACGGGATAAATTGTTTGTTACAAAGGCTCAACAAATATTTTCTTCTACTTTTCTCCTTAGAAAGACGAGTAGATAGGTTTGCCATATTTCCTACTAAGAGCTGATGTACTATTTATGCGATTTGTAAATTAAGTAGGAATGTTGCTTTTTGATACTCACAGGGAAGGGGCAATAAGAGTAGTGGAGATAATTTCCACGCAGCTCCAAACATTGACCACTCTCAGGAATTTGTGAGAAATGATATCAAGGAATGGTTACACTGGTTACGGTTAGTTGATTGAACTTCCTTTTCCCCCTCGTCTTATTTTCAGTATTCAAAAGCTCCGTTTTTGGATGTGTTATTGTGCGTAGTTATTGAAATTGCATGAACTGTGTACGTTTAAATGAGGTATTACTCACTAATAATATCGGCTGATAATTGGTCACTCAGAAAAGAAATCGGTTATGATGGCTGGAGACTCGATTATGTTCGGGGGTTTTGGGGCGGCTATGTCAAGGATTACTTGGAATCCAGCGAGCCTTACTTTGCTGTGGGGGAGTTCTGGGATTCCCTTAGTTACACTTATAATGAGATGGATCATAATCAAGATGCACATAGACAGAGAATCGTAGATTGGATTAATGAGACTAATGGAACTGCCGGTGCATTTGATGTCACAACGAAAGGGATTCTTCATGCTGTACGAATTCGCATTTTTATTCATGTTATAGGCTTATAGCTAATAAGCTAACCTACTCTGTTCTATATAGGCACTCGAGAGATGTGAATATTGGCGTTTATCAGATGAGAACGGAAAACCTCCTGGAGTGGTGGGATGGTGGCCGTCTAGAGCAGTTACTTTTATCGAGAATCACGACACTGGTTCCACTCAGGTTGGTAATTTTCGTATATTGTCACATTCAAATCTTTGAGACTTCTGAGTTGTGTTTTCGTTTTTCTATTTCGAAGGGTCATTGGAGATTCCCAGGTGGAAAAGAAATGCAAGGCTATGCCTACATCTTAACCCACCCTGGAACCCCCTCAGTGTTCTATGATCACATTTTCTCTCACAACCATTCTCAAATACTGGAACTCATCTCCATCAGAAAACGGAACAAGATCAACTGTCGAAGCACAGTAAGTCTGTGCTATGAACGCAATAATAGCTAATATTGAACTCATCTCATGTTTGATTTCGATCCAGGTTAAAATTATGAAGGCGGAGAGAGACGTGTATGCTGCGATGATTGATGAGAAGCTAGCAATGAAGATCGGACCTGGCTACTACGAACCCTCAAACGATGACAACAAGAACTGGTCTTTAGCCTTCGAAGGCGGAGATTACAAGGTTTGGGAATTAAAATGAAAGAAGCTCGCCTCCAGAGTTTGATGGCAGAGACGACGTTATTCCAAGCCTTCTCGACATCGTTAGATCATATCTATGCGAAATCGTATATTGAACGAATAATTTGCTGTCATTATATGTGTCAACATTTGAAATAAAATTTCAGGTTTATTAAAAAGCAGGCAGTATTTCACTTCATTTCAACATAGCTTCCATACACAACAATCGGGCTACGGACATTCCGAACGCCATCGGACCATTCCAGCGAGGCAGACACCTTCTTCCCGTCGCGAAGCTCCCCGCTTATAACCACGTTAAACGACCTCTTCAGACCGGCCGAGTGGAATCTCAGGACACTGGGCTTCACCGTGATATTGTAGTACGGGCTCGTGCTTGTCCTGAGCGTGTACCTCGACTTTCCAGGTCCTACGTTCGTAACTGTTCTCCTGAACTTCACACTGAATTTCGGACTTTTGTTTTGAGTGGTCTCGATTTGACTAGTCAGGGACGGGTAGTTGAGATCCTTTGGCGAAGTCGGGGCTGCTGACGGACAAGCAGCGTTCCCTCCAAAAATCTGTCGAACTTTCGTCGAGTTGTAACCAGAACCGCAGAACATTCGAATGTAATCCTCTGCAAAGGTCTCGTACACGAGCCCTGGGTCGACTGCTTTAACCGGATCGATATGACCCGACCCGTACGAAAACTCCTCGTGCAGGTCTAGCGAGGCGTTCATTCTCCGGGCTATGCACAAAGACATTATACTCAGAGGATGAAGAAGAAAAAACAGAACAAAACAAAACAGAACAGAACAGAAAAGAAAACCTGTTGTCATGAGAGCTGATTTTATCGCAGACGACGACCAGTTGGGATGGAACGACTTCACGTAAGCAGCAGCTCCGGCGACGTGAGGGCACGACATTGAAGTTCCAGACAATACGTTGTATTGAACCCTTCTGTTATCGTTCGGGTATGCGACTTCGTTTGAGGGTGGAACCGCATGTGAAAATGCAGCTAGGATCTCGACTCCGGGCGCTGTTATATCAGGCTGCATATATGTTTTAAGAGAGTCGATTAGTTCGACTATTCGATTAAAACACGCCGGATTTTCTTACCTTCAAAATATCCGGGAAGATGGTGTTCGGCCCTTTCGATGAGAAGCCGGCAACCTTAGGGGCGTCGAAGTTTCTCACCGACTCACTTTTCAATATTTCGAGTGTCGGAGATCTGCGATAAAAGCTCGATTAGGGACGAGACGAATAATATATATACAGGAACAAGGTCGAAGGAAAGGTGTGATTGATTACTTTGTCGACACGACGTATCTGTGGAGATCGGCGAAATCTTTCCCAGACAAACGGGAGGCGGCGAGAGGAAGAACCTCGGAGTAATCGATCGGAGCTGTTAGTTGGTTTTGAAAAGTGGTTACAGTGGCGACCACACCGCGGGCCCCGGCTCGATAGGCTCGTGGGACCCCGCTGTAGTCGTTGCAGAGCACGATCTTCCCCTTCACCAGGCTCGCCTCCAGGCATCTCGCCTCACACCTCCTGAACAAAACAAAAATCGATAAAATTCGTTACTTTCGAGATTTTCGAAAAAAGAATTCTCGCGAGAGCTTACCAAGCAGCGTCTTCATCGTCGAGGCATGCCCGCGTGGCGTTCTTCCCGTACACGAGAGGTACGCGGGTTTTCCCTTCCAAGGCGAACGAGTTCACTCCCTTCCCCTGTTACGAAAACAGACTCTTCATTCTCTGAGCTTAAAACGAAAACCGAAAACACAGCAAATCTTTTTTTAAGTACCGTAAACGCCCTCCCGTTGCCGATGGAGACTTTAGTGACGAGCCCTCGATCTGTACTGCTGGCGGCGACCGTGAAAATCCACGGCATCACGCTGGCGACGGTACCTTCCTCCGCTCGATTCCCCGCGGACTGAATGACTAAAATACCCTTCTGAGACGCGTGGAGAGAGCCCATCCCGATCCCGAGGTCCTCGTCGAGCGCCACCCCGTAGTCGGCCCCGATCGAGATCGAGATGATGTCGACTCCGTCGGCTATAGCATCGTCGAAAGCAGCCAGCAAATCGGACGTCTCGCAGCCGCTTTTCCCGCAGGCCTTGTAGGCGGCGATTCTTGCCGACGGGACCCCTCCCCTGGCGGTCCCCGCCGCGATCCCGTAGAATCCGGCGTGATTGACGGCGTTTCCGGCGGCTGTGGAGGCGGTGTGGGTCCCGTGACCGATGAAGTCTCTGGCGGAGTCGTCGGCGTAGAAACGGGCCCCGATCAGCTTGTTGTTGCAAGTGAAGTTTGCTCCGCCTTTGCAAGCGCCTTTCCATTTCTTCGGGGGAGGGCCGAAGCCTTCGCCTTTGAAGCTCTCGGATTCCGGCCAGATGCCGGAGTCGATGACGCCGATGATCGTGTCGCTCTCGACGGTGTGGCTCCGGCGAACGTTTTTGGGGAATCCGATGAAATCCCAAGAGCTCGTCGTCTGGAGCTTGTAGGTTATGCTTGGGAAAATCGAGACGACGTCTTCACGGCCTGAATCACAGAAAAGTTAAGAAGATAATTAATTTTGCTCGAAAAACAGAAAATTAAGTAAATAATTAAGTCGGGTGAAATTGTTTATAATGGGAGTCGAACTTAACACCTCAAGGTTAACCTAAACTCTGATATCAGACTTAGAAACAATATCATCTAAAAACTGAAATTATTAAAAAAGTTGTACAACTTATATTAGTGGATGAAATATATTGACATTTATATTAGTGAATTGAATATATTTTTCAATATTAAATTTTTTACCTGCCAATGCTTCTCGTTCTTGAGCCGTGAGATTTGCCGCGAATCCATTGAAGCTCCTGGTGTAGCTTCTCACGAGAGAGCTCTCCACGAACTGGCTGTCGACTACGCTTTGAAGCGCGTCGAGATGGGACGCAGCCGAAGCTGATCCGAGGGTCCCGGCAACCCGATGTCCCATGTACACTATGTAAACCTGTCTCAACAATCGATCAAAACAAAACAAACAAAAAGAATCAGCTCAATCAAACCTAGTTTCATCGCACGTAAAACATGTCGCGTTTATGCGTTAATACAATGTTTGTCGAACCGAATTTCGCAATCAGAGTGTCGATTCAGGGTTAACAAGGGCTCGTGGCGCCCTGATTCGACCGACAAGCCAACGGAAATAAATCAAATCAAATCGAACCGAAAATTTGGTGAAAGGAATCATTTAATATAAGCTGTATTTTTATAAATCGAAAATCAAACTATTTTAGAAATAATTTTGTACGGTTTCAACCGAATTATTTTAATTTGATTTGATTTGGTTCTTATTAACTAAATATTAATTAAAAAATTAAAAAAAGTATTAATTACTACTTTTCATTAGAAATTAAATATAAAAAAATTCAAATTATTAAAAAAAAAGTAAAAAAATTAAAATCATAAAACTTTAATATATTATTTCAAAAAAACCAAATCAAAAACCAAACCAAATTAATTTGATTCGATTTGATTTGATTTAACCGAATAACTTCGGTTTGGTTTAGTTCAGTCGTTTTTCCGGACCGATTGACATTCCTACACACAAACATACAGAAGACTAACCTTTCTTTCTTCTGCATTCAAGGTGTGGGCGGGGGTTATCACCGGAATCACACAGAGAATTAGGAAGATGATATTCATTTTCAATAAAGCCATTGTTAAATGAATGAATAATTTTGTAAGTAGTGTGTGTATATATATACATATACACGAACTTGTTTCCATGTATACATCTATGAATAATGAACGAGAAGTTTGACTTGTTGACTTTATTAATGTAAATCTGATGGTAATTAGTATCTCATTCTAATTAGAATTAAGGAAATTATCGTTGCGGATTTTGTAAGCATTGTAGGTAAAATGTTAATTCAAGAAATCAAAATTTGTTTTTTGGGATTCACACAGCTGTTGTGATTTCTATAATTATTTTTTTCCATTTTGCTTTTATATTAGTGTGGAATTTTTAATATGAGTAAAAATTATGTTACTTAGTCAATTTTAATTTATATGGAAAAAAAACAAAAAACAAAAAAATTACAATAGTACAAAATATAATTGCTATTGAATAGGAGTACTGTATTTGATACCGAAAAAGGGATTTTTGTGTTTAAATAATGTTATCTCATTTAAATAATTTTGAGATTTTGATTATATAGTTTTTATAAAATTGTAATTGTAAAAGTATTAATTATATACACCATTTGAAATTTGGGTTAAATTGTGAAAAATTGATTTCATAAATAAGTTGAGGTTGAGTAAATATATTTGCATGGTTTTATGCATTAACAAAATTTGGACCATCATTTTATTTACTGTTGTTTGTTTGGGATTTGAAACTTTTAAATTAGGAGCACGTAGTATAATAATTTATGTTTTTTTATTATTAAATTAATCAATTTTTTTTTTTTTAATTTTGATGGTCATAAATTTTGTGATTATGAATATTGAACATTTGTTGGGGAGAATGGGGGTGATTATTCGGATTTGGATATTTGGGTTTGTATCGAAATACTCGTACTCGATTGTATATTTGGATACTCGTACCCAATAAATTTGGGTAAAGAATCGGGTTACTAAATTTATTTTTAAAAATATTAGGTATTAGGGTACCGATTACCCGTTCGGGTATATCCAAAATACTCGATTAATTATTTAAATTAACATAATAAATATATTAATTAAAAATTTAAAACATTATATATAATAAATAAAATTATAGTTTATATATAATAGTAAAAAATACAATACTACAAGCTAAAAATATAAGTCAACTTGAATAAAATAATTAGTTGGACTTGAAATTAGAAAATGTGCAAATAGAAAAATATAAGAAAAGTGAACAAATATACTTAGTGAAAAAAAAAAAAAAGTTCACGTCGAAATATGACATTATTATTATTATTTCTAATTACTTTATTTTGTTTTTTCTTATTATTTTTAATTTTAAATTGATGATTTTTAAATGTTAGTTGATTAATAAATTATTGAATTTGAATATTATTAATTTTTTGTAGATTCATTTTTAGTGTACCGTACTCGATTACCCGGCTCGGGTATTGGGTACTCGATTTACAAGAGAGGATCGGGTTATGAGATGAACTTTTTTGCTTATTAGGGTACGGGTACCCGAAAATTTTGAGTACGGATACCCGTCCGTACCGAATAGTCACCCTTAAGGGAGAATATGTAAAAAAAATATTAGGCACTTTAGAAAAACATTTCACAATTAATTTACCAAAAAATTAATTTTTTTTTTTTTTTTGAAATTAGCTAATCGCAAGAATTTAAATAATCACGTAAACACATATTTCGAGTTCAAACTTTAAACCTTCGCGCATGTCTTCAATTCAAACTAATTTAGTGCTCAACCAAACAAACAATCCTCGACAAATTCAATAGTTGCCACAAACAAAAACCACAAGCGACCATAAATTTATTTATTTTATTTTTACAAAAGTTTATATTTTTTTAATCAATTTTTATTTGTTAATATTTAATCAAAACCAAAATAAATAGAAGCATGAAATAATAAATATTAACAAAATAATTAATTAAAAAAATACAAATAATACGGTAAAATGTAGTAGTACAGAATATTTTGAAAATACAAATAAAATTAATTTTGTATTTTGTGAGGGGAGAGAGAGTATTAGACGTGCTCATAACCGCCCGGATCTCTCCTTCTCTTCGATTGAAAGTAATCCCTAAATATCAAACCCTAACCCTCGATCTCTGCATCTTCGTCTTCCTCTCAAACACCTATCGATTCAATAATTTCGAATCATGTTGCTATCTCCAGGCCACTCACCCCGCCATCTCTCCACTCCTTCCCCGTCCCCTTCCCTTTCCTCCGATCCAAACCCTAACCCCAATTCCACCGCCTCCACGTCCGAGCTCGGAACCCGTAAGCGCCGCGGTGGCCCCGCCGTCCTAGACGAGGACACCTACGTCGCCTCCATCGAGAAGATAATCGAGCGAGACTTCTTCCCCGACATACCCAAGCTCCGCGATCGCCTCGACTGGCTCCAGGCCGTTCGAACCCACGATCCCGTCCTGATCCGAGATGCCCAGCTCAAGATCATCGAACGACGTCGCATTCGAAAAAGTGGAGACGCCACCGAGGATTCGCGCCGCCACACTACGGCAACCCCTGGTTCGTCCTTTTTACGAAATACTTCTGTTACGCCCTCTTTATACAACGAGCAAAAAAGCAATCTTGCGAGTGATGCACTCGAGGGAGATGGTGATGGAGGTGAAGAACACGTAGATGTTTCATTGTCCCTCGATGACTTTTTTAAGAAGTACACGAGCGAGGATAATGAGAGCTTCTCGAAAATCATAGAGAAAGTGAACCGGAAGAAGAAGGAAAAGTATGGGTATCTGTTAGAACATGGTCCCACCGATGGAAATCCGGGTAATAATTTGATCGAGAATGGAAATAAACGAGAGAAAAATGTCACAGATGGCTATGGGACTTCAGATCAGCCGGTTAGCACATTAGATGGCTGGAAATACACGCCCAAGAATTCACTGATGTATCATCCGGCCGATGGAGGTGAGTTTCCTCTTACTGAAGAGGAAAGAGCCCTGAGGCTAAAAATGTTGACCAAGGAGATCAGCAAATCAAACACGAGGTTTCATGGTAAAGCATTGGACAGCACATCAATGACCGATGATGACACTGTTGCCGTGCTTTACTCACCTGTGGTGGGTGGTACTCCAGTCATATGCAGTCGGGATGGTGACAAGATGAAAAGATACGATTTGGACGATTTGAAAAAGACTCCAAATAGATTCTATGCAGAATCTGAGAAAAAGGCCGACAATGGATATAATTTTGTGAAAACGCCGTCCCCTGCTCCAGGACTCGATGAGTCACCGTTTATAACTTGGGGAGAAATTGAGGGGACTCCATTGAGGCTAGAGGCGGAGGACACTCCAATTGATATTGGGGGCAGTGGGAATGGGCCCCAGTTCAAAATCCCGATGCCACCTTCTAGAGATTTAAAAGCGCATTCTTTGTCTAGGGATGCTGCAAAGAAGATTAGAGAGAGGTCAAGGATGTTTCAGAAACCGCCTTTGCATTCGCCGGTTCGAGGAGTGAGTGCAAGTCCTGGTAAAAAGACGCTGTCGCCCGCCGCCCAGAAGTTTATGAGGAATGCAATTGCGAAGTCTTCTAAATCTATTGATGAATCTCTGCGGGCAAGCTACAGGAGTGGGAGCCCTGGGTTGGGTACGCCTAAGAGTGCAAGGAGTATGTCTAGGTTGGGAAGAGACAGCATGGGATCCAGGTCACCGTCTGTGAAAGAAGGCTCAAACCCGCCTTGGTAATATTTTACTTTTATCAGAATTAGTTTTTCTGATTGTACACTATGATGTGTTTGAATAACTAAACAGTTGTGTTGTGGTTTTACGAATGTGTTGACTGCTTGCTGCTCATCGGAGTTTGAAGTGAATGGAATTACTTGTTTGAATAATTTTTATGTATTGTTTTGGGTATCTTATCAATCCTTGATTGCTGTTATATACTAATTCATTAGATTGAAGGCATTTTAGGACTTGGACATAGTGTTGTTGACTGGCTTGATTTTGCATGGAGTCACTGGTATTTTTCAGTCGAAATTTATCTTCAAATTTGACCATAAAAAAAATATACAAGTCCTTTGCTTGTAGGAGTAGCTTTTATTGGCTCGATGTGTTCGGCTCGATTCAATTCTGCTTCCGCCTTTTTCTTTTTATTATCCCCACGGCCCTCCCTCACCCGTCAGGCTTCCTATGCTGATCTACTGGTTGTTCACCAGTAGAAACTTTGATTTTGTTTTTCCATTTGAGCTTGAGCAACGGTCCAAGTGTTGATTCAGTTTAATCGATACGAGTTTATGTATATATCTTGAGGTTAGTTTTGGATATAATCAAAATACTGTAAGTAGAATGTTATGTGAAGTATGATATAATGACATTATTTTGAAAAAATTGGCAAATTTTTTATCAAAGTTGGTGCCAGTCAAATACATTTCTACATTTCTTCGTCATTTTCTTTGTGGACAAGTTCGTATGTTGTGACCTTTCTCTCTACAAAGAGAGCACGTATAATTGTTCGTAGACACAGTTTGTCCTTCACTACTCGCAGCAACATTTGATGCCAGAAGTGGGCATGTTCTTCGGTTATGCCCACTTTGACCACATTTTTTGCAACAGTGATTTCTGTGAACCGTCGTGTTCTTCCTTTCGCCCTTTGATTTTGATTCAGGACATGTTCTTCGGTTGTGTCCTCTTTCTCCGCACAAGCGACAACTGAACCGTCTATCGGTGACCTTGGTCTGAATTTCCGGACAATAATTTCTTCTGTGACCCTTGCCTCCGCAGTTTTGGCAGTAAAAAATTGTCCCTGCAAAAATCAAGCATTTCTTAGTGACTCGACTTCAAGAATAATACTGTAATATATAAAAACAAATGCACATTTCTTAAGCAGACAAACCACAAAAAATACTACTAGACATCATACTACTAGGATGCCTTTGTAATTTACACTTTATTAGAATGAAACCTTGTTATATGCCAACTCGTTTAAATTAATGGATAGTTACAAATACTATACTTGAGGTTGGAACAAAATTACAGAAAAAAACACTCTTGAGAATTGATGCTATACAAGATTTACATTCTACATCAGTTCAATTACAGAAAAGAAACAGCAAATTTTAAAATTACTAAAACAACAATCCTCAATTTTTCTAAATATTACAGATGGCAGAACAAAAGGTTATCCTGTATTTGTATATGGGGTTTAGTATTTGATGAAGTCGACGAACACTCTCGGATCAACTAATGGTTAGGGTAAAATGTAAACATAACCAAACCTCAAGGTGGCTTTTGTAATTTTCAAAGATTACCGAGTTCTTTTTGTAAATACCACAATCCTCACAGTATTTGAAAGTATTTTAAAGAACCCCCTCTAAATACTAATGCAAGTTATGAATTTAATTGGTGATGTGAAGATATCACACACGCATTTCTATACCAAATGCGCAGGATATAATAAGCCCTGAAATTGTAATTAAGCTGACTAAGAATGAAGGGTCGAAATAATTAAGAATGAAGAGTCGAAATTAAATGAACCTTTCATCGAAATGCTTCTCTTCCGACGATTTTCGGGATCTGAAAAGTAGTTTTTCATTGTTTCAGAAGCATGTTTCCGAGCAGAATCTGTCCCCTTAGTTTTCTGCGAAAGTTGAAAAAACATAATTCCTGAATGAGAAATGTAGAAATTTACTACTCCCTCAAGCTCGGAACAACACGAACACTTTTCCGAGCACGAAATTTACTACTCCCTCAATAATAGAAAAAATCACAAATGATCCTCCCCAAAAGGAAGATCTCATAAGTAGTCTTTTTTTACTTTCAAAAATCAAATGTCTTCATTTGAGCTTGAAAAAGTGATGTAGCAGTATTTAGTACTATCCTGAGTTTGACACGTAATTAAAATACGTGGAATAAGAGGGAAAATATAAATGGAATGGCAGGAAAAATTGGATTGGAACAAGGATAAAACACTCAACCCTAATACACAATTCCATTAATTTACAAATTTTTGAAAAAAAAAATCCTCACAAAAACAATTCATCACATTTGAAGAGCAAAAATTCTTTCACTTCCAAAGCAAAGTTACAAGTTACTGTATAAATATTCCATTTTAGGGTTATTAATTTTTTTTCAGATTAGGTTTTTTTATTTCACTTGGTATAAATTTGAATTCTAATTATGTTCCGTAGGGGTTCTTCGGGAACAAAATCACATAATTAGAATCCAGAAAAACCCTAATTTGAAACAAAATTGAAAAACCCTAAATTTAAATTTCCATAAAATATAAAACCCTAGTCGTAACGACATGTTTATCGATATTATGGAATTGAGAATCAGGGTTAAGTATTGTTCCAATCCGATTTTAACCCTCGTTTCATCAACATTTTCTCTTTCATTCCATTTGTACAAAAAAAACTGGCAATTTTTTAATTACGTGCCAAACCAGGCTAGCCACATCAGATCACATAACTTTTTCAGGCTTTAACATTTGATTTTCGAAGACACTACTTATGGGATCAGCCTTTTGAGAGAAGCATTCGTTATTTTTTCTTCATCTAATTTATTTAATTATGAACTTATGTTGCATTTCATGATTTGATACTTATTTTTTTCGTAGAACTATTAGTCCTATAAAATATAAAATCTGGACTTCTATACAGATGTTCTCTTTATTGTTTTGGAGGAGAAATTAGCGAAAAGAGAATAACACAATGAACTCGTCATTCAAAGTACAACTTAGAAAAAACAAAATACAACAAACCTTAATAGCTGCTACTCTTTGTGCATGAAGCACAGGATCTTTGTGGATTATCTTCATCCGCTTACTAAATATTCCGGTTTTGGCATTGAGGCTCTGCAAACATCGAACTAAACAAAGAAGATTAAATTCATAAACCGGCAATATATTACTCGGAAAAAGGAATCTTGTCACATTGAAGTTGACTAACTTTTAATGATCTACTGATCTTCAGATTGATTTCAGCAGCTGGGGATTGATAAACGCGTTTTGTTTTTCGCCTCACAGCCAGCTTTATATCCAAGTTGTCCACTTCATCATCTTCTTTCACTTTTAGCGGAGAACTGAAATGCATTCATACGGTTATTTCAATCATTCTTAATATAAGATAATAAATTCAAAGAATCGATTCATTGAAGGATTACCATGGAAAAACAAAACTTTGCGTAAATTATTATCGTCATAACTCCACCTAACAAAACGAGTTTGCACAAAGAATACGAATGAGACTTACATTGAGCGGGCTTTCTCCCACGGGCGCTCGTCAATCGACTCCTCCCAAATAACACAATCTCCATTACACTGATTACATGTAACTGTACCCTATCACAAAATTGAGAACAGACGTATACAATCACAAACTGCAAAAAGAGCACAAGATGGGAAAACTGCCAAGCGTTCTTCGATTATCGATATATTTATTTACCTTTCCATTACATAATGAACAATCTGATCGAGGTCTTTCTATCCCGCATTCTGTGCATGGGGTGTAGCCTCTTCCCCTGCAACTCGGGCAAGGCAGTTCTCGGATATACAGACCATTTGGACCAAACCACGATTTCTTCGACGAAGATGAAGCAATCATCCTGAAAAAAAAAAAACAAGAATCAGCAAATGAATTATGTTCCCCTAATCGAAAAGTGTAAATCAATTAAAAGAACACCTCGGTTGTAAATCAACAGCAAGTCCAAATAGATCCTCTGAAGGGTCATATCCCAACTGCAACAACAAATCAAAGATAACATCTTTGAATCTCAACCACACACAAAAAAAAAAAACACCTTTCTAGTGTGTGTTTGTGTGTGTGTGTGTGTGTGTGTGTGAAGTAAGAAGATACTAAGAAATTTACTTGTGGTAGCTTATCAGATGGGGCATTATCGTCACTGCCAGAAGAAGAGGAGATGCGTGAAATGACAAAGCTCAATTTTCTGTTGGAAAATGGCCGCGGAAAAATTATCCAACAGCTGCGACTCCATTGAGGGAGCATCACACCGAATGATGACGACGACCACACTGAATACATTCTTGTAATTAAAATTTAATTTTTTTTTACGAAGGAGAGAAAGGGTGAGGAAAAGAAGAACCCTCGCCGGACTCCATGGATGGATAATAGCAAGTAGAAACAAAAATTGGATGGACACAATACGTGGCCATTATCTTGACCCGTAATAAAAATGGGTTATTTTTTATTTTTAGTTTATACCCTTTTTTATTTTAGAAAAATAACGCCCATTTCAATGTTTCTTTTCACTTCTCTGTAAACTGAAGCTTTATCCAAACCCCCCAAAACCCTTCAACAATGGCGAGTCTCAGCCTGAGCGGCGGCGAGCTAACGATTCGAAACCCTCATCAGCTATCCTCTCATAATTATGTCGCCCCCAATTCCATCTTTTATCCCCGAGCGAAAAATGCGGCTTTTACCGCAAACCCACTTGGGAACCACTGTAAAAACCCAACATCCGCTGTGAAAAGTCAGTATGCGAAACCCCAAGAACAGCCACCGAGGTTTTCTTCTCACGACAGCCCTTCGTCCTCGCCACCTGGTAACTTAAATCCAGTTCGTTTTTGTTTGTTCAAGATTTCATTTTTAATTTATTAATCTTCATCGTATAACAGTGCAATTGCCATCGAGGGTTTACGTGGGGTACTCTGTATATAAAGGGAAAGCTGCTCTAACATGCGAGCCACGTCCCCCGGAGTTCTCTCCTCTGGATGTGCGTTCTCTTCCAAACTAAGCCTAATGCTTGCGTCATTCTTGTTTTTTGTAATGATAATGTTTTTCTTTTTTTTCGCGAATTCAGTCGGGGGCATTTAAGCTGTCGAAGGAGGGTTTTGTTTTGCTCCAATTTGCCCCTGCGGTCGGTGTTCGTCAATATGACTGGGGTAGGAAACAGGTAAAAACAAACGGTATTTTCCTTTGTTCCAATGAATTCTCGCTCGTTTTAGCTTGTTGATTGGACTATTGAGTTGATTTGAGTTCATCCGCCTTGAAAACCAGTTGCCAAGTAGCGTGCGAATTTGTTGCGGAATTTAATTTTGTTGGAGTTTGAGTTGAATAATCTTGCGAGAGTGTTAAATGAATGTTTAGGAAATTCTTGTGTTTTTATTAACCCGTTCTTTACGGAGCTTTCATGGGTGATAATGGTTAGAGTATGAGATTTCAGGAAGTGGCAGTAAGCATGAGGTTGAACTTTGCATGCAATGTTATTTAAAAACGATTCTGTAATTGATTTTTGCTTTAATCTCCAGGTATTCTCTTTGTCAGTGACCGAAATTGGAAATATAATCAGCCTTGGGGCTAGAGATTCATGTGAATTCTTTCACGATCCCAACAAAGGAAAAAGGTAAAGATCAAATCTTTGCGAAAACTTGCTAGCAAATTCTTTAAAATCCTTTATATTAATAATAAATAATTAATGTTGGAGACTTGGAGTCTCTATTCTGGGTTTCCATTTGTAGTGATTATATGCAGCTTATGAATGAGTTGTCATTTGATTCGAGTAAAATGTAGTGATGAAGGTAAAGTGCGGAAAGTGTTGAAGGTGGAGCCTTTGCCGGATGGTTCTGGACATTTCTTCAATCTCAGTAATACTCCTTTTTTTCCTCTTGATACCTATATAACAACTTTTTCTTTTTAAAATTTATGCGTCATTTTTTTATAATTCTGGATTACTTGATTATTTTATAGGTGTTCAAAACAAGATTTTGAATGTGGATGAGAGCATTTACATCCCAATCACGAAGGCAGAATTTGCTGTTCTTGTTTCATCGTTCAATGTAAGCTTGTACTTGAAAGAAGCGAACTTTTGAAATCTGAAGTGTGGTTTTGAAATGTGTAGGTTTTGTAATTTTGAAAGTTTTTAATCTGGTAAAAATGATAACTTTTTGAATTATTTTGATTTCTCGAGTCTTGAAAAGATGGAGTTAATAATTATTACAGCTGTCGAATTTCATGTGCTTATTGTTATCTGCAGTTCATTATCCCATACCTAATAGGCTGGCATACCTTTGCAAACTCTATAAAACCGGATGATGCTAATCGCACAAACAGTGCTTATCCAAGGTCTGCCGACTTTGAATGGAGCAGATAGTGTAAAAGCTTCATCACGATGTTTTGTGGGTGAGTAAAGGCTCTTTCGGCTGAATTCTGTTTTCTTGCTTTTTGGTACATCTCTAAATGCTGGAACGATGTAACAGTGTTAATATCAAGTTCATATATGTATATGAATAATTACTGAAAAACCCTCGAGGAAATCTCATTCTGAAAAAAGAAATGGTAATCTTTCGAATGACTAGTAAGTCAGTAAGTATCCTGTTGCTATTTGTTCATCTCTTACAAATGACACATGAATTACAAACCTCGAGGGAACGATTGCAATCCCATAATGGTATATTTGTAATTAGGAACTGTCGTGTGAAAATATGTCTATAGGCATGTTGGTAATTTTTTCCACATGAAATGCAGGATCTTGAAGGCAGGCGGATTTTGACTCGAGTCGTGAAATTGCGTGGCTTTACGAATGAAATGGGATGTTCTAACGAATATTTTAAGTGGTATTCAACGATAACCCTGCTAAATTTGCGCGGTTTTTGGTACAATATGTCGTGTGATCTCTTTTCGGTTTTACTTCGGCTATGTATTACTCGTATTTGTTTCCATTAGTATTGACCTGGCAATGAAGCTCCTATTGAAATGCTGGTTACTAACTATCCTTAAAAAGTGATTTTACTATGAGTTGAGTCGGGTCCTGGAACTCGATTAAGATCCAATACTTATCACACGACACAGATGCAACAAAAACCAAATCAAGAATCAACCTTGCAATATTACTACAACTTGTTACTAAGATTTCCGCTAACATTCCCACTGAGGTTCCCGCTGCTAGTCCACCCTTCCTGAACTTGAACTGAGTACTGCATATGCCAAAGCACGTCCTCCACTGTCGGTCGACCCATAGGATCTCTGCTCAAGCAGTTAACGGTGATTTGAACCACTGTTTTCAGTGACTCGTACGCAAACGTCCCTCGCATGGAGGGGTCGATCAAGTCTCGTAATCTTGATGCTGATTCTGCTAAGGTCCTCTCTAGCTGTAACACCGGAGTAATCAACGTTGTAAGTGAATAAGAGTTTGTTCGATTGCATCTAGAAAATGTCGTTTTTACCTGAAACTTAAGGTCGTCTAGTTCGCTTTGAGAGTTTACCGGTCTACCTGTCATAACCTCGACAAGTATAACTCCCAGCCTATAAATGTCTTCCTTTTCTGGATTCTCGCTTCCGTGATTCGGGGTACTTTGTACGGTAAGCGGGCTTTCCGCCCCGACCTGAAATCATCAAAAATGAAACTTGTTAAAGAATTTTCCATGTCTTGATTGATGTAAGGATGAATTCGAATGTTCACCATAGATGGTAAGTTTATGTTGTAGCTGCTTATTTTAGCAGTGAGCGTCTCGTCCAGAAGAATGTTGTCGATTTTGAGGTCGTTTCCGAGGATTCCACCGTTGTGCAGGTACTGAATTCCCCTTGCTATCCCCATTGTGATCCCCATTCTCTGTGGCCATTTCAAGACTTCTCTTTTCTTCCAATCTGCATATTGTTCTGTATTAGGTGGTGCACATTTCATATTAGTCGACTGAAACTCAGTCGAACATACCGCTGAGGTGATCACTCAGAGAGCCATTGGAAATATTCTCGAGCACGATGAAGACAGTGCTGGCCGTGTTGGGATGGTCCTGGTAAGTGACGATGCAGTGCCCAAGAACGCTGACCAAATGCCTGTGCCTCAGCTTCGATATTACCTCCATGTGCTGCTGCAGGGCTTGAGACGAATGCTTGTGTTTCAGTTTCAGACACTTCACCAGGACCACAGACCCGTCAACGAGCCATCCTTTGTAGAGCTGCATAAAAGGCGAGACACAACACAAGTCACCCTACGAGGTACGTGCGCTTACTTTTAACTACTGCTTATAGACTAACTTTTTTACCTGCCCCTCTGATCCTTCCTTCACAAGGTTAGACGGGTCGAAGTTATTCGTTGCTTCCTCCATTTCCTCTAATGTGAAAACATGATACGCCGGAAGTCCAAGCGAGGTCATCCTCATCGTTGGTGTGACATGTCCTGTGTTTTCATGACTTGAGTACAGTATATGATTTCGAAACGGAAAAAAGAAAACATACTTACTTCCCAAAGGAGAGCTGCTCAGCGATTTGTTCTCGAACACAAAGCTCTCGCATTTGTACTCCCTATTCCGCCGGACCCGTCGGAAAACAACCGCAACCAAGAGCCCTAAAACGCCTAATATCCCGACAACAGCCAAGATAACCCCGATCACAATCCCGAGCTTCAGAGTCGACTGGCCCGAAGGGCCTGTCACGGGCGGTGGCTTGACAGCTAAAGCGTCTTTCTGACAGAACGAATACGGCCTCTGGTACTTCGTGGTCGTGTTCGAAAGGCAGTTCCACGTGAAAATTACTGTCTTTTTTTTGCCTGAGCTCGGGCGGAGGCAGGTCGGGAGCCGCCCGATCAGGAGGTTGCTCGAAACGTCGACTAGCGCCAGGCTGGCGCCGCACTTTACGTCCGGAGCGAAGGCTCCGCTCAGCTGGTTACGAGCGAGGTTGAGGTACTCGACCGACGGGAGCGAAAGCAGGAAGGACGGGATCGGGCCGACGAGCTTGTTCGACGAGAGGTCGAGCGATTTGAGCCCGACGAGGGTCCGCAGGGATTTCGGACCGGAACGAGTTGTTGGCGAGGGAAATGCGGATCAGGCCCGGCCCGAAAAACGGGAGATCGGGCCCTAGGCTGTTTTCGCTCAAATCGAGCTCCTGGAGCGAGGACGAGAGCCCGCTCAGATCCGGGACGCTCCCGTTGAAGGAGTTGTCGCTCAAGATCAGGCTTTTAAGGGCCCGGTAAGTGGAGACCGAGTCGGGGATTTGACCGGAGATGGAGTTGGCGGTCAGGTTCAGAGCCTCGAGCGACCGGAAGCGGTTGATTTTCCGGGGAAGCGGGCCCCACAGGCCGACATTGACCAGCGAGAGCTTCCGGAGGGCCGAGAGCTTCGTCAGGACAGTGAAGAAGGAGTCGATCGAGAACCCCGCCGAGAGGGTTCTAGTCCGGTTGCCGACGATGGTCAGCTCTGTGACGTGGTTGTCGGAACAGAGGATCGCGAGCGACGGGGATGAAGGGAGGAAGCAGAAGTTGGTCCAGTTGTTCCAGGCCTGGAGAGGCGGGGGGTACTCGAGGAGGTGCTGGACCTGAAACAGGATCCTGGTTTCTCTCGCCGGAAGCTGGGCGTTGGAAAACGGAAAAGCTTGAATCAAGAAAATGGCGGAAAACAGAGCACCGAACATTGCTTCAGAAAAATGAGATGGGCAATCGGAATACGGAAAAGGGTCGCTCTGGTTTCAACCGGACATGGCGATGGAGGTGGAAAGGTGTGATCTTGATGATGATTTGGGTGGGGAAGAAAAGCTGAGAATAATTGTGTGTGTGGAGCTTTTGTAGTGTAATAAAGCTGCACAGCTTTTGCTAGTTGCACTTGCACATGAGAAATACTTGTACTACCTTTTTCTTTGTTGTTGTAAGAAATTGGTTATTAACAAATTGGATTTTTCTGGGAAGAAACAGCTGGTGGTTGAGGAGGAGTTAATGCAGTACTAATCCCCCTTATTGGCAATTTATACCATGTTACTAGAGTATGATTTTAATTGTGCACTCATGTTATATCTTCATGTATTTTGTGATAAATATTTATTAGGTATGCTAAAATATTCATTGCTATGCTAATTAATGTTTATAATAATTGTTTTTTGAAATGAAGATTTCTTAATTATTAAATGATGATTTTTATATTTTAAAGGGTGAGAGCACTATTTATATTGTGCTCCGGGAGTATGATATAAGTATTGCCCTTATTATTGCACTGTTTATTTGGGTATTTCAAATATAATAAGTAGCCAAAATGCAACAATTAAAGATTGGAATGTGCACTTAGTTCTTGTTAGCTGCAGTAATAAGTACTAGTAATACATTTCATATAATTAGACATAATGTTCAATTAGGAAAATAATTACTATCAAAATTGAACAAAAAAATCTTTTAAATTCACGATGTTTATTTCTAAATTGTCAATTAAGCTAAGTGATATATTGCTTCTATTATTATCAATTAGTTCTATGTTAGAAACATTCTTAGGCGATTCAAGTCTTTTTTTTTTTTTTGTCTAGGTCAATTGCAATGTCTTGAGTTCGAACCTAGGATTTTTAATTTCAAATTCGAGTGCTCAACCAAATAAGCTAACAACCCTTAATACATTAAAATTTGTAAACTCAATCTTACTACAAGTGTATGTTCACACTTACACACCTCTTATTTTAATATATTAAAGATATATAAGTTTTTTCTACTAAGATCCATACTCAATCGATTCAATCATTCTTTGTTACAATGCTAGGACGTGTGTGAATGAATGCTCGATCAAAGTGGCAACTATTGTTAGAAGTGATATCGATTTGTCTCAAACTCACGAGTGACAGAATTTGTATTAAAATTGTATTGTGGATGTTCAAATTTTGTCTTTCGTGCTCTAGGCATGATGAAATGATACACTAATGTACCTCTCCCTCTCAATAACGATTCAATACTTTTGTAAATTACAAATGAAGTATTGCATTTTTTTGAGACCGAGGGAGTATCAAATAATTAAGTAATTTATAAGTAATTTATAAATGTCTATATCTTTTAGGCTTTAAGGTGGAGGGTTTGTTTATTACGAAAGAGATCTAACAAGACTGAGTAATGAAAGTCAATTGACAATTGGAGGTGTCTCTTTTTGTGTGTGCACACAAAAAATTATGCAGATTTTTTTATTTTCAGTGTTGTCCTGATTCCAGCACTACAATACTCTTACGAAGTGGTGCAGGAGCCGTAGATCTTGCATACTATGTACGGTCGTGATGAGGAAGTCAACTCAGATCCGAAATCGAGCGCATCGCGGGGTTTTCGACCTTGGAGGTTCAGTGGACTCGCATGCAGAGGAAGAGTCTTCCACTCTGACTGGGCAATGGGGCACGTGGGGTCACGTGAATAAATGAGCATTTTCATTTTCTTTTAAAATTAAATGACCCTTTTTTTTAGGGGTAATCATTTAATTAGTTAGAGTGGAGCTTTCGATTTTCAATTCAATGTTACGTCGGCTCTAATCATGCATGTCGACTTAAAATAATTTGATTGCCACAGTCCATACAAATCAAGTACAAATATAATATTATAATCATAGCAAAATATTTTATTAGAAAAAATGAGATGATCACATCCTTGAAGTTAGACAAATATAATACATTAAAATAAGACAAATATAATACATTAAAATAATTTTGAAGGTATCAAAGCAAACAAAATACGATGACGGGTGCTTTAGTCGATAGATGAAATTTCTAATTTGCCTAAAAATGACACGTTAATACACGAGTAGTGACATTGGAATTTTCAGGCTACTCATAAAAAAAAGTGTTAGATATTCACATCGGTTGATTAACAAATTTTGAGATCAAATATAACTTTGATAACATTATCACATCAACAAAATATTTTAATTTATCATTGATCCACACAACTTTAACACATTACCGAGGATTTTGATACATGCATTCGTTCGATTTTCTAAAATAATTTAAATTTTATCACTTTTTCTTTCAAAAAATAATTACTACTTTATTTTGAAGTTGAAAATTAAATAATACAATATATACCGTGTGATTGTGCTTATTTTAATAACTATTTAAATAATTAAAAGTTGAAACTTGAATATCATTTTCAAATAACGTAAATAGTAGTATTTATAATTGGTTTTATTTAACTTTCATTCTTTCTTTTTTTTGTCTAGTCAATTTCAATGTCTCGAGTTTGAACTTAAGACCTCACGGTTTTCAATTCAAATGTTAACCAACTGAACTAATAACCCTTGACTAACTTCTATTGTCTCGTGAATTTTTTCGAACTTTGTTTGTAATTTATACTATTTTCATCTCAAACTAGTGGCCACGTCTCTTTTGTAATTTGTAAAAAAATTGTGCCGAGTAGTTTAAGACAAAAGTAGTAAATGAAATGTAAAAATATTCATGAAATACTACTCACTCGGTCCAAAAACAGTTGTCATACTTTTCTTTTTGGGCTGTCCAACAATAGTTGACACACCTCAAAAAAGAAATAATTATTCTAACTTTTTCATTTTAATATACAATTTTATTCTACTTTACCCCACCTACTTTTTAAACTTTACTCACAAGTCACAACTACTTTACTTTTCATTTTTAAAATATATTTTTATCTTTTACTTTTCAATTAAAAAATACAAAAATAACAATTTTCTTAAACTCCGTGTCTAGAAAAGTATGACATCTATTAATGTCCGGATGGAGTATTAAAAAAAAAAGTATTTAAGGAAAGGGGTAATTTGATTTATTAATTTAGATTTCAAGCTTAATAAAATAAACTTTATAATTAAGGGTAGTTTTCTTTAACCGTTTTTATTAATAGGGTAATATTAATTTTATAATTATAAGAAAAAGTACAATTAATTACTATAATACCTTTAATATAACTACCCACCATGTATAATAAACAAGAGTATTTTAGGAATATTACTCAAATTTATAATTAAGAAAAACTAATATTCTAAATTAAATACTAACTTTGAAAATTACACTTTTAAGAAAATCACCCTAAAAAAAATATCCTTCAAATTTACAGGTGGAGAGCATTACTTGCAGGTGCAGCCTAGGAAAATCCAGAACATATAAAATATATATTGAGTCTGCTACATTACACTACACTACAGTGCAGAATTAAATAAAGATATGCAGACGCATTAATTATGATTTATTGATAAATATTTAAGCCCTTAATATTATTATGGAGTACAATACAATAGGACTCTATATGCAATGCATTTAACACTCATAGTACATAGTATTGTGTTCTACTCCATGAATGCATGTCACATTAATTCAATAATTTAATAATAATATATACTAATTCCCAACTTATATAACTTGTGTTCAGAAACAAGAAACATATAGATTACAAAAATATTATTTTATTGATTTTTGATAAAAAGTTAATTATTTAAATATATTTTTTTAAATTAATTAAATAAATATTATTAAATTGATTTTTGATAAAAAAAAAGTTAATTATATAAATATATATTTTTAAATTAATTAATAAAATAAATAATCATGATTCAAAATTTAAAGAGTGGATAAAAAAATAAGAGTATTTTTTATGAAGTGTGTCTGTTAGTCCTAGTATAAAACAGACTAAAACAAAGTATCCATGTTTATTATGGAATGGGAAAGAGTACTCCATTTATTTATTATTATTATTATATATTATTATTATTATTATTATTATTATTATTATTTCACATGCATGCATTATGCTATTGCTATTGCTATTGCTATTGCTATTGCATATTGGCCCTCTTGTTTTGGCCGTCTCTTTTTGTTGTATACTATATGTATATATATTCTGGGCTGATCAACAACTTAGAAACAAAGTTTTACAGCTTTCAACATTTTGAACCATTTCTATTTGTTCACACTGTTTCACAGTAATTAGGTTGAACATGCATGTTCTTTTCAATGGGTACATTACATATATATACATATTCAATGTTCCTTCAATTATTGACCTAATGGTCCCCTATTTTTTTTATATGGCAATATTGATCGATCAGGTTCGTGTGAATTTATAGACTATTGAAAATAAATTGTAAAATGTTTAAAAAAATTTAAACTTTTTAAATGTGTGTAATTGATAGGAGTATTAATTAATTAGTTTATGAAACTGGTCTGGAATATAATAAAATGTTAATTAGGAGCTTATTAGTTGTTTTAGAAAAACAAAATCTATAATAAGCACTTTTCAGAAAAATCTTCATACCAAAACACTTGTGGTGAGTGGCGGCGATTTGATAGTCCATTGGAGGTTGCGGACGAGGCATGATTTCTGTATTTTGATATCAGATGGCCGCTGGAGTTCCCCCAAACACTTCAGTGAGTTTTTATTTTTTATTTTTTCCGTTTCTTAAACGAGACTCAATGAAGCGATTGAGGGAACTCTTGTGGAAACCTGATGAATATAATCGTTTTCTGTTTTTTTGATGAATGTGTTTTGTATACTGAAAGAGCGTGCAGTATATATAGTGCGCTGCAGCAGCTAAATTGGAAACGAAGAATAACAACACTAGGTTGCACCTGGACTTTAAAATGGGATAGGTGTGGAGAAGATGCATATGGTTAAATTGGAATCAGCATCTTCAATTCATATCAAATTCGTTTAATGTAAGTAGTCGTCTCATGTTGTGATCGATAAATCTTATGGATATAATGAGTTGAAAAAAAGCTTGAAAATTAAGCTGCAAGGGAAAAGTGATGTAGATATATTGATCCATGGTACGTACGGTGTTATTCCATTTTGATTTCATAATCGGAGCTGCATTCCTGACCAGGTTCCAATCCTCTCATGTATCTTCCCTTGTTTTCTTGCTACATAAGTGGTCCTCTCCTCTCTCCATCTATCCATCACTATTGCATACAATTTTCTCTCCAAGAGTAAGAAATAATTATCACTAGTCTAATTTGTAATGGACTAAAGACGTGCTCTAGCTTGGTTGGTTGTTCGGGCCTTCATCGCCTTCCATTAAGCTGGGCGATGATATCTTCTATATAGAAACTATCTCTTTGAGCTCGATCAGTTCGATGTCTCCACACGTGGCCGGTAATAAACTTTCTTCCAGCTAATAGCAATATATGTGCAATATTCTAAAAGAAAAGCTGAGGAATATTCTATGCAATTGTTCTCTCTTCATTCCCTAACCTGCATTTCTGTCCTGGTTCACACATTCCGTATGCCATGCATCTTCATCATATTTCCTTCCCCCACACATACATGCATGCCTTCTGTATAAATACGCGACTAAGTCTTGACAAATGTAACACTCGATAAACAAGTCAGTTTACTTCTGGAGTTCCCTCAAACTACTTCACTCCTCGACACACAATCGAGTCATTGAAGTGTTTGGGGGAACTCTGGATGTCAGCCTGACATATATTAACTAAATTGCAACAGTCCTGACAACTTATGAACAGAAATTTTAGCTAAAACTAGATGTAACTTATTCATATGATCCACATAATCTTTTATTTATGAAATGCAGAATGCGAAGAGATATTTCCCGCTGTTCCAAGTCGGATGAAACGTCGCCTGTCCCACCGAATATCCATGCCCGATATAAATACACTCGTAACTAGCCGACGCACCCCCATGCACCGTTGCTCCCGTCTCGAACTCCCACATCAGCTCCCCGTTCCGAGCATCCATCGCGTACACCGGGCCCGTGGGGGCCACGGACCCCACTATCAAAACTCCATTCACCAACGTCACGGGCCCGTGGGCCGTGTAGTTGCTAGGGTTCGCCGTGGCCCACAAAATTTTTCCCGTATTTACGTCCATCGCCACCCATCCCCCGGCCCTCGTCGTTCGTTTCGACGGCTTCAGCCTGAATGGAAGGTTGTCGGAGTTCACTATGTTGGTGTACACGTGTTTCCCATCCGTAGCCGCTCCCCACACTCCCCCTCCTTCCAACGATCCCGGCCCCGCTTTCTGTTTACATCACAGAAAAACTGACTGTTAGAAGCCACGTCATCTAAAAGCTCGAACAATCAATAAAAATTAAACATATATATCCAGAATCGAGCACCGTGAACCAAACTATGTCCCCGTCGTCTCGATCCAGAGCCCAGGCGAAGCCGCTCTTCTGAACAGCCACCACGACATCTTTCGGCCGCCCGTTTGAAACTATCCCGATCACCATCGGAGCCTCACCGAAGTCGGCGTCCAAATTCGGGCCGGGCGGGCAGTCCGGGCTGTTGGGGACCAAGCACGCGAAGTAAAAGACGTCGTAGCCCCCGAGCTGCCGGGCCCACGCGATCCGGCCCGTGTCGAGGTCGAACGACAGGAGCGAGTCGAGGTGGGCGTCCGGCCCGAAGCACTGGTCGGGCTGGGCCGGCGGGGTTTGGTTGTTGCGGCGGGCCTGGCAGCGGAGGACGGCGGGCGGGGCTGTGTAGAGGTTGCCGGTCCCGGCGTAGACGTGGCGGCGGACGGGGTCGATGGAAGGGCTGCTGCCCCAGATGGCGGCGCCGGCGTAACCGCCGAGGTTGCCGGAGTTGTCGGGGAGTGTGTGGGTTTGCCAGATGATGCGGCCGGTTTTTACGGCGAGCTTCACGAGGCTTCCGCGGAATGTGCAGCATTGGGACGGAGGTAACGTTACTTCTTGCGATGATACTCCCACGTAAAATCCACTAATTATTTAAAATATTAAAATAAATAATTTTAGCTAAGAATCTGGTTTATGTTTAAAATTTTATTCATAATTTTATAATTAAATAATAATATCTACAAATTATTATTTTTTTCATTTCAATTCAGACAAATTTCAATTTGTTTCAGTTCATTCCAGATACAGTTATAAAAACTAACAAAAATTGTTCTTTTAAAGCTCATTTGTGTTGGTTCAAGTCAACTAAATTGAAAATTTCAAATTATTATTATTATTATTATTATTATTATTATTATTATTATTATTATTATTATTATTATTATTTCGATTTTCTACACAAAACAAAAAAGTCAATAATTGACCACTGATATTTTTCGACAAAAACCAGTCAATAGACATTTTTTATTTCATACTCAATAATAGACATTTTTTATTTCATACTCCATAATCAAAAGATTTTGAATGTTATATGGAAAAAGTTGATTGATACTAGTATGATGTAAAAAACAATTAAGAGAAAACGTAATGTTATGAAGTTTAACTACCTAAGTTTTATTTAAATTCTACGTTATTTCAATCATTCGATGATTGTCTTATTGTATTATTAAGACATAACATATTCCTTTTTAACTTAATTTCAATTTATTTCCTTTAAAATCAATGTAGTTCAATTTATTAATTTAAATAGATTAATTGACTTCAATACAATTCAGATTCATTAGTTATCAAATTAATTCAGTTCAGTTCAGTCAATTTTAATCTAATAATTAGATCGAATTGAACTTACCCGTCATAAACAGTTCCCGACGCAGTGACCTGGCTCATCGCCCCCGGGTCCAACCGGGTCGACCACACGAGTCGACCCGTGTCCCTCGTCACTGCCACAACATAAGCCGGCCCATAAATTCCGACGATCAGCAGCTCTCCGGCCACCGCAGGTGTTGACCTCGACACGCTCACATTCACATACCTGCCCGTGGGGGGCAGCCCGGTCAGCTGCCCCAAGCTTTGCTTCCAAACGAGGGTCCCGTTTTTCGCGCAAACGGCGTACAAGTTCCCATTCCACGACGGGAAATAAACGACCCCGCCCGCGACAGCTGGCGTCGCGGTTATGTCGAATCCAGCTAGGAATTTCCATCTCTGTTTTAGCTTGCCCGATTTTATCGAGATCGGATTGATCGGCCCTCCGATCGAGCTTCGGGTGTTTCGGATGTCTCCTCCATGACTCAGCCACTGCAAGGAGATGATCAAACTTTCAATTAGTATTAATTATAATGTTAAATCAAATTAAAAAATGGGGAAATAATAAAATATATATTTTGTATAGAATTATAGATCATCTAATTACTTCTGCTGTTGAGTTATGTATGAATGAAAATAAACATAATGGAAGAATAAGAGAAACGAAAATGAAGTGTTTAGACATGATTTTGAACATGAGCAGAGAAACATTACATTTTTTTTAAAGTTATATATATAGACAATTAATTTAATTTATAAATTTACAAAAAAAAAAACTTTATTTTTATATTTTAATTGTTATTAAAGGAATTGAATGTGTTAGTTACATCATGTAGTTTTTTTTTATTCTGAGCATTATTTTATAATAATTTCAAAGTTTAAGTGAGGAAAAATTACAAATGGGTGACAATTGTGGTCCGATTACTCACGGGTGATGAATATATTCAATTGTTCATTAATAGTTAAATCGCAACATTAAATAATATCGATCGTAAAGAAGTAGTATACAATAACAAAATTAGAGCACATAAAATCTGTGCCTATGAATGAGTACATAAGGGCAACCCAATGGTTGTGAAATGGCAAAGGCCATTGCCATTTTTTGGCAAAAATCCAAAAAAATTAACCCCAATGATTGAAATGGCCCTTGCCAAAAAATGGCTCTTGCCAAATATCCATGTATATTTGAGCAAATATACATGGAAAAATAGCCCTTGTCATTTGTGCCATGTCATCATACCTCTCATCTCACCACTCAAAATTCAACAACATTTTTTTAATTATAAAGTTGATATTATCACTAGGGGTGGGCACTTCGTTCCGAAATCCCGATCACGTCTCGATCCCATCCCGAAAACTAACGGGATGAGACGGGATTAATTTTAGAAATGACAATCCTGTCCCGTCCCGTTTCAAATTTTTTACAATGGGACGGGAAGGGACCGTGACGATCCCGTTTAATCCCGTCTCGTCCCGTTTATTTTTTAATATCAATAATATTTTTATTTTTTCACACATATTAATAAAAATATCAAAATATTAATTATAGTTTCAATTAAATTTATTATATCTTTACAATATAACAACATTTCAAAATAATTTAATTTTTATTTATATATTTTTATTGATTGAGTTGTTGAATTTAATATCAAGATATAGGTAGGTCAGTAGTTGTAGGTGATCAATTTAATAAATTATTTTAGATTTTAATATTGTATATATAATTTATAGAAAAAAATTATATTAAAAATATTTTAAAAAGTCAAAAATATTTTTTTTAATAAAAATGGCTCTAGCAATTTTTATACGGGTACATTTTATAAATGGCAAATGACAAAAGTCATTTTTTGGCCAAAATGGCAATTGGCAAGAGCCATTTTGGCCAAACCATTGAGGTTGCTTTAATGAGTAGAGTACAAAATTATACTCAGCTCCAATTTATTTATTTTAATGTCTGACTTCTGTGCCCATTATTTCACCTAACAAATGCAACGTGGTGTTGAATAAGTCAGAGCTTATATTTTTCGATGAGTCAACATTTTAAATTTTTATTTATATATAATTCGTTTTGTAAAGCCTACATTTTTATTTTTATTTTTTTTTTTTTTTTTAGGATTGAATTTTTAATATTTAATATAATTGTCATTAATAATTCGGGTGGTGAGTTTCTGACGAACAGTCGAACTTAGGACTTCATCATTATCTTTTTAAGTTAATGTTTTGATACCGCATTAGAAGTCTTATAATTTAAGAGTTGGAACTCATAGAAAAGTTTGACAACATAACATTTATATATCTATTTAATATATAAATTCAGACTTTGCTGATACCACGTGTCCAGTGTGAACACAAAAAATACACTACAAAAAATGAGCATGTTCACACTACATGCCACAGCCAAACTGTTATTGGTCGAGATTTACTTATGTGGCTTTTCTTTATTATTATTAATTATGACTTGGCTTCTAATTCAATTACTAACATAATAATTCCATATTCACTATATTTTTCAAATTTCATAAATAAATTATTCTAACCGAAATTTTAATTATTTCAGCATTTCAATAAATAATTAAGAGTAACCTAAATTATAATACTTTAGTACTCAATTCCTTAAATTGCTCAATTATATTAGTTGACCAAGTTTTATAAATAATACTATTTAATTGATTTGTTACTTAATTTATCAATTCTATTACTTTTCTTACCATATATATCAAAATAACAATATACAAAAAATCATTTATAAGTAATAAACAAATCAATCCGTATAATCTTTACAAAATTAATTAATATATATTAATATAATAATACTATCTAATTGATTTGTTACTTAATTCATCAATTCTATTACATTTATTACCATATATATCAAAATAACAATATAGAAAAAATCATTTATACATAGTAAACAAATTAATACGTATAATCTTTACAAAATTAATTAATTTATATTAATATAATAATATAATTTTTAGTTCACGCGTTTCAACTTAAAACTTCTATTTAAATGGTTTCTTTCTTCTTCATTCTCATCATCAATATATTCTCTCTAATTGTTTTTTTTTAGCCCTCATATATTATATGGTTTACGGTTAACCTTTTTTTTATTGCACTATTGTCTTCAGGATTCATTCATGTAATAAGGATGTTCGAATACTTTCTGTTAACGGCGAAAAAAATCCTGCTAAGGTAATCGCCGAACATAAAAAAGATATTTCGAGGATTGGACTAACAAAAAGCTAAAGAAGATATGATAAAACATTTAATATTATATATGAAGTTTTTGGGGAGTGTGGAAGTCCCAAATGATTAAAATTCATCTACTATTTATAGGAAGAGAAAAATAGGGTTTTTATTGGGTATTTGGCCTTTCCTTATTGAGCTTTATTCTTTTCTTATTGGACTTTATCTTTTCCTTATTGGACTTTATCTTTTCCTTATTGGACTTTATTATATGCAAATTACGAGTATAGCCCTCCCTAGCGCAGCTTCGGGTGACCAAACCACAGTGTTATTTCCTCCATCCTTGCTACATTTTGGGCAGCGCATCTGGTAGGCACACATCTTCCTAGCACGGTTATCTTCATCGGCGTGGTAGGCAAGTCTGTCTATTCCCCTTTTATATAATTCTGTTAGGTGGTAAGTTGCCTAGCAGAATCTGCCTAGCTCGGCCTGCTAGGCGGGTCTGCCTAGCTCGGCGTGATAGAAGATCACCTGCCTAGCTCGACGCCTAACGTGGTCTGCTAGGCGGGGTTGCCTAGCTCGACGTGGTAGGCGGTAAGTTGCCTAGCAGAGTCTGCCTAGCTCGGTCTGCTAGGCAGGGCTGCCTAGGAGAGTCTGTCTAGCTCGGCCTGATAGGCTTAGCGTCTATGCATCGTTTCTACTCAGATTATAGGGCCTTGTTCGTGGACCAATTTATTGGGTCTTGTTAAAATGGGGTACAACACTTTCTTATGTAAATTTTTTATTCATTATTATTTATTGCTTCCTAATTGATTAATTGTTTTTTTTTTTTTTTTTTTTGCAGAGCTCAATGTAAGTAATTAGTTGATAATCATATTTAAATTGCTTCTTCTTCTTCATATTCATTTCATCAAAAAAATTCATATTATTTGTAATAGCGTTTTATTTTTATTTTTTTTATGCGCTTGATTTTTGTGAAGGGCAAAGAAAAACGCATAAATGTGTTATTAATTCTTTGCATTTTTTGCAGCTCCGATATAAGTGTTTCTATTCATGTTGAGTCTAGTTTTTATGAATATATATTTATTTTAATATTTGTTGAATTGTTGTTTAAATGACTTTTGGTTTTGACTATATATATATTTTTTTAATGTTGTAGGTGTTTGTGTTTTGAACTTCAATATCGGTAAGAATTTATTCTTCTGCCAAATTTAATAAAATTAATTCTATATATTTTCTAAATTATTATTTAATATATTTAGTAATATATACATGGCTTGAATAAATATACAGCACATTATTTATCTGATAAGTCAGCCTCTTTTCTTGGCGTACACAAGTCACTTTTGTGGCATCCCTTGGTGGGCCTTTTTTTTATTAAGTAGTGCTTGCGGTTTCTATACATATTTTTTGCTCGATTTTTCGGTCATCTGGTATATATACAAGACTTTGATATTCTATGTTTATCCTTTTATTTGAATTAGTTATTTGTGTCAATCAGAACTCCTTGGATAAAGAGTTCACGCCGATTGCATCATAATCGAAGCACTGAAGTACTGAGCAAAGTGAAAGGACCAGATTCAATGGTGAACAAATCCATAAAACCTGTAAAGCCTCTTTACCTGTAAAATATTGAAATAATAAAAAAAAAATGATTGGATTGAAGTTTGAAATAAACTTAATTGAATGAATCTGAATTGAACAAACATGAACTAACAATAAGTCTAAAAGAACAAGTAAGTTCAGTTCATTTCATTTTAATTTACAGCTATTAAGTTCACTTCAGTTAACACTTAATAAGTTCCTTTCATTTCTATTCACACCTATTAAGTTAATTTCAGTTAATCCAGTTTTAGTCCAAATTTTTTTTTTTAATTTTATACACATGAATAAAGTTTTTTTTAACTTAGCACCTGTTCTTTTAGATTTATTCTCAATTCGTTACAGTTCAGGTCAAGTTCATTAAGTTCAATTTAATTTTGTTTAGATGAATTAAGTTCGTTCATTAAGTTCAATTCAGTTTTGTTTAGATCAATTAAGTTCAGTTCAAAATTATTATTTTTTAGTTCAGTTCAGTTCATTCATTTGTTATTTATTTTAATTATTATTATTTCAATATTTTAAAATTAATAATTAAACTTAATTTCAGTTCAGTTTAAACCTATTAATTTAATTTTATAGAATTGGAATTATCTAAAACAGATCAAACTATTAATTTAATTTTATAGAATTGGAATTATCTAAAACAGATCAAATTTCCGAAGTATATCACGTGCCGATAATGATGTTACGAAATATCAATCACACGACCAGTTTATTTAACGGAGTTCGATTGATAATAACAAATCTCGGAAATTATGTTATTGAAATTAAAATTTTAGAAAAAAAATTCAAAAAATATCGTATATATTTTAAGGCTGACGCTCAATCCATCCAATTACCGAATTCCGTTTCGGTTTAGCGTCGTCAATTCCCCCGTAATGATATCTTATAATATTAACATTAACAAATAACAAGAGTAAAGTTAATTTTTGTTCTGCTTTATACATTGCAATATCTTATAATATTAACATTAACAAATAACAAGAGTAAAGTTAATTTTTGTTCCGCTTTATACATTGCAAAATTCAATAGTCACTAATAGATTTGCTTTGAAATTATTGTGTTGCTATAAAAATAAATAAAACCATCAATATAGTTTATACAGAAGTATTTAAAAATTTACCGTGATGATTTACTATATTTTTAATTTGTTGTTTTATTCATATTTAGCTTATATGAAATTTAGATAACTATATTCGAAAAATATTAAATTGTCAATGTTTATCACTTAATTAAAGAGTGAGAAATATTCTAATAAAAAAAATTATCTTACTTATTCTAATTGTATTAGAATTTTTTTTAAACCCCAAACTGTTTATTATAATCTTAAACACTACGAGTTTTGAATTCAATCGAAAAAATTTAAATTAACATATTGATTAATTAAAATTGTTATACATTTTTTAGATATATTTAATAAATATTAAACCTTTTGTAATGAAAAATAGAAAAATGATATTATATTTTTTTCTTACAGTTATATATTCCGCGCGGGCAGTTCTTACTAGTTAATATAATTTTCAAAAATTACATTTGAAAAAAATCGTAGAATAAACGAAATATATATATATATATATATATATATATATATATATATATATATATATATATATATATATATATATATATATATATATATATATATATATATATATAGGGTGCTTCTACAGTACATTCACTTTACGGTACATTTCATTCAATTTCAACCTTAAGATTTAATTATTTAATATCAACCGTTAGATTTATAAAAGAACCTTATATTAACGTGGACGTTAAAACACCCTAATATTGTCCTATAAGTCTTTAACTTAACAATCCGGTAGATATTGTATGTTTTTTATTTTTATAAATTTATGAATTATTTTTACAAAATAAGAATAAAAATCTTTGCCCTTGTATTTTTTTTTTTTAGATATTGACATATTGTGTTTTTTTTTTTTATAAATTTATAAATTATTTTTAAAGAAATATGAATAAAAATCTTTACGCTTGTATATTTTTGTTTTTCAGATTTGTCTATTATTTTTACAAAAATACGAATACAAATCTTTCTGTATATTTTTTTTAAGATTTTTCTATTATTTTTACAAAAATAAAAATACAAATCTTTCCGTTAGTATTTTTTTTTTACAAATTTGCAAATTAGTTTTACAGAAATAAGAAGAAGAAATATTAATTTAATAAAAATAAGAAGAAAAAATCTTTGCAGACATTTTTTTTTGTTTTTTAGCTGTTTTTTTATACATATTGAAAAAAAATTCAATAAGAAGAAAAATCATTGTGTATAATTAAATTATTTGTACTATTTAATTAAATTAATTACGTATATAAACTTTTTTTGTTGTAAATAGCTTTATTAAAATATTTTATATTTTATTAATAAAACCTGCCTATAGCAGCAGGTTACCCTATATTTATCAAGTAGAAAATTAATTTAAGTTGTAATCATATGTGGTAAGGTGTATAATAAAAAATTGAAGTGTCATTAGTTAATTGGTTATATTATAAATGTACGGTACATTTAAATTTGAGAAATGTACTGTGTCATTTAGTATATATATATATATATATATATATATATATATATATATATATATATATATATATATTTGTCTTGCGAATAGCGAAAACACTTCGACTACTCGTTCGGACATACTTTTGAAGATCAAAGTTTTGTAACTCTTTGTTCTTTCAATTTATTAAAATAGTTTCTTTTCATTTTAGTTTCTGAAAAATCGTAATATTTCCATAGGAGCTTGCACATTTTTTATTTTGTTTGATTCACAACTCTTTGTACACTTATAAATTGAATTTTTTTTATAACTTTATCTTTTCAATATTCATCTATTTATATTAATTCCATTCAATATTCATCTATTTACATTAATACCATTAATTTTAAGTGAATTCATTAATTACTTAAACAACAATATTATATTCATTCCTTACTTCTTATGTAAGTATCTATTATATGGATTGAGGGGTCAGTGCACTTTTGCACTGCACCATCACAAGTGTAATATCTAACTGTTAATTCTCAAGATTTATTTTTGTACAGTTATTTTTTTTTTGGTAAAGGTCAATCACATAAAAATAAAAAGTATAGTATAGTTATGCGCATAAGGAATGAAACCCCACCGCATCACAGAGCTAACAAACTAGCTCTCCAATCAACCAACCTAGACATACAATTATGATGTTGATGTTGATGTTAAAGTAAGAATTATCTTTATTCTGAATTAAAATTAACAATTATGATTATAATGTAGTTTAACGCAAATAATTTTAATTTAACGCAAATTAAAATTATTTTCTAAAGTAAAATTAAAACTATTATTTAACGTAAATTAAAATTATTTTTTCTAAATATAAAAATTATGTAATAATACTTAAACAAAATAATATAAATATATTTTTAATATTTTATATTATTATATATATATTTTTAAGTACAATTTTTAAATTTTATATTCAACTTAATATATAAATCATTAAAAAATTAAATTTGGTCTTATTTTAATATTATTTTATAATTAAAAAAATTATACTAGTCTCTAAAATAATAATATAAAATATTTAAAATATATTTATATAATTTTATTTTAAAGGTTACTTCATAATTTTTATAATTAAAAAATAATTTTAATTTGTGTTAGAAGAAAATAAGTGTATTTTTATTTAAAAAATAATTTTAATATGCTTTAAATTACAATTATTTGTATAATCACAGTTGTTAATTTTAATGAGAAAAAAGATAAGTCATACATTAACATCAACATCTACCGTACAAAAATAAATCTTGAAAATTAACGGTGAGATATTACACTTGTTATGGTGCAGTGCAAAAGTGCATTGCAGCCCTTCAATCCCTATTATATACATCTAAATTTTATTATTATATTTAAGATATAATTTTTTTTTAATCTACTTAAATGGTTAACAATATTAAAGAATCGGGAGAGTAAATTATTTATTAGTACTATTACAAGTTCTGAAACAAGTATTGTAATAATCAACTAGTTCTTGTTTGTTAGTGTTATTACAATAGATTCTTCCTCTTTTCTACGTGTTCTTGTTTGTAAGTGCACTTGACCTTGAATGCGGGATAGATGGAGAAGAACAAAAGATGAATCGGCATCACAATTTAAGGTTGGAATATATATACGGAGTCTTTGCCGCATATATATAGTGCATATGGTCATGACTCGTGAGTCATGAATACTTGTTACATATTCCATTTTCCTTATTTGAGCTGAATTCTTGGCCAGGTTAATGTCAACACTCCGATCTCATATTATAGCTGGGAATATTCTACATTGGGCCAAAAAGAGGAATATTCTACATTGGGCCTTAATACTATGGGCCGGGCTTCGGATAAAGAAACTCATGGCATACGGGTAGACAAAAAGCCCACTAATGAATGGAAGTACTCACTGGTGATCTCGTCCGTTAGTGTTTGTCAGTTTTTTTGTCAATTACAAACGAAGCTGACAAACATTCGCGAGACTAGAGAGTAATTAACTAAACATAATAAAAAAGGGCAGCAAGAATGCAATTTTAGCTGTGATTATATGTAGCCATAATCATAAACGTACGGTATTTTAAATCGAATTAAAGACCAGTTGGTGGAACGACGGGAGTGATCATATTATACGTAACAATCGAGTTGTGGCATATATATTTCAATCGAAAAGAATCACACGTCGTCTCGTTTGCTGAGAGCTACGGATAAAAAAAAGATGAATTGAATGAGGTAGAAATGGAGGGGCAAATGCCTCCAAATTGAATATGATTCTCCCAACCCTTTCATCTCCCCAACAATGCTGTCTAGGTTCATTGTGGATCAAAAGTGTGATGAATTTTGCACTAAAGTAACAATGGATGAAAGAATATATATATACATATGTAGCTATTATAAATAGCCATGCATGTATATATTCAAATAGAAGCAACACAAACTCCCCAGCTTAATTATTTCAGATGTTTCCTAGAGTTCCCTTCAAGCACTTCACATGCTTCATCTTACCATTTGCTAGCTAGTGAAGTGTTTGGGGGAACTCGTGGACTCGTTTGATACCATGTCATGAACCCGATTTCGTCACACGAATTGTGTGACTGAAATGATTCATTTTCATCGTAAACATGGATGAGTCTAATGAAAAGTTATACTCTCACAGTCTCGCAAAAGATGATTCACTTTTTTTTTTACAAAGGAAATTGGTCAACTTTTTTACAAATATTATAATTTATGTTACTTTTCTACATTGTAATATTTTCGTAATGTAAGTGTAATTTATCCAAATGCATGGTTAATTACTTCAATTAAGATAATTATAATATATGTTAGAGATCATTTCTATAATTATACTTAATTTTAGAAATTATTAAAAAAAAAAATTGTATCTGTATATTGTCATTTGTCATATAAATATAGGTAGCTAGTTAGTGTAATTTATCCAAATGCATGGTTAATTACTTCAATTAAGATAATTATAATGTTAGAGATTTCTATAATTATACTTTAAAAAATTATTAAAAAAATTGTATCTATATATTGTCATTTGTCCTATATATATGTAGGTAGTAGCGTACGACTCTCACTCACTCACTCGTATATACAAATACAGTAATTAAGATGATTAAGATGATGTCATCATTTTGTGTTGTGACGTCGCTAGTTTTGTTTATATGGACGTGTGAAGGCGCAGTAGAGGTAAGCCCGGTGGGGTGCTCGAATATCAACATAGAAAGTTTGGAGTATTGTGGGGCCTACATGAACGGGACATCGAGCAGCCCAAGCGACTTATGTTGTGCCGCTGCTGAAGTTTGGTTGGAATCACCATTTCCAGAGCTCTGCAATTGCTACAAACAATCGCCCAATCGTCTCTCCTTTAAACTGGATCTCAAGAAAATGTACATGCTACGGAGCATGTGCAATTTGAGTAATCTATTTTCGCATCGTTTGTTGCATATTGTAAGTGATCATTGTTGTCATCGCCCTAGCTAGCTCCTTCACGAATTTTCCATTTATTTATTTATTTATTTATAAGATTGATATATGGAAATGTGTATATGTTTTAATTTGCATCATCATTTTGATGATTTTGTGAATGCAGTGATCAGAAGATTTGTTTGTGTTAGAATATAGTAGTTATTATGTTTATAGGATTAGGGTTTACCTTTTGTTTATAGGATTATGGTTTACCTACCTTTTGTTTATAGGATTAGGGTTTACCTTTTGTTTATAGGATTAGGGTTTACCTTTTTATAGGATTAGAGTTTACCTTTTGTTTTGGCTATATAAAGCCTCTCTCTTGTATATTTTAGATAACGCTTATAATCGCTTATTTTGTTCTAATACCACAAGTTCTCTACGTTTATCTTTTCTTTTCCTTTAACCCTTGTTGGATTATATAAATCCTAACATGGTATCAGAGCGGGAGCTCGATCCTGTTTGTGAGTGGTTATAACCACCCTTTGACTAGGACTCACAAGTGGAGGGGGTGTGTTGAAGGCCACTTGTGAGTTGTCCCACATCTAATAATTGTGAGAGGGGAGTCTATCAAGCTCCCGCTCTCGTTTGTGTGCGCTAGGCGTGGGACCGCACTTGAACACCCCCAATTTTGGTTCGTTTTGATTGTTGGCGTTTTCGGTTTCGCCAGTCAATTTTGGTTCTTTTTGGTTAATTGGTTAATTTTGGTTCGTTTTGATTGTTGGCGTTTTCGGTTTCGCCAGTCAATTTTGGTTCCTTTTGGTTAATTGGTTAATTTTGGTTCGTTTTGGATAATTGGTTCGTTTTGGTTGTTGGTTAATTTTGGTTTGCTTTGGTCAATTGGCGTTTTCGGTTTCGCTTATTTTCCAATGGCTCTTAGTGAGGACTCGTTGCAGTCAATTGGTGTTCGTTTGGATGTGGCTTCAGAGTCTTTTGTTTCCATCCACCGAGGCAGAGTATCGTGCTAAGGCTTCCACTACGACTGAGATTATATGGTTGCACTCATAGATTTTTCGTTGACAAACTCTCGATGCTTCTTGCTGTACCATCGTGAGTTTGAGGGGGAGTGTTAGAATATAGTAGTTATTATGTTTATAGGATTAGGGTTTACCTTTTGTTTATAGGATTATGGTTTACCTTTTGTTTATAAGATTATGATTTACCTTTTGTTTATAGGATTAGGGTTTACCTTTTGTTTATAGGATTAGGGTTTACCTTTTGTTTTGGCTATATAAAGCCTCTCTCTTGTATATTTTAGATAACGCTTATAATCGCTTATTTTGTTCCTCTACGTTTATCTTTTCTTTTCCTTTAACCCTTGTTGGATTATATAAATCCTAACAGTTTGCACTGAACCAAGAACGTTAATGGCTGTGGTGTTGTAACTTTGGATGAGTTTTAAACAAAATAATTACACCATTAGTAATAATGATTTTGTAAGCTAGTTAATGGCTGTGGTGTTGTAACTTTGGATGAGTTTTAAACAAAATAATTACACCATTAGTAATAATGATTTTGTAAGCTAGCGTTGGTCCATTTATTTATTTATATATATGGATTTATGAATTTATAAAACGAAAAAAGGATTGATCCAATCAATTAATCGTAATTTTCTTTTTAAATTGAACATTCAAATTGTGAAAATAATCTGTTATTTAATTGCAGATATTAATTTGTAGGACTAAATACATTTTGCCACCCAGGATATAGGGTTTTTACACTTTGCAATCTCGTCGGAAAACTTTTACCGATCAGTACCACAGGATAAACAATATTACAATTTGCAACCTGTCGGCTGCCGGATCGGAATATGCCATGAAATATTCCGGGGATTTGAGTTTCACGCTCCACTGAAGCGCTTGAGATTACATTTTCAAATGGAGAAGGTTATTTCGGTATTTACTCCCAATTAATTAAAAAATAATTTTTTCCCAAAAATAAAAAAGAATTTAAAACGTGCAATCAATTTACTCACAAATTATTTTTCATTTTTTAATATTAAACAAAAATAAAAAAAATTAAAACAAAAAAAATTAAAACAAAACAGAAAATCATTCTGTAACGCTCATTTCTGAAGCAAGGCGAGAGACGCCGATGAGGGCAATCAGAGCTGATTCGACGAACTCGAGCAGGCTGCACACGTCATCGCGGTAACGCCCACCTGAATTTTCGCCGATTTTTTCTCGTCTCCATAGGCGTACGAGCTCAGCAGCCTCTCCTCCTCCTCTTCCCGCCCGGAAGCGGCGGCAGCCGATTGCAGCTCCGACGACACGATTTTGAATTTTGAATTGTTTCGCTGTTGTTCTTGATTCTGAATTTTGAATCGTTCACACAGGATTTGTTGTCGGTGGGCTGAAAATTTGGGGACAAATTTAAGGTTTTTTCTAGTAAGAATAAAATTTCATTTTCTGTTAGCATTGCTTTTTCATTACTCTGACTACGCGAAATCGAAGGTTCGTTTGTGCAGAACATCTCCGTCTCCATGTCGACCTCGTCGTGCGTTAACACGAGTCGTGCCGGGGAGGTGTATTGGAGTATCTAATCTATGTGGAAATTTGGGGTCTGTGTTTGAGGTTAGGTTTTGGCTGGGAATTGGTGGTGGTGAGGTGGGACGGCGACAAGAAGAAGTGGTTGCGGGAGGAAGAATGGTATTTATTTGTTTTATTTTTATTTATTTAATTGTGTTTAATGGAGGAAGAAGACTAAGAGAAAGAAGAATAAAAAAAATAAAAAATGAATACCGATAATTGAATGAAGGTAAAACTGTAATTAGCCTTTTTATTGGGTTGATATTTACCAAAAAAACTCTTTAAAACGGAATATTCCATGGCGTATTCCGATCCGGCAGCCGGCAGGTACCACATTGTAATATTGCTTATCCTGTGGTACTGATCAGTAAAACTTTTCCGACGCAAGTACCACATTGTAATATTGCTTATCCTGTGGTACTGATGGGTAAAACTTTTCGAGGTTGAAAAGTGTAAAAACCCTATATTCTGAGATGGCAAAGTGTATTTAGCCCTAATTTATATTAAAATTCAAATACAATACCTATATCATGCACCTATATTTTATGGTGAATTTATTATATTTTATACACTTATATTACGATCAAACACAAAAGTAAAACTTTACACAAATTGAATATATTACAAAGAATATGAATCTGGATTCTCTCTTTTTTTTTTTCCTAATATTTTCTAATAAACTAATTATAACCATTCAAAGAGTATGTATATATTTATATTCTAACCATATTACTTTCTTCGTAATTTTTTTAATTATAAATAAATAAATAAGTACAAAAATTGCCATTGATAATCAACAATAATACTTTTATATTCCGGAGTAATTTTTAAATATTTCAAATGAATTTCAAATCATTAAATAATTATTTTAATACAATTTAAAATATTTTTAAACGTATTTCAAATGATTTCAAAATTATTTTAACAAGTTTTAAAATATTTAAAAAGAGTAGCTCTATTTGCACCACATTTTCCTGTTAGTGTGTAGTTCTTCCTAGTTCAACATAGAACCACGTTGTTCTTGTTTGAACTACGTTGAACTATACACTTTGTTTTGTAGTAACTTCTTGTTTTATGTTTGTATGTTTTATATTCATTAATACATACAAGTCTGCTAGGTCAACGTAGAACGAGCTGTATGAACTGTGGAATTAACAAGTGGCTCAACGCGTGACCACGGTTCATCAGCGTGGAACAAGCAGACTTAGGCTCTACAAGCATCATGGAGTTACATCAGTACGTCAGCATTGAACGAGCTATTTCATCAACGTGGTTCAACGTGGATCGGTGTGAAATGCGAGTTCACCAACGCACTACCAATCAGAGAGTTCAAGGCTTACCGTGAAGACCTTGAATCGGTGTAAACACCTTGACGGACGCGGTGCAAACATAGCTACACATAAGGGCTGGACGAATGACTGCTAAGGAATGAAGCCAGCTGCGGGTGCGACTAGAAGACTTCGCTAGAAGGATGATAGTCAAATGGAAAATACTAAGTATTCCAGCTATGCCCACCACTAGCTCGAAGCACGAAGAACACGCTAGTGTGGCGGTGCGTAGAGCTGGGTTCGTCAAGTACAATCGAATTGGAATCTCGAATATTCCATGAAGATGCTTTGGGCTCGGCCCATTAAGCGTGAATTCCGGAAACCCTATTTCTCGACACCTATAAATAGCGGGTTGTTGGAATTCACTATTCACGCATTGATTTGACATTTTCTAGAGAGAGAAAATTTGTAGACCGAGAGACTTCGCTAGAAAGCTCCGGTTCTACCCTCTGTTTAGTCTTAGTAGAACGCTTCGCTAGATTAGTTCTTCATAGACTTAGTTTTTGGTCGTGTTGACCTTTCTACAAGATTCGCTAGAATTTTGTAGATGTGTTTGTAAGTGGTTCCACCCTTTACAAGATATATAAAAGAGTTTTCTTTTAGAATCTCCAAATTGTGTTAAGTGTTTGTACTCTACCCTTTACATTCTTGTTCTAGGTAGAACAAAGTACAAAGTTCACAATTTCAATTGGTATCAGAGCAAGTTCACCACCTTTGGTGTGATCCTAGGAAGAGATTCTACAATGGAGTCATTCACCGTTGTCAAGCCCGTCATTCTCAATTCCTCAAACTATTCTTACTGGAAGAGCAAGACTAGACTAAAGCTGAAGAATGTGGACTCACGAGTGTGGGGAGCTGTGTTAAATGGTTGGACTGCACCAACTTATGTCGACAAGGATAATGACACGGTTCCGAAAGATGAATCTACTTGGACCACGGCCGAACATGAAGCTGCTACCTTCAACTCAAAGGCCATTCACCTTATCACTGATCTCATCGATGTCCACATGTTCTCTGTCGTCAGACATCTCACTTCGGCCAAACATGTGTGGGACACGTTGGAACGCATGTGTGAAGGAAGTGAAAGTATTAAGAGGTCAAAGATCAGAGGTCTCAACACTACCTTCCACAGGCTTGAAATGAGGGAAGATGAAGACCTTGACTCCTTCTTCAACAAAATCATGGCTATTGCGAGTGAATGTCAGGAACTTGGAGATCCTATACCTCCACCACTTATTTGCACCAAGGTTCTACGAGGTGTAACAGAGAAGTTTAGCGTCAAGGTTACTACAATGGAAGACACGAAGCTTGGTCAGTCGGGAGACTACAATGAAATCATGAGCCACTTGAAGAACTACGAGTTGAACTTGAAGTTAAAGGACAAGTCTTACTCTATGACTCCATTTGAAAATTCCATGAAGGCCCTTGCAATCTCTCAGAATGCATCTAGCTCTACCTCCAACAAGGACAGCTTTACCCACTCTCCTTACTCTACTGAGAGTAATGCTTTTCTTGCCGAAGACTCCGATGATGAAAGTGAGGCCCTCTCTCTTCTTGACTCTCCAAATCCAGACAAGTTCGTCGCCATTCAAGATGCCGTGAGCTACCTTGTTCGTCAAGACATCAAGAGGAAGAGGAGGTTCAAGCAATTCCGGAATCAGAGGAGCCCTGGGAATTCGTTCTCCACTCCACCCGCAACCAACCGCAGTGGGTTTACCCCAAGTCGGAAGTTCGTTAGTGGCGCCCCCAGCAAGGACATGTCTCGTATCAAATGCTTCGAGTGCAAGGGGATGGGGCACGTGAAGAATGAATGTCCTAACTTGCATCGGAAGAACAACATGGATGTGAGTTACTTGGTGTTCGATGGTGATAATGACTTGTACTCCTCTGAAGACGACAAGGGAAAGATGGTAGAGCCCAATGAAGTTAATGCACTCTTAAGTGCTATTGATGATGAGAGTGATGAAGAGTTCGAGGTAGATCAAGCTGACTTGGCTACTCATGAAAATATTTTTTGCTATACCTCTGTGGTTGCAGGCATAACTGAGAAGGGTGCTAGTTCTACCCCCAATTCTCTGGCTGGGGGCATGACCAAGAAGAAAGCTGACTCTACCCTTGATGCTGAGAGGGTGAGCAAGAGGGAGTTCGAGATTGTGAAGTTGGAGTTGGAGAGGGCGCTGAAGAAGGCAAGTGAGCTGGAGGCTATTGTGAAGAAGGACGATGCGGAGAAAGATTTCTTGAGGGACTCTCTTGCCAAGATGGAGGAAGGCTATGCTATGCGCACCAAGGAACTCTACCAAGTGAAAGATAAACTTGATGTTGCTGATTGTCTTTTCAAGAAACTTAACACTGGCACTTCTAAGCTTGATAATATGTTGGGTTGTGTTAACACCAAGCATTTTGGACTTGGGTTAAGGAAACTTTTGATTCCGTTTACTCTGACTCTCCTTATACGCTTTCTAAGTTTGTGCATGCTAAAAACAAAACTATCGTTGATACAAATGGGGTCGCGCCGGAGGATGCTCATACATCCAAAGGCAATGTGACTTCTACCTCAAAGGTTAAAATTCTCAAACGTGCTAATATTGTTCCCCAACCCAAACTTGCTTCATTGTCCTCGTTGACACCGGTCTCCAACGCTGCTCTACCCGTGACAAAATTCGAGTCTACCCATGACAAGAAAAATTTTACACGAAATGTCTCGAATCGCTCCAAGGCATACAATGTCACTACTAAATCCACTCAAAAGGATCGATCGTCCAGGTCTACTCCCTTACTAAACCCTGCTACGGGCATGACCACTCAGAAAATGAAGACTTCTTCTACCTCTTACAAGCGTATTTATGTGTGTCATTATTGTGGGAAGAAGGGACATATCAAACCGTTCTGCTATAAGCGTGCCGACAACTTGAACTCCAATGGAGTTGTGTTAAAACAAATTCGGAGACCCTCTCCTAATTATACGCATGTCAAGACAAAACAGGTTTGGAAAATTAAAGCTGCTCTACCCACAGCAAAGGACATCAAGCCAAAGCAAGAATGGAGGAGAAAGGAAGAGGTGACATGCAATTTTGCTTTCACAGTTGCTAAGGGTACGACGAAGGAGACGTGGTACTTTGATAGTGGGTGCTCTCGACATATGACCGGCACCAAAGACTCCCTGATCAACTTCGTTTCTCATTCTGGTGGCCCCGTCACGTATGGAGGTGGGGCAAAGGGAAGTATTGTTGGAAGCGGGACGTTGAATGTGAAGGGTCTACCCGCCCTCAAGAATGTTCTCTTGGTTGATGGGTTGTGTGCTAATCTCATAAGCATTAGTCAACTGTGCGATGATGAATTGAATGTTAAATTCAACAAAGAAAGTTGTGAAGTTTACAATGCCAAAGGAGAGTGCATTCTCACCGCGGCTCGTGCAAAGAACAACTGCTATGCCATCACTGAGTCTTGTCTAAGTGCTTCTACCCATGACGAGATTGATATTTGGCACCAAAGACTTGGTCATACCAACCTTCGAAACCTTGAAAAGTTGGTTCAAATTAAAGCCGTCAGAGGCATAGATAGTCTACCCAAGATTGACAAGAGAGTTTGCGGAGATTGTCAAATGGGAAAGCAAACTAGATCTCCTCATCCAGCTATCTCTACCCATAATCGCACAACTGAGTGTTTTGAACTTCTTCATATGGACCTTATGGGTCCCATGGAAGTGCAAAGTTTGGGAAATAAGTGGTATACCCTAGTCATTGTTGATGACTTTTCTAGGTATACTTGGGTAAATTTTCTTGGCACAAAGGATGAGGCATTTGAAGCCTTTCGATCTTTAGCCCGTAGAATTCGCACCACCTACGCCAAAAGGGTTCAACGTATAAGAAGTGATCATGGTGGTGAATTTCAAAACGGGGTGTTCGTGGAATATTGCACTCGCAAAGGGATCCACCATGAATTCTCTGCTCCAAAGACACCACAACAAAACGGAATTGTTGAGAGGAAAAACTGGACTCTACAGGAAATGGCAAGAGTTATGTTGGTGGCTGCGGGCATGGCAAAGGGGTTTTGGGCAGAGGCCTTGAGTGCGGCTTGTTATGTGGTCAACCGGATCAGCATTCGAGCCGGTACCCATTGTACGGCGTATGAACTATTAACTTCCAAGAAACCAAACGTGGCACATCTTCGTGTGTATGGGTGCCTTTGTTATATCTTGAATGACAGAGATTCGTTGAAGAAGTTCGATTCTAGGTCGGACAAGTCTATTTTTGTTGGCTATGCTCTTAACAGTCATGCCTACCGTGTGTTCAACCTACGGACTAAGACAGTACAAGAGTCTACAAACATTAAGTTTGATGAGCATCATTTCCATGACAATTCGTCTAAGCCTACTTTGCAACGAAATGTTATTGATTCTGTTCTACCCACGACGGAAGTACTGGTTGAGGGGGAGGTAAATCAAGGAAAAGGACCATGTGTCCAACTCAATGGAATTTCCACATCTCACAACTCTGGTGACTCTACCCCCTCAGAGAGTGATGATGAGGGTCCATATCAAGACACTTCTAGCCCAGCTGTAGGTACCACGGGCGCTTCTACCTCCACCGGAGTGCCGAACTCTGGACCACCTGCATATATTCGTAAGAGGCATCCAGACCAACAAATGATTGGTGATCTAAATCAACGGGTCACCCGCTCTACCCGACATACGGATACCTTTCTCGCAAGCGACCCTTCCACTCTCTCAAACTTGGCTCTCCTATCTCCTGATGTGGGCATCATGAGCTTCGTCTCTGAAATTGAGCCCAAGAATATAAAGGAAGCCATTCTAGATGAGTTTTGGATTGCGGCAATGCAGGAAGAGCTACATGAGTTTGAACGAAATAAGGTATGGTCCTTGGTTCCAAGACCAAGAGGAGTGAATGTCATTGGCACCAAGTGGATATACAAGAATAAAACCAACGAGTTCAATCAAATAGTCCGTAACAAGGCACGACTGGTTGCTCAAGGGTACACCCAGGTAGAGGGAATAGATTTCGAGGAGACTTTTGCCCCGGTAGCACGCATAGAGTCCATTCGCTTGCTCATTGCGGTGGCTTGTCACAAAAATATTCCGTTGCGTCAAATGGATGTGAAGGCGGCGTTCCTCAATGGCGTGTTGGACGAGGAAGCTTATGTAGAACAACCCAAGGGCTTTGTAGACCCTCACAAACCGGATCATGTCTACCTCCTCCATAAGGCCCTCTACGGCTTGAAACAAGCACCTCGTGCATGGTATAGCTGCCTTACGGAGTTTCTCTTGAAATTCGGTTTCACCCGTGGAAATGCCGACACTACACTCTTCATCAAAATTGTTGGGAACGAAATGCTCATTGCACAAATTTATGTCGACGACATTGTGTTTGGTGCTACCCACGACAACTTGGTAAAAGAATTCACGAACGCTATGGCTTCTTCTTTTCAAATGAGCTTGGAGGGAGAGTTGAGTCATTTTCTTGGACTTCAAATCTCGCAACGTCACAATGGTATGTTTGTCTCTCAGACCAAGTATGCCATCAACATGCTCAAGAAGTTTGATATGGCGGACGCCAAGCACATGAAGACACCAATGGCTACCACGGACAAGTTGAGCAAGGCAGAGCAGGGCAAGGATGTTGACATCTCTACCTATAGGTCTCTTATTGGAAGCCTGCTCTACCTCACCGCCACTCGCCCGGACATTATGTATAGTGTGTGCCTTTGCGCCCGCTACCAAGCCCAACCAAAGGAAGAACATCTTGCTGCTGTGAAACGTATCCTTCGATATGTGGCCGGGTCTACCAACCTTGGTCTATGGTACACTAAAGATACTTCTTCTTATCTTGTTGGTTTTGCAGATGCAGATTGGGCCGGTGACAATGATGAACGGAAGAGCACTAGCGGTGGGTGTTGCTTCTTAGGCAACAATCTTGTTTCATGGCATAGCAAGAAGCAAAATTGCATTGCTCTATCTACCGCCGAATCCGAGTATGTGGCTGCTGGGAGTTGTTGTACCCAAATGCTATGGCTTCAACAAATGCTCGCCGACTATCAAATTGAGAGCACGCCACTCACTTTAAAATGTGACAACCAAAGTGCTATAAAGATAAGTCAGAATCCGGTACAACACTCGAAGACCAAGCATACTGACATACGGCACCATTTCATTCGAGACTTGGTAGAACGGGGTAAGGTTGTAATGGAACATGTGCCTACGGAGAAACAACTCTCAGACTTCTTCACAAAACCACTTGCTTCGGAAAGATTTTTGAATTTACGGAAGTCTCTCTGCATGACCACATCTTGAAGGGTAGTAGGCCGCAAATTGGCTACCTCCACCCACAGCCGTTTATTTTCTCAATGGAACCATGAGGTAGAGCAAGGTGAGGTTAGTTGTTGACGGTGCAAAGTGACGTAGTATTTGGACATACTGTTCTTTAAATATTTATATAAGCAATTCATTGGAGCAAACTTGTTTGCTCTATGTCTAGCAGGAAAAGTCGGCCTAAAGATTTCCTCGACGGATCGGGTCTTGACTGACTTGGTCTTCGGGCAAATGCAAAAGACATGGTCTTATACATATAATGATGAAAACAAAAAAAATATATATGGAAACATCATCTATAACACCCCTCATTGGGTACTAATAAGCCTGCTCTACGCTTGAAAAATCAAAAGAAATGGTCGTGATTACACGTTGAACTGGCCAAAATAGCAATACCGTCCATAAAGCACTGTCACTCTACCTCCAATATCTCTACTTCGTGTTCTTTCCAGCGATTTTGATTCACTGTGTGGTGGTACGTACGTCCACTTTGTGTGTGCCTGTTATGCCTTTAACTGTATTTCGTGTTATTAAATTTTGCAGAGTACTCCTGTTCGACGAAGCATTGTTGTTCTACCCTTGAAGTGCTTCTTTAGACTTCGTTGGACAAGACATATTTTATGTGAATTTGAAATCTGGGTAATTCGACGTATGTCTCTGTGTATTTACTCCTGCTCTACGTGCGCTACTTTGAGTTCTCATGATAGTCGTTCCTGTCTACCGTGTTACTTTTTGATTGTTGTGCTGTTTGCTGATTTTACATTATAAGTATGGTTGTCCTACCCATAACCTCTTTTGCAGTGCGTGTTACTCCTTGGTCTAGGTTGCTGCTAATACGTTGTGCTACCTGGCTCGTGGACACACTCCGGCAGCTTATCACACTCCACCGATGCGTTTGACCAAGTGCTTTTGTCACTCTTTCCACCGTTGATCTGCCTACCATACTATTCGGTTTATTTTATTTCTTCTTTCTCTAAGTATTTTGGTGACACGCTTCTTTCCTATTGTGGTGCGTTGGATTGTTTGGTTTTATCTTTGCAGAAACGTTAAACTAAGATTCTTTACTCAACGTGCAACGCATACTCTACGCCCCAGCTACGCGCCTGACTACATGCCTTTGCCGATCTTCCTCAACGCTTACCCGGCAACTGTACACGTGGCTCACTCTACGCCACAGAATTTGAACCGCTTCAACTGCACTATAAATACCTCGTCGGGTCAAACACATAGTGCACCTTACACTGCGTGTTTTAGAGAGAGAAACCCTTGCAAAATTTCTGTTCATATCCTCTACGTTTAATCTCATATCATCTACCTGCAGTTTTGTTCCTTGCTCGACGCAGATTTATCTCACTCACCGTTTACCAAAATGACTTCTTCAGATTCTATTGCTTCCACCATGCCCATTTTTGAAGCTCCCGCCGTCTACGCTGCCAAAATTACCGAACTCAACGCTCAACAGACTGCTCTTGAGGCCGATCAGGCCGTCGAAGAGGACTTTGACAAAATCACTGATTTGGAGGCTAAGATTGGTGTTGTGCGCTCAGCCATCCTCGAACAACGTCGCCTTAAACACTTTGCTGAAAAGGCGATCAAGGAAGCAGAAGAAAAGAAAAAGAGGGACGAGGAAGAAGCGGCACGTAGGGCCGAAGAAGAAAGACTGAAAAAGGAGGCGGATGAACGTGCGGCTGCCTTGGAACGCCAGCGTCTTGCTGATGAGGCTGCACGTGTAGCCGAAGAGGAAAGGAAAAAGAAGGACAAAGAAGAGGCTGACCGTTTAGCCGCTTTGAAGAAGCAGAAGGACGACGAGGCGGCACGTAAAGCCCAAGAGGAGAAGAAGCAGAAAGCGGAGAAGGCAGAGGCCGACCGCATTGCCGACTTAGCACGACAGGCAATGGCGGAACGTCGAACCATCAGTACCACCAATGTGGTGGACCGTTCCACCACATCTGTTGCTGCCACCACTACTCCTCCTATTTCACAGACTAAGGACGCCGGTGGTGCGTCTAACACTGTTGCTGCCCTTGCTTCACCGACCCCGTTCAACGATGAGCCCATTGCAGAAGAGGCCAAGGTACCTGACAACAGAATTGTGGCCGCGCGTCACGTCGGGGAGGGTTACTCTGCCGATTTCTTTTACGAATGGGCCAGTGACCGTTTTGACACCCTGGTTGATCAGAAAATCAACGCCGAACGATGGTACGGCACCAAGAAGTGGACTCAACGTGGCCTCCAAGCCTTTATGCATGAGATGCATCTTTCCGATGCGGTGAACTTCGATGTGGACTACAGCCCGTACGTCCACAAAGTGGTGTTCGGCCACATTGACTCTGCGTTCAGCCAACCCGGCTCTGCGTCCTACGGGAAGGTCATCATCAGAGAGCATGAATATGATCTTTCTCCTGGCACGATCAACGCCATGTTCAAACGCTCCCGCATTCAGGCCTCGTGGGACGTGCCACCCAAACATCACCCAGACAGCAAGATGATGGGGTTCATCGTTACAGGCGGCATTTCTCCGGCTGAGGCACCTGCTTGCACCTCGTTGACCCAATTTTTCACTCATCTCAACAAAATCATTGCCAACAACTGGATTCCGACGTCGAACTCATCCGTGGTGCACGCGGATGCACTACACTTAATGTATAAACTAAGTCGTGGAATTCATGTAGATCTGGGTCAGGTGGTGTTCAACAAGATCGCGTCCTACGGTCTAATGACTGACTCGGAACTCACTCAAGCCAAACTTCCGTGCCCTCATCTGATCAGTGCCATCCTTCTCAGTCAGGGCTTCACGTATGACAAAGAAGATGAAATGGAGTCAATCATTCAGTTTCGATTTGACTCCAAATATGTTGCGCCGCACAAAGTTGTTGATCTACCGTGGCGCCGTTTGGGGAACGAAGAGGAGGACAGGCGGCGCTACGCTGAAGGACCGATCGTTGAACCACTGCTCATTGCAGAAGGCCCGAGAAAGAAAAGAACCAAGTCCTCTAGCTCATCGCGCCACAGGCCTTCCTCGGCACTTGATTCTACGTCGGAGGAGTCGGGAGAGGACTCGTCGGACGACTTATACCTGTGTGAGCCGACCACGCTCTTAAGTGACTTTTCATATTTGCGCTTTCAGTTGGATGCTGCGTCGCAGTACGCCGCTTATATGCATAGGAAGTCCCGTCGAGCGGCCCGTCTAGGGGGAGATGGGTCGTCATACGCTGATCTGGGTCCGTTGAGGTTGGTTCATGCACGTTTATCAGGAATGGTAAATTTGGTGGCTGAACAGATGGAGGCGTCAAGGAATGCGGCTGACCGTCCCACAGAGAAGTCCACAACGAGGAGTGGCAAAAGAAAAATTGAAGAGGTGGACGTAGAGGAAGAGGATGAGGAGGAAGAAGACGATGATGTTCAAGTCTTGCGTGCTACGCTGAAGAAGAGCAGGAAAGAGGCGGGCGATGCGCACAGCGGTTTGGTGAAGAACGCTGATGGCACGGTGAACGAGGTTGAGGTGGTAAAGAAAACTGAAAAAGCTAAGGGCGCGGGCTCATCGGGCAGCAAGGCAGTTGAGAAACCAAAATCAAGTGATGGCACGCACGTGTCACCCAAGCTCCCCAAGATCACTTTCAAAAACACTGGAGCAAAGGAGCCTGCCCAACGTCCTGGAGCAAAGGAGCCTGCCCAACGTCCAACCACTGCAGGTAAAGGTTTACATGCTTTAGGTAGCCCGCAGGCACTGGCGAAGGTGAAAGCGCATCGTGCTGGACTAGCCAAAAGTGAAGTAGCCATGGGGAAACGTAGAAAGCAGTTTGCCAACAAGCCTCGACGCAAGCCATACCAATCAAGCCTCAAGGTGGTTGATGAAGCGTCTGACGAGGAAGATTTGCGCCACCACACTACCCCTGAACAGTCTGACGCTAAAGCAAGCGAATGAATGCTTAATCAAGTGTTTTCTATCCCTGTCTTTCGTTGAACTATTTACTCTTGATATCTTTTATGTTGTTTCTCTTATAACTATGTTTAACGCATGATACATTTGGTTCAATGTTTGTTTTTGCTCGGTTTGAGCTGTTTATTTTATGTTATCTTTCCTTGTTCTACGTATGCTTGTCTTTCATCTATGCTTTGTAGTACGTATATCTGTTTACCTTGTTTCTTTGCTCAACGTTGAACTTTTTGAGTATGATACTAATTTGAGGGGGAGATTCTCTACGAACTCCCACTTATGAAGTTGACTCAAAAAGGGGGAGATTGTTAGTGTGTAGTTCTTCCTAGTTCAACATAGAACCACGTTGTTCTTGTTTGAACTACGTTGAACTATACACTTTGTTTTGTAGTAACTTCTTGTTTTATGTTTGTATGTTTTATATTCATTAATACATACAAGTCTGCTAGGTCAACGTAGAACGAGCTGTATGAACTGTGGAATTAACAAGTGGCTCAACGCGTGACCACGGTTCATCAGCGTGGAACAAGCAGACTTAGGCTCTACAAGCATCATGGAGTTACATCAGTACGTCAGCATTGAACGAGCTATTTCATCAACGTGGTTCAACGTGGATCGGTGTGAAATGCGAGTTCACCAACGCACTACCAATCAGAGAGTTCAAGGCTTACCGTGAAGACCTTGAATCGGTGTAAACACCTTGACGGACGCGGTGCAAACATAGCTACACATAAGGGCTGGACGAATGACTGCTAAGGAATGAAGCCAGCTGCGGGTGCGACTAGAAGACTTCGCTAGAAGGATGATAGTCAAATGGAAAATACTAAGTATTCCAGCTATGCCCACCACTAGCTCGAAGCACGAAGAACACGCTAGTGTGGCGGTGCGTAGAGCTGGGTTCGTCAAGTACAATCGAATTGGAATCTCGAATATTCCATGAAGATGCTTTGGGCTCGGCCCATTAAGCGTGAATTCCGGAAACCCTATTTCTCGACACCTATAAATAGCGGGTTGTTGGAATTCACTATTCACGCATTGATTTGACATTTTCTAGAGAGAGAAAATTTGTAGACCGAGAGACTTCGCTAGAAAGCTCCGGTTCTACCCTCTGTTTAGTCTTAGTAGAACGCTTCGCTAGATTAGTTCTTCATAGACTTAGTTTTTGGTCGTGTTGACCTTTCTACAAGATTCGCTAGAATTTTGTAGATGTGTTTGTAAGTGGTTCCACCCTTTACAAGATATATAAAAGAGTTTTCTTTTAGAATCTCCAAATTATGTTAAGTGTTTGTACTCTACCCTTTACATTCTTGTTCTAGGTAGAACAAAGTACAAAGTTCACAATTTCATTTCCTCTAAGTACACCCCTATTTTTATTAATCTAACTTTTTTATTATTTTTACTTGATATCCTTATTTAATTAACAATTTACCTTTTACAATACGAAAAAAAAAATTCTAATTTCTGGACGTTAATGATGAAAACCATAAAACTAATTACATTGAAGAACGAAGACTTATTATAATTGGAAAAGGGATTTCAACAAACAAACCTGGATCTTTTTTTTTTCTTTTTAATTTATTTTATTTTATTTGAAGTTTAAGAATATAAAGTTATAAAGAGTATTATTTTTTTTCTTATTTATTTATTTTATTTGATGTTGTAAAAATATAGAGTTGTATATTATCACTGGAAATCGTTGTTCTTGTGCTACATGACTTGACGGTTTAATTTTGAAGATATCAGGTCTATTATTTTTCAATTTTTTTTTCAATTTTAAAAATAATAATCTCTTTATTCAATTCAAGTCTTTAATTGTTGTTCTATTGCCATGAAAAAACGGTTGTTGTAGAATTTATCAATAAATATTGTATAAGGGCAAAATAGGAAAATTGAATGATGTATTTAGTAAAAATAATAAATAATTAATATTTTAAGAAGGTGGAGGTGTACTTAAGGTTGTGTGAATAGCGCTACCCATTTAAAAATATCTTTAAGATACTATAAAATGTTTATATACACATTTTTAAATCGTTTAAAAATTATTTAAAAAATCAGTAAAATGTTTAAAAGATATTTCAAATTACAATTTTATTATTATAAGACACTGCACTTAATTCAATATGTTTAAAAGGTATAGTTAAGATAATTTAAAAAATATTTTTATACATTCTAAAATGTTTAAAAAGCATTTATTTTAAATCACTTATTTTGAGACATTTAATTTTTTTATAAAGTATTGAAAATCACTTAAAAAGTATTTTTAAAATAATTTAAAGTATTTATAAATTATTTTAAATTATTTTTGCAATGTTTAATAGGTATTTGAAATCAAAATATTTATAATTTGATGAATATACACCCAGTATATATATATATATATATATATATATATATATATATATATATATATAATCTAATTTTAGGCTGGAAATTTTGTTCATAATTAAAGTTTTGAAACAGATTATAATATGATACTCCATTGGTTATCGGATAATTTCATTTTAACTACAAGGTAATGTGTGTTATTATATTATAGTATATATTTCATTACATTATTGTAATAATACTATATACTCCGTACTAAAATGATTAATACTACGTTGTTTCGTGCTGTTGTCCTGTTTCCGGCAGTTGAACTAATCAGAACAAATGTCTTCTTTTTTTATCCTCTTTAAAATAAAATATTTTAAAGAGGTGATCGTGGATGCAAGTTTTTTTCCGCAATTTCAATCTCAAATTTATTATGAAAAAAATGAAGGTTAATTTTGGTAGCATGCTCTATTTCATAATTTAGAAAAACTATGTTACTTTATTATAATCAAACATTGTTCAGTTCCCTTAATCAAAATTGTCCCTACTATATACTCCGTACTAAAATGATTAATACTACGTCGTTTCGTGCTGTTGTCCTGTTTCTGGCAGTTGGACTAATCACAAAATTGGCAGATGATGATATTGATAAATGATAATGATCACTGCGCAAAGATCAACATTGAAAGCTTGAACCTTGTGAGCCTTTCATCGACATTTGCTTATTGATTCATTTTTTTTTTGTTCTTTCTGCAGTGATATCAAGATTTGTTTCGACTGAGAGCACAAAAGCTTGAAGATCATTAGTTGTAACAGAATTAACAGCATTGGAAGTACTCAAATCCTGTCGAAACTCGTCACTCGACGATCGAATCGATCGCCTTGTTTCTTCGATTCATCGACGATACCAAAATGTCTTCTTTTTTATCCCTTTCAATATGAAAAATTTACAGAACAAAAAAACGAACAAAAATCGGACCTCATCACTCATGTGTCGCGCTTTTCGGAGCTTGAAGCTCTTCGAGCGTGGCCAAGACTTCTCCCATGCGTGGCCTGAGTTTCGACTCATGGCTCAAGCACTGCAACGCCAGGGTGGCGGCTGCAAACGCAGCTTTCTGAGGGTACTGCCCTTCGAGCTTAATGTCCATTATCCGAAACAACTTTCTCTTATCGCCCATGTAGGGCTTCGCCCAATCGACGAGGGTTTGCTCGATTCCAACCTTTGTATTGTCGACCGCTCGTCTTCCGGATAAAAGCTCGAGCAGGACCACACCAAAGCTGTACACGTCGCTTTTTGAAGACAATCGACCTGTGGAGACGTATTCAGGCGCAGCATATCCGTGTGTACCAATCACCTGAGTCGATACGTGTGTCTTGTCACCAGTGGGGCCCGCTTTCGCCAAACCAAAGTCAGACAGCTTCGCATTGAAGTCCTAAGTCGAGACGAAAAATAAGTATCGCATATTCAGCAAAAAGATTAAATCTTTAAAATCTCGATGTATACCCCGTCAAGAAGAATGTTGGAAGCTTTAAAGTCTCGATATATAACTTCGGCATCGTGCAAGAAAGATAAGCCCTTTGCAGCGCCTATAGCGACTTTCATTCGAGTAACCCATTTCAACGGTTGCGGGCCCTCTGAAATGGATAAACGCAGATTTGATTAACATTGAAAACCAGCATTATATGTGCAAACAAAACAATGCCTAAAAAAAAACTTACTTCTGAACAAATGATTCTCTAGACTTCCTTTAGACAAGAACTCATACACCAGAAGTCGATTCTCGCCTTCCGAACAGTACCCGATAAGCTTGACTAAGTTCGGATGATGAAGCTGCCCCAGATAATTAACCTCCGTCTGCGAACCATTCGCAGATTAATATTATTAACATCCGAATAACGATGAATCGATAGATAAGTACGTATAAGTGAGCGAATAAGAAACATACCAACCACTCTTTGTGGCCTTGAAACCCTTCGGGCTTCAATTTCTTGACAGCGATGACTAATCCGGATCCGGGCTTCGCAGCCGTGAGGGTAGTCTCGTCAATCCAACCTTTGAAAACGCAACCGAACCCTCCTTCTCCGAGGAGGCTTTCGGGCCTGAAGTTCCTCGTCGCGTTTTTTAGCTCGTTGAACACGAAAGCTTTGACATTTGGGGACGAGAGGATCTCGGCTTCAGACCTTGGAGTCGGAAGGGTTTCGCCGATGCTTTTTAGACTTTGGGAGGGAATGCTCAAGGTGGAAGGCGCCGACGATGAGTTGCTGCTCTTGCCGGAATATCTTGATGCTTCAAACAAACAAAAGAGGAAATTATAAGGAAGGAACAGCCGATTGATGAAAAACCCGGAAAATCGATCTATCGAAACCGGAAAAAGATCCAAGCTTTGAGCAAGAAAGACAACTGAAGTGATATAACAATCACTTAACACAAACAATAAAAAAAAGGGTTTTCTGCTTTTGGGTCCATTAATAAACAGAGATTAGTTAGGGTTATGAATTGACCCTTTTTTTTTCCCACAACTGAAAAACACAATAATTTCTAATTTTTCACATAGAGAGCATTAAATTATTTCTGTAAGAACTCACTGTGACTGAAAACCGTCGAGATTCAAGAATATGAAGAACAAGAGAAAATGATTAAAATTAAATTAAATAGAAAAATACTAACCAGCTGAGTTGCTGAGAGTGGCATCGACTCTTGATGTGGAAGCGAAGCAATTGCCCATGAGGATGATCAACAACAAAAGGGCCCCACGAAAATAAAATCAAGAATTATAAATGAAGTCCTCTGTTCTTAAATAATGTATCCAAAATGAAGATTAAAAAGTGAATCTTTTTCTTTTTCTTTTTGGAAAAAAACAGAGGAAAGAAAAACTGAGCTAAAAGCTTCGTTTGAGGGAGAAGGGAAATACTATATAGATTATTTAATTCAATGTGGGGGTGGTGGTATATGGTGGCACAGCGCAGCGGACAACAAACCTCCATGTCTATTTATCGGTTGTTTTTGCCGTTGACCGCCTCACCGGGAACTTTAGCTTTCCCATTTTGCCCTTCGTTATTTTTTTATTTTTATTTTATGATGAGAAGAAATTTCACCTCACTTTACCGTTGGCCTCTCACTCAATCGGGTGGTAAATTTTGTTTCACCCGAAGTAAGTGAGTGGAGTGTAAATCTAAAAGATGTGTCTAAAAATATTGTCTATTTGTCTTACGATGTTAAAAAATGAGATATAAATCGAATGATGTTTGAGAATATAAAATACATAATGTTTCAATTATTTCTTTTTAAACGTGATGGTAAATTACACTTATTTCTTAATGTGATTTGTAATTTCACCATATTCCTCATTTCGGTTGGTCTGCAGACGGTAAAGTGAGGTGAAATTATTTATAATTATAATGTTTAATTGCACACAACTTTTAATCGTAAAATTAAGAAATATAATACTTTACTTGTGTGCTTGAAAATGAAATATAATTAACCTTTTTAATTGAACAATAATAATAAAAAAAAAGTCTTATCTCAATTATTTATATATTCTGTTTTTTTTTTTAATTTGTAAAAAAAAAAAAGTGTATAAATAGTTGAGACAGGGAGAGTATAGCTCCTCCCCTCTCTTTCAACTATTTATATATATTGTTAGTGTTTTTTTATTTTTTGTAATTTGCAAAGAAAAAATTGTATAAATAAAAAAAAAATCTGGTTAAATTTGTTAATTCCAGTATGTTAAGTACTTAATGTGAACACGTAAATAAATCGGATCTCAGTAGTGACGACATTTTTTATTGATGAATTGAAGTCATTCACTCACTTGTTTTTTTTTTTCAATGATTGTAAATAAGTTTTTTCATCTCAATGAAAAAAAAAAGAGTTATCCAACAAAAGTGAACCGGATTCTACGGGTTCGTCGTAATATTAATCAAAACACAAAATCTGGCTTTAAAAAATAAAAAGTGACAATGAGATTAATTAATTAATTAAATTTAATGAATAAAAGGAAAAGTCGTACATGTGGTGGGATAGACTGTCTCTTTTATTCATTAAATTTAATTAATTATAATAAGAAAACTAAGGTTATTACAAATAAGAAAATTATGATTATTGAAATAAGAAAACTAGGGTTATAAATTGAAATAAGAAAATTTCATGCTTATCTATTCAAATAATCTAATATGTGGTGGGACCTATCTAAAAACTAGGGTTTGAAATTTTCTTATTTCAATTTTTTTAAATAAATATTTTAATTATTTACTCCGTTTGCTTGGAATGAATATTCATATTTTCTTAGTTTTATAAATAAAAGTACTGTAATATTTTACAGTATAATCTTTGGTCATCATTAAATTATCCAAATTTTGATACGGCAAATAATAATTTCAAAACTATAAGTCAAAAGGCTACCATTGTGCATATCTATAAAAGGCTATATCAATTACTATATTATTATTATTATTATTATTAATAATAATATTTTAGTGTAATATACGTAATGAAATTAATCATGAACGAAAGAAAATATATCTGCAAATTGTTGACATTTAATGCACATTTTTTTTTTTCAAAAATATTTCATAAACTTATCGTGATACAAAGAAAAAAAACATGAAGCGAAATAATACGGTATATACGTACAAATATTCAACATTAAAAATTGAGAACACTATATTATTATATTAAATAATAAAATTAATATAAACATTTCAAATACTAAAGTCTTTAAAAAGAATCTCTAGTACAGCAAAAATAATTTCAATGCTACGATTCGGTAGGGTCACTTTTAGATGCAACTCCTTCGAGTCGGAGGATCGACCCTCTCATATACTTTGTCAATGCTAGCTCTTATGCAGAGATAGAGTGAAAGTCAACAAAAAATATTGTTGAAGATTTTAAAATTTTGAATTTTTATTAAAAAAAAAAAGTATTATCAATCCTAAAATAATTGACATATTTTACTTTTTAAACTTGTTGAAGTTTATATTGTGAAAGCTACTTGTGAGTTGTTCCACATGAATAATTGTGAAAAAAAAGTATTCGGGTTCTCGCTATTGTGTGTGCACACCTCATAAGTAAGTCGAGCACCCCATTCAAGAGTTTTTCAAAATTTTATTAACAATTATTTTATTTTTTATTTTTTATTTATTTTTACTTTTTACTTTTGGTCAAAAAATAAAAAATTAATACAGTATATTTCTTAAGGTTTGTGAAAAAAAAAAAAACATATATAACATCTATTTTGGGACAAATAGAATATTTTAATTGACTATGTTCAAACAATTCATAATCAGAAATAAAATTTACAGTATTTTGTTAATTCGCTCCTTGTTGCATTGATTGATACTCATTCTCATCTTGTGTAAAATATAGGAGTATTACAGTTTATTAAACACTTTGTACTATATAAAATACTACTACTACTACACTTGAAGAAGCTAACGTCATGCATGACTCTCACATAAAATATATAACTACTTCAATTTGTATATTTTTTTGACTAATTCTTCTTAAAATTTGCGCACAATAAAATCCAAAAACAAATTTATAGCTTATATTTTATAAATCTTTTTATATATAAACTAATACAACTAGGGTGTTATATTCCTTTTTTTTTTTTAATCTTTTGAGTTTTTCCAAAAAAAAAAAAAAAAAACTCTCTCATAAAACTAGAGGTAGTAGAATGATTTTTTTTTTTTTTTATTTTCTTTGATTCATCCGTGAAAAGGAGTAAAACCCAAAATCTTGTTGAATGAAGAAAAATACAGTCAGAATATATACAAGAAACGTATTCTAATTTAAGGCAACTAATCCCTACAATTGAGGCTAGGATATTATCTATACCATATTTACATTATATGCAATCTTCATATTATTATTTCTATACTCCCCCTCAAGTTGGAACACTTGGAAGTCCAAGTCCCAACTTGCGTTGCAAATGATTGAACGCTTCACTTCCGAGTGCCTTAGTGAACAAATCCGCCACTTGTTCCTTACTGCGTACATGTATCGTCTTTATGGTATTTTCGATGAGGTGTTGCCTAATGAAGTGGCAATCGATTTCGATGTGCTTCGTCCTATCGTGAAATACCGGATTTTTTGCAATATGGATTGCCGCTTGATTATCACAATATAGTGTCATCGGCTTTGTATGAAAAACTCCCAACGAGGCTAAGAACGATTTGAGCCAAATTAATTCACTCGCAGCACTAGCCATCGCACGGTACTCTGCCTCCGCAGTGGACCTCGATACGGTGGTCTGCCTCTTTGCTCTCCATGAAATAGGAGATGAACCAAGGGAAACATAATAACCGCTCAAGGATCTTCTAGTTATCGTACATCTTCCATAATCTGAATCACAGTAGCCTCGTAACTCCAAATCTGAGTCTTTGCTTAAAACAATTCCTTTGCTCGGGTTAGACTTTATGTATCTAACTACTCTCAATGCAGCATCCCAATGTTCTCTTCTCGGGTTGCTTACGAATCGTGACAGTATGTGTACAGCGTACACCAAGTCTGGCCGTGTTATTGTCAGATAAACCAAACGACCTACCAACCTTCGATACTTCATTGCATCTTTGAGTAAATGACCATTTGCTAGCTCCAACTGATGATTAGTCTCCATAGGCGTATACACTGGCTTTGCTCCGCTCATACCCACTTCTTCGATTATCCCCAAAGCATACTTTCGTTGATTTATAAATAATCCTTTTTGCCCATGTGCAACTTCAATTCCTAGGAAATATTTTAGCTTTCCCAGGTCTTTAATTCCAAAATGCCTATCAAGAAACTCTTTAAATTTGGTGCTTGCGATATTGTCATTACTAACAATTATCATGTCGTCCACATATACCAATACCCCAATGAAGGTCTTTCCATTATTATAGGTGAACAAGGAGTAGTCGGCTAGAGATTGAACGAAACCATACCTCTTTAAGGACTCCGCAAGTTTGGCAAACCAATTTCGCGACGCTTGCTTCAAGCCATATAATGACTTCAATAGTCGACAAACTTTGTTCTCCCCCTTTCGTTCAAACCCTTGAGGAATCCTCATATAAACCTCTTCTTCCAAATCTCCATGTAGGAAAGCGTTGTTGACATCCAATTGGTCAATATGCCACTTTTTTGCAACTGCCACGGCCAACAAGCATCGAACACTGGTCATTTTCGCGACTGGTGCATAAGTTTCATTGTAATCGATCCCCTCCACTTGCGTGAAACCTTGAGCTACTAATCTAGCTTTATATCGTTCAATTGATCCGTCGGCCTTGTATTTCACTTTGTACACCCATTTGCACCCAATGGGTTTCTTTCCAATCGGTAAATCGACTACCTTCCATGTCCCATTCGTTTCGAGAGCCGTGATTTCTTTGTGCATAGCTTCTCGCCACTTTGGGTCACCTGCTGCGTCACGGTAGTTGCTAGGTTCTTGTACTTCGTCTAGCTTTGCCATGTATGACCTGTGAGTGTTGGAAAAACAATTTGTAATAACATAGTTAACTAAAGGGTAACGAGTACCTGATCGCGGAGACTTCGATTGATCTTGGTGAGCTTTTGTGATGGGTTTTATAATTCTCATAGACTTGCACACGTAATCTTTTCTCCAATATGGCTCTCGCTTCTCCCTTGCTCCTCGACCAACATTTTCAGCCTCCACACTTTCAGGTGTAACCACTGTTGTTTCTATCATAGTAGTTGTCGGGTCTCGACTTTCGCTACTATCAGAGTTGAGGACCACGTCATCAACAGGGGGTGTTTCAATCCCCAAGTTCTCATGTGGCTGCTCATTACTTTCTTCATCAAATATTTCAACATAATTATCATCTTGGTCCATATGCTTCGTTAGATCGTTCGAATCGATGGACGTATAAAAGGGAAAAACATGCTCAAAGAAATTCACATCCCGCGAGACAAACAATCGCTTTTCCTTTAAATCGTACACTTTCCATCCTTTTTTGCTATGTGGGTACCCTAAAAATACACATCGCTTTCCCCGTTCCCCAAATTTGTCACGAGGTTTATCTTTATTGTGAACGTAACATAAACATCCTAGCACACGTAAATTTTTCAAATCAGGTTGTTTATGATACAATATCTCATATGGGGTTTTATTTTGGAGCAAGGGCGTTGGTGTTCGATTAATAAGGTATGCTGCAGTCAAAACGCATTCCCCCCAAAAATGCAAAGGCAAATTACCAGCAAATCTCAAAGCTCTAGCTTTTTCGAGAATGTGTCGATGTTTTCGCTCTACTCTCCCATTTTGTTGAGGTGTTTCCACGTTACTAGTTTGAAATAAAATTCCGTTATCTTCATAATAATGTCGCATCGCCCCAGATAAAAGTTCGGTTCCATTGTCACTCTGTATTATTTTAACGTTTTTCCCGAACTGAGTTTTGACCATTTGGCAGAAAACCTTCATCAAATGTCCAGCCTCACTTTTTTCTTTCATAAGGTATATCCACACTCCCCTACTATGATCATCTACTATGGTCAAAAAATATTGTGCACGCGACAAACTAGCAACATGATATTTTCCCCAAATATCGCAATGAATTAAACCGAATAAAGTATCACAACGCTTATTATTAAGGCTAAAAGACGAACGTGTCTGCTTAGCCCTACAGCAAGGATCACAAATTTGACCAATATTCCAACTTAAATTGCAACCAATTAATGCAGAAAAATAAGACGATTTATTACTTGACGGGTGACCAAGTCGTCTATGCCACAACTCGCCCTCCTTTGTCATCGACACCTTCTTTACTTGCTCAACTTTATTTGCTTGAAAATAATAAACCCCATCACTGTGCTCACCTCTACCAATCTCCGTCTTCGTAACCTGATCCTGCATTACACAGTAGCCGGGAAAGAATGTTACTACACAATTGTTTTCATGGATCAACTGTTTTACGGAGATTAAGTCACAAGTCAATGAAGGGACATATAGCACATCCTTTAAAGTGAATTTTTCACTCAAAATAACTTCGCCATGCTCACTGGCCTTTACACTTCGTCCATCGGGCAGCCCTACAAACGACGGGTCCTCGACCCACACGTTCGTAAGGTAATCTCTCCTTCCCGTCATGTGATGTGACGCTCCACTATCAATTAGCCATTTTTTATCAATATTGATGCGCATACCTGCTAGCTTGTCATTACCTTCGGGACTGGCATTGAGCAAATAACGAATCTTTTCGATTTCCTCATTAGTGAATGGCGTGTTTTGCTTTGATCCTTCACCTTCCTTTGTCCCTGTAGCATTTCCTACTGCGTTAGCTTGGTGGTTCCCTTGCTGTCCACGACCTTGCGAACGCCCTCTCCCGCGCCCGCGTCCACCGCCTCCACGACGGCCTCTTCCCCTTTCTCTGCTCTTCACGGTTTCATACCCGTGTTTATCGTAACAGTTTTCTTCTGTATGATAAAACTTACCACAATGGGTACACTTGGGTGGTGGCGACTCCTCTTCTTCACCTTGGTCCTGATTTGAGTAGCCTCTTCCCCTTCCTGTACCAACGTGCCTTGCAGCCATGGCTGCCTCGTTACTTTCTTCCTTAATTTTTATCACATTCGAGTGTCTTTCCTCACGCAGAATCAACGCATAGGCACGGGATAGACTCGTAATGGGGTCTTCCATTAGCAAATTTGTACGTACATGTCCGTACAAATTCTTGTCAAGACCCATCAAAAATTGATGGACCTTCTCCTCTTCCCGTTCCTTAGCCATCTCGACTGCTGCTCCGCAAGTGCAATTTGGGATCTTGCTATAGTTTGCAAGTTCGTCCCAAATTGTCTTCAATTTTGTATAGTATTCTACCACTGTCAATCTCCCTTGTTTGCACTCCGCAAGGTCTCCTTTCAATTGATGTACCCTTGGTGCGTTTCCGGCAGAGTACCTATTTTTCAACTCTTCCCATACTTCTGAGATATTTTGCTCAAAAGTAATACTTGGATGTAATTTTGGAGTAATTACATTCCGCAACCATGCTTTCAACATGGCATTGCATTGTCTCCAAGCCACGGATTCAATATCATCCTCTTCGCCTTCAACGATCGGCTTTTTAACCTTTCCTTCAACAAAACTCAACTTATTCTTTGCATCCAAACCATTCCTTACGGCGGGAGCCCATAGATCATAATTATCCCCGTCAAAAACGATTTGTGTCAACATGAGATTAGGGCTATCTGATGGATGAAGGTACAGAGGAGAACTTGTCGGAATAATTTTGCCTTTCGAGCTCTTGCCTTCGTCTCCTGGCATGGCTCCTTGCTTAATATATTTTTTTTTTTTTTTGTTTGATAATAGACCTAGAGCTCTGATACCATGAAAAGGAGTAAAACCCAAAATCTTGTTGAATGAAGAAAAATACAGTCAGAATATATACAAGAAACGTATTCTAATTTAAGGCAACTAATCCCTACAATTGAGGCTAGGATATTATCTATACCATATTTACATTATATGCAATCTTCATATTATTATTTCTATAATCCGTGACTTCATTTAAGAATTGTTTTTGAACAAGTCGGGAGTCACCAATGATATAACATATGTACAATATTTGAACTCATTTAAAATTTGATTTTGAACCAACCACCATTAGTATAATGATCCGAAAGTACAAAATTTGAACGAATCGGCAAACATTATTACTATATTTGTGTTTGAGACATGTTTATAAGTAGTCGGGTACAAAAATTAAAATTGAACAAGATTTTTTTTTTCTATTGACATAATTATATATATATATATATATATATATATATATATATATATATATATATATATATATATATATATATATATATATATATATCTACACTTCTACTACATGGAGTAGTTATCTGTATTTTTACTCCAATTATTATTTGCAGCTGTCTCACAAGGAAATTAATAAAATAAAATATGAAAAAGGCAAAAGGTAAACGAATAAAACCTTTAATAATAATAATAATAATAATAATAATAATAATAATAATAATAATAATAATAATAAATTATTATTATTAAATAATAACGCATCTTTCGGAGCACGCGCAATCAGTTAGCAAAATTAAATCTAACGTTGACTAACTCTAATCCCCTTAACTTAATTTAAGTTACCCTACATATCTATACGACTATACCACACACAAGTAGACCACGTGTATAATGTAATTACTTCTTTGTCATTAACCTTAATTTTGGACATGGCTTCATGCACAATTAATTCGCTCGACAATAATCATCAAAGTTCTAAAAGGCGCTAGGCGCTAGTCGGGCGGTGACTAGGGGCCTAGCGCCTAGAGGGATTAATCGGGGACTAGGCGGGATTAATCGTTTTACTTTTTTATAATTAATTAATTAATATAATATTTTTAAAATATTTTTATGCATAATAAATCAATATTTTGAACAAAATAATCAATAAATAATCTAAACATAGTATCAATCACAAGTTTAATATAGTAAAATAATCAAAATAGTTTGTAAATTTTAAATTTTAAATTATTTTCATTATATATTTAATAATTTTTTTTCAAATTTTAATGTCTTACCTCAAAATTTATCATAACATCATCTATTTTATTTGATTTATCAAGATTTGCATCTAATTTAATTGTTCAGTTAAATCTGCTCGAGAACTTTCTAAGTAAAGACGAAATTAATTGAACTTAGGCGGTCCAAATCGGGTTTAGGCGGGTCTGGGCGGGTTTAGGCGTCGCTTAGGCGGGTTAGGGGCCTAGAGTCTAAAATCGAGGCGGTCGAGTACAGCCTAGAGCCTAGGCGGGGATTAATCGGAGCTAGGCGGGGATTTTTAGAACCATGATAATCATGCAATCAAAAGTGATCATTTGGATTTTCATCCAACCATAACAAATGTCCTTTTTTATTCTTCTAAAGTTTGTTTGAAATACGAATATATTAATCGCTTCTTAACATATAATCAAGTAATTGTCTCTGGAGCATACATCTATTTTCACTTGATACTTATCGTAATGATAAACAACTCAATTTCTCAATTGTGCTATCGGAAGTTCAGGGAAAGTCGAAATAGGAGACTACTTCTCTTGGTACATAATATATGAAAAACAATGTGTATTGATTTTTTGATTAAAAAGTACTTTTTTTTAAGTTGAAAAAGTAAATTAAGAAAGAAGTGATCAAGCAAATTAAAAAAAAAAATTGTAATTTCTATTTTGACACGAAAAGACTACAAACTTGTAATTGTGAAAATTTTAAAATTTATATTGAAAATTGTATAAAGACGGAGAGCTTATTTGTTTTAGTAAGAGCCCACTAGTGAACCTTCGGCCCAACAATCTGACCTTTCATGGGCCGAAGATCTAAGATTTTAGGCCCATATCAATTAAGGCTGAGGCTATGTACTTAAACATTCCACGGACTTTGGATGAAAAGGATTTTTTTGTGACCAGGATCCGAACCCATATCAGGAAGACCCGACGGTTCAACCCGCATCCAGTTTGCGGTCCACTGCGCCAGTCAAATAAAGAGTTTTAACGCGTCCTCTACACCAATCAGATTTCGTCCCAGCACACTCAAACCAATAAGAACTGCCCACGTGGAAATCCACGTAATCGCAACCCCTCTCTATACAATATATCTCACGCGTCACGCACAACTACTAACTGACCAAAGATCCGGAACAAAAAAAAGGGGAAGCTGAAATTCGTGTGATCGGGGCGAGGCTTTGCGCGGCAGCGATCTGGTGGTTTCCGGACAACCTTTTGCTGGTATGGAGTCACACGGCGCCGGACTTGGCCGCGTGTTTCTCTTGGCATTTTGTGTCTCCGGCATTTGGGCGGCTTATATTTATCAGGGCGTTCTTCAAGAGGCTCTGTAAGCAATTTCAATTTCGAGATTTTGTTAGCTTCATTCACCTTTATGATTCCAGTGATTAAGCTTCAATACACCCGAAATCACTGTAGTTAAAACGTTGTTTTGTGAAGATGACGATAATTACATGAGCGTTCTAAATTTTATTGCTCGAGGGTTTAATTGGGAATAATTTTATATTTTTGTGCTTTGATGATGCCGTTGAAATTGTTACATCCGATCCTTACGATGCTTTCCCTTCCGTGCGCTTCGCACTTTTGTAAAACGATTGGTTGTTAACTATCTATCTGTAAATAATGATTCGAATTTTCGTGTCTGCGTTAATTTAGGTCGACGAAGAGGTTTGGCTCTGACAAGAAGAGGTTTGAGCATTTGGCATTCCTGAACCTTGCTCAAAACGTAGTGTGTTTGATATGGTCATTTTTGAGTAAGTTCACGATGTATCCCATTTGTATGTCCAATTGTTTTTTTTGTTTTTTTAACCTTGCTTAATAGTAATGGTTGAAATTTTTGAGTAGTGATAAAGATTTGGTCCACTGGTGGAAATGTCGGTGCTCCATGGTGGAGTTATTGGAGTGCTGGTATCACGAACACGATTGGTCCAGCTATGGGGATTGAAGCGTTGAAGTACATCAGTTACCCTGCTCAGGCATGTTCCGGAACCTACTCATTTATTTTTCACAATGCTGTATCATTCCGTCTGTTGACTATAATCATATAATTTAACTATTGTGTTGAGCATATTATCTGGATTTCTTTCAGACATTGTACAATAAAACGCGCTTTTTAATCTCATTTATTTAAGGTTGCAATTCTTTTTGAGGCTAGTAGATTACGTTTTGATATTCTTTTGGTAAATGGTGGTGCTTTCCTAATTTTTGAATGGTTAGTAAGATCATTTTTCTATGGACTAATGATGTCATTTTTATCTGTAGGTGCTGGCAAAATCCTCTAAAATGATTCCAGGTCAGTTACTGATGTGAAATTATAGTCAATTGTTTCTGGATTTTTCATTTAATCGAAAGTCGATAGTTTCTGTCTTTAGCCATATGTGACACTTCCATTAAAAATGAGAAGTTGTCTTGAGTTTTAGACTTACTCTAGATATTGTTGCAACTTGCAACTGGGGGATCTATTGTTTTCATGATTTTTTTTTTAAATTCTGTTACACTATATTAGGAAACTGATGGTAATATTAAGATATTTTATTAACTCTGTGAAATTCAAAATATTGTAACAGTTTAACAGTGAGTATAATATTTTTTGCTAGGTTTAAGCAATAGGCTAAATGCAACTATTTGCCGTTTTATTAATTGAAGGTGTCCTTGTGCAGTGATGCTAATGGGTTCATTAGTTTATGGGATTCGTTATACTATTCCTGAGTATGTGTGCACACTGCTTGTTGCTGGTGGTGTCTCCGTTTTTGCACTTTCGAAGGTAACTTTTCTGTCAGTCTATTTATTATTCTTCCTTTTTGAGACAGTGAATAGCAAACCTAGATTCTTATCAGTGTCACTTAGGAATTCCAGTTTAGATGCAAATCAAATATGGATTTCGTTCAGGGAATAAGGGATGAAACTAAAATGAGACACTTCCAGTAAAAGAAGTTAAAAATGACAAACTTCTTACTGTGTTTATTTCCAATTGATGCGACATTCTATAGCAATTACTTTGCAGTTATGTTGTCAGGATATTTATTTGGTCCTGTTTCTAAATTTAATTCTGTTGTGTTTTAATATTTTGCCTTTTCCTTACAGACTAGCTCAAAGACTATTAGCAAACTAGCACACCCAAATGCTCCACTTGGATACGGGCTTTGCTTTTTGAACCTTGCTTTTGATGGATTCACTAATGCGACCCAGGATTCAATTGCAGTCAGGTAAACAGTCCGTCATCTTATCTCGACTTTATACAAACGCATGGCAAATGCTAAGCTTACAAGTTACAATTTCTTGTGATGCCTTTGCATTCATTACCTATGTAATAAATAATCTTGAAGAATTTTTGGAGGCAGGTATTCACTATTTGTTTATTTGTGCTTAATAAATAGTTACAAAAATACCCTTGAAAAATTATTTTTCTTGCATTTACACCCCCATAAACAGAATACATTTCAACCCACACAAACACACACATCTGTTAGTATGATTCATAAAATTTGAAATGTCATCCAGGTATCCCAAGACAAACGCTTGGAACATAATGCTCGGAATGAACTTATGGGGCACCATCTACAACATGGTATTCATGTTCGGCTGGCCAAGCGCCATGGGATACGAGGCAGTCCAATTCTGCCGGCAGCATCCAGAAGCTGCGTGGGACATATTTCTCTACTGTCTGTGCGGTGCAGTTGGCCAAAATTTCATCTTCTTGACAATCAGTAGGTTTGGTTCACTAACCAACACAACCATCACCACGACTCGGAAATTTGTGAGCATAGTTGTGTCGTCCTTGCTTAGTGGGAATCCCTTGTCCGAGAAACAATGGGGAAGCGTTGCTATGGTCTTCTCGGGATTATCTTACCAGATTTACTTGAAATGGAATAAAATTAGGAGGACTCAGAAGAAGAGGAAGTCCACGTAAGTGGGGGGTTTCTGGATTTTGATACGAATATGTAGTGTTTTTTTTTTTTTTCTTCTTCTTTTATGAGAATTTGAGTAGTGGTTATTTTGTTAGGGCATGATAACATTTACTTGAGAATCATAGATTTGTATACTACGTATACAGGGTATGCGATTATTGCCATCTTACTAATGCAATCGAATCTCTGTTGCCCGATTTGTGGTTGTTGAGGAAACGTAAGTGTGATGTACCGGTGTCGAATTCGCATTTGTATCCAATATTTTATTTGATTAAAATACCATCTAAGTTTCAAATGTTTGAATCCATTTCATTTTAGCAAAACAAAAACAGTTCAAGTGCTCATCACTGAGGTGGACCACCCCCAACAATCTTGCATACTCTTGGTTAAAGTTGTCTCAAAATATTGGTATGGTAGGTCCTTGTTTGTAACTTGTAAGAACAAAACCACAATTCTAATTACTGTTCTGCCCCTCACATACAAGTATACAACCAACCAAAGCTTTACCATTACAGATCAATACAAGTCTTTTAGTAAATTCAATAAATACTCAACTTTATTTTGTAGATAGTTCCCTCCATTTTTTCTGCTTATAGTGATCATCACACTTTTCCTGTCTTCTTCCTATTCTTCTTCTCCACAACTTACACATTTAGAAAGAATCAAGAAGACAGCCCGAGAAACTAATTCACACTCTTTGTAAGTAGATCCAGTTGTTTTTTGATAATCTTGTAATTATGAATGGTGTTTTATAGGCAACAACGGACCTAGCTGCGCTGCTGAAGTTTTCCGATCTATAAAGTGTTTGCAGGACAAGTACACACTAGAAATGAAGAACAAAAAATAAGCAAATATGCACACACCAGTCAAATTCCATTACATCCACCACCCAATAAGGTATGTATTACAAACCCATGTAACACCATGGAAAAACTTATTACATAGAAAAGTCTGCACACGATCAACACAGCAGAAGATGTATCGTGTGATCCACCGCACAATACATCTTTTGCTATCTCTAATCTTCTTCTTTTTTCCCTTTCAAAAAAAGAATGGTTTCTATTTCCTATATTAATCTCTCTAAAGGGCAATCCAGATGCCCTTGTATAGTTACTCTATAATCACTAAAGAGCTTTTAGTGTTGGTTCTCTCTCTGTACATTAGGCTTATCCAGCCCCTAAGAAAAACTGTTTCGGAAAAATGGATAGCCGAATCCAAATTCCAAAAAAACGAAGAAAATAAACAAATAAAAAAATAAAAATGAGACATGCCATAATGAAAGCACAGGATGCAGATCATAGTGTTTGATCTTGAAATGAAAAGTTAGGGTGCTCCCCATAGCACCCTCAGGATTCCAAACGAGATCTTCACGGGCCCACTTGGAAAAAACTCAGGTCAAGATGATGGCTGCAATCCAAAGACAAATAGGTCTAAACTATACGAAAACACCAGAAATCGATTTTTTGTTGTGATTTCGAACTCTGCATGGGAGTTTTCGGTCACAGACAATGGAGGAGGGACCTCTTGCAGGTTCTATGTTCAGAACGATTGCTCGGAGAAGTTGATTCCATTCCTAGAGTTTTCATCAAGAAATGCTTTTCCTGCAAATAGTTGGATAAAAATGTGATCTTTTTTTTCATCTAGAAATTGAGAATTGCATATTCTTAAGAGTTTGCAAACACTCCCATATTTCAAGAACTCGTGTCTTGAGATTGCTTGATGAACTAAGAAAACAGAAAAACAAATAATATGCATTGCATAAACAAATACCACCGAGATGCCATTTAGGCATTAGTTTACGTGCTTTGAATTAGAGGTTAATCCAAGAAAATAAAACGAAAGCTTAGAACTGCTTACGCTTTCCGAAAATATAGGACTGGGAATTGTTTCTGCCACTGCTCTGAACAACGGAGTCACGTGAACAGGGGAATCGAATCCTGTATTGGAATATTCACACATTGCTTCTTCGTTATTATCTTTTATTATGCCTTCGCATGATAATATGTTTTCCACTGCAATTAAAAGACACATATCATCAGATTGAAATACAATAATACACATTTCAAAAGATGCAGGAGTTTATTTTTTGTTACTAAGATAAACCTCAGGGTTGTTTTTTGTAATTATCGCTAATTTGTACCTTCATTTGAACTTGCAATAGGGCACAATCCAATTTCCTTAGCAAGACAGCGCTGATCGTCTAATTCATGTCCGGATTCTGGATTCAGCACAAAGATTTCAGTTTGACATTCCTCCGTTTTATCATTAGACAAATTTGGCAGCAGAGTCGATCCTGTACTGTACTCTGAGCTGGCTGGTGATGACTCGTATACATCGCTTTCCCTGTAAGGTTATCAGTTAGATTTTGTGAAGGCCAAAAAGAATAAAAATCAATACTCCAAATTTCAAGGGTAGTCTTGTAATTATCCCAAAAAAGGTCTAGCTAAAACCAATATGTATCTTCCTAAGTTACCTCCAAGATAGTCTACTGCCTTCATTACTGCTCCTTGAATCGTCCATCAACTCTTTGAACTTTTCGAGTTGAACAATATCAGTACTGGGATTTCTAAATGCTGTCAACTCACTTTCTTTGTTTTGTTTCAGAAAATCTTGAAGAACCTGGAAAAGGTTTATACCACAAAGACAGAATCTTATTAAAGAAAATGCAAAATCAATGTCTTGAAAATTTGAGAGCATCTTCTCTAATTTATTTGTACCTATATACATATTCTAATATTTCATTTTCAGAATTTTTGAAGTAAAAAAAAAAAAAAAAAAAAAAACTCAGTCATATGTTAAATTTCTTTCTACTTACGGTCCAGGCGCTTTCAAGACTCTGGTCTGTCTTATCCAGGTTGACTTTGATCGCGAGTGAACTAAGAAGCTCTGCTTGTTGCATCAATGCAATCACTTTTGGATCATCCTTTTTAACAAATGTTTCTTGGAATTTGTTATTTTCAGCTGCACGATAAGAAAAATATGTCCCCATTTCAAATTAAAGCAGATCAACCCGCAAGGTCAGATTTTTTAAAACCAAAAAAAGCCAGTTCATTCTATTGAAATTACAAAAATCCTCATGAGGTTGTTTTCAATTTGAATGAAAGTTTTTGGAACGATCCCTTGGCCTGTTTACTCATTCATTTCCGACCAATGTAACTTCAGGTGCTCATTTATACAAATACTTACATCCACCAATCATTGCCTCCTTTATCCGGTTGCCATACCCCTGAGAGGCAAAGTCAAACTCAGAATTACCGACATTCTCAGCTAATATCGCAAATGGGGGTCTATTGAGCAAATGATCTTCAACACCACTTTCACCGGCTAATCTTTCTTCTTGGCTCTTGGTTGTATTGGAAATACAAGTCCTACAAGATCACAAAATATAAATGAATTTTATTTTGTAAAAAGAGTGTCTGCAAAAATTTCTGCTTTTAGAAGGAGAAAAAAGAGTTATTATGGTGTAGCTAAAATTAAAATTAGTTTAATTTTGAAGATATTAAAAGTTTAGACAACAATAGATAAGGGTGTTTTGGGAAAATTGAGGTCAAAATGATTTGGTTAAAAAGGAGATTGTTTTTGGTGAATAAGTTGTAAAAGTATTTATTTGTTTGTAAAAGTCAATCATAACCATAATCCGAAATCTAAAGAAAGCACCTCTAATACCTTGCTTTTACATTCCGATACGATCAAATAACGTAGAATCAAAAGCAGAAGCTAGTTGGCTTTGAAATCACTTAAAACTACTTTGTACTAGGAACAAAGGATGTCGTTATTTAATATACCTCAATTTCTTAAGAGGCGGGCCACTTTCGGATCTTCCTGTGAATATAACCCGTTTGTTGTTTAAGTTGATGTAAGAAGTATTGTTGTTTTCTTTAGCTAAAGCCTCATGCTTTGCTCTCTTCTTGCACAGAGTTGTGAACCGGTTCTTCACAGCATTATCCGTTCTGAGAAAGATTAAAAGAAGAAAAAAAGGGATATCGTTTAAACTATGACCTTTTCAATTAAACACTAAGCAAATTCAAATTTAATTACCTTCCCGACACCACCTTTGCGATCTCGGTCCATCTGTTTCCGAATATCTTTTGTGCCTGTGAGCCGCATAAGTGATTAGCAATGATCGTATTCACAAAACCATGACATTCATCAATCATTAAATCGAAATATTACTGATTAAAAAAAGAAAAAATTACCTCACATAACAACATGTCTTCCTCCGGTGACCATCCTCCTCTCTTGAAATCGGAATTCAAATAAGTGAACCACCTGCACACAGCACCTTAAAGTCAATTGGACTACTAACAAAAGGAAGTTGCAATATACATACTGATGTCGACCGACCTTCTTCGACATTGCCTTGTCGTTTTATCCTTAAATTTCGATGCAATAATTGCCCAACTATTACAAGAAAAAGAAAACATGATCAAACTTATTACACCAACAAAACCAAACAACAAACCCAAATGAATCAAGATCTTTTTTCTAATGAATTCATTTACTTGTCAGTTCCATTGTCTCTGATTTGCTCCCGCAGAATATCATCCTCCTGAGAACCAAACAATCACATATCAAGATACAACTTGAAATCAGCCCAGCTACTGAAAATAAAATTTTAAATTAAAAAATTTGAAAAAAAATAAAACAGAGCAAAAATCAAAATTCCTAAGAACATGATATTCACTCAGCCATCGAAAATAAAAATAAAAATAAAATAAAAATCTGACCTCTTGAGACCAAGAAACGATATGCCTCTCCTTCTGTTTGGGCGTTTGAATATTATTTTCATCATTATTTACCTTCTTCTTCATACTCTCTGCAACCAATCCCCTTCTTGCATGCTCAAGACCGAGTCTTTTTACCTTCAATGTTTTTTTTTGTGGGGTGGCTATTTATATAACTAAAAACAAAAGAGAAAACAGATCAGAAAAAGACCCTAGAAAAAAAGATTAAGTTTTTCACCTTTTTTTTCAAAAAAATAAAAATAAAAATCCTCCTTTTACAGTAAACTGTTTAGCTCTCAAACGGAACAGAACAAAAACAGAGTATGAAATCAAACCCTCCTTCCTAACTCCTAATGATGATTTCAGATTCGATGGTTTGAGAAATGAAATCGGAATACCTGCCTCGAGATTCGGAAAAAAGAATTCGCGACCCACGAATAATTATACTTGAAAAAACATGGGATTGTGTTCGAAGGATGAGGGTTTGCTTTGTCCAAAAGTGGGAGCTTTGGAAAAAATGTTTCTTGATATTTTTATATATATTTCTACAATAAACAAATAAATTAAATAAATCAACGGATAATTTGCTTTTGGGCGCGGGGGTGAAGGTGAAGTTTGAAAAGGGATGAAAGAAAAAAATTATAAAAAAAAAAAAATTAAAAAAACGCTGAAATCCATGGGACTATAATGAATGGATGCGCACAGCCTAACTACCCCCACACCCCACGCTCACTGTCACTACATGTGCGTTTCTTTCTCTACGTTTTGACTGCACTTACTCTAATTTCAATTCTAATTATACTACTCCCATACTTAAATGACGCACGAATGATTTTTTTCACACGAATTTTACCAAGAGGCAACACACAAATAAAATAAAGAGGTAAATATAACGAGAGTATAAGTGTTTTGTTGTGCTAGATTTGGCTCTCGTTAGATCGGTTGTAAATTGTACTCTCTATGTGCTTTTCCAGTTTTTTTTTTGTAATTTACAAAAAAACTGAAAAACACTTACAAGACCGAAGTATTAATCAACAAAGTTTTGTCAATAAAACTTTAAATACTTTTATTAATGTAATAATGTTGTTTAATTTATATATATGAATTGAAAGTTTTGTATGTAATAGATGTGAAATATATAATACTCTATTAAACGATTAGGTCAGAAATTCTATCAGCTTTACTTGTGGTGTGTACAATTTTGAGCAAGCTAGAAATTCTATCCCGAGAGATATTGTTCAAGTAACAATGTGATCGATCTAATCAGAGTATTATGGACTGCATCAAAAGAAACTTATAGCTCTTATAATAATATTTTTTGTTTGTATGAGTTATTGAATAAAGAGATGCAATTGAGTCAAATATTGATTTTATTGAGCATACTTTATAAATATTTAAATGAGTTCGAGCTCTTTGATGAGAAATACTCAAGCGGCTAGATAATTATAATTTTTTATTAAATAATTTCTTTATTAATCAAATATTACTTAAATTAAAATAAAATAAAATAAAATATAATAATATATCGAGAGAAACACTAGTAAGTAGTAACATGTAGACATGATCTACTGATTTTTACAAGGTTAATTAAGGTATGAAGCCGTGGAGGGTATTTTACTAATTATAATAAGATGGATTTCAAATTAGTTCACAGTATGGGGTGCAACTGCGCAAGCCACGTGACTTAATTACCCGCAATTTTTGGTTAGTGTGATCTTTTTTAACATACTTTATACTTCTATTTTTCGTTTCACCTAGAGTGATAGAGTATGTGATCATTAATCTCAAAACAGATGTAGTATAATACTTCTACTGTTTGTACATTATTATTATATATTTTTTTACAATGAAAAGAATAAAAAAATTATTTTTTTAAATAACAAAAAATAATATTAAAGAGAGAATCAACTATATATAAAAATAAAATAAAATTGAAGTTGGGTAAATACATGGAAATAAATCAACCAACTTCGAAATTTGCATTTATTATTATTACGGTTTCAATAAATTGACGTGTCAATGTAAATTAATTTAGAGAGAATCAAGTAGGTGGGTGGCTGCTAGTTATATACTAGTAATAAATGGAATCAAATACTATTATGAATGTAATTAATTACTGCGAGACGACAACTTTGACTTTTTATAATTAGTAAATACTAAAATCTTTTTATTTAAGAAAATTAAATGTTTGACTACCTTACATGAGCCAACAGGAATTGCATTGATTCCCCTATTTAAGGAATCACAAGACAAAATTTAAACAAAATTTAAAAAATCAAATTATAAATAACTAATAAAAAATAAATCCCAATTTGATAAGACGGAGAAAATATGGGCTTGTCGTGAAATTAGTCAACAAATTTGTCTGCCGCGTAACGAAAAAATCATCGGGACAAATTGTTTTGTATAATTAATTAGTTAATCCATATAATTTACGATCCAAACAATAGCTACTATAATTCTCCGAAACGAACTTAATATAATATAATCAAAAGTCCCAAATGATCGTTTCTTTGTGTGTAGTTTACAGATAAAAATATGATTAATTACATTTACTTTTATTATTCCGTAATTGCAAATGTGAATTAAATGTATGCAATTTGTGAGTGATATAAATTCAAACATAAATAATAAAAAAAAAAAAAAAAAAAGCTAATTAAAGCTACACATTTCATGAATAAGGGAAGGGAGGCCCTCCATCTCTTTTATGCAATAGAAATTGTGGGAACCATATACACACATATATATAGGCTATGCCTATGACTATATGCGCCATCCATCTTACTATTCGTCTTGATTCTCGATAGCGTTTTTCCCGCCATGCGAACATTTTTCGCAACGAAAAAGAGTTTATAGAAGAATTGAACACTCCAAATATCGATGACATACTACAAGGTTTCACATGCACCGATCATCATCGTATCCCATTTTTAGTTTGTTACTCGAGGGTGTCGATCGATTTGATCGTCGTATCCAACGTTCAAGATATGTTGCATTGTAAAGATTTAATTAACGTATATATATGTATGATGCTTTTGACAAAGGAATCTTGAGTAAATATACATACAAAAAAAGGGGGAATTAATTTGATGTGTAAGAAAAGTGTGAAGTCGGTGGTGGGTTGTCCCACAAACCGCAGCCTTCAACATACAGACTGTAATATTTAATTATCTCTTATATATATACACACACAAACAAACGAGTCAAAGAACAACTATTTCAATGTAATGGTACCCTATGCAAAACCTTACCAATATCCACCACATTTCCTTCCAAGTTCTTACAAGTTGTTGACCAAATGGATTCCGAACAGAGGAACTTGAAATCGTATAACCGAAACGTGATCAATGGTATCGAATCCATTTTGGAACTACTCTCCCTAAACGTTTCATGATTCAAACCTCGAAAACTAGTGGTTAATTAAACTTCATAAATCGAGTATATATAATGACCATTTTGTCCCTAATACATAAAACGAATACCAAAATGTCTATAGATTTAACTTTGAATTTTGATCACTTCAAGCACCACTTTTTCATGTAATTAACATGTCTAGCTAGATTCGTATAGATATATATCAATTGGTCATGTATGTCAAAGTATTGCATGTGTGGATATAATTGGATATGAATATATGATCATCGGCACCATTAATTAGTAAGTTAGATTTAGTCCACTTATGATGAGTTTTAACCGAAGTAACTTATGCTTCGGTTACTTAACTACGTACTTAACAAACATGTAATTGAGAACGTAAAAAGATCGATTATGGAAGCGCTTTGTACTTGCTCAATTGGTCTTTCTATTAATATATAAACAAATGAAAAGAGCTTTGAGATGCATCATGAATATAAATGGGAATTGATTTGATATATGAGAATCATAAACTGGCTAACAAAGGCAAAGAGAATTGCACAAGAAAGCTTCAAAGAGAGATATGTATGGTAGGGCAACCATTAAAGAAGAAGAGATATGCTATCATTTTATTGATTCAATTTACAATATTTAGCTATTTCATCCATAATGGAATAGATCAATGATGTGTATTGGCCTAGCTAGATGGGCTCCTTAATTAGGAGCTTCCCCACTCACCATAACAAATTGGTTATTTGTAGATTAATTAACTTCATATTCTATCTTCAAATTATATTTAAGTATAATTTTTAAAAGGAACTCAATCACAAACATTCTTTGTTTGATTGTGTGTTGGGTGAACTTCTCAAGCCCTCTTTGTAAATTGTGGTATAGATTGAATGGCCTAGTTAATTGTGTTGAAGGCCACTTGTGAGTTGTCCCACATCGAATAATTATGAGAGGGAAGTCTATGATATAAGCCTATGGAGTTCTCCTACTTAGTACCATATGGTTTTGAGATAGATTGAGGCTCTCTAGTGCATATTCGGGCTCCCGCTCTCGTTTGTGTGCGCTAGGCGTGGGACCGCACTTGAACACCCCCATTTGAAATTTGACAAATTGTACCATTTGAAATTTGACAAATTGTACTTAAGACTCGAATAAAATTGTAAATTTGTTGAAGTTTGAATCGGGGATGTCTAACTGTGAGTTGTTTCACATTAAATTGTGTAGAGTGGGCTATTAATTCTATCACCACAAAAATCGTCAGTAATTATTGACAGACTAAAAAATCGTAAGTAATTTTCCGACGAACTCAAAATCCGTTAAAAAATCAGTCAGTAATTACTAACAATTAAAAAAAAACAATAAATCTAGTTTTTTTTTTTTTTTTTTTTGTGTCAAAAGATTTCACAATTCAAAATACTCGCAACTTAACCAATTGACATCAATGTACACATTACTTAAATATACGGAAATGGCCATGTAAACCAAACCTTAGCCGGACACACACACATATTATACATATATATGCGATTAACAATTTGGGCACTTGAAAGTGGCACATTATAAGCATATATAAGTTGCAACATGATGATGATTGTGTCCAAGAAAGGTTAGGTGCGAGAGTGGAGCTTGGTGAGGCCCAAGTTCCCAAAGAGATTGATGCATACAATACAAATATACAATACATTGTATGTATATGTATATGTATATGTATGTGTACGAGTGTGTGGTGGAGGCTTAATGCTATAATAATTGGTGTCATTGTTTATGTAATATAATGGATCATCATGTCAATTAGCGCGTTCGTCCGACAAATACCAACATGCCAAGTGTCACTATTATATATAACACGTGGGCCTTTTTGTGTGGGTAGTTGTCTCATTAAAGTTTCTCTGTGCACTCTATTAAGGGATGAAAAAGTATCTATTAGTACTTTCTTTATATATATGTCAATTGCATAATTTTAAATACTTACACACACGTGTTTTGGGTTCTAACCTTAGATCTTTAAGATTTTCGATTTAAGTGTTCAACCAACTAAACTAATAACTCCTGACAACCTATTGGTACTTAGAATATAACAAATCAACACTTCTGAAACTAAAGAAATAGATCACAAAAAGTTAAAAGACAAATTATTAAATTTAATTTTGATATACAACTCCTTACATGATTTAAAATTCACACAATTATTATTTTTATATAAAAATACAATTTACTTCAACATCATTTATAATGATATAATAATTTTTTTTTTAATTTATAGTAAAAACAAATATATAAATATTTAAAGTTTTTGATTTTGTGAGTCATGTAACTTAAATCAATGTTTAAATGAATCACAATACTAATTTGTGATTCGTTTAACACCACACTAAATTTTACTAATTAAGTAAATGAAACCAGTTGAAAACAAGTAAGACTCAATTCATTCCAGCTCTCGATTACTTTTATCATTATCAGCACTCACTTTCGATATTTTATTTTTTATATTTTTTTATATGTTCAAATAATTAAACAAAAAATATTAAAAATCGGACGATAATAATTTTGTAAAATTATTTGAAAAAACAATTCAATTTCAGTTCATTCAATTTAATACAGTTCGTTAGTTTCGGTATAAAAACAAAGTCGTTAAGAAAAATATATAGTACCTCTATTTGAGAATAATTGTGACACTTCTTTTGTTATTTAAAAAAAGTGCGCTAATTAGTATATTTAAGGGTAGTTGTCACACCTTCTTTATTATTTACAAAGAAAGTCCAACAATTAATATGAAATAGAGACAGTTTATTGCATTTAAATTTAATTTTTGAAATTATAATATGAATGATTGATGGAGTTACGTGACAAAATCAAACAGCCGCACTTTCACGTAGATAGCTAGGAAAGACAAAAGCAATACTAATAATTAATTGTTGATAATTATAAGTCCTTTTATGTAATAATTAAGTGCGTGTTTAACTAAGATTTTTGTTGTTTGTGCATCACAATTGCTTTTAATTGTCAATAATAACAACAAATCACAAAAGGTGCTATCACACTTTTTCATCTCAAAAAAAATTAAAGATGCTATATATGACCCCATGCAAGAAAAAGAAATCTAAGTTACGCTCCTAGATCTATATAACTTTTTTAATTACGTACGATAAATAATTAAAATTAATTACGGAAAGATAATGATGAAGACCAAAGAAAGTGAAATGAATTTCGGCCTACATATTAATAAAGTCTTTTGTGGAGCATGCACATAACACTATAACCATAACAACAACAATAACATTACATATATGTTTATTTTTACACACACAAAGTAAAATATTATATATTCCACTTTTGTTTAGGTAAAAATAATTATATAAAATGTACGTTTGATTGCGTAATTTAACACTTATTTTGACCACAAAGATTAAAAAAAATTATGTTTGTATTCTAGTCTAATATATCAAAACTTATTTTAATATTATATCGTTATTTATAGATTAAAGTAAGGTGAATTGTATTATCTGACACATTGTTATTATAATAAAATCAAAGTTATTATTGTCTTTTGTCACTTTAGAGAAATGTGAAATTTGCATTGAAATACTAAAAAATAGAGTGGTTCGTAAAATTAGCCACAAAATAGATGTAGTAAATATTATTACATAATTAATTAATTTTTTAAGAGTTGTATATATTAAGTATTCATTTGATCACGCTCTTATACATTCATTTGATCACGCTCTTATACGTTACAAATATACAACTAATTATGAGTCTATGACAAACTGTTTCAAATAAAATAATTTTTTATATCATGCATGCAATTTATACCATATATACATCTAATCTGACATAATGCAATTTATACCATATATACATCTAATCTGACTCAATGTCTTTCCCTCCAATATCTAATATTTTGAATTTAATTAGGCCAAATCACCATCCATATATGTATTTATCATTCACAATGGACTCTAATAAACTTTTCAATTGAAGATGGAAGAATGCGTTGTCGTTGCTATATATGTACTCAGGTAAACGAGTTCAATATGAAAGTGAACAAATAAATTATAATTCGATCGATGATGAATTATTAACTTTGTTTTTACTAACATTTCTGCCTAATGATGATCATTATATATACATGCCAAATATATAGATTATAGTAAACATTCTCAATGTACCTTTATTTGGTCATCTTGAAAAATATAGTACATGGTATGCATCCATATTCCCTACAATTTGGCTTTTCATATCTGGAATATGCAATGCATGCATCCTTGTAAGTTGTAAGGAATAAGGAATGAAAGAAAAAAAAAGAAAAAAGGAAAGACACAATTCCATACACCTTAAAGACACACAAAGTGTAAAGGGAAATTGAAGTCCCCACGTGAGAAAACTATATAGTAGGAGAGTAGGAGTATAATGTTTATTTATTTATTTTTTGTTTGTGCGATTGATTGTCGATCGAATATTTAGGTATTAGACATTATAATTTGTTGTGTATATAAGGATTCGAATTTCAACATCCATCTTTTTGAAGTCACATATCACATATGTATATAGTGTTTGGGTGTGGAGTTTCACAACTTTTTCTGCAAAGTCACGTTCACTTGAAAATAGTGTTATTGAGAATCCTATGCTTACAAAGCCGCGTTTTCCTATTTTTCACATGCCAACCATTACGATTATACTTATTATTTGTTTAATTAACGAATTTTATATGAAACATATGAGACATTTATTCATATATATATATATGATCGAAAGATTGTTATTAACGTATGTACTCAATCACTCCCGATCGAACTATATATCCAGCGTCGACTTAACGAGACTAGCTAGATGAAATAGTACTAGAGACCATACTTATACATGTGATCATACGTTTATGGTATAATTAAAAGTATAAACTTGTTGATTTTAAAATAATAGAAGTTTCTAATATTGTCTTAATTAAAGTAGTCAATAGAGCCCCTCAAAAGAATAATGTACACAATTAGAGCTGCAGGTTAATTAATTTAATATTTATAGGCGCGCCTCTTCATGATTATATATATGCATTCAAACTAGCAGGGCCTGATTCAGATAAAGATTAGATGTGGGGGCATATTGTTGATTATTTATATTATATTTATCAATTTTAATTGTTGAGTGTGGTTTTCTGTCAAAATTTAAAAATATTAATGTATCATATATATATATATATATATATATATTTCAAATTTACCATTGTAATCAAAATATTCATTCAAGTGTGTTTTTACTTTTCTTTTCTCTCAACAAATTGTGTGAAAAGAAACGATGTTGGCAATAGCCAATAGTGTAGAATATTCCTCCCTCCAGCAGCTAAGCCCACTTGTGATCTTTAAATGGGCCCATTTACAGCCTTATTCCCTCGTGGCCCAATCTGAACTAGCACTGGTCCAATTGGAGCCCACTACAGTTCACTCCGGGTCAAGCCATTATGCCCCGGACCCGCATTCAATTCAAACAATCTTACTTCCCCTTCATGTTAGTTTGTTAGTTTTGTGATAAATATGTTATTGGGCTTTATATGGTCCAAACATAAACAAGGCTGATCAAGTTTTCAGGTTGTATAGGCCCAAAAAGGCCATGCTTGTTGATTAGTGAAAATTAAGATCAAAATTATTAAATACTAGTAAAATCTGCCCGTGCGATGCACGGTAATATTTAATGTTTTTATTTAATATTAAATAAAATACATAACATTTAATATAAGTATTTTTTACAATTAATTATAAATTTTATATTAAGTAACATTTGATATACAATATATATATTTTAATTAGTTTGATTTTAACTTCTAATTTTATCAATTATTTATTACGTTCTACTATATTAAAAGTTAAAATGAATTAATTTAATGTTATAATAAAAATTATTTATATGAAACCAAATAAAAACGGCCCATGCTAAATTAAATTTTTAATGTAAGAAATATTTAATTTAATTTTTGTGATTAGAAAAAAAAAGATATTAAAGTTCAATTTAATTTAATTTTAAAATATTGAAATTATAATAATAAAAATAATTAAATATTACAAAATAAAAAATTTAATAAATAAACAAACTTAATGGATCTTAATTTATATGAACTGAACTTAATAAGTCTCTGAACTAATGTAAAATGAAGCAAACTGAGAATAAATGAAGCGCTTAAACTGAATTGAATTGAGAATAACTAAACTGAAGTGAACTGAGAATAACTACAAAACAACTTTACTTCAGTTCAATTTAGTTCAGATCCATTAAGGTCTGTTCTTTTAGACTAAAAATGTTTGATCTTAACTAAATTGACTTTAATTTATCTGAACTAAACTTATTAAGTCTGAACTGAAGTAAAATGAAGCGAACTGAGAATACCTAAAGCGCTTAATGAGTCTGAACTGAAGTATACTGAAGCGAACTGAGAATAACTACAAAACAACTTTACTTCAGTTCAGTTTAGTTCAGATCCATTCGGGCCTGTTCTTTTGGACTGAAACTGTTTGAACTAAACTGAATTTAATAGGTTTCAACTGAATTAAAATGAAATTAAGTTCAATTTAATTTTATTGTAAAATATTGTAATAATAATAATATACTAATATTAAATTAAATGACTGAATTGATGTAAACTTAATAATTATTAACTGAATTGAACTTAATAGGTAAAAACTGAATTGAATAAATCTAAACTGAAGTGAAATGAGAATAAGTCTAAAATACGTATATTGAATTTAATTTTAGTCATAAATGAATGAACTAAACTGCATTTAATAGGTAAATGAATTGAATTGAATTTAATATGTGTGAACTGAAGTGAAATTAATAAATCTGAACTGAAGTGAATTTAATAAATTTAAATTGTTAAAATAATTGTTTATATTTCAATAATTTTCTTATTCAAATCAATTTAGTTAGAATTATAGACAAAAAACCTTGAAGTTGTTTTTCAATAATATTTTCTAATGTTTTCACGTGTCTTTTAAATCATATAACTCGTGTAAGTTATGAATAGTGAATAGTTGAGTAGTTAAAAATTTAAATTGTTAAATAATTTTTTTTTCAATTATCTCTTTAGTCGTTTATTTTTAAAATCAAGTTTTAGATGTTTATAAACTATTCCAAGAAAATTAAATTGATAAATAATTAATTTTTTGTGTTTGAAAATATATTTCATTCTCAATAAATATACCGTCTCAATATATAAAATATTTATTACTTATTAAAGACATGTTCTTTAATACTCAAAATGGCTGAGCTGAACAGAACTAAACTACATAGGTCTGAATTGAACTGAACTTAAATTAAAGAGTGTGAAATAAAGCAAACTGTGAATAAGTCTAAAAGAACATGTTTTAAATCATTTTCAACATTATGGACATGCTCTTTTGGACTGAAACTGAATGAATTGAACTAAACTGAACTGAATTGAACTTAATAAGTTTGAACTAAACTAAATCAAAATTAAATTAAATTTAATTTAATTTTAAAATATTGAAATGATATTAATAAAAATAATTAAATAATACATAATTAAAAATTAAATGAATAATCTAGACTTAATGTATATCTGAACTTAACTTAATTTATCTGAACTGAACTATTCTTTTGGACCGAAATCGTGTAAACTAAACTGAATTGAATTTAATATGTTTCAATTTAATTAAACTAAAAAATTAAGTTCAATTTAATTTCATTTTAAAATATTAAAATAATAATCAAATACTAATGTTAAATTAAATGACTGAATTGATGTAACTTAATAGTTATTAATTGAACTGAACTTAATAGGTCAAAATTAAACTGACAGAATAAGAATAAGTCTAAATACCTATATTGAATTTAATTTTAGTCCTAAATGACTTAACTGCACTTAATAGATTTGAATTAAACTGAATTGAACTTAATATGGTTGAACTGAACTAAACTAAAATGAATAAATCTAAATTGAAATTAATAAATTTAAATTGTTAAAATAATTCTTTTATTTTTATTTCAACAATCTTCTTACTAAATCAATTTTCTTTAGAATTATAAACACAAAAACACTTGAAAATATTTTTCAATAATATTATCTAATGTTTTCATTTATCTTTTAAATTATATAACTCGTGTAAATTGTGAATGGTGAATAGTTGAGTAACTAAAAAATTAAATTGTTAAATAATTATTTTGTATGTATTTAAACTATTTTTGTAGTCAATTCTTTTTTCAAATTCAAGTTTTAGAAGTTTATAAACTATTGTAAGAAAATTAAATTGAAAAATAATTAATTTTTTGTGTTTGAAACTATATTTCAATCTCAATGAATATACATATATAAAATATTTATTACTTATTAAAGACATGTTCTTTAATACTCAAAATGGCTGAACTGAATAGAACTAAAGTACATAAGTTTGAATTGAACTGAACTGAACTTAACTTAATAAGTCTGATATAAAGCGAACTGTGACTAAGTCTAAAAGAACATGTTCTAAATCATTACCAACCATACGTTTTGGACTGAAACTGACTGAATTGAATTAAACTTAATAAGTTTGAACTGAACTAAACGGAAATTAAGTTTAATTTAATTTAATTTTAAAATATTGAAATTATAATAATAAAAATAATGAAATAATACAAAAATTAAAAATTAAATAAATAAACTGAACTTAATACTTAATTTATCTGAACTTAACTGAACTTAATGATTCTCCAAAATAGTTTTACTTCTGTTGAGTTTAGTTTTGATCCATTAAGGACCTTACTCTAGTTGAGTTTAGTTTTGATCCATTAAGGACCTTTTCTTTTGGACTGAAACCTGAACTAAACTGGACTGAATTTAATAGGTTTGAATTGTATTGAACTGAAATTAAGTTCAATTTAGTTTCATTTAAAAATATTAAAATGATAATAATAAAATAATAATATTAAATTAAATGACTGAATTGATGTAAACTTAATAATTATTAACTGAACTTAACTTAATAGGTCAAAATTGAATTGTATAAGTCTAATCTGAACTTAAATGAGAATAAGTATAAAAGTAATATATTGAATTTAATTTTTGTTCTAAATCACTTAACTGAACTTCACTAAATATGAACTTAATTGAACTTGATATGTTTAAACTCAACTTAATTGAAATTAATAGAATCTAAACTTAATTGAACTTAATAAACTTAAACTGTTAAAATAACTATTTTGTTTATATTTCAATAATCTTTTATTCGATCAAACTTTTTTAGAATTATAGAAAAAAAATTGAAAATATTTTTCAATAATATTTTCTAATGTTTTCATTTATCTTTTAAATCATATAAACCGTGTAAATTATGAATGGTAAATAGTTGAGTAGTTAAATAATTAAATTGTTAAATAATTATTTTATTTGTATTTAAAATATCTCCCTACTCAATTGTTTTTTTTTAATTAAAGATTTAGAAGTTTATAAACTATTCTAAGAAAATTAAATTGATAAAATAATCCATTTTTTGTGTTTATAACTATACCTCATTCTCTATGAATATACGTCTGAATAAATAAAATATTTATTACTTTTTAAAGACATGTTCTTTAAGGCTCAAAACGGTTGTACTGAACTGAATTAAACTTAATATGTCTGAATTACTTAACTTCTTAAATAAAATATTTATTACTTTTTAAAGACATGTTCTTTAAGGCTCAAAACGGTTGTACTGAACTGAATTAAACTTAATAGGTCTGAATTACTTAACTTCTGAAATAAAGTCAATTGAGAATAAGTCTTAAAGAACAGGTTCTAAATCATCATCAACATTTCTTTTGGACTGAAACTGACTTAATTGAATTAAAGCGAACTGAATTGAACTTAATAAGTGTGAAATGAACTAAACTGAAATTAGGTTCAATTTAATTTAATTTTAAAATATTGAAATGATAATAATAAAAATAATGAAATAATACAAAAAATAAAAATTAAATGATAAATTGAAGATTTGAACTGAATTGAACTGAACTTAACTTAATTTATCTGAACTGAACTTAATGATTTTAAACTGAACTAAAATGAAGCGAACGGATTAAAACTCAAAAACAACTACTTAAGTTTAGTTTAGTGTTGATCCATTAAGAACCTGTACTTTTGGACTGATTTTGTCTGAACTAAACTGAAGTGAATTTAATATGTTTGAATTGAATTTGAACTTAAATTAAGTTCAATTTAGTTTTATTTTAAAATATTGTAGTAATAATAATATAATAATATTAAATTAAATGACTTAATTGATGTAAGCTTAATTATTATTAAATGAAATGAAACTGAATTGAATGAGTCTAAACTGAACTGGACTCTACTAAATATATCTGAACTGAATAGAATTAAACTTAATATGTTTGAACTGAACTGAATTAAAATTAATAAATCTAAACTTAATTGAACTTTAACTTAATATGTTTGAACTAAATTGAAATTAATAAATCTAAATTTAATTGAACTTTATAAATTTAAAGCCTTAAAATAATTCTTTTGTTTATATTACAATTATCTTTTTACTCAATCAATGTTTTTTAGAATTATACACACACAAAAAAAAATTGAAAATGTTTGTTTTTATTTATCTTTTGAATCATATAGACCGTGTAAATTATAAATGAGTAGTTAAAAAATTAAATTGTTAAATAATTATTTTGTTTGTATTTCAACTATTGCTCTATTCAATTTTTTTATATTCAAATTTTAGAAGTTTATGAACTATTTTAAGAAAATTAAATTTATAAATAATTATATTTTTGTGTTTGAAACTATGTCTCATTCTCAATGAAAATACGGTCTCAATATATAAAACATTTATTATTTATTAAAAACATGTTCTTTAAGACTCAAAATAGTTGAACTTAACTAAATCTTAATAAGGTTGAATTGAACTGAATTGAACTTAACTTAATGAGTCTGAAATAAAGCGAACCGAGAATAAGTCTAAAGAAAGGTTTTAAACTATTATCAACATTACAAACTTGCTCTTTTGAACTGAAACTGATTGAACGAAATTAAACTGAACTGAATTGAACTTAATAAGTCTGAACTGAACTAAACTTAAATGATGTTCAATTTAAATTAATTTTAAAATATTGAAATGATAATAATAAAAATAATGAAATAATAAAAAATTAAAAATTAAATAATAAACTGAACTTCATGGATCTAAACTGAACTGAAGTTAACTTAATTTATCTGAACTAAACTAAACTTAACTTAATTTATCTGAACTGAACTGAACTTAATTTAATGAGTCTGAACTGAAGTAAACTTAAGCGAACTAAAAATAACTACAAAATAACTTTATTTTAGTTCGGTTTAGTTTAGATCCATTGAAGACTTGTTCTTTTGGATTGTTTGAACTAAACTCAACTGAATTTAATAGGTTTAACTTAATTGAACGAAAAGTAAGTTCAATTTAATTTATTTTTAAATTTTTAATAAATAAAATTAAAATAATAATATAAAATAAATGAGTGAATTGATGTAACTTAATAGTTATGAACTGAATTAAACTTTAGAGGTCAAAACTGAACTAAACTAATATAAACTCAATTCAAATGAGAATAAGTTTAAAAGCTATATTGAATTTAATTTTAGTTTTAAATGACTCAAAATGGCTGAGCTGGAATAAACTTAATGCATCTTAAATAAAGCGAACAGAGAATAATCATTTTCAACATTACGGACCTGCTCTTTTGGGCTGAAATTGGATGAACTGAATTATACTAAGGCAATAGTCACACTTCCTTCACAAATAACAAAGAAAGTGTGACTATAAAATGGGACAGGGGTAGTAATTTTTTTATTACTTATTAAAGACTATTAAAGACATGTTCTTTAAGACTCAAAATTGCCGAACTGAAATAAACTGGGCTTAATGCGTCTGGAATAAAGAGAATTGAAAATAAGTCTAAAAGAACATGTTCTAAATTATTATCAACATTATGACATGCTCTTTTGAACTGAAATTGACTGAATTAAACTGAACTGAAATAAACTTAATAAATTTGAACTAACAAAACAGAAATTAAGTTTAATATAAATTAATTTTAAAATATTAAAATGATAATAAGAAAAATAATAAAATAAGACAAAATTAAAAATTAAATGAATAAACTGAACTTAATGGATCTGAAATGAATTAATTTAATTTATATAAACTGAACTGAACTAAATGAGTCTAAAGTAAACTGAGAATAAGTCTAAAATAACTTTACTTCAGTGCAGTTGAGATCAATTAAGAACATGTAAATTGAACTGAAATGAGAATAACTCTAAAAGAACCGGTACTAAGTTAATTTTCCATTCATCTACATTAAGTTCAGTTCTATTTAATTTTGTTTTTATTTATTATTATTTAAATATTTTAAAATTAAATTAAATTAGATTGAACTTAATTTTAGTTCAAATCGATTCAATTCAATTCAGTTCAGTTCATTAAAGACCTATTAAGTTCATATCATATCATTTCGATTCTGACCTATGAAGTTTAGTTCACTTCAGTTGAGATCTATTAAATTCAGTTTGATTAATCTTTTGAATCATATAACTCGTTTAAATTATGAATTGTGAATAGTTGAATAGTTAATCATTTATCTTTTTAATCATATAACTTGTGTAAATTATGAATAGTGAATAAAGTTGAATAGTTAAAAAAATAAATTGTTAAATAATAATTTAGTTTATATTTTATTTAAATTCTACATTTAGAAGTTTATGTACTATTCTATAAAAAATTGATAAATAATATTTTTTTTGTTTGAAACTTTATTTAATTCTTAATGAAAATGCGCTCTAAATATATATATTTTTTATTAATTAAAGACATGTTATTTAAAAATCAAGATGGCTGAAATTAAATAAACTGACCTTAATGCGTCTGAAATAAAGCGAATTGTAAATTAGTCTAAAAGAATATGTTTTAAATCATTATCAACGTTGTGGACTTGCTTTTTTTGGACTGCAATTGACTGAATTGAATTAAACTGAACTGAAATGAACTTAATAAATCTGAACTAACTAAACTAAAATTAAGTTTAATATAATATAATTTTAAAATATTAAAATGATAATAAGAAAAATAAAAAAAATCAAAAATTAAATGAATAAACTGAACTTAATGGATCATAAATGAACTAAATTTAATTTATGCGACTTAATAGTAAATTGAGAATAAGTCCAAAATAACTTTACTTCAGTTGAGTTCAGATTAATTAAGAACTTATTCTTTTGCACGGAAACTGTCTGAATTAAACTAAAATGAACTGAATTTAATAGCTTTGAATTGAATTGAACATAAATTAATTCAATATAATTTTATTTTAAAATATTGAAATAATAATAATAATATAAATTTTTTAAATTAAATGACTGAACTGAACTTTAATAGGTCATAGCTGAACTGATCAATGAGTCTAAACTGAACTGAAATGAGAATAGTCTAAAAGACCTGGTCATAAGTTAATTTCAGTTAAGATCATTGAGTTCAGTTCTATTCATTTATTTAATTTTGTTTATTTTGTTTATTATTATTTAAATATTTTAAAATTAAATTAAATTAGATTGAACTTAATTTTAGTTCCGCTCGGTTCAATTTAATTCAGTTTATTTAAGCCCTATTAAGTTCAGTTTATATCATTTCGATTTATATCATTTCGGTTTAGACTCATTAAGTTCAGTTCACTTTAGGTGAGACCAATTAAGTTTAGTTTGATTCATCTTTTGAATCATATAAAGCGTTTAAATTATGAATGGTGAATATAGTTGAATAGTTAATCATTAGAAGTTTATGAAATATCTCTTTAGTTTTATGATGGATTTTAGGAGGAATTAAGTTAGTGCTCAAAATATTGTATTTGTAATGTAAGTGAGAAAATAAATGATAAAATATTTTAACTTATTATTTATATATTATTAATATATAACGATTAATCAATTAAAAGTAAAAATAATTGTAATAATATGTAATAAGTCATAATTTTTTTATAAATTAAATAATTGAATTATAGAAAAAATGTAATGAATATGCAAAACAAAAAGTGAGTGAATAAGAAAATGAATGATATATTGAGTATAAATAGTATTCAAATTATCATATATAATTTGTTAATTTAGAAAAATAATTGATCAATAAAAAATTGGAAAGAATTTACTAAAACAAATATAGTAATAATTATAATAAATCCGTGTTATATTTTTTGAATGATTTTAAAGTCTTTATCAATTCATATTTTTAAGTTGAAAATTTGAAAATATTCATTAATAATAATTGTTAAATAAAATGAGATGCCTAATATAAAGAGGGTTTATAAATAAATATTTGACTGCATTATATTATTCTTATCATTTATTATAATTATCATAGCATCATTAAGAAATAAATTTATATTAACATATCTAATTAAAAGAATATATAATTACTCTAGCATAACATTAAATCCAATAGATATATAAATACCATAATTACCGAAGTAATTAAAAGAATATATAATTTGGTCTCCTAGTAGAAGCATATGGATAGCATATTTCTAAAAAATGACCAATTTATTGATAGGTCCGATTGATTTGGACTCGTGTCATAATTACGATTTAAATGAGTTCTCATATTTGAATTTTCAAATTCATTATTATTATTATTATTATTATTATTATTATTATTATTATTATTATTATTATTATTATTATTATTATTATTATTATTATTATTATTATTATAGATCATAAATTGGCTAATTGACAATTCATTTTTTTTTTATTTTTTTTTTATATGTAGAAAGATCACAATTAAATCGGCTAATTGATTATAAATTATAATCTCCATAATTATAGATGGAAATATGAGAATAGTATGGAAATGATAATTCAATGAAAATAACTAATATTAAGTTATGGAAAGCATATAATCCGAATGTCTTAATTGATAATTCATAATTCATAATTAATTTGCATGACAAATTAAAATTGGTTTTTTGAAATTTGCATTAACCATTTTTTGAAATTTACAATAATAATAAAAATACTTAATACTTAATACATATATTTTAGTAATGATTAAAGAATTGTTTTTGAATTAATTTTTGTAACACTTAATTGCGTAAGTATGGAATGTTAGTTGGTTAATTTTGTAACACTTAATTGCGTAAGTATGGAATGTTAGTTGGTTAATTTTTGTAACACTTAATTGAGTGTAGAATACTTAATTAATGATTTTGTTTCCTAATTAACATTATGTTTATCAATTAATAAAAGATCGTAAATAAATATAGACCGATTAAAATTAATCGAATTTATATTTAAAAATACATTTAAAAATAAGAATTAATATATTTAATTAATATTACTTAAATATAAAATTAACATCAAAACCAAAATTAAGATTATTGTCACAATCATGTATTTAATAAATATTCTGAAATACACTTAATAAAATTAAGTTCCATTAATTGAATCATGCCATTATAAATCAAACTAAATTTAAATTGTTTACAAAAAAACTTTGCTAAACCTAATTCAAAACATCAAATAATATGAACAAAATCTTCTTAATTTTACTTGATTGCCGTTATTACAAAATTATCAAACCTGCAAACAAAAACAAAAAAAGAATAAAACAAAGTAGTGTATAAAATATATATAAACTACTAATGAGAACTTATTTAAAATATGAGAAACATAATAAAACAAATTATTAACTTACTTACATCGACAAAAATAAATAAAAAAAATTAGACGAATATAAAAATTATATAGTGAATAAATCGAAATAATTACCTTCATAGCTACAAAAAAAATTAAAAAAAAATAGACGAATAGATAAAAATTATACATGACATTAATCGAACTACTTACCTTTATAGTTACAAAAAATAAGAACAAAACAAATTAGACGAATAGATAAAAATTATACATTACATTAATGAAATAATTACCTTCATAGCTGCAAAACATAAAAACAAAAAACAATTAGACGACAACCATTACAAAAATATAAGAATACAAAAAATAAATAAATAATACTTACAATATTTACCTGCAAAAAACATAAATTACATTAAAATAAATTATAAGATTTACGCAAGAAAAAACATCAAGAATAATAACTAAAACATTAGAAAAAACAAACATATAATAATTAAAACAAAAATAATAAAATCAATACTTACAATGTGTGTGACCTACAAAAAAACATTTAGAAGCATTAGTATAATTTCTATATAATAATTAGAATAATAATAATAACAAATACAAAAATTATGAATATAGTAAAAAAAAATCGAAAATGAATGAGATGCGGTATAGAATGAAGGAAAATGATGATCAATTTATAGTTGAAAGAATGAAATTAGGGTTTCCAAATTAGTATTAAATAATTAATTTAAAATTTCACAATTATATAAATAAAATCATAAATTTGGTTAATAATTATATAGTCAATGTAAATCAATTCAAATTTGAAAAAATAAATGAAAAATCTCTATAATTAAAGTAATATTAATAAAAGATAAAATCATAATTATTGTCTTGCTATAATTAAGGAGTTATTTATGTTCATTTGAATTAATGTTATTATATATATTATATTATATATATATCTATATAATTAATCTTATATCAAAATCTTTTTTTTTTTTGAAATAATTTGACCGAATTATATATATATATATATATATATATATATATATATATATATATATATATATATATATATATATATATATATATTACCATTTATTACATTTATTATGATTACCATGTATACATTAGTTATATTCTATAAATTGACATAACTAATTAATGTAAATCATAAATAATTAAATTACCATAACTAATTAGAATCCACATCATATTTAATATTGATGCCACATAAGAAAATATCGAGGAATGAAAGTATTGTCTGTGCCATGTAGTGTGAACATGTTACTTTTTTGTAGTGTATTTTTTTGTGTTCACATTGGCCACGTGGGATCAAAAGAGTCTGAATTTATATATTGTATAGATGGGTTATTTTTTATATCTTTGTGCACATGATTTCATTGATATAGCATACCTCATCTCATCTCAAGAGACCACATATACATCATGAATCTTTGATCCACAATTGATGAAACGGATTTTCAAAAATCATTAAATTCTTCCTTCTTCATCTTTTGTACGCGTAACTGAATTATTCATCGTTTGCATGATTTGCGAGTTTGTTCTCTGCTAAATTTGAGTGCGAAATATGAATTGACCCGATTTGAAAGCGAGTACATGAAAAATCGAGAAAAAAACAAATGGCTAATAGTTGATGTGTCCCCTGGAATTCACAAGACAAGAATGAACATACATTTTGACAACTCTCATGTTTAGTTGTTTTCTTCCCATCTTAATTACATGTATTTTTTTTTGTCTTCTTCCCCTTGGCTAAAACAACCAAACAATTTCCAAAAATAAAATTACAATTTGTCAAGAATGGGTGATGGTACAAAAATAAATTTCCAATAAAAGTAAGAAATATAATAAAATGCAAAGGCTAAAACCAGCATAAGAAAATAATATTAGTAGTAGTATTATTTAATTTGTAACACAAATTTATCTTAAACAAAATCATAGAATATTAAGTATTATTATTTAATTTGTTACACATATTATACATATTAATTGAAATTTTGTTGGTCCTGCAGCCATGGCCAGAAGCCAGGCTGATCATCCATGCCACAAAACATCATGTTGCACAAGCTCTCTTCCTTGACAACGGCTTGCTCTGCTTTCGGGCCCTGAGTTTCAGCCCTGGAGGATTCCTGGAAAACACCTTCGTCGGGCCTGGACGGAAAAAGGGACATGCTTGGATTCCTCGAAAACTCGTCTGAGGTGTTATCGCTCCTGTTACTGCTCGACCCTTCGTCTCTTGTTTCTTTATTCAGGTTTATCGATTCCGTCGGCTCTTTATTCTTCACTGCCAGTATCTGCACAAAAAACTTTGTTCTTAATTTGATCAACAGTTCATGCATTAGCACCTCTTCTGGTATTATGTCAATTAGTCCCTTCAAACGAAAATTGGTCTGTATATATATCCGACCACTGAGATCAAAATCGTTACACGTAACTAATTAATATATGCTACTACTCATGTAAATCTACATATGACTTACTTCTATATCATTACAAAAACTACTCCTGAGTTTAGGTTAATTTCAAAGAAGTACCCACAACTTTCAGAAAATGACAAAAGAAAACTCGAAAGTCTCGTACATGTATTAGACTTAATTTACAGATTTATTACCAGAGATATATTCCAACATCCCGTGTTTAACGCATGCTCAATTGTTGTAATTCTCGAACATACTAGGACTTTTTTGTAATTAACCAAACTTCATGGGTAGTTTTTGTAATTAAGCAAATATAATGCACCAAAAAGAAGAAGAAAAAAAGATGACCTCAGCCTGAAGCTTGTGGTTTTGTGCTTTGAGAACATCATTTTGAGCCCTGACAACTTCAAATTGTTTGCTGAGAAGTTGATAATCTCTTTCCAACTGCTTGGTCTTCCACCTGGCCCTCCTGTTTTGAAACCAGATAGCTACTTGCCTCGGCTTCAGCCCGAGGGCCCTCGACAGCTGGATTTTTCTGTCGGGCTCGAGCTTGTTCCCTAGCTCAAAGTTCTTCTCGAGCGCTTTCACTTGCTCCACGCTCAGCCGTTTCTTTTTCTCTCCCGTTTGAGATCCATCATCGTCCGACATCTCGTCTTCTTGATTATTATTAATATTACTATTCGGATGATCCGAGAACGACACGGACGACGACGATCTCTTCCCTAGTATCGACACCGCCAAACCTAAAAAGTGGAAAACAAAGATTTCAAGATTCACGATCAATCGAAAAGAAACGGCAGAGAGAAGTAGAAGCAGTACCATGAAACTGTTGGGGATTGCAAGAAGGTGGGATGAGGGATGATGCTGTTGGGGGCTGATTCTGATCATCATCTTCTTGGTGACCATCATCAGGAGTTTGAAGCATGAAATTCGTGTGGAAGAAGGCCATGGTTGACACCTAGCCCGAATCTGATAGTTCCTCGAGTATGCGATCGACACTCACATGGATTTTCGCGATATCTTTCCGTTCGTAGAGTATACGATAAATTTGCATTATAATAGTAAGAAAAATGGATCATAGATATTTACATAACAAGAATCTAGCTATCTGAGAATGGGTCCAAATCCAATGGAGGGGGCAGTGTTTGCTACCTAACACCCCAACATGTATCATGCCCCTCCTTTCCCATCCCTTTATCCTCTCACTCTCACACCCCTGTTTTTTTTTCCTCTGGGTTGTCTTCTTCTCCATTTCTCAGTCTCTTTCAAATGTCATTTCTTGAAAATTAACTATTCCTTCTCTCATGTCCATTCAAACTTCTGCGTAATATGACCCACCGCACCACTTGGAGATCTCCATATTTTGCTCGAAAACAACATAGTACAAGGCACATTTTCAAAGAAAAAAAAAAAAGTAATGGATCTTTGATTCCTCACCCTATTATTCAAGATCAGCTAAATGTAGTTACATCTCCAGTAATACTAGGTTTACACTATGTCACGTCACGTGTGAATATACCATTATGCGTATGATAACAATTTACTATAAAATGTTTTTGTCTTCGGTGGAAAAAGAATGAACGAATGTGTGTTGAGATTATATGTGCATGAGCGGCTCTGGGTCGTATATGATCGTGTAGCCTACGGATGTTTTTTTTTTTTCTTTCCTCGTGAATCAACCGAAATGGAAGCCAGTCGATTGAAAATTACTTGAGAGATTCGGGAGCTTGAAAACTGCAATGATAGCAGCTGCCAGGGCTGCAACTGATGCCAATACAAAGGCCGGTATGTTTCCACCACCGAATAAAGCATCCCATGGACCAGCACCAAGCGAAATTATCATCTAAACATTGAAATAGGAGAGCTTAAATCGAGCTTATATCATACGAGAAGAAAACCAATCAATTAGAAAAACTAATCCCAGACGAAAAATCTCAATCATCTCTTTTACAAGAAAGCTAAATACGCTCCACTGGTGGTATTTGTGATTTTGAAAAATGGGTGGGGCTTATTGTAATTAGATTAAACCATTAGAAGTAGTTTTTGTAATTATCGATTACGATTATGTGATGATATTGATAACGATAGAGAAGCATCTTAACTACCTGAGGTATCACAATGGCAAGATTTAAGACTCCGATCGCCAGTCCTGAACAAAAAATACAGCTGTAATAAAAATGGAAGAAAACAGAGAAAATGAAAGTAGACAGTATACATACCTTGCCCGCCTCCCGAATCTGCAGTCAGCTCAGCAGTAACAGAAAAGGGTACGCTGTAAGTGATCTGCAATGCAAGTTAAAAAAGCATTAACAGAGAAGTTTTGAGTGGCATTACATTATTTTCAAATGGTGACAACTGACAAGCAGTTCAGAACTTCATTCTTTCATATTCATAAAAAAATAAAGCAACACATTAAATTTGTTGGCAAATACTGAGTTCAAACACTCACGGCAAGAGGAAGGCCAAGAAGAGCGAAAACAACCAAAGAAGCAATCTTAGTACTTCCATTTGCACCGATTACATGTTGAACCCCATCCGAATATTGTCTCACGGATACCAGGCTAATTATAGCAGTGAGAGCCATGCATATAAACACGATGAAATTGCTAAAAGCCCAAACTAGCCTAGATCCAATCCACTTGCACATTGGCTCGATGAAAAAAGAGGCCAAGCCCAGAACAACCTGCAATCAGAGGAGAGGAAATTTTAAATACAAGACTGAATAACATGACATATACTCCTACTAAACATAAGGGGTTCATGGTACAGATTCCAGATTTGGCTTTGTAAGGACAAAATAGTCTAGCCAAGATTCATTTAGTCCGAAGAAGCAATTAAGTAAAATTACCCTTTCATAATCAAATGAGGATTAAATAATGAGATGAGAATTGATATAACCAGGCGTGGGTTAAGGATATTTTAATCAAAAGCTCAGGGTAAAGTATAATCATATGACGAAAATGAACTTACCTTTGCTTTGTTGGACTTTGAAGCTGACAATCTCATTAGTGTGGACTTTTTAGTAATTTTCCCTAAACATAGCATAATATGCTTGCAGCATTCTAAGTGTGTTCAACTAGTGTTTATAGAAATAAAAGCTAACAGTCTACCGGTGCTTGATTTCGAGTTCTTACAGAATTCAATAGCAAACCAAATGCACCTTCTCTGACACCTTGATTATAAGCTTCGATTTCAGCAGCATCTCCTTTTGGATCTCCATGAAAAACTTCTCTCCCCATCCAATCAGTGTCGAAGAGGAAAAAGGGAAACCAGGACAGCTGATTGTAACAGAAAATAAATAAATAAATCATTAAAAAAAACCAAAAAATCCTAAGAAAGCACATACCCAAGTCAAAGCCATGACTATCAGCACTGAATGCATTGCTGGAGGCAAATGGCGTAAGTTCGTTAGCAAATTGACCAAAACTGCCCCAGGGCTGTCCATAAAACTGTCATCATTTATTCTGTTATCTTTTTGTTCTGCCTTCCTATCACCATTATGTATTGTGTAATCCCTTGAGGATTTAATTTCTATTTCATCAAATTTTGTGTCAAAATCTTCTTTTGAATTATCAGATCCATTTAACTGGTGATCATCAAGAAGAGGGGAAGAGTCTGATAGACGGTGTGATTGCTTTGACATCAATGGAACTTCCTTCGCAAAGTAGAGGGTCACAAGTGTACATAGATTAAGGAAGACCTACATAAGAATCAGAATCAGAATCAGAAAAAAGAAACACATAATCAATACAGAATTTATGTATTTAATATGATAGTATATGATTTATTTTTCTGGAGTATTTTTTATTACACGACACTTCTTTAAATATGCACAAATGAAGAACTCTACAAGAAGGTTTAAAACAAAAAACCGATTCGACACATTCAGCATTATATTAACAGGATGATCAAGGAAAAGTGTGGTAAATATTAGCTCACATAACAAAAAATTGTGAGGTTCGGGTATGATGTTAGAAAAATGATGTTCCTTCTCGGTCCTTTGGAAAGAAATGATACTCGGTTTCCTACATTGATTTAATTCCCTAAAATCATCCTTATATATAATGTGACACGTCCAATCCTCAACCAAATACTTCAAACAGGAATAGTGTGAAAGTAAATAAAACATGAAACATTCTCAAAACTTATCAGAAATATGTGTTGGGTAAAGCATCCCATTATAACACGTCTAAAACATCTTGTAGAAAGTGGTCTCAGCATATAAAAAAAACAGAAAAGCATAAGCTTCCCAACCGCACAATTACTCACCACTGCAACTAAAAACGCTGCTTTGAGATTTCCACATGGTTCACAACAAGCTCTAGTAGTCAAAAAGGGAAACCATCTGCTCGCAAACAAAAACAATTATAGAATCAATTAATCGACTGTAGTTAGTAAGTAAAGCTTTATATAATTAAATCTCGACACCGCGATATGAAATGTAAAATCAGGTTCAGTTCGAAGTTTGCTAATTATATCATTTCATGGAAATTAGCATGAACATATAAAATTAACATCATAAAATAGCACCTGTGCCAATTTCCACTAGCACCAGAAGAAAATCCTAGAATGTTTCCAACAGCCATCCACGAGCAAAATATGGCATTCGCTGAATTTCTCTGATCAGGGCCTATAATCGAATGTTGAAAGATATATTCATTATCAAGAGAATGGGTGTTTATTCAATGTCATGTTAATGATAGAAGAACCTATATGCTGGACTCAGTTATATTAATATAATAATATAATAAAAAGGGGCTTACGATTTTCACGTTATGGCCTTATTGTATCAAATAAAAAAAAACGGTAAACTCTTAGTGGGTTAACAGGGACAGCATACTATTGAAGGTCCAATTTATATACCATGAAATAGTTTTGTTACTAAATATAAACTCAGCCACTTTTCTGTTCAATTGAGATACAAGAACAGCACAGGACACATTACCTGATAAATCAGCCAGGATCGCACGAGCTGGACCCTACAAAATTTCTAAAAAGTTATTTTTATTGGCTGTAGAAAAAGATATGAAATCTTAGAGATTCACCTGAACTGTATTATTTGCAAGGTCTAGCATCCAAAATCCAATTACAAAGACGACGGCAGCCCTTGTACGAGTTCCTTTAAACGTGCTGCATTTTGATGAGTAGCTCAACCACAAGTGTTTGCATTGATAGAAGGCAAAATAATAAGAAGAAAGAATGAGAAGCTAAAGAAACCTGCAATGCTCTTTTGTATCCCCTAAAATGTAACCAATGTCTGCCGAATACCCGATTATTAAGACCTGCATTGCACAACTTAGTTTAGCTAGCTATATAAATAAGACTTCAACAATACATACATGCATACAAATACATGTATATATAAACAAAAAACATGAGAAACACAGTATACGTACAGCAACAGAGATCATTAGAGATCCAACAAAAATAAATGGCCTCCTTCTTCCATATTTTGAAGTGCATTTATCACTCCATATACCAACACAAGGTTGAACCTGAAAGACAAATAATTGACTAAATCTTTTTTCAGCAACAAACTGATGTTTTGTAGACAAATAATTAAGCTTCGGTTACAACAAGAGATAACTAAAACACAAGGCTTTAAGGAAACAAAAATGTTGTTACCACATACCACAAGGCCTGTTATGGGACCACAGAGCCATATAAAGGAAGAAAATTCATGCCCTATACCAAGTGTCTGCACGAAAAAATAGAAAGGAAAGTCAACCTATAGGGAAACAGAAAACAGCAAACAAAAAACAACAATCAGGGCTTCATTTGGAATAAAGGAACCTGGAGAAATCTTATGTCATTTGATTTCTTAAAATCCCTCAATTTTAATCCAAGAAAAACTAATCATTTGAAACTCTTCCCTTCTACTTAATGTCGCTCTCACACACTACACACTCGAAAACAAACTGCTTCGCAAACACACATGAAAACACGTGCTACAACATCACACAAACAACAATTTTTTTTTTCATTAAAATTCATCTTTTTCCTATTATAAATATACACAACCACTAGTAAGAGATTTAAAATTTGCAACGTATCCACAATCTTCACAAATTGAATTACGCCTCAAACAATAAATACAAATGAATCAATCTGAAATCCTTTGATTTCAAATCTTTCAATTCAAATGGGAACATCAGAGTTTAGCATTTCTCGAACAGGGCATTCTTCATATAAGCAATCAAACTTTCTAAATTCCGAAAAATCAACCGCACCTCAGAGCATCAATTCATGCCATCTAATCGCACACAATTACACTCGATAAAAATCTGGTTGAATCAGCGTTACCTGAATATAAGGGGTGAGGAGGGACAGCTGAAGTGCCCAACCAAACTGTACCCCGGCGGCCACCGTGCAGCTGAGGATCAGCGTCAATAAGCTGCAGTTTTTCGGCGGCGGCTGATGCTGATCAGAACCCGGCGGCGACACATCTCCTCCACCGCCAGAAATAACCGCCGCGTCTTGAATCTGTGGAGCGGTCCGGTGCTCCGATTCACCGGCGGTTACTAGCTCCACTTCCTGGTTCAAGTTTCTGTATGGCATGCGGATCGAAACTGCATCCATCATTATCTGTGAAATTAAAAAACTTTTACATAAGCGAACTGAAATCGGAATTGATCTGACGAAATTCCGAGTTTTTTTGTTCTTTTAGAAATGTGATTTGCAGTATGATTTTAAAAAATTGGGCAAAAATTAAATTATTAAAGTTGAAAAATAAAATATGGTCAAAGAATTATGAATTCACTCTCATTGTAGTTGTGAAAGTTTTGGCAATGTGTGCGTCACAATTCACAATATATATGTATTTTTTAATTTATTCATTATTTATAATTAATTTTCATTTTCATCATACATTCGTATACAATATGATATAATTGAATTTTTTTATAGTTGAATTTTAATGAAAATATTAATTTCTTACCACTCACTAAAGATGTAATTTTGACATAAATTAAGAAAAATATTATTTTTTTCTTTACAGTTTTACTATTTAATTAAAAAATTAAAGAAGAATAAATTCAAGAGATATATGTAATTGAATTATTTTAGTTTGCAATTATACCTAAGAGAGATCCTTCAATGTCCCCACACCTTTGACATGTACATACATCATATATAAGACATTAATCACTTGGCCGCACCCCGGCTACCTAAGTCGGCCGCGGCCTGAGCCGCCCGGCTCAGAGCCCCCGACACCCACAGAGCCCCTTTCGAGAAATAACTGCTATTCACAACAGCGCTCGTTGCATTGACAGCTGTCCTCCCAGTAGCCGACACAGCTGTCTTCGTCGTGTCGTAAATATGGTACCTTTGGTCCATGTACCTAGCAGCTTCGACTCCGGCAAATATCTTGTCGGTCAGCCCTATCCTTCCGCTCAGCTCAGCGACTTTGGCTACAGCCATTGCCGATACTCCGTGAGATTCGTCCAAGGCTTTTGCTTTCCCCAACGCGTCTTTTCCGAGGACGTATCCTTTAGCTGCCATTGTTTTGACCACGTCTTGAGCCAATGTGATGGTTTCCCCAGCAGAAGGCATGAATCGGAGAGCATGTGAGTCCTGTTGTGTTGAAAAACGGAATTAGACGAATTGGAAAACTCTAGATACTATTGTGACTGAAAAAGTAAAAGAGGGAATTACACTTTGACTGCTCTCGTCTTCGATCTTCCACGAAGAATGGTTCCAGAGATCGTATTCGTCTCCGTAATGTCCCCATTTGGTTATGCAAACAGGTTGGTCCACGATAGTAGCACCCTAAAATATAAAGCATTCATATTCAAAAAATCAAACATAACAATATTTAGAAAGATGAATACATCTATCTTATTATAAAAAGGCCAGTGAACTTAAGCTTTATTTACTGATGAGGATATAAAGAAACAAATTTTTTGCTTCTTCCTGTGATTCCTATTCTTTAAGAAACGGGTATTGAGCGACGGAAGTTAAAGTCCTATCTTTAGGATAACTCGTTACTCATTACTCATTACTCATTAGCCATTGATAGCTAGATAGAATATTCAGTTTAATAAATGAAAATCACAAATCGACTCACACTGAGCAGAACAGCAGTTTCCAGAGCATGAGGATTTTTGAACGTGACATAAGCAGTGCATGCATATTCACCGGCTCTGCAAATTTCCATCAACCACAGAAATCATACAATCGATAATGCAAGCACGCAACAATAACTAGTGATAGAACTCGACAACAGTCTTGGTAATAATCCAGAGTACCTGACGATTTCAACATGCTCAATCGCACCACAGAAAGCGAAAAATTCAGAGACGTCCTTCTCAGTCGCATTCGGGGACAGACTCGTAACTTCTACAGTGTATCCGTTTGGGCTCATTTCTGTCGAGAATACAAGTAGGGTGGAAAAACGAAGAAATCAGTGTTTCCTCAAACATTTATAATGAGACTAGCACATAGTTCTGTTTACAGATTAAGTGCTATATTGATCTTTAAGAAACCCCCGTTTTCGTCGATTACGATACACACAGGTTGAAAGAATTGAAATGAAGCAAATCCTCAGCTACATATAATCAATTATAATTTTACCAACAGCAAAATTAACACAAAATTCCCAAATAGTCCCAACACACACAAATACAGATAATTTTGATTTCTGCAGAAATCAAGCTAAGATCGAAGTTATAATCTGGGAACGAAGCCAGTTAAATATTTAAGAACTGAAGTATGATTACACGAAAACTGACAAAAAAATTACAGCGAAGAACAATCGAAAATCGAAAATTTTCATGAATTTATACCTTTAATTTATTCCGCGAAAAAAAAAACGGAGACCGTACCTTCTATGCGATCACGAAGCTGGATAAGAAAAATTGGGTGAGTTGCAGATGAAGCTTCGAGAGGATAAAGACAGTTGAGTTGAGCCGAGCCGACTGCAAAACTGCAATTAGCGAAAGGTTATAAATTTGCAGTTAGGTCCTATATCTATTTTATATTTTCAACTTTTAGCGTTTTTAATTTTTATAAATATATGAAAATAAATAAAAACAGAAAAACTCGGCCGACATGTAATTATCGATGGGCTAGGATTTTGAGATTGAAAATTGTTTTCGTGTGGGCTTTCGATACATGGGCCTGGTGGGATATTTGGACATCGAGCCTGTTATTAATTGGGTAACAGATCCAATATCAATTATGTTAAGAATACATAATTAAAAATATTAGAATATATAATTATAGTAAATAAATACTAAGTAGCATGCATGCGATCACGTAAATTACGTAATGAGATTTTTAGTTTTAGACTCGACCCGACGTAATTTTAAGAGAAAATGTTTTACTTAATAATATCACAATAAAATATTGTACGCTTAATTTGAAATTAATTAAATTAAATTAACACGTACGTACCCTAAATATTTCAATACATCGGCCCGTGATAATATTAAAATCGTGAATCGTGAATTAATATATAAAGTGTGTTGAAAGTTAATTAATTAAATTTCTTATCATATGATTTGTTGGATATCAAGACAAAATAAATTAGGATTAATTGAAGGATATATGTAATCCACTAATAATATACGTTGATTTTTTTTAACTGTATACAAAGTTGATTTTTTTTTGGGGCATTCACGAAAAGAGTAAGTCCTTAGTATTTTATTATATTTAAATACTAATCTTTAGTCTAATGGTAAACAAGTCAAAACTTCCGAAACTATCCTTTTCTTTTTGTTGTTTTAACGATTAACACAACTACATCGGTCAATACACAAATATTTCTGCATCTTATCCTAACTTCGTTTCTCTTTATTTCCGCTCCTACAAAATCCAAACCCTATCAACAATTGTTCTAGAGTTCTCAATCTGTCGGCGCTTGAGAAGAATTGAATCATCCGCACTCCAGAAATCCTTGGTATCACCAGTTCGAATTAGATCCTGAGAGCGGATTTGTGAACCAACAAACGAGAGATTGTCGTCCGGTTGTGAACCAACAAACGAAATAGATTGTCGTTCGGTATGTTTTCGTGAATTTCTCCTTCAATAATATGTTGAATCTGAGTCTAATTTTGAAGAATTGCAAACAATTAAGTATTTAAATTCATTACTCGGAAATCAATTTTTTTTGGGATTCTCATAGCTTTGCATCTTGTATTTCTCAAACCTGAAACTACCGATAATTCCTTATGAAGCTACGATTTGGATTTGCATAATTTTTTATGGGTATTTTTTTGACATGCAATGACTTCCCTTTATAAATACCACTACGATTTGGATTTTTTGGTCGGTTTTCTTATTAAAACCATTTTTCTTAGATCTGTAGTTATGCATCTCATTTACATTCTTTTCTCAACAGTTAATTTTTATTTTATTTTTGCTCAATTTGGTTTTTCCCATATTGTTTTGATGAGTGTTTTTCACGCGTAGGGAACTATATATTGAGGATTTTTCTACTTTTTTTTATAGTAGTAGAATATGGAGGAGATCTTGAATTGTTTTTTTTTCATGATTTCGACCAACATGTATTTCATGATTGCAACGAACTAGTTAGTATGATGTTGGAGAAATTTATTTGTGATTATAGGGACGAGATGAATTTAATACCTTAAGAGTACAGGGAATATACAAGCTCGTCCTAACACTGAATTTGAACACGTTTGTGCCGAAGAAAGGCATGCTAGTGGTTTCGAAATCCACCGGGTGCTCTCCGTCTATTAGCGAGGCGATCAGGGTTAATTCGTGGAACACGAATGTCGTCTCTGAAGCCATGGATTCTGCTTTGATGACACACGAGGAGGAGAAACAGATCTGGCATGATAAGAACTACAAATATGTAAGCAGTCACAATGTTTTTTATTGGGCTCATAGCTTTTTGATTGATCTAGAGAGGGTGTACGTAGGGACCACATGAGGAGGAGGTGCTGGAGTATTGGGTTCGGGTTGGAATTTAGTGTGATTGCCTTGGACTTGAGTTTCAGGAAGCTTTCGATCGAGCACATTAGGTCTGCGTACAGGAGAACAAAGAACCGCACGATTCTATTGGACTATGATGGCACGCTGACATCACAAAGCGCCGCTGCATCCCCATTTGTAGTAATTTTTCCAATCTTTTGTGCTCGACAGATATCTATGCCCATTGGCTTCCAATTTATATTCAATTATTTCTTTTCATTCGGTGCAGTGTACTCTTGCAAAACCCATATGAATCCCAATAAGTTTTGGATTGCAACGTTTAAGAAAGACATTTTTTGTATGTTTTGGCTTGCGAGTATATAAGAAACCCATGTTTTTGTGTAAACAATGTTCCACTATAATGTGACATCCGTCTTCTTGAAGGTATACCTTGCTAATTTGCGTCTCAACTCCGAAGTGAACTTTGATTGAAAAAGAAGACATCCAAATGAACTTTGATTGTATTACAAAAAATTGAAATGAAACTATTAAAAAATTGGTCTCAACTCCGAGGTGAACTTTGATTGAAAAAGAAGACATCCAAATGAACTTAGATTGTATTACAAAAAATTGAAATGAAACTATTAAAAAATTGGTAATTGTAGTACAAAAAGTTAGAAATGAAACAATTACTAGTAATTGTATACAAAACTAAGAAAGAAACTATTATAAAACGGGTGACTCGATTAGTTTAATGAAACTAGAAACGAAATTAGTAAAAACTAACAAAAAATTAATAGTTATAGTACATAAAATTGACTCCATAAAACTGGTGCTCGATTAGTTAAACCAAACTAGGACGAAACTAGTAGAAAACTAACAAAAAAATTAATAGTTATAGTACATAAAATTGGCTCGATTAATTCAAAGAAATTAAGAACGAACCTAATAATTATATTACATTAAACTAGAACAAAAAAAAAAATTAATGAAACTAAAAATGAAACTTGAAAGATCAAAAAAATGGAGTTTAGTATTTTAGAGGCTAAGTGTTGGGTTGCTGCCGCCAATTGATAAATGTATTAAACAAAACTAGAAACGAAACCAAAAAATAAAACTATACGATTTCTTCTAAAACTATGTTGAGAACTATTATTATAGACTTAAAATATTGCATTAGAAATAGTAAAAACTAATATTACAACAACTTTATTATACAAAATAGAAACGAAACTAATAAAAAACTAGTAATAAAACAAGCAAAAATTGATTACACAAAGTTAGAAGGATAATCATAAAATCATGTATATCCTTCCTTCCTCGGCCCCTCAGCAAAATATGGACACTAATCCAGGGCGCAACCAACTGGGACAACGTGTTGCACTCCATCAAGGATGATCTTCGCCGCGTTCATCCTCTTCGGCGAAATGGCCTAGGCCTGCTAGACGTACTCCTTCGACCCCCACTCTAAATACTGTGGCACCTGCAAGTACAAAGGCACTGATCAGTCATCAATTACTAACCAATTAGAGTATAGGCAACATAAATATTAATGAACCAAACCCCATTTTATGAAAAATTAAATAAAAATGTATTATCTTAAGTGACAAGCAGGTAATCGACGAGATGGAAATACTTATGAATCGATTCCAATTGGAGACACGTGAAGGCAACACGGAGACGAGATTGATGTCAGGAGCATCGCCTCAATGCTCTGTTCCAGCCAAAGTTCCTCGAGCTCTCGATCTCGGCGACGACGCACTTCGTCCCGCCACGGCCGTCGATGCGTGCTGACAAGGAGGAGGCCGAGCAGGTAATGTTTCAGAGTATCTTCGCGAACACCAACAACAAGCTGAGGAGACCCGACCCGAGTCCTGTTTGTCAAGCCTCTTGTATCTGACGCTTGATACTGACATATTATTTGTATTGAATAAATAGTAAACAACTTACGGTGATTACCAGTTGGACAAATGCACATGTGTGATGTTGAAGAAGACGGTGGTAGACGGCAATTAGGAATAGCATAAATGAAAGTTAAATTAGGTTACACAATTCAATAGTATAATTTAATTATAATCTAAAGGTTATTAAAGTCATTTTAAATTTGAACAAGTTACTCAAAATATAATTATGAAACTGGTAACTAAATCAAATTATTATACATGAACATTAAATTATCTTTAAATAAAATTAGTCAAAACAATAGTATTTTTTTATAGTATCAATACCTAAACTATTTTTTTCTCTAAAATTCTCTTTTTTTTTTACCGTATACAAAAATTATGAAAAAATTAATAAAATTACTAAAATAAAATTTAATAGTTAAATTTTATTTTAGTAATTTTTTCATAATTTTTTAATACTGTTTATCATATATATTGAGCGATCAAAAAAATTCACCGTGACTATTATTAGTGGGTAGAATGAGTATATATTATTCTTTTATCTTGTTGAACACAAAATCAAAAAGTTGACACGAGAGATACGTACATGGAGAAATATCAAACACCTTAATTATATTGTAATATATAATTAATTAATTAATTAATATTATCATTAATAATCGAATTTAATTTCTTATATATCTTCTATATATCTTGTTGAAAAAATCATGACCAATTCATTCCAATTCCATCACAAGTCAACACGATTACGATTTTCTTTGAAATTTATTCGATACGAATGAATTGAAACTAATTCTTGGTCGAGAAACTAATTTCTTTTAAATTTTTTGCAGTTGGTCACTCAATGGAAATATATATTTTGAATGTGACGCTTAAGTTAACAAATACTAATATCAAATATTTAAAGTTATATTTGTGTGACGCTTATTTAAGTAAAGAAACGTAGTGTCATGTTGCATGTAGACATGAGGTACGATCAACGTGCAAAAATGAATTAAAAACCATCAAATACCATGAGTATATATAAATACCATATGCATATACATATTCTTGTTAGTACTTGATAATTTGTGATATATTTTTAATTAATTATATATAATCAATCAAGAATTAATTATAAGACACAAAATGAAAGATAACTTGTAAGTAGAGTATAGATATTCTTTATTGGTTTTTCATGTTTTCGGAGCTTGTACGTAATTAGCTTCATTAATTGTGTCGATATATAATATTTTATTTTCATGAACATTTAATTATATATGTTACTCTCCATATGTGATATGACTTTTTTTTAAAATAATTATGGTATGTTGTTCCATCAAAACAATTGTGGTAAAAATGCTATTTTCACTTAACAAATAAATCATTGTCTTTTTGTCTCATTGAGATGATCTTGTTTTTTATATATATATTTTGAACATTCTATTGAAAATTTTCTATTTTATTTACGCACATTGATCATTAAGCTCATTACACAAAATAATTATAAATACACAAATTTAATATACATACACACACACACACACACACATATATATATATATATATATGTAATTACTTTTGTTTAAGAGAAACAAAAACTTGTAAAAAAATATTATAGAGTATATATATTGAAGGGCAGTTTTCTACTCTGCTAGTAATAGTTTAGCAAAGCTAACCCTAAATATTTCATATTAACAACAAAAATAATTAATTAAGGTAAATAATTAATCATTAAAATAATGCTAATTAAAGCAATATTGATAATACACATAGGCATCGGAAACGCTAAAAGTGGTAAGTTGGCCTAACATACTGACCAAACCCTAGACAACATTAATTAATGAAGATCGAAACAAGACAAAACATGAAAAGAAACAATAAGAAGCAGCTTCATAATCATATAACTAATTATATCACTATATTATAATTAAGCTCTAATTAAGTACCCCGGCCATATGCCATCACATTAACATGCTTCTAATTACGGCTGCTTGAGCGTCGTCCGTCGATTCCAAAAGCTCCGACAGTCTATCGCTCAAATCCCCGACCTCCCGGTGCAAGTTCCGAATATAGTTACAAGTCTCCTGCAGCACCTTCGATGCCGAAACCTATAACAACATATATACATGCAATTAATTAATTAATTAATTAATCTACACATAACGGTGTGTACAAAATTTTTGAATTAAACGAGCTAGCTAGCTAGCTCTCGGAGTTATGTAAGAAAAACGAAGGCCACAAAAATTTATTTATGCAATTAATTAATTAGTTTTCAAATGCGACGAAATTAAAATTGATCGTATATACATACCTTGTCGGAACGCCTGTTGCGCATCTCCGGGATAAGGTGTTGCAACCTGGAAACGAGATCGGTGATCTGATCATCGCTTATCCTGGACGATCCTGATTGCCTCGACGAACGCGATCTTCGGCTAGACATTTTAAGTAGTAGTAGTAGTAGTAGAAGTAGTTGACTAGTATATATATATGGTTGTTAGGGTTTAACACACACTCTCTCTCTCTAGAATATGAGAAAATATGTGTTGATGATGGATGAAATTTGTTGATTGTGGGAGTTTAAATGGAGGAAGAGGAGGGGAGATAACTGTAGAGAAAATAGACGAGCGAGAGACAAGCCATGGACAAGGGATAAGGGCGTCATCAACTAATTAAATTAAATAAATAAATATTTTAATTTTTATATAATTCTTTTGTTCTTTTATAAACACGTGAAGTAATATTTTATACTATGGTTTCAACATGTTAAAAGGTCTAGTTAATGTGATATCATATTGAAATTAAGTTAATATATATACAACTTAAAATAATCCTTTATGCTTTATATAAGCGATGTGAGTTATCTAACATGTCCCGACCCCTCACGAGTAGCTTCGATTGTCATCTTTAAGCAAGTCAAAATTTTTATCGAATGACCATATATTATCGTTTTGAATCCGCTTTGATACCATGTTGAAATTGGAGATGTGTGAATGTGGTATCTCGCTCATCGCACGTATACGGAAGAAAGAGGTCCGTGACACCTCCAATTCCTACTATATATACGAAAACTGAAAAATATATAATTTATCTTGATTTAATATTTCATATATTATTATTTGAAAATTCGAAAAAATGAAATTAAATTGTGGGACGGAAGCATAAGTAGGAGTGTACTATAGCTAGAGTAGAAAACACCCAAGGGGTAGTGTTGGAGTTGATGAAGACAAGTGCATAGGAGAAATCGGTGGGCTATGCTCGTTTAAAAAAAAAAAAAAAAAAAAAAAAAAAAAAAAAAAAAAAGTATATCATATAATTAAACTAATATTTTATATATATATATATATATATATATATATATTTTAGTTTGTATTCAATTTTATTATAAAACTGGGGGGTTTGTTGTGTTGGGGGTTAAGAGTTAAGAGAGTGGAAGTGTGTGTTAATAAGCTAAGAATTGGTATGTTGATCACATCTTTGCGGGCCTCATTTGTGTCAGTCTAAGCACGCAAGCCCATGTTATATTATCATCTCCTGTCATTTTAATTATTTAAGTAACTCTTATTTTATAATAATTAATATTCATTTTATTTTATGATTGTTTCAACTTTCAATATTATATATATAGTCAAATATTATTCAAATATTTTAATTACAAGTATTTTTTTTCAATATAAATGTAGTAGTTTTTTTGAATAACAATACATACTGTAGGTAAGAATGAGTAGTAGCATGTTAGGTAAAAGCTAAACATCACATGTTGTTGGCAAGGAATTCAATACGTCTACCCTTAGACCAATTTATATTTATCAATTAAAATAACTTATGTTTCTTTTATTTCAATTTTTCTTATATATAATTTGGTTATATTATCAATGCTTAAAGTAAATTTGTATTTTAAAGTAAACACGTAAAAATAATTATTTTAATTTTTAAATGTAAGTATTACAGTATTATGAAACATGTATTTAAGAAAGTTGTCAACATTATTTATACAGAACAAAATGAGTATAATATAATTACTTATGTCCAAGGAAATCTTGTGAACATTTTGTATAAAAAAATGCATAATTTATTAAAACACATGTGATAATTAACTACATAGATAACCCAACAATTATATATAGAATTAATTAATTGTACATTGTACAATTAATTAATTGTAAATTTTAATTAATTATAAGTTTCTGCGTTTATGGTATTGTAATAGCTTAAGTAGTAATTAGCACATTAACCTATAATTTTCGTTCAAAGTTCAAACACGAGGTGTCTTGTAAATCTAATTAAAAGTAATTAACTACCTTTTTAGTGATTTAATATTGAGTTAAACCCGTGAAGAGATTATTAACCTCTTAATTAACGTTTACCTAGTAACCAAAGACAAAACTTTGGTTTATTAAGATTTTGTAAATATTTCTACATTTTCATTTTATTTTCATGAATTAAAGAACAAAAAAGTTCATTTGAGACACAATCTATGTATATTACAACACCATTCGTGAAACAAAAAATATCACAACTCTAATTATTTCAAAAAATAAAATTTTTAATTAAGGTTGTTAGCTCAGTTGTTGAGCACTTGAATTGAAAACTGTAAAGTTCAAGATTCGAATCCAAACCTCGTAAATGAGAGTATTTAAATTGAAAAATCAAGAATAACAGAGCTTCCAAACTTGATTTAAATTTCGACAATAAAAAATAATTGTGCAATATTTTCATTGCTATTCTAAAACCAAAAACAATTTTGACACGTGAATTAAATAAAATTCTCAGTCTGCTAAATTTTCATTCACCCTATATTATTAATTAAAAAATAATTTTAAAATATTTAAAAAGTATATCAAATGTCACTAAAATTATTTAAAGACTGATAAAATATGTAATGGAAATTTGAAATTAAATAAAATACATCTTAAAACACTTTAAAATGTTTAAAAAGTATTTAATTTAAATTATTTAATGACAATTTCAAATATTTTAAATTTATTTAAAAATTATTTTAATTTACTTTTAAAATTTCAAATTGTATTTCAAATTATTTTAAAACATTATAAATGTTAAAAATGTATTTTAAATCATTAAAAAATAATTTAAGAACATTTAAAATGTTTAAAATATATTTAAAATCATTTAAAATTTATTTTAAAACAATTTCAAATGTTTAAAATGTATATTAAATAATTTAAAATTTATTTAATGATACTTTAAAATATTTTTAATTTATTTAAAATTTTATTCATTTCACTTTAAATATATTTCAAATTAATAGCTTTACAATTTGATGGATTTCTCAATTTTATCTTATTTTGAACATAGAATAAATCATTAAATTGGTACATTGTGAAACGCACGAAAATTTACTTAATTTTTTTTAATTTATAATTTTTACGTTATTTGTAGATAATTTCTTATTTTTGTATTCATTATAATAGAGGAGTTAAAATTTGGAATTTCAAATCATAATAAATGTTATTTTTGTCAGTATTTTTAATATAGCCCCGCTATTATAAAACTTACAAGTTCATTATTAGCTTAAAAATCTAAAATAAAATATTTTCCTAAGAAAAAAATATTTTTGATGAAACTTTGAAATATGCATCCATTTATATATGAGATAATTATCAATTTAATCCCATAAAAGAGGCAAAGTCTCATTTTGGTACCACTTTTGTTTAAGTTTTCGATTTAGTCCTATAAAACTCAAAAATAAGTCAATTTCATCCATTTTTTTTCGATAAATTCAAAAATCGCCTGAAATTGATCAAGTGCATTGCACATGACCTTTAATTTGAAAATTTTCGGCAAACCATTTCCACGTGTTATTATCTGATTACCTGAATGATTAATTAAAAAAGAAAATTTAAGAAAATGACATGTTTCAAGTATTTTATATAATTTAACAATAAAAGAAAAGAAAAAAAATTAAAAGTAAAAAGGGCAACGAGAGCAGCGCGTCTGTGCTCGGGTACTCCAGCACCATCATGGTCCCGTTGGGGTGGTTGGGCGGTCTAGTCGGGCTCCTCCTAGCAACGGCCATGTCCCTGTAAGCGAACGAGCTCCACGAATTCGGAGGACAAAGCACATCAAATATCGAGACCTCGTCGGGTTCATTTACGGCGACAAAGCGTACGCCCTTACGTCATGCGTGCTCTGAAGGCAACTTACGCTCTCTTCAATGATCATCTTAGTCGCAGCGATCTGTAGGCAACTAACGTTCTCTTCAGTGACGACGTGATGAAGCTTCCGCACATCATCGCTGAACTCGTTTGCGCTCTCCTCGCCATCGCCACGCCACATCTGTCGGCACTCTGTGTCTGGCTCGGATTCTCGACTCTGCCTTTTTTAATTTTAATTTGTTTTTTTTTTTTAATGCTAAATTATATAATATACTTGCCACATGTTATTTTTTAAATTTTTTTTTTGAATTAATCATTCAATCAATGAGATAATGACACGTGGAAATGATTTGCTGGAAATTTCCAAAATTTTCACGCGATTTTTGAATTTGCCGGAAAAAATGGATGAAATTGACTTGTTTTTGGGTTTTATAGGACTAAATTGAAAACTCAAACAAAAGTGGTACCAAATGGAGACATCGACTCCTTTGCGACTCCTTTGCGGGACTAAATTGGTAATTATCTCATTTTTATATGGAATAAATAATTTATTTATACTAAACTTAAATCATACTCAATTTTCAAATACTTCTTCCACGAATCCAACAATAGTAATAATTTTTTTGTTAACAATGTGTCCTCAATAATTATTAGATTTGACCATGCCAGAAGAGTCGAGTAAGTTGTTGTGGATTTTAAACTTATTTTTAACAAGTTGATCGACTCAAACTAGAGCATGCGAGTTGTGCGAAGAATCGAGAGCCAGTCGTAACGCACTCCACACGACTCGAGATAAATAATCCATTTAATTAATACACATTTGAACATAGTTTAAATATGTAGATATAGGAAAATGAAAAATTTTGGGTCAAAGTCGGAAGTGCCCATTTCCGATTTCCGTGACCGGATTCCTCGTATAGTCATATTTATCTAAGCAAGTCAACGCAAGCACTTTTACTTTTTTTTTTTCTTACAATTAAGGAAAGGTAATGTAGTTGAGTTTGATAGTGTGTGCGCACGGCCGCACGTGACGGGAACGGTGCAGTATTTGCCGGCGAGAATCTTGCTTGTGATTTTAATTCAGTTTACGAGTGATCGGAAGTGTGTAAATGCAGTTTTACGTCTAGTTCACAAAAACGGGGGAGAGATAACTAAGAGTCTAAGACAATTAAGTTGGTTTCAACTTATAAGTGAACATTTTAAACATACAATTTTAACCCTTTGTCAAATTCTTTGTAAGAACTATGAATAAAAAAATAAGTTTGGATTAAAAGTTAAACAATTGTAAGTAAAAAAAATCAATTATAATTTGCTAATGAAATACTCCTAGTAACGTTTTTCTTAGACATATGTTTTAATCAAGTATACTGTAGAGTAAATTTAATTACAAAAATATCTCTTCGGCCAAATTAATAAAGATGGATTGTACATTTTTGTCAATAAGATGAAATTGTACTTTAAATACGTTTCATCATATATACTGTATATATATATACACTAGAAATTTCCAAAACATACACCTTCCATAATATTGTTAGTTTGTCACGTCATGTTGCCATAATGTAATCCAGAATGGGACCATTTAATTGATAATCATTCATGATTTATTGTTATAAACGATTTTCAAATATTTTACCCAATTCATAATTTGTTTTTCAGTCGTAAAAACTATATATGGTCGAACAATGGTTAATGGATCATATCAAGCAATTGACAGTATAATAAAACTGTATTTAATGTAAGAAATTAAAAATAATTTAGTTATAAAGTAATTATATACTCAGAATATATTGATTTGTAAAAAGTACTACTCTTACTACTTTTGTTGTGATAATCATGATATAATAATGATCACGGATTCACGGGCATTGCTCTTGGATTTGGTAATTAAAACCACAAATATAATTTGCGGTCAATCCAAAAATACAACAACAACAATAATAATAACAATAATAATAATAATAATAATAATAATGGAAAATTTTATTATAATGTACTATAGTATGCAATATGAGATAAAGGCAAACAACTGAAAAATAATCACAACCCAATTGTGTACACATTTAAGAAATATTACAATATAATAAAATATACTTATAGATTATTTATGTGAGAAATTGATTTAGAGAATCTTGTGAGTCACAACATCTAACGTGACTATATATATGATATTATTTTTTTCGTGCATGCTTCGAGTGGAGTACACTATGTACATCTTGATTGTGAGTACATTATGTATATCTTGATCGTAAATTTAATATTATTATATTAAATATACACTTAATCACACATACTCACGATCATCTACAGTTAAAATATCACCGAGAATAATGCTCCAAAATAGCATCTCATAGACCCCATATGACCTTACTAGATTAAACATCGTATTAGATAACAATATATATATATATATATATATATATATGAAAATTTTAAATATTTTACATTTTCAATTATAAATTATAAATTACCTATTTTTATTAGTAAATAAATGATTGTCAAAACTCTATCCAAATGTAAAATGTCATTTTATTAATTTTGTATTAGAACATACCATGAGAGGCCAATTGCCATTTAGCCGGTGGCTATTGAGGTTCCACAAGCAGTACTTCCCGATACTGTATTTGAAGCAGTTGTTCGAATTCTTTATGATAAGCAAGTGAAAGTTCTTGCTAATGGTAAGAAAGGGGGTTTGAATGTGTATATGAGAAGAGAATACTTTGTTTTTACCTCATATATTCACTTTTTTCAACTTTTTTTGTTGAACATAATATCAAAATACATTCGAAAAAAAAAAAATTTAAAAGAAAATATTCTTTTCGCTCCGAAAAACAAAATTCTCTCATTTGTATTTTGTGAAAAAAAATTACACTAGTCCTATTTTTCTAAGACTAGTCCTATTTTTCGAAGACAAATGGAGTATCAATGTATGAAAGTTACTAATGCATTTTGCAATCTGAATGGCCCTACTGCATATATATACAGTACAATGCCTATGGGGTCCTATCTCCGGTCACATCTACGGCAATCATATAATACTATTACATAGATTTTTAGGTTTTCTTTTTTAGGAGTTGTCAAATTATTAATATCCTATGAATAATCAATTTTTTCCTTTGTATTAATGCCGACACAAGTCACGTGATCTTGCACCACAACATGTTCTATGTATACACACAAGACCCAGCTTATTTCAATGATTGATTAATAATAATCATAGAAAAAAGCTCAACACAAAACTACCATGTAAATTCAAATAAAAACTCGAAATAAGACCAAACGTAACATACAACTATGTTCGGTCTTTACGTTCAAACACTCTAGGAGTCTGCAAGTGGCAACACCGATCACAGAGATAATATAATAAACGTTAAGGTTCAGACATTTATAAAATTTATCGTAACTCGCCACATTAACATTATCCAGATCACAAATATCTGATGCCCATACCTTTGGAGTGTGAGATAAAATTCTTATGCTGGGCTCAACTTGTTCAATCTTCATTGCCGTTTTCTTGCATTTCCATATGGCTGCTGCTTTTTCATGTCCCTTACAATTTGCAAACATAGTAGTGAATAATCCCAACAACCCATGTACCTATAAACCCCCCTATAGAGTATATAAAAACCTTTTTCCTTATTTTCTACGAGGACCACCCTATACGCCTGCCTCGTCTTCAAATAAAACGACCCACCCACCAAACAACATGTCGAAGTTTTCATAATAATGCGCTCTGTTAATTTTGGAACTCGAGCCCTATTCATACGTAAAAACGGACTCAAATGGCATCAGGCCAAAGATTTAACACAAAAACTTCTCAATCATTTGTTAAGAACTCATTCCTAGAGATCTATTTCGGACAATCGGTGAGCAAGCATTAAATCTGCGTGGTCCCACGTATCCTCATTAACCGTCTAATAATACAACATAGATTCAACAAATATGTGCAAGGATCAATCACTCACACACAGGAAAGGTCCTAGATAGTGTCTTAGGCATTAGGTCAGATTGATATACACACATCAGAGCAAGTTGCACACTCATATGCTTCTGCTTTTGGGAACACAAGATTGGGATTTCATAAACACATGTTTTCAAATTAATGAGCTAATGGATAGCAGAAATTATTTTTACTAAAACAAACAATCGAGAAAATAATACATGTCACTGCTTAATCAGTATTCGTGATGGATTACACAAAAAGTGTAAGAACCGTGTCACCGACGATCATACTTTTTATAATGTCAAAGATATACTTCTAAAAATAATGTAAATTACCTGTTTCGGGAAGTGTGATTTTACACTATGAAAGTTTGTTATTTTATTAGGAAAAATATGACCATTCATGTGAGAGTGTCTTACAGCAGACTTATTAGGTCCAATACATCAACCTCAAACATCCTCAAAATTTCTCAACTTATTATTCTGTGCTCACCAAAAGGAGACTTACCAATAGATGATTGCTAGCAGATCAATACCTATTAATGAGAAGGGATACTTACAAATTACCCTTGAGGTTCAACCTAATTACCAAAAAAAGAGGCTGACTGATTTCAGATTAAAAAAAAACGCTTGACGATAAAAAAAAATGTACCAAACAATGCAGCACTGTAGGTTATTTGATCTTATAAGGTCAAACCAATTGACAACAGTGCATCAGATGCCGTGATTATGTTCAGAAACAAGACATTCTGAAAAAAGAAGAAAAAAAATCCCAAAACTATGTTCAGAAGGAGCCATGAGTTCAAGATCCATAGATTTGACATTGAAAGAGAAATATCATTTATGAACTTTCTTTGTGTGCCGTCCTAGCATGTGATGCACATGGTTTATGTCAGTCAAAGCTTCAACATTTAAGGTTTTTGTGTACAAGTTATTCCAGAATTTGCAACAAGCGAAGCACGAAAGAAATTGATGATTAATCCAAAACATTAAATCTGTAAATTATTAGCATATGACAGTTACATTTTTATTCTGAAATACTTCTCCGAAAAAAATTGAATGCAACGCAATATGCACACAAACATATGATGTTAGTATGTTACCTTACTGCAAACAACTTCTTATCTTGGTCTAACAGCTCTTCCTAGGTTACGGAAAACATTTCATTCTCTGCAATGTTTATAAGAGTTAGATTTTGAAGTTCTTGATGATATATGAATTACTATAATACGTATTTTTTTTATCATACCTGTTTTTCAATTTCAAACACAGATGCAGAAAGTCTCCTCTTTAGTCCTAACCTATCTTCTTCACAAGTTTCCGCCTCAGTATCTAAAACAGAAAACAACAAGGAATATGTTGCTCATTTTATTGTCATGAACAATCACAACGGTAAAGAAATATTGGTCCACAATCATATGTTCATTGCAATGCCACAGCTAAAAAGAGGCCGAAAGGCCTATCATGGGCTTATAAAATGTCAATAATGTTAAGTTCCGTAATTAATATGTCAAAAAGAGTTCAAAGAGATCTTTAAAATAAGTTAATAACTATGTACCCTTTTGTTAATGAGGTTATAAGAACCTATCTCACCTGTTAAGTCATTGAATATGTAATAGGCTAATTAAGAAAGATTATAAACCTACTCAACTCACTCATTGATATTTGAGGATCTCCAGTAATTTTATGTTGTAAGAAAAGAGCAGAAGATCAATGAACAGGTTCTATGGATCCAATGACAATGTTAACCACTAAAATGACAATTACTTTTGTCACCAAATGCGCTTTTAAAACAAACAATTAAACCACATATATTATAGGCTTCAACAATATGCAATTTAAAAATAAAGTCAGAAGAAGTTAAATAAGTAGATAGTAGATACATGTCGAAGAAAACAATTATTGATAAAACCAATTGAACGGAATTCATTTAAATAATTATGGATTCATTTAAGTGGAAAACATAACTATAAGGATTAGAGTCCAGGTCGTATATGCAGAGTAACAAGTGGTTCCAACTTACCATAGTAGTATGTCGATAAAATGGTGATGCGTTCAGTTGGCTGGGAACAGAGAGAGAGAAAGAGAGGGTGAAAAAATATTAGTTAACTGAATAAAAGTATCAATAGTGGAGAGGCCAAAATGGGATACTTGCAACTCAAATTGAATTACAAAAAAAAAAAGTAAATTTTGCAGTAAAACAAAAACCTCCTACTTCAGCCTTTCTATAACTTAAAGACTCCACATAATATCATATCATATCCTAATTCCTAATCACAATAGAAACACATTAATTATTAAAAAAAAACACTATACCATAACAAAAATTCCTTCTTGATGAGTAGGAACCTGCTCGAATTTCCTCAAAGTTTCATCACCTTTAGTAACTTTACCAAATACTGCATACTGAAATATATCCCGGCAAAGATAGTTACTATTATGACACAGCGTGTTAAAACATTTAATGAAAAATGGGAAGTAGTAAATGCTATTTTAAAGTTATACTTGGCCATCGAGGTGAGGGGCATCTCCAAGAAGTATTGAGAACGAAGATCGTGCACTGTCAGGGTCATCAGATCTGTATTGAAAAAAGGTTAATTTGACACAGTTGACAAGCATATGATACAAGTGTATAGTATGTGTATGGTAATGTCAATAAATGGACAATAAACATATGCATGCAAAATAAATTAATTCCTTTATCACGGCTTTTATCTCGTAAAAAAGCTAGAACTGCATGTTTTGGAATTCACTAACATATTTGAATGAGTGGATAACTGGATATAATTAAAATTATATGCCAAATAGATGCTGCTCGTACATAAACTTCCAAAAAAAACTTTAAGGAAATATTAATAAAAAGTCATGTTAGTTCTGTGATAGTGTGATAGTATATAAATATTAGGGATAATTACATAAACTATTTTATTTTCACGTGTCATCAGTTGTTTAACATATAAACCACTCAATTTTTTCAAAATATACAAGTAACGACACTTTCTGCCTGGCTTCATCTTATATTTATAAAAGTCGATAGTGAGGTTAAAAACGAAAGTTGAATTTATTTGTAATATTAGAGAAGTGGATGGACATATCGCAATATTTGGTGGCATCAACGAAAGCTGCAAAGTGTATGGTGTGTTCATCAATCTATAAATGGTGTTTTTTAGTAATTTTCCTAGATTTTTATTAATTTTTGGAACTTGGCGAAGGGCCCAACCCTCAACGGCATTTTCGGTATCATCCCTAAATCTCACTTATGGAGAGAAGATAATCCAATCATAGGAATATATTTTCAGATAAAGGCAATACCTAGCCATAGAGAGAATACCCCTCACGTGTTTGACGTCGCTAAATTCCCCAACAATATTTTTTTCAGCTTCAAGCTTCTGCTTTACGTTGATTGGAGCAGTTCTTCCTCCAGCAATGTCTGCCACCTGAGCAACAAACCCTTTATCCACCTGCAAAACCCACACCACGAGTACTCTTTCATCCACTTTTATTTTAATAATATCGCAACACAAATCTTCACGTGATCTTTCTAGTTTTCAACCGATACCCGGAAGAAATGATTGGTGTTATAACCTCCCAACCGAACAAGCTTGAAAATGTGTTCAACGGTCTTCGGTGCAACTCCAGGATAGAAACCAAACTCGATGTCCCCATAATCTGTCTGCATTTACAAACAGAAGGATCATAATTTAATTGAACAAACGAATCCGTAGAATAAATGCCATCTCAGCAAACTCATTTAGACATAAAATCAAACAGTTAACGAGCATATATATACACCCTTGTAACCCTAATCCAATATACATACGCATTAACAGTGAGAAACCGAGCTAAATAATATCAATTCAGTGTACTCCAAAAAAAACATTCACTTGAAAAAAGAAGAAGCAAAGAACACGTGAATGCACCTGAAAAACTACTCGAGCAGATCCCAGTTCCGGAGCCGTAGCAATTGCAGCGGCGTCGGTAGCACCGCAGAGTAGGCTCGTGCACGCGATCGCAAGGGCGAAGGAGACCCTCTGACTACAGCGCATTTGCGGTGACTTTGGCGCGACCGGTTCTCTGTTTTCTACGGCGAATCAAGGTTTTACAGTGGTTCGGAAATGTACAAGTTATGATGCGTATGGTACTAATGAGCCGAATCTTCATCTCGTTATTGGGCTGGATTGTTAGCAAAGTCCAACATCGCAATTTTTATGAAAAGACTTCGTTCGGCCCATGTTTTTTAATTTAAGAGATTTAAAATATAGGAGTGTTTATTTAGTTGAATAATTTAAATATTAATTTTTCGGAAAAACAATTTCAACCAAACATAATGAAAGTTTATGATGATTGTTGTTGTACAGTTTAAAGCTGGGTAAAAGCCGAAAACCATTCCAAAATAAATAAATAAACAAATAATTACCCCATTAATAATTAAAACCTAGGAGTCCCATATTATATTCTTACCCCTATACTACTCATTATTAGGAAAATAGCCCCAACTTTATGATCATTTTGCACTAGAAAGTATACCCACTTTTGCCCTATATTTTCAACCACTAATTTATTAGACTTATAAGTTATAAAAACACTATTGATTTCTCATCAACTCTGACATTTGTTTTATATGGATAAAAAAATAATAATAATAATTTATTTTTATAATTTTGTGTGAGACCTTTTATCTCAACACATATGTTTATTGAAAAAAAAAACATGTTTATTGATTCAAAAATTTAAAAGTAATAAAATTACATTATAATACTTTTTGTCAAAGAATTACCGATGAAGTATTAGTTTAGCTTATACTACTTCCGTCTCAAATTAATAGTTTCTTTTTGTTTATATATACTTTGTGAAAAAAGTGTGACAATTATTGTGTGACAGAAAATATATATATAATTGTATTGCGAATATAATCAAATTATATATATATCGTGGATCAATTTACTTTTGTATTATCCAAAAGGTCAATTTTAAATTTGTGTCATAACTTGTAAAATTGAAATTCCCATTTAGGGAAGTAGATAACCATCCAATCAAATTATTGAACGCACAGTGTCACAATCGATACTTTAGAATTCTTGATATTTTGTTAAACCTAAAAGAAATTGAAATTATCAGATGGGCCATTTCAAAATATGCTAAGGTTAGTTTGGATTATTTTATTAAACATAACGAGATTAAAAATAGCATAATACGTAGATTAAATGGCAAATGTCGCTTAAAGAAAAGGAAATGTCGGGTGTCTGATATTAATCCACGTCGCCTAGATAAATATAATAAGTATATTGCTAATTTAATTGTTAACCACATATTAATTTCAATAATTCAAATTGTCGTTGACCTGCTGACCCTAATTGATCTGCACATTTCAAAGTCTCAAAACCGTTTTGTTGAGACATGACTCAAAATCGATTGGAATTAAAATCAGAAAAATAATTAGACAAATGATCGACAGACCGAAGCCCGACTCGCACGAGCCCAGGAGTCTGGTCTCTGACTCGCTCGATTCGGTCGTAATTTTTTTGGAGCTCGATCTTCCGTTTATGAATTGTGATTTTAAAAAAAGCTAAATTTCAAATGTGACATGTAGGCATAATTAACCATGCATATAGATTTGAGAATATTATTGTTTCAGAATTATTGATAAGATTATTCTTGACATGGCCGGAGAAATTGGGGAAGTACAAACAAATAAATAATTAAGGTACATGAAATTTGAGGACAAAGAATAATAGTACAAAAGGAAATAAAATTACAATTTAAAGTACGTTTTAATTGTTTGTACTTTCTATTTTGTTTTGCACATATAAATATTCGTGTTTTTGTTTTTGAACAAGTGTTACACATATATTCTTAAAGAACCATATTCCAATTATTATGATGAAGACGAGTACTAAATATATATGCTTTTATATATTCTCCTATTTTCATTTTTATAAATTTTTTTAAAAATATTATACATTAAATATTTTCAGACAAAAAGTACGTACTTTCGACAGAAAAAAATCTTTAACGCAATCAATATATAAATTTCATCTTGGATTTTATTTTTAAAATGTAGAAATTTATGGGGCAAAAATGGGAATGTACCTACCTTGTGTACTTTGCTTTGCTATTTCGGGAAGTTTTGGGGCCTGCAGTATAAATACACAAACTAACATGTGAATTAATTTTCCCATTTCCCGAAAATTATCCAAATATATTATGAATGCACGATAATTAATTAATTATTTTGTTTATATATAGTAGCTACTAGTGATGTCATTATATGTTTATGCTAAAAATAAAAATAAAATAAAATTATTTCCCACCGTTCAATGATGATCCACATGACCATATTATTGAGACAGGTGGTGTACACGTGGAAGGACGCCATTGGACCGATGGTGCCTCGGTATGAATCGACCAATGAACCGATGCACGCCGGAATCCGAATCTTATAATGGGTGGTGTGGAGGTAGTGGATTTAGTTTGGTTTAATTAAGAGTTTCTTCTTCTTCTTCTATAATAGTAGTAGTAATAAACTCGTATTAGAGCTCTAAATCAATATTTTAAACCAAACAAACGAGACTTATAAACAAGAAAACGCGTGATTTTATAAAAAAAAAATCGTATTCAATATATTTAAAAATAATTTGATTTTAGTGAAGGTACGAAAAACTCTCTAGAATCGGAGTAATGACGAGATCATGCTAATGTAAAGTTGGACAAGGGAACATAATATATCGTAGTTCCACTTTCTTGAGTAATCAATTAAATATATTTAGTGTATAAATAATAGAGTAATTAATATAAAAGTTCGTAATTAATTAAGGATGGATATTGCTACGAAGTATCCAAACTGAAATCAGCATTACCACGAGTATGACATTATTCTAAACTAAAGTAATTTAGATTATTAATTAATTTTAATAAAACGCTAATGATCGGGGATTAAAGCCGACGAAGGCGGCCATTCACATTTCTCACACTTAATTAATTAATTACTTTTTCAATATATTAAATAGAATAAATTGTTTTTTTTTCTTTTGATGGGAAATTATAGAGTGCTTCTAAGAACACCTGATCGTATGTATGGTCATTGGTCACACGTCAATGGGATCCTCTTAATTAATCGACTTTTGACTTGAACGTAGCTACGTGAAATCCAGTCAACGTAGGAGTAATTAGGTTAGGTTCGTGTTTGCGTTAATCACGAGCTTATATTTTAATTACTATTAATTAATGTAGTTTTAGCCGAGATTGAACTTTAATTAAGCTTCGGATTAAACCGTAATTTGAAGACTCATCCGAGTCATCTATGATGTCAAGTCTAAATTGTTTAGGTCACTATCTCAAGTGTGAATGATAAAAATAAGTACTATTGAATTCACATATGAAAACAACAATTAGAAAACAATGGTCAAAACTCTATATCACTTTCATAGACAATTAAGATTGATCAAGTTCAAACCATGTCCAAATTTTTAGGGCACCAAACAATGACTTCTTTCCCATGTTGCCTTCTTGTAGATTTTACGTGCACCTCTTTCATCTATTTGAGTGAAAAACAAAGCAAAATCATGTGAATCTCTCGAATTTCAAACACAACACCCCTCGTTTGTGTTGTCAGAGTGTTTGTGATATTCATCGCTCAAGCCATCAAATGTTCCTCAACGAGTCTCCCTGCTCAACTTTCCCTTAATGCTTAACTCTACGGATACAACTACGTACAATATTCATATAAAAAATAGATCCTCATAGATAACCCTACACCTCGAGATTACTAAGAGAAATAAAGTTCACCCTTTTAACAAAGAACGTGTCACATAATCAAGTAATCAGATCATTCAATCGAACGTATGTCAAGTGTATTACATGATATGTTATTGCTCAAAAGCAATATCTCATTGGCCACATCATACATATATAACAAACGTTTAAAAAGTTTCATTCAATTCAGACGTCATAAAAAAACTTCCACCACAAAAATCTTATTCTATCATACAAGTCTCTCTTGATTTCTGGCTCTATTGCTCAAATTCAAAAGCTTCTCTTGATTTCTCGCTTTGATTGCTCAAATTCCAAGAATCATCACCTCAATGCTTGTACTTCAAATTAAGTTAATAAGTCAAAATGTGACCATTCTTACAATAGTAACAATATAGGCTCGTCCCTTGAACCAGGATTATCCCAAACATTATTTCATGTGTTTCTACATAGATGTTAAAGACTTCACCTGAAGTTAACTAGCCTATATACCATCAAAGAGGGACTTCATCATCTCCTTTTAACATGACGCAACAACTACATCTTGTTATGTATGAGTTTACAACTATAGAGAAACGTGTTTCATAAACTTTATAAGCGTGTTTCGTGAGGTTTCCCAACTATGGAAAACTGATCATGAGCAAATGAGAATAATGTCATTATATCTAAATAAAATCGAGGTGAATACTCGAGATTTGGAGCATGTCTCATTACTATTATATTGAGAGATTGTGAAGGATCGATGAAGTGCGTAGAACTGAAGTATGAAAATTGAAAACACCCCGTATTAATTAAATTACAACTCGTTACAGATGAATTTACGTGTATGAACCCGAAGCCTCTCTTTCAACTCACAACTTTTTCTTGAATGACCCTTGATCTATAATATTAGATTTTTTATATGAAAATAAAAATAAAAATTAACATATAATAATACAATTACAGAAATTGTTGATGACATAAATGTTGAACAAAGACGAAGTAAACGAGCTCGTATAGAAAAATCGTTCGGTCCTGATTTTGTAACGTACATGCTCGAGAGTGAACCTAAAAGCTTTAAAGAAGCTATAAACTCTTCTGATGGCCCTCAATGGAAAGAGGCGATTCAAAGTGAAATTAATTCTATTTTGCAAAATCATACTTGGGAATTAGCAGACCTTCCTCCGGGAAGTAAACCCTTAGGTTCTAAGTGGATTTTCAAAAAGAAAATGAAAGCCGACGGGACTATCGATAAATACAAGGCAAGACTTGTAATTAAAGGTTATAGACAAAAAGAAGGTCTTGACTATTTTGATACGTATTCTCCTGTGACGAGAATTACGTCAATTAGATTAATTATCGCCATAGCAGCGCTAAGGAATCTTGAAATACATCAAATGGATGTAAAAACGGCCTTCTTAAATGGTGATCTAGGTGAAGAAATATATATGGATCAACCAGAAGGATTTTCTGCTCCCGGGCAAGAAAATAAAGTGTGTAAATTGGTAAAATCCTTGTACGGTTTAAAACAAGCACCAAAACAATGGCACGAAAAATTTGATTATGCTATGTTAGAATATGGCTTTCGAATAAATGAATGTGATAAATGCATTTATATAAAAAATACGGACGATGATTATTTAATCATGTGCTTATATGTTGACGACATACTTATCGTTGGTAGTAACGATAATATGGTCAAATCAGTGAAAAATATGTTAAATTCAAAATTTGACATGAAAGATATAGGCAAGGCTGATGTTGTACTTGGAATTAAAATTCATAGAACATCAGACGGATTTGCTTTGTGTCAATCTCATTATGTCGACAAAATCTTAGAGAAGTTTAGCAAAGATGATACGGGTCTTGCTAGAACTCCAATAGATACAAGTCAACACCTTGCTAAAAATAGAGGTGAAGGAGTAAATCAAATAGAGTACTCAAGAGTGATCGGCAGTCTAATGTACTTAACGAGTTGCACAAGACCAGACATAGCATATACAGTAAATAAGCTAAGCAGATACACTAGTAATCCAAGTGAAAGCCACTGGAAAGCTATTGTACGGTTACTTAGATATTTACGATATACCCGAGATTATGGGTTGCATTATACTCGATATCCAGCTGTTATTGAAGGTTACACTGACGCAAATTGGATTTCTGACATAAAAGACTCCAAGTCCACAAGTGGATATGTATTCACTCTCGGTGGAGCTGCTATTTCTTGGAAATCGTCTAAGCAAACTGTAATTGCTAGATCCACAATAGAATCAAAGTTCATAGCTCTAGATAAATGTGGCGAAGAGGCCGAGTGGCTCAGGAATTTCCTAGAAGATATTCCAAAGTGGACGAAACCTGTGCCTCCAATTCGTATACATTGTGATAGTCAATCTGCAATTGGGCGAGCACAAAGTAATATGTACAATGGTAAGTCTAGACATATACGTCGCAGACATAATACCATTCGACAACTACTTTCGACTGGAGTTATCTCATAGACTACGTAAGATCTAAAGATAATATCGCAGATCCATTAACCAAAGGGTTAAATCGAGAGTTAGTATTGTCGTCATCTACAGGAATGGGACTAAAAGCCTTAAAAAAAAAGAGTTGAGACGATGGAAAACCTTACCTATATGACTGGAGATCCCAAGAACTAGGTTCAAAAGGACAACCTAACCGTCTAAACTCCGTTATCACTGTCCTGGGGGGAATTTGAATTCCACCAAAAGTCCATTGCCTAATAGATGTTACAGTGATTGTGTGTGAGGATTAGCAAATGGCTATTAATGATTCAAAAGAGATATCATGAATACTCTTGCAAGAAATCACCTATGTAAGAGAGAAGTGGGGCCGCTTCGAAGAGAATACAGTAAGGCATATTCTTAAACACTCTTACAGAACCAGGCTGATGTTCAGGGCCAAAATGAACATAATCATGAGAACTGAGATTTGTTAGAAAGAACGTGAGTGGGGTATATTATCGTTTACACAAATGGTGAATAGTTCAAAGACACCGTGTCTACTATTTAATCAGTAAAGTTGATATGCTTTCACAAGGGAAGGTTCAAAGGGTAACACCTACCTATCCTATGCACGTTTCTAACGTTGATTGATTTCACCAAACTACTTTTGGTTTCTGTGTAATTTTCATTCATGGGGGGGACTGTTGGAAAATATAGAGCTCATAGAGAGCTTCGAAACGATAGCTCATTTACTCGAATCGGAGTTAAAATGAATGAGAAATTAATTGTTAAAAATAATCAAAAATAATGAGAAAAAGAGAAGGAAATTAATAAAGGGAGTTGCTATCCCATATCGGAAAAATATGCAAAACCAAGTGGGCATATATAGTGCTTGCACTTTAGTGGCTTATGAATGACTTGCTATAATATTGCTCTGCCTCCTACGTGCGCGCAGGGGGGGTGCAAATCTCTGCCGAAATAGCCTACGAACCCCGGACTTGTGTGCGAGCGCGACCTGCGTACACGAATGTCGGTCCGATTTGGGGGTGGTCGACCAAGCTACATTTTTGCAAATTTTCTTTTCGAAACCGTTACAAAGTAACGGTTGGTTGACTCATTAATAATGATTTTATTTATTTAATAAGTAAATAAAATAAAATCAATTTCTGATTATAATTTTTGAATTCAAAAATGACAATTAAGTGGCCTTAATGCTGAGGCATTATTGCATGGCCGTTACATGTTGACTGTCCAGGTTCAATGGTTGAATCGCTCAGCTCCCTATGCTCGCCTATAAATACGAGCTTCATGTTTGAGAAGAAACACATCAAAACCACTCCAGCAATTTGCTACTTCCTTATCCTCTTCTTTCATATTCTCTTTGGCCCTCCGGTGAAATCTTTCAGGCAACTCTCGGTTCGACGTGCAACGTAGTTGCTTGAGACGTTGTATCCTGGGAAACAAACGATCGGTGGAGGTCGAATTTTGTTTTAAGGAGATTGTGTACAACACAAGCCTCGTCTTTTTCTATCCTTTGTCATCTCTATAAAACCGATCCCTCTACAAACCCTACATCGAGATTACTAAGAGAAATAAAGTTCACCCTTTTAACAAAGAACGTGTCACATAATCAAGTAATCAGATCATTCAATCGAACGTATGTCAAGTGTGTTACATGATATGTTATTGCTCTAAAGCATTATCTCATTGGCCACATCATACATATAAACAAACGTTTAAAAAGTTTCATTCAATTCAGATGTCATAAAAGGATTTTCACCACAAAAATCTTATTCCACCATACCAATCTCTCTTGATTTCTCAATTTATTGCTCAAAATCAATAGCTTCTCTTGATTTCTCGCTTTGATTGCTCAAATTCCAAGAATCATCACCTCAATGCTTGTACTTCAAATTAAGTTAATAAGTCAAAATGTGACCATTCTTACACTAGTAACAATATAGGCTCGTCCCTTGAACCAGGATTATCCCAAACATTATTTCACGTGTTTCTACTTAGATGTTAAAGACTTCACCTGAAGTTAACTAACCTACCATCAAAGAGGGACTTCGTCATCTCCTTTTAACATGACGCAACAACTACATCTTGTTATGTATGAGTTTACAACTATAGAGAAACGTGTTTCCTAAACTTTATAAGCGTGTTTCGTGAGGTTTCCCAACTATGGAAAACTGATCATGAGCAAATGAGAATAATGTCATTATATCTAAATAAAATCGAGGTGAATACTCGAGCTTTGGAGCATGTCTCATTACTATTATATTGAGAGATTGTGAAGGATCGATGAAGTGCGTAGAACTGAAGTATGAAAATTGAAAACACTCCGTATTAATTAAATTACAACTCGTTACAGATGAATTTGCGTGTATGAACCCGAAGCCTCTCTTTCAACTCATAACTTTTTCTTGAATGACCCTTGATCTATAATATTAGATTTTTTATATGAAAATAAAATAAAAATTAACATATAATAATACAAAAATTGGAATAGAAATCAAATAAGGAAGATGTGTGAAAGTTATATAGAGGGCAATATGTGATGTAAAGAAACAAATGTATTTTTGGTTGAAAGTACCGTACAATAAGTCCCCATACATAAAATAAAATAAGGTATTAGTTTATTAAAGATTTTGGTTGAAAAAATCAATCCAATATATCGATTCATTACATGTGATTTTTAAATAGCTTAAAACCTTACCTTGAATGTGAATTTTGAAAAGTGGAAGAAAGAACAACATGATTAAAAAGTATTGATCAACTTCATATAATGAAATGATTTTCTCTCTCCTCCAAAATTTTGACTCTTAATTTTTTAGACAATCAAATACAAATCTTAAAAGATAAAACCACACATTATTTTCTTGTTCATTAAAGTGTAATAAATCGTATCAATTGGTGGGACCATAATAATTAAATAACATATAATATATACATACAAATCTTTCATTAAGATATAATCAAAGTTTAATCATAATTTAATAAAAAAAATTGAAAAATGGCAAAAAGATCTTTGTAGATAAGACGCTGGTCATGATTGTGTCATTTGTATAATCTTGAAAAATATCAAAACACGCGTTTATTGATTTTTTCTTTCCAAATGACGGGACCGACAACACGCTTAATATTCAAACATCATATCCGAGCATGTTTGATTTTTGCTCCTTTAATTTTTTAATTTTTTTTTTGGTTCTAGTAAAAACGTCATTAAGGGCCAGTAATCATCATCATCATCAGTAGTCCATAAGTCCAATGTCACCTAAAACTTTCTCAGTGTCTAATTTTGAACGAGCAATATTTCATGATAATGAAAATTACGTTTACTCGGTTCGCACTTTACAAGCAGTGAATACGAGTTTGGTGATTAAAATTTTACGTAAGCGGCGCAAAACGTGTATTTGTATTGAAAAAGTGTAGAATTTACGACTATACTTGTTCAATGAACATGAAAGAGCGGCTGCTTTTGAGAAAATCGAGAGTACGTTATAAGTACGGTGAAAAAACGAACGTCCTAAAATCAAATAAAATCATTGTAATTTTTTATCATACTTAAAATTCACAAAAATGTATCAAGAATTTCATAATTTCGTTTCCATTTTTCATGATTTAATAAATTCAAGTTGTTGTCCACCTTTGACATTGACTTTTGGGCTACTAATTCCATACACAATCTTGGTCAAAGCCCCTTGTATTTTCTCTCCAATCCTTGTTTATAAGATTTATAGTATTTATCAAGAGTTTATTAAAAAAAATTAAGAATCTTATTCTTCACCAACAATAGAAATATTAATAATGAGCTTACTAAAATAGTACTCCGTATTTACTTTTATTTTTAGATGTTCTACTTCTTTTGTAATAAGTGTAATATTATTTAAAAATATTTGATCGGATAAATAATAATTTAATTAGGCACTAGGAGTATATTTTTTAAATAGTTACATGTGAATTTCTTACAAGGCTTTAGATATGGAAACGTGGAGAAATGGGTGTCCACTTGTCGAAGTTAGACCTTTTCCAGTCCGAAAACGTGTCGTCCGCCACCGACTGTCGCCGGTGAGCGGTGGCCCCCTCCGCCACCGGATCAACAAGCTTAGCGAACATACGCTGTAATATGGGCCCACACCAAAATAAATCAATAATAAATAAATCAAAAGTCACGAAATGAAAACAAATAAAAAGACAAATAAGATATCAAAGATGATGTAAAGTATTATATTATATTATAATATATATTCATTAATCTATGCATGCACAGTTGCACATCCCATATTTTATTTTATTATTTATTTATTTAATTTATAAGAAATAAATGTGCATGTGTTATTACCGGTCAACTCACACAAAATTAACATAAGTATAGATTAACATCAAAATAAACAAAATTAATTATAGTAATTTCGTAGTTAAAATACTAAAAACTAAAAATTAAACAACGAATCAAAGTAAGAGATATTTATGTTATTGATTTTCTCGTCAACGTGTTTTATTGTCTATTCAAAGCAATTACGTTTCAACCTATTCAACTTTGAACAATCCATTAAAATTCACGCAACCATTAAAAGGGTTACTTTTTCCTCACATTGATTAAAACACGTTTTTTTTAATTGATGATTCCATGAAATTTCATTTAAAAAAGATAATATTTTAGAAAATAGAAAAAAAAAGTGTAATCTTATTGTATCATAGAATTAAAAAAAATCTCGAATTTAGAAGGAAAAGTATTTTTCGTAAATATATTACACATGAGAATCGAAAATAATTGAAATTAAAACAATTTTACAAAATTACAAAAAATATATATATATATATATATATATATATATATATTTAAAACATTTAATTAAAACACTTTTTTTCACACATAAGTCAAACATATATTTTCGATCAATAAAATCAGTGAAAAATCCGGAAAAGTGAGATTAAAAAATTGCACAAATTAACTTGCATCTTTCAAATAATCTCACTGTCAACATAAAGAAAATAAAAAATAAAAAAAGGAAAACAATAATAATGATAGAAATAGAATAAAATAATATAAATAGAGAGAAAGAGAAAGAGGTCCTACTACCCCTTCCTAAGAGTCTATGCCCAAAATCCCTTGGTTTTGATTTGCAGAGCTTCACCTTCAACTTCTTCTTCTTCCCCACAACCATAAAATATTTTTTTTTTTTAAAACATGCATACATACCTGTAAAGAAAAAGGGCAGAGGAACAGGAAAGGATTTTTATTTTTTAATTTATTATTTTTATTTTTATTCAGATTGTTTCAATCAAGCCCACAACCATTTCATTCGAATCCCATATGTAAGTTCTTCTATTGCATTGATTTTTATTTTTTTATTTTTTTAAATTCAGTGAATTTATATATGTTTTGCTACTAGAATAAATCGATTCATTTCATTTGTCCCAAATCTTATTTTTTGGTGTGTGTGTGTGTTTGTTGTTTCTTTTCTGTATATATGTATGTTTTTTTCCTTTGGTAGATCTAATCTATGCAAGATTGAAGCTTTGATTGATTTATTTCATTCTCTGTTGTTTGATCTGTATTTCAGAGATCTATGGCGGGTGATTTTCTTGCTTTAAATTTATCAAAAGAATCGATGTTTATGCCTTCTGGGGGTGTTTCTAAATCTGGGCTTCTTGTGATTCAATTGTATTTCTACTTGGGTTCATTTTCCTTTGTATTTTTCGCTGCCCGAAGATCGATTTTTTTACGTTATTAGCAATCTGTCTGTGTAGATGTTATTGAAGTTCGGATCGATGGCAGCTAAATGTTTATGACTTAAAGATCGATTTTTTAACGTTTTTAGCAGTTTCTCTTAGTTGATGTTGTTATTGAAGTTCGGATCGATGGCGGCTTAAGATTGTTTTTTTTTTACGTCGTTAGCAGTCTGTCTGTGTTGATGTAGTTATTGAAGTTCAAATTGATGGCGGCTTAGTGTTTCAGTACTATAAACTATAAAAATCAATTTATTTATTTTACGTTATTAGCAGTCTGTCTGTCTTGATGTAGTTATTGATGTTCGGATTGATAGCGGCTAAGTATTTACTACTATAAAGATCGATTTTTTAAAGTTGTTTGTAGTCTGTCTGTGTTGATGTCGTTATTGAAGTTCTGATCGATGGCGGCTAAATGTTTACTTCTATAAAGATTGCATCTTTCCCCGACCCCCTCGTGTATTCCGTGTGTAAAGCGATCTTTTTCGCGGGTTTTCGGGATTCTCGCATGCGTGTATATGTTGACAGCATACTAAATGAGTTTCTCGGTTTAACTTTTTTGTCTTTCCTTTTGTCGCAGTGAATCCGAATCTACCGTGGAAAACAGAAACCTGAACAGATTGTTTCCTACTTTAGAAAAAAAAAAAAGAAATAAAAATCGCATCCCCTCCGAATCCCAATCATCCAGACGACATGTTGGAAAACCGTCCTTGTTTGGTTTCAAGAGATTACCCTACCCGAACCTGCGAGCTCGAATCCACCTGGCTTATGACGTACCTTCCGGGAAAACCCGACCTCGCCCCGCCAGCTAAGCGCCCCTTCCGCCCAATCACCAATAACGGAAGTAATATCCAGAATAATAACAGCAACAACAATAATAATAATAACAATTCCGACTCGAGCTCGTTGATCCCTGCTATCGGCGATGACAACTCCATCAGCTGCCTCATCCGCTGCTCTCGATCAGATTACGGCTCCATCGCCTCCCTCAACAGGAGTTTCCGCTCCCTGATTCGATCCGGCGAGCTCTACAACCTGAGGCGTCTCAAAGGGGTAGTCGAGCACTGGGTCTACTTTTCTTGCCAGCTCCTCGAGTGGGAAGCTTTCGACCCCATCAGCCTCCGATGGATGCACCTTCCTCGCATGAACTCCAACGACTGCTTTGTCTTTGCTGACAAGGAATCACTCGCTGTCGGAACAGAGCTCCTCGTCTTCGGTCGAGACCTCATGACTCACATCATCTACCGCTACAGCCTCTTGACCAACTCCTGGTCAACCGGCATGTCCATGAACGAGCCGAGGTGTTTGTTCGGGTCAGCCAGCCTGGGAGAGATTGCGATCCTAGCTGGCGGGTGCGACTCGAACGGGAACTTTCTTGATTCGGCCGAGCTCTACAACTCGGAGAATGGCACCTGGACGAGCCTCCCCAGCATGAAGAAGAAACGGAAGATGTGCTCTGCTGTCTTCATGGACGGGAAGTTTTACGTGATTGGTGGGATAAGGCCCGACTTGAAGCTCCTCACGTGCGGAGAGGAGTACGACATGGTGACGAGGACATGGACGGAAATTCCGAATATGTCCCCGGTGAGGGCGGGTGGGGACAGGGACAACGAGCTTCCGGCCACCTCGGAGGCGCCTCCTTTGATAGCTGTCGTGAATAACGAATTGTACGCGGCGAATTATGCTGAGATGGAGGTGAGGAAGTACGATAAGAGGGAGAGGAATTGGGTTACGGTCGGGAGGCTGCCCGAGCGAGCAGATTCTATGTATGGTTGGGGTTTGGCTTTTCGGGCTTGTGGGGACCGTTTGATCGTGATTGGCGGGCCCCGTAATGCAGGGGAGGGTTTCATCGAGGTGAATGCGTGGGTCCCTAGCGAAGGCCCGCCGGAGTGGGTTTTGCTCGGGCGAAAAAGGTCGGGGAGTTTTGTTTATAATTGTGCGGTGATGGGATGCTGAATGATTTGCGGTTTGGGAAGGAAAAACGAGACGAGGAATTTGGTTCCCGGATGCACTTGGACTTGGCATCATATCATGCTAATGGGTAATTTCACAACTTTTTTTTTTCCGTTAATTTTGCTCTGAATTGGAGGAAGATATGAAGAATCTAAAATCGGGTTTTGCTCGAGATACAAGTAGAAATGGTTTATTTCTTGAAGTTAGTCTCGAGTGAAAGTGCTGTTTTTGTTCTTCTTCAAATCGTGGTCGGTGTTTTCTACCTTTTGAATTGTATTTCTCCCGGTCGAGAAACATGAAAATGTGGCGGGAGGTGGTGTTTACATTGCAAAGAAAATAGAAGTCATTTAACATATGAAGGAGAGTTAGTTAATTTGTTTAGTGTTTTTTTTTTCTAAAGAAAACATAGGGTTTAGTTTTTCGGGCTTTTATGAACTTCTTGGCCTCGATGAATCATCTCGAAGGGAGAAAGAAAGCCCGATCTAAATTTATTGGATGGACGGTGTAACAGATCGATCTGAAATTTGAATTGTTTGTAAACTATTGGCTATAAAAATAATCCTTCTTTATTCATTTCAATGCGATTTGTATGGTTCTTGCATCGGCTATACATGGTCGTTTGCACGAATGTTGGTATTCCTTGGCAGTGTTTCCGTCTCTAAGTAAGATTCTTAGGTTTTCGTTCGTTATAAAGCATCACATCTTTGTCTTTAAGTAAGAATCTTAGGTATGTTGTTCGATTTCGTTCCAAATTGTGTACTTGCATTTCATTTCATTACATATTAGGTGTTTGTACTATTTATCTCATCGTGTGGGTTTAATTTTATGTAGGCAAAACATTTATTGGGAGTTAGGTTTTTTGCGTCATCATATCTTTATTTTTGGAGTGACAAGAATTGTTACCTGAAAATGTGACTTTTTTCCATTGCATTTAATAATATACCTCTCATGTGTTCTTGATGGTAGTTACGAATTTAATTCTTCCAAGTATTATTATCTCTACACTATTACAATTCAAAATTGTTTTCCAAAATTTGCTTTTTTTATCAATTAGGGTTTGTGTTTTAATTCAAATTTGTTCAACAACCTTACTCCTTCTCTATCCCAGAGCTATAGACATGTTGACTGTTTATCATATGTATTGAACATTAAAAAAAGTCAATGTGCTTATAGCTTTGAGACAGATAGAGAGTATAAAAAAAATAAACGTGCTTATAGCTCTGGAACATATAGTATATATTTCCGACCCACTAATAGATACCACTAAGAGATAGATTGCAATAATGGGCCTATTTGGGTAACAATATACTTCGATTATTTGGGCTCATTTTGCACAAGTAATTGGGAGAGGCCCAAACGTTTCATCGAGGGTACGCGAATTTGTGTAATAAGTGGTATAATTCGTTGCAACTTTTTTTTTCGTACGAGTACTTCAATATGTGCAATGAATATAATAATAGTAATATCTACCTAAATTTCTTAATTGGAATGCTGCCAATTTATTTAATAATAATATTTTAATTTTGTTATTATTATGGTCCTAAGATTCTGAGTTGTCTATATATATCTAGCTTTGTTAATTGATCAACACTCGCATCATTATCTATTATGAGTTGGATTCTTGGTAGATCATTAAGCAAAGGTAAAATGCAACTTGATGTTTATAAAAATCATTCTTTCTATCCAATAATATATAGTGCCAAATTTTTTTTTGTTCGAATATCACGATTGATCGAGCTCTAAGGAAACGAAACACACAAATATCGATCTTTCGATTATGATTGTTGCATTTTCAACCCCAGAACGCATATCACATCTACGGCAAACTTTGCTAGCCAAAGCATGTGTGAAGTTCGTGTAATTAAATCCATTTTTGTCATTAGAAATTAAAGTTCTAGTAAAATTATGAAACTTCTATATACATAGATTAATTTATAACACTACATATATACTTAGGTATTAGTACGTGCGTACACAACATATATAAATTCTCATAGAAATGATCGAGATTGTATATAAATTAGGTGCACTTACCACGTGCTGCCCCCAATGTTTGTACAAAGACATTAATATTATAGTTTTATATATACTCGTATTAATTAGACGTAAAAAAACATCATAGTTTTACACTTAATTTTTCGTTTTAAAATAATATCATATTTTTATTTTTAATTTAGTTTTAAACTCATTTTAATTTTAACTTAAAAATACGTTATTATTATTATTAATAATATTTTTTTAGGAGATTAAATCACAAATGATCCTGTAAATATTGTCAATCCCACATTTAGTCATTTATTTTCTAATTTCATCAAATTCAGTCTTTCCCGGTCATTTTCCACCGGGAAGCTCACTTGTTGGTCACGTGAGTGCACACATGGCGGTCATCGGGCAGGGCTTGCTGACGTGGTTTGAGATTAAATCACATTTGGTCCTGCAAATTAGGCTGATCTCACATTTGGTCCTTTTTTTTGTTCAAAAAATCAAATCTCATCATTTCCGGTCGATTTCCACCGAAAATTGCAAGTGTGGGTAGGGATGTCAATTGGGTCATCCCACTCGGGCTATCGGGTTATTTCGGTTCGGACTGAAATTTTTTCGGGCTGTAAATTAGTAGACCTAACCTTAAAATCTTCGGTCTCGGGCTAGCCCGTCGGGCTGGAACAAATAATATTATATAGTAAAAAAAATAATTTTTAATATCAAATTAAATTTAATATTCATAAAATATTAATATTTAATAATTATTATTATAATTCTAATATTTAAATTGCTCAAATTATAAAATGTTTATTCAATAATAAAGGTGGCGGTCTCGGGCCCCTTCGGTTCAGACTAATTTAGTTTTGATTTTTTCGGGTCGAAAATATTCGGTCCCAACCCTACATTTTTTCGGGCGGGCTTCGGGGTAGCCCACCGGTCGACTCCGACGGCAATTTTCAGTATCCGACTTCCGGTTCGTGTGCAACACGTAGAGACAGGACCATTTGTGCGGCTACACATCTGGGAAGACAAGAGGTTTTTCAAGGTGATCTCTTCAGGGTTCGTTGCAAGAAGATCAGATCTTTATCAGCGAACAGCCATCGACATCAACGAGACACGCTTCACCGAATGTAAGTGTCCTCGTATCTCTATGTATATATATATTGGATGTATATATATATATATATATATATATATGTGTGTGTGTGTCTATACATATAAACATGTGCCTAGATCTTGTATGTTAGTTTTTACTCATTTTACACGCTTCTACACACACGAACGAGGTAATCGAGCGATTGGATCGGCATCGAAAACCTTCATGTACATCACGTGACCCACACGAGCAATTTCTGGTGGAAATCAACCGAAAAGGATGAGATTTGATTTTTTGAACAAAAAAAAGGACCAAATGTGGGATCAGCCTAAGTTGCAGGACCAAATGTGATTTAATCTCAAGCCACGTCAGCAAGCCTTGCCCGATGACCGCCATGTGTGCATTCACGTGACCAACACGTGAGCTTCCCGGTGGAAAATGACCGGGAAGGACTGGATTTGATGAAATTAAAAAATAAAGGACTGAATGTGGGATTGACAATATTTATAGGACCATTTGTGATTTAATCTCGTTTTTTAGTCAAAAAGTTACTAAAAGTTAACCCGCGTACCCACCCATATGGCCATATCTATATGTTTGACGTTTTACTGTTTATTTTGTACCCATATGTTTGACACTTTACTCTTTATTTTTGATGCAAATGATGTATTGATATTTTTTTTGCGGACTATTTTTTTCTTATCTCAAGTGAAAATATTTTAATTCTCTTTTATTTTGTGTTTTGAAACTGTTTCATACTAAAAATAGTGAATTTTACTATTCAATTTATAATATTATAATTCATATAATTTTACTATACACAATTTTAATTCCCTTTTATATATTAAAATACATTATTTTTTAGTTATAAAAAAAAGGACGAGTACATAATAAAAGGAATCATCGATTCTCTTTTGTTCTTTATTTATTTATTCTTTTGTTTTTGATGGGTGCGTAATGCGTAGAGTGATATGCGCATGCTTCCTCCATGTACGACTTTTTTCACCATAATATCTAAACTATATTTTATAGATTTTCTTCTTTTTTTATACTGCTTACGATAAAAAAATCAATGTACCTATAACTTTAGAGACAGAGAGAGTAATAAACATTTATCTTATCAATAAAATGTTTGATAAACTTATTTAAAAGAGCTTATAAAATATTCTAACTTATAAATTATTTTAAAAATTGATAGTTTGAGATCATGAAATTTTATTAATTTAAAAATATTATTAATTATCAAATATTTTTTTTTCATTTAAAGGGCTAGGTCGGAATAAATAATTCTATTAATTTAGAGAAATTATTGTTAGCTTTTAGGACAAAACTTTGAACGACACACGATCAAGACCGGTACCACTAGATACTACTTGTTGAAGATCGAAGATATATAGTACGATAATAATGCGTAATCCCGAAAATAACTCAATAATAAAATAGAAGGAAACAAGTAAAGAAAACAAAAAATTCACGGGGAAACCCAAATCGAGAATTTATCTAAACAATTTAAAAACTTTTAAATTGTTTAGATAAAAATTAAATTTAAACTTAATAACATTGCTAATTGTTTTGATAATCTTATAAGCTTGTTTATTATTAATTAATAGGCATGCTTCTACTGCTTTCCAGTTGTATTCCTTTTATAATTGTATCTTGCATATTGTTCGGAAATGTAAATATAAATTGATAAATACAAATTATTTATAATATGTCAAATGTAACAATAATTCATATTAAGGATGAGTACACCATTAAAGATGCTCTTAATCAATATTTAATTTCAATAACATCAATAATGATATAAAATATTGCAAGTCACCTAGATAATATCCATTTTACAATACAAAAACCTTAATCAATATTTAATTTCAATAACATCAATAATGATATAAAATATTGCAAGTCACCTAGATAATATCCATTTTATAATAGAAAAACATGGAAGCACCTAATTTATAGAGAGGTGTGCAATTAAATAAAGATTCTTGTGCACACATGATACATACCATGGTGTCTTCTAGTGAGGCTCCACATTAATTGTGTGCATGCACTGATGCACCCCTTATTATTATTACTACCTCATTCTTTTACTAATACTTTGCATAAAAAAATAAACAAGAATTTTAAGGAAAAAAATTATATGTTAAAATAATAATAATAAAAAAAAAGATAATACTACAATTATTGTTGTATATATAAGTAATTAATTAAATAAAAAAATGTGTTCAAATGAGCACCACTGAAAATGATTTAAGTGTTTGTTTCTCACAATAGATGAAGTAAAATTTATTATAAAAAAGGTTTATTGCGAAAGCTTGACCTAAGAGTAATCTTAATGGTTTTGCTAAAATAGCAAGTGTCAATTGCTAAAATATATCTCAATGGTTTAAATATAGCAATGACTATTTTATAAAATTAAATAATATAATGTTCCTTTTTTTGTATGTGATCATATCAATTTTATAATTAAAAAAAGTTTGTTTAATTTTGAGTGATAGAGGTGAATGGTTGAGATGACATGACACAAATGGTAAGAGCCATTTTTCCATGTATATTTGTTCATATATACATGAAAATTTGGCAATAACCATTTTTTGACAAGTGCCATTTCAACCATTGGGGTTGATTTTTTTGGGTTTTTGCCAAAAAAATGGCAATGGTCCTTACCATTTCACAACCATTGAAGTTGCTTTAATTAAGTAATTACACATATCTAAATTTAAAAGACCTAATTAGGTAATTACACATCTAAATTTAAAAATTATGTGGCTCGTGCATGACAATGTTGTCAAATTCCAAATGGGAGTGTTCAAGTGCGGTCCCACGCCTAGCGCACACACGAGAGCTGTCAAATTCCAAATGGGGGTGTTCAAGTGCGGTCCCACGCCTAAGTAGGAGAACTCCCTAGGCTTATATCATAGACTCCCCTCTCACAATTATTCGATGTGGGACAACTCACAAGTGGCCTTCAACACACCCCTCCACTTGTGAGTCCTAGTCAAAGGGTGGTTATAACCACTCACAAACAGGATCGAAACCTGCTCTGATACCATGTCAAATTCCAAATGGGGGTGTTCAAGTGCGGTCCCACGCCTAGCGCACACACGAGAGAGGGAGCTTGAATATGCACTAGAGAGCCTCTTTCTAACTCAAAACCATATGGTACTAAGTAGGAGAACTTCCTAGGCTTATATCATAGATTCCCCTCTCACAATTATTCGATGTGGGACAACTCACAAGTGGCCTTCAACAAATGTCACGGTTATTTGTTTTCTTATTTCACACATGACCCCCATAGCATCTTTAAGAGTATACTAGAAGTATATAGTAGTACAATTTTAATTGACAACAATAATTTGTACTACCTCACTTCTATAAAAAATATTCATTTCCACTCCAATAGTCAAATCTCTTTTGTAAATTATAAAAAAAAATATTCACTTCCACTTTAATAGTTAAATCTCTTTTGTAAATTATAAAAGATAAACCTTTTATGTAAATAGAGGAAGTTAAAGATATATGAACATTAATCTTAGATAAAAACATTATATTTTTTATTTGAATGTTTTGTTTCGCAAATCATAAAGACTTAATCAACACGAGTTTTATAAAGTTTTTATTCTATAATTTTTTTTTTTTGGTTGAGATGCAATTAGAGTATCCTCTTTTACAATTTATATGCCACAATAATTTGCAGTACTACATATTTGGCATAGAGTTACAAGTTAAGAAAGAAAATGATTATCAAACCTTTGTTTTATATACAACTAGACAAGTACAAATTAAGCATAATTTATTTATAAAATGATGTATCACTAAATTGTAATAATGTTAACATACCATCTAGATTTTTATATAAAAGAGTTTGAACACACTTAGATATCTGATGTGTGTTGTGAATTATACGTACAGTTTGAAAATTAATCTTATACCCTATCCGAATCATAATATAGACATTTTCTTCGGACACATATATTAAGAAAAATAGTATTTTTTAATTTTTTGTCAAAAAGTGAAAGATATAAATGTATTATGTATTTTTAAGTTAAAAAGTAAAGTAATTGTTAGTAGAGTTGAAAAAATAGGTGTATAAAATATTAGTAAAATTGTATTTTAAAGTTAGAAAATAAGTCAATTTATTTCTATTTTTGAAAAGATTTTATTATTATGAATCCCATTTAAAAAAGTGATCATGTTACTATAAATAGGAGATAATATAAAAAAACAAATATTCATAAATAAAAAGAACTTAACCAACATATAAAGTGGGTAATAAATTATTAATAATCTGTTTCCTTAAAAAACGTTAGTCGAGCTTTATGTCGGGCATTTAATTAATTAATTAAGCAAATAAATTAAAATTAAGCCGATAGAGGGACCCACACCCATTTACCTGCTCCAGTTAAATTTTTAATAAAACATTTACTTTTTAAAGAAAAATAAAAACACGGAATAATCCACCGTGGTGTCATTGTAGAAATAAGACAACGTCATTAGTGATGTGGCTATTATTTAATACTCTTATTTTCGTCTCAATTATCACATATTACTTTTCTAATTGTCTCAAACTATTTCATTTTTTTTTACAAAAAAATCATATTTACCCTATTTATTTTATTAATTTAAAAATATATTTTTATTTTTACATTTTATAAAAATTTAATAAAACAATACTCAATCTGACCAATTTTTTTAAATTAACATTTCATAATAATAAGACTTTTCTTATAAAAATAAAATAAATATTTTTAATTTTTCACTTTAAAATATAATTTTACTTTTACTTTATTCACTTATTTTTTCTAATTTTACTTATTTTTATTTTTTAATTTAAAAATACATCTAACACGATATTTTTCTTAATATTGTGTTAACTTAAGAGAAGAGTTGAAATTGAATATTTTTTAATCTTAGTGTCAAATCACGCGAATATTTGAATTGAGTATTTATTTAATTATTTTTAATTAAATAATGAAATAATAATAATATAATTTTTTAAATTATGTCAGATGTGAGGACCACCGATTTCGTCCCCCACCCAACACTCGGCTCTATCTATATAACCCCTTTCTACCCCTCTTCTCTCTCCTCACCCACTTTTCCCCTTTCTCTCTCTATAACCGTCCGACCCCACTTTTCTCTCTCTAAAACCGCCTCCTCCTCCTATCCTATGGCAGAAACCACCCACCACCACCAAGCCCCGCAAAAGCGAACCAGAGATGAAATCTCACTCGCCGCCGGACCCAAGCGGCTCAAGGCTTACGACACCATACTCAACCTCCTCGACCAAGACGAGGACGATTTAGCCGAGCCGAGCCACGAGCTGAGCCGCGACTTGTCGGCCATATTCACGACGCTCCAGAAAGAGCTGTGCTCTCCGCCGCCGCCGCCGCCGGAGCGGGACGGCCGCCGCGCCGCCGACGAAGACGAGGGACCGAAACCGTCCGTCATGAGGCATCTCCTGGAAGCGTCGGACGACGAGCTCGGGATTCCGAACAGATCGTCGGCGGGAGAGATCGGCTCCGGCGACTTTTTAAACTCCGATTCGGGCTTCGACGGCGATGGGCTGCTGTGGGAATTGGAGGATGAGGCTGCTAACTATTACACGGTCTTGCAGTCCGAGCTTTTCATGTAGGGGTTAATTTGATATTAGGTTCTTCTTCTGGGGTTAGAAATGAAAAAGTAGGAACAACCTCTTAGGGGTGTAAATTAACAAACAGTAAAAGTTTGGGGACTAAATTATGTATAGGGGAAAATCGGAAGCATTTTTGGCTTTTCAATTCGAACCCCTCTAATTTTATATAATTGCACATTGTTCCTTGATGAATAGAAGAAGTTTGGTTTTAACACATGTGCTTTGCAAATTATCCTTATATCGATCAGTATTTTTTGTGATGACTTTTTAATTTTATTTTATACTTCACCTATTCTGTTAGACTTAATTTTAAAATATCCTCAATTAAGTTCTTTTCAAAATAAATTAAAATAAAATAAATAAAAAATAATTTCAATCTATAATGTTAAATAATTTTTTAATATTTTTTTAAAAAATATTTAATAATTTATAAAAAATATTATTATTTTTATAAAAAAATCAATTTAGTTCAGATTAAGTTCAGTTTCAGTCCAAAAGAACATGCTCTCCCTAGTTAATACTCCGTATAAAATTAAGTATTTTAAGGATAAAGCCTCGTCTGCAAATTTAAATTGATTTATTATTAAATTGTTGAAAGCACAAATTCTTTTTACATATTTGTTGTTTTATTAATTTTTTATAAGTGTGCACATAAACATTTTGTGAGAATTCTCTTTCAAATGTTTTTAGTAATTTATTTCATTATGGATACATTAAAAATGCAGGAAATTATACAATTAGTTTTATAATTTTCTTCAATATTGACCTTAGATACAATTATATACACTTTAATTCATACAGTAGTCATTTAAAAATTAAGTAGTGTTCAACTGTTCATATATTTATTTGTTTATTTATCCATACATAACATATGAGTTATATTCTCCACACATGCATACCATTGTTTAGAGAAAAACACAAACAACACATGCCACAAAAAAAAAAAAAAAAAAAAAAAAACAAACTAAAAAAACTCATACAAATTAATTTATTTTCATTAATTACACAAAATCAAATATATTCCATCCAGAAGTCCTTTTTAAATTGGATTAAAAAATTTGAAAACATATCCAAAGAGATCCTAATATAATAAAGTCCACATAATTCGTGTGGGTTCATATTGCCAATAGAGACGTTGATTTTTTATTGTAATGGTAAACTCTCACTCTCAAGAATTTGTTGGTTGATTCTTTTTCTTAATCAGATTTACAAGTGTTTGGATTATAATTTGTTCATTTATTTCTTTGATTAAACTTCTTTTTTATGGTTTTTTTATAATATGACTAAATTTTCGTTGAAGCGTCAATATCATAAAAATACGATTACACGATTTTAACCATCAATTTTTGATATCACATTCATATATCGATCCAACATTTTTGATATCACATTCATATATCGATCCAACATTTTCTTCGCTTGATGTGTTGTCTCATGGTTCGTCTCAATTTAACGGTCATTGTAATGGAAAATTGGAATCACGGCATAGTTTTATCATTTCACGTGACCAAACTTTACTTTGAGGATGGGCTTCAATTCGATTCCTCTTTTCTTGTTCTTCGTATCCCATGACCATGGTTTATCATTTTGATTTCATTAAAAAAAAAGTTGAACTTTGTGTTCTTGACAAAATATTCAGAGATTTACAAAAATTAGACTCTTTAAAAAAAAGTTGTTTGAGTTCTTGACAAACTGTTGAGAGGTAAAAATATACTCCTAAATTGAAGTAATAAATAAAAGTAGTGTTATGTTACATAAATATGATAATGAAAATTTAATGTTGTTTTTTTATATTTAAATAAATGCACTTATTGCAATATGACATATAAACAATAAACAATAATAATGACATCATATTTCATATTCGATTGTATTAAAAATGGAGTATTAATAAAATAAAATAAGTACTTTTGGATATATGGATATATAAAGGAGAAGCCAATTTGTAGTTAAACTCCACGCAATTGGTTGAGAGCGATGGGTATCAATAAATTCAATCAATATTTCCCTATGACAATAAACACAACTAGGTAGGGTTGAGGGTGTTGAGACAAATAATAGTACTCTTTCCGACTATTAATAGATGTCATACTTTTCTGGACACGAAGTTTAAAAAAATTGTTATTTTTGTATTTTTTAATTGAAAAGTAAAAGGTAAAAATATATTTTAAAAGTGAAAAGTAAAGTAGTTGTGAGTAAAGTTTAAAAATTAGGTGAGGTAAAGTAGAATAAAATTGAATATTAAAATGAAAAAGTTAGAATAATTATTTCCATTTTTGGGGTTGTAAAATATTGTTGGACACCCCAAAAAGAAAAGTATGACAACTATCTTTGGACGAGGGAGTATTAAATAAGAATAATTATATTTTATTTGTTATTTATAAAAATTTTTTATTACTATAGGATATAGAGAGTACTCTATTTGTATTATACACGTTTACTCTAAAAGTAAATATGACTACGTATACACATAGGTGGTCAATGTTGGTTTTTTTTGTCAGTTCAATAAATATGATAAATTATATAAAAATGTATAAAAATATAACTAAAATAAAATTGAAATATTAAATTTTATTTTAATTATTTTTTCATAATTTTTGTATACTGTTTTTTTATACCGAAATTTTTTGATACATTTGTAAAGAAACGAGCCGAAATGTTTTGATACATTTGTAAAGAAACGAGAGTATATACGTATATAATATATATTTTTCCTTGTGGAACAATATATTTATTTTATTAAGTTTTTACTAAAAAATTAGAATAATTAATATATATATATATATATATATATATATATATTATATATATATATATATATATATATATATATATATATATATATATATATATATATATATATATATATATATATATGTGTGTGTGTGTGTGTGTGTGTGTGAATATTGTATATTAAGAAAAATATTATTTTTTATTTTATTAACTAAAATGATGTTTTTTTACTTAGTGTGATAATTGATTTAAAAAACATAAAAATTGTGGCCATTATATATATGGATGGAAGGTCGAGTATATGAGTTGCGACTTGCGAGTTTTTAAATAATTGAGATATTCCCCACCACATTTATATCGTCTCTTCTAAATAATCATATGTTTCATACCAACGTGCATAAATATAAAAAAATTATAAAAAAATAATTAAAATAAAATTTAATATTTAAATTTTATTTTAATTATTTTTTCATAATTTTTGTATATTAATTATCATATGTATACATTTACCACATATGCCAATTGGTGTGAGATATACGAGTATTTCACTATCAAATATTCAAATTCTTCGTGAATAGGGATCAAATCATATTTTAGTATTTTATGGTGGTGCACATTTACAACCAAAATTAGTTGTGCATGGGGTCAATTTTTATTTTTATTTTATAATAAAGTCTGTATAATATTTTTTTTCTGTTTTTATAAATGAGTTTATTTCATTCCGCTCATAGTAATTAAATATAACTATTCCAATAGGGTGAAAATAATACGAGCGCTATTACTTTCCAGTTTCCACCAAAAAAAATTACTTACATTTTTACCCACTCTCCAACAAAAAATTTCACTTTCATTATTCAGCGTGCCATTATATGTCACATTTCATGCTTTTAAGTTATTTATTAAATACTTAAATAATTATAACAACTCAGTTATATTAGACTCATGTTATTTTTTATTTTCGCACAGAAAAATTGAAAATTTCACAAATTATGATACTCTTTCCTTTGAGAGGTGGTAATATAAAGCTATGTTTTTGTAATTGAGTCCGTTTGAACTATTTTGAATTGGATGAATATAACAAAATTGAACTGATTTTTTTATAGCAGAAGTAGTGATAATAATAATAATAATAATAATAATAATAATAATAATAATAATAATAATAATTTTTATACATTATCATATTATTAATAAAATTAGAATAATATTATATGTATTAACTAATGAATTCATTCATCTTAATTTATTTTTTACATTTTTAATAAAATTTTAAAATAAATTTGAACTAAACTTCATTAATATGAGTTAGACTGAATTTAGCTAAAATGAACATAATTGACACTTCATCAAATTATTTTAAACATTAATTTAATTAATTTATCAACTATAAATTTAATTAGACATTGAATCTATTGGTAATTGTTCATGGTATATATGTACCATACCAAAAATGTATCTTAAAATTTTGATTCGTGTTCAATGGATTAGGTTCAAGAAAGGGTGTTTTTAGGTTTTTTTTGGATGAATGAATGTGAACAATTATGATTTTTTCATCTATGTATATCTTTATTAAAAAAGAAAAGAAAAAACATGATGAATTAATTAACCCGTGACTGTTAAAACGACAAAAGGTTAAATTAAATGTCTTCATATTAGGGATTTGGACGTTCAAGTCAAAGATACTGATATAATGTAAATCAATTTTTATTTGAAATTTGTGTGTAATTTTTTTTTGTCTTTGTCCATAAAGTAGTTTTTCGTACCTTCCTTCCCTTACCGGCGAGCTAAACTTAACTACTTTAATTAAACTAAAGAGACTGTAGACTATACTCCGTATGACAAACAATTAAATAAAGTTAACAATAAAAAATACTCTATTCGTATGGTAAGCTATTATGTAAAAATAAAATAAAATATATATATATATATATATAAATTAATAAAATAAATAATTAGTAAAATATAAAAAGAAATATTACTTCTATTCTAATAATTATATTTTTTTTCACAAAATAATAAAAGTTTGATCATTAATTTTACTAAGTGGTCTCTATTTATAAAAGATGAAAATATAATAATTTTATTTTTTCATAATATTATGTGGGCATATTTTGTCATGGCAAATCTGCAAATTATTTGATTTTAATTAATTTTATATTAATAAAACTTTATTTAATTTTATATATTATATTAAAAATTCATACAATTAATTTTCATTTTATCTCATAACAGTTGTAATATTTATTTTCTGAATTGCCCTACAATAGTTGAAGATCCCAAGAAATTAAATAAATATTTTATTTTTTTCACTTTAAAATACAAGTTTATTTCTATTTTCTTCACAACTATATTACTTTTCAATATATAATTACATTTTTACTCTTTAATTTTTAATCAAAATATATTTAAAAAAAACTACTAACAATAATTAATACAGTCGATTTGTTTCAAAATAATATAACTATTTTTTCTTTACTTTTTATTTTATCACCACATAGATATTTTTTAAATCATTTTTAATATAACTATAACAATAAGTAATACAGTCGATTAGTTTCAAAATAGTTGAAACAATTTTTTTTTTAATTTTATAATGATTTAGATATTTCATTTTTAAATTAAAAAAAATGTCTCAAATCATTTTGAAATAAACAGAGTATATTTTATTTTTATTTTTTTCGCATATAAAAATACACACTCCATAATACAATATCCAACCAATAAAAATAAATTTATCTAAATCGCTAAAAAAATAATTTTTTAATTCTTTCTTTTCCATTTAGCACCTTTTTTTCATTAATTATTTAAAGAATATATACAGCCGACCCATGTCGTATAAAATCATTTTATGGATTTTGATTCTTTTGTGTCGTGACTGGTGTAAATAGGAAGGTTGGATGATTGCAATGGGCATGCTTGATTGACGTTTAGAAGTGAAGTTTCTAATGGGAAACAAATTTCCAAGAAATTCCAATTTATTTGTACAAAATTCAAAACAAGGAATAATATTATTTTGAGAAAACGATTACTATTTCAAAATAACAATTAAAATAATTGGTGCTGACTAATTAAATGATACCAAAAAAACAATTAATAAATAAAATGATACTCCATGTTGAAAGCTACACGTAACAAACTAGCTAACAATTCATATTACGAGAATATATAATGAAAAAAAAAAGAAAAAAAAGAGTGTTAATAGACGAAACAACATGACATGATGTGATGATGATAACTAAAGGGCCGTGCCGTGTCTGCTCTGCTATGTCCATCAAGACCTTTTGTGGGAAATTACCATGGAGCCCCTTTGGATTTCTTTTCTAAGATGGTACTCCAATGTTTGCCGATAAGTGTTTTCGGTTGTTTAAAATAAAATTGTTCACGTGAAATAATATAAAATAAGGATATAGTGAGTATTAATTTATAATTAAATAATAAAATTAATAAAAAAATAGTGATACATGTGTAAATAAAATACGTATTATACTGTTAAAATTAAGAAAAAAACTTTACATTTTAAGGTGTACAAACAATTGTGAGACAACAAAAAATAAAAGTGTGCAAAACATAGGAAAAAAGTAAAAAGATTTAAGCCCACAAAACTTTGTAAAAATTACGCTTTGCTTCTAAAATTTTAATAAAATACGTTAAATACTCAAAGCTTAAATAAAAATTGAATTCGAAATGAATTTTATTATTTTAATATTTGAAATATAAAATTTTAAATATTTAAATTTTATTATTTTAATATTTAAAATATTAATTTTTTCAATAAAAATATATATTTTATAAAGTGCAATTTTTATTAAAAATTAAAAAATTTAATGTATTGTATCAAAATTTTATGAGTTACAGTAATTGTAACTTTAATTTTACGAAAAGCTTTTAGAGTTTAATACTTTTATCATTTCTAGAATTAGTTTTTTTATACGGTTATCTTTTGGTTATCTTTTAGGACAAAGTTTCGAACGCCACATGATAAGATCAGTGTCACTAGTTACTACTTGTTGAAGATTGACGATGTATAGTACGATAATAATGCGGAATCCCAAAAATAACTCAACAATAAAAGAGAAGGTGACAAGTAAAAAAGACAAGTAAAGAAGACAAAGAATTTACGTGGAAACCTAAAATGGAAAAAACCATGGGAGGAACGACGAAAACTTTCACTATAATATTGCCGACTATTACGAGGATTGATATGCACTCTAAACTCTCTAATCTCTCACAATATTATCTCTCTAATTGATGGTATAAACTCCTGTTGTTTGTGTCAATGGAGAAGCTCTCTTTACATAGGAGGAAGTCTTAATTATTGTATGGAAACAATAATTCATGCCCATAAAAAGCATTGAAAAAGAAAGAATCAAAATCATTATAAAAGTAATTTTGAATAAAAGGAAAATTTTAAAGATTTGGTAAAATTAAATAACTCTGTTTTTCTTAATTTTAAATAAAAACCGATTACATAATATTATTTTAATTTTATTAATATACACGGCGGTTATGAATTATATTAGTTATATTTTGTTAATTACACACCGGTTTATAATTTTAGTTTTAAACTACTCTAATTAATAAAAAAATTTAAAAAGTGTTTAAATTGTAAATGATAATTTTTGTGGTTTAAAGTGTTTAAGATGCGCACTAGATCCATGTTTAAGATTTTACGTGTTATGCATGATTTCTTCTTCCGCACCTTTTCATGCTTGTAAAATACGTAAACTACATCTATTGAGATATGAATGAGATCTATACAAAACCCAACACGCTGAACATCTTCGGCGGGCGCCGAACCAAAACGGCGGGCACCGTTTTCCTTTTTCTCGGTTTTGTGTCAAAACACAACATATACTCTGTCTCTCTTATGTTGCATATATTTATTATAGTCGAGGACATGACTTTTGTGGAATGACCAAGGGTTTGTGTATAGGAAGTTAGGAACGATCATCCAATTAAATTACAAAGTATATGAGTCATATGACTGCATATTTTTGATGGATGAAAGACTCAAGTTTGTGCTGCGATGCCAAGTCAAGATGGAAAACGGTGTTTAATTTGTCACATTCATACACATTTTTCGAATCAAATACAAAATGCGTTGAGTACAACTTTTTTTTTACGCATTGAAATAAATAAATATTCTCACCGTTTGATTTGACTATAATATCAAACTTTGTCGGTGATGTACTCAAAGAGATTCTGACGGATCTATAGACTTTGAGGATTAAGTATGAAGATGAGAATTTGACATTAGTTTTTTTGTGCTCATTGCCTTTGTCATACTCGGACGTGGTCGACACTAGGGCTGGGCGGGAGTCGAGTCTGTCCCAAAATTTTCAAGACTGACTCAAAACTTGAATTATTCGGTTCGAGTCAGGACGGTTTTCTTAAAATGAAAGTCCGGCTTGAGATTGAGACCGATGGTTCGAATCCAATTTTCAACATCAAATTTTGAATTAAAAAAAAATATTTTTTAAATATTTTTTTATAAAAAACATGAAATTTAAAACTTTAAAAAATACTTGTATAAAATATTTATAATTTTAATTTTGAATTACAAATTAAAATATAAAGAAAATATATAAAAACATACAATGATTATTAAAAATATATATATAAAAAAAGGTCCGTCCAAGCTTTCCGTACCAAATGTTTATAAGTCCAAACTAGGAGTTGGCGTTTGAGCTCGAAAACTCGAGTTCGGACCGAAAACTCGTCAAAAAAACTCGTCACGGGTCGAGCTTAATTTTTTTAAGGATCGACCCGCCATATGATCGACCCGTGAAGTGTATATGTGGTCCGAGCCCAAGCCCTAAAATATTTAGGATCGAAAGCCCGACTCGGACCGTCAATTCCATTTTTTATATTATATATATATACATATATATATATATTATAAAAAAGATTTAATGTGCATGATTATTATTATTTTTCACTTCAAGTTTTTCATTTTACCATCTCTTTCGTTCTCTTTCGTTCCGAGTTAACACTTCACAGTGCAAATCATTGTAAAAACATTAAAAAAAATATAAAATTAAAGAACACCTCGAATAAGAGAAAAACAATAATTGAAATTATACTTGATTTTTTTAGTGCTGTTGTGTGGTATATATATTTTTTGTAAATCATTTCTGAATTAATGATGGTAATTAATTGTTACTCTACTTTTTTCTATTTTGTTTAATTATAAGATAGATTTGATTTTTATTTTTATTTTTGAATTTTTATTTGAGCAAACAACTAAAAACATCATTTTTTGTTTTTATTTTTAAACTTTAGTATCATGTGATTCAAATATTTGAAATTTTTATTAATTTATAAATTACATGAAATTTGTAATAAAAACTCAATAAAGTATGGGACCGAAAACCCGAAAACTCGGCTCAGGCTCGTCATGCTCGGTCCCGAGCCGGGCCCTAACCTCAGACAAGTCCGGCTCGGCTCGGACCGCAGAGGTCGGGTTTTGAGCCGGGTTTTGATATTTTTGGGCTCGGCTCGACCCGCGCCCACCTCTAGTCCAAACTCTTTTTTTTTTTTTGGGACGGATTTTTATTCAAGTTTATTGATTGGGCTTGTATGTTTTCAAGCCCGAACACTCACCCCTTGTTAAATGAAAGGATGAAAACACTTGTTATTGGTGTGGTCTATGAGACAAGGTTGGGAGATCATAAATCAGAAGCAAAGAGCAAAATAGAAGTTCACACTTAAGCTTGACAAATAAGAATCGAAGGGTATCAAAAAACAAACAAGATTGGTTCTAAAATTAATTATGCTACACCTTCACCTTCTATACATGACTACATGGATTTAGAAGGGACAATTATGCAGAAACAAAAACTCTTTAATCACCTAACATCAAGGTTCATAAACATGACTTCAAACAACTAAAGAAGAGAAAACATGTTCAATTAGAGCATAAATAACAACACATATGGCAGTCGCAGATGTATGTTGACAAACTCACAATACAAAGCTTTATAATTAACTTGATCAAACATTCTTGATGGTCCTCTATCATCTCCACAATCCGACTGCCCCAGCTTTCGTGACAACTGCCACCTGGACGACATAGAAACCGGACAAGGTTGGAGGTGTGAGACATGTCCCGACTATGATGTTTGCAACTCGTGTTATTCATTTTCTTGATCCCTTGACAAATACAATGTTTTGTAACAACATTATCAAATTGTATCTAAAATTTAACAACATTGAAAACATACTAATAATAGAATCCAAAATTAATTTATTGTTTTGTCATTTTTAATTCTGCAACGGCTACTTTTTTCATACCTCCATAAACACAAATACCATACGACGACGTTTCCTTATCACATGAATCCCCACCACAACACAACTTTTCCAAATCCACTGAACCCAAAACCTTATTCCATGTCTCCGGCCTCAATCAACGGCGGCGGAGGTCCACTGCCGCTGGTAATGGTGGTGGAGTATCTCGAGACATCGATGTCCCAGAACCTCCTCTGCAAGTTCCCGGACAACTCCGCCTTCGATTTCGACTACGCCCAGAGCTCCATCTGGTCGCCTCTGCTTCCCCGGCCGCCGCCCAAATACTCCGCCGACGGAGGGATCGAGTTTTCGCGGCGGCTTTCGTACGGAGAAACTATGGAGCAGGTGGGGTTGCTGGAAAACACCAGGAAATTGGCGAGGAAAATCACTGACGCGGTGCTTGAGAATGTGGGCAGGTGCAGTAAGATGAAGAGGAGAAAAGGGAAGTCTTTCGGGCTTTCTCCGGCGGGTTCGGGCCGGCGGCCCTCTTCTTCGTCTTCCCCGATTCCAAAGGTAGTGTTTTTATTTTTCTTGAAAAACAGAGTAAGGTGTTTGCAGATAATAAAAATGTGATCTTTTTTGTCTTTTGGGGGAGTTTGCAGGCATGGGCTAAAGTGATGAAAGCAGCTGTGAAGCAATTCAAGAAAAGGAAGAACAACGAAAAAAGAATCTTCATTTACATTTGAAATTGTGATAAGATGGACTTTTGAATTTGTTGTGGTTTTTTGTTGATTATTATTTCTGAAAAATAATGATGGAATTGTTGGTGTTATTTGTATTTGTTAGACTCGCCTCAAGTACAATGGCTTCGAATTGGTCTGCAATTTGGGACTCATGAAATCGGTCGACGAGCACCCTTGGAGACGTTAGGCTCTCGAACACGTCCGGCGAAGAAGCTCCTCTCCGGTGCGAGTGCGTTCCTGTTCGCCGCTGCTTCTTTTCCTGTTCCCACGTGCATTCCGATTTCCGATTAAGATGAGTGTTTTTGTTTTCTTTTTCTTGAGAGAGTATGTTTTCATATTTTTTATTTTATTCGATCTGAAACCTCTCACACTGAAGCAGGTACTTATAGAGTTAGAATACACACACAAAATGCGGTGATTTGTTATAAAATGCCGTTTGATTGTCATGTGAGAGACGTACGTGCTTGTGTCACACGAATTAATGTCCTTGTACCAAACCCTTAACAAACACAACAAGCATATATAATATGTGTGTGCATGTGATGAGAGTTTGTCTGGTATGAGCTGATGTTAATGTATGTATGTATGTGTTGTGTTATTGGTACATACAAGAGAGATGGGCAAAAAACCCGAATCGACTTTTTTATGAATATATTAAAATGAGTCTAGCTACATTATATGATAAGTGGAAACGTATTGAGTGATTAGGAAGTCGGATCGAGTGTAATAAGTAGTAGTTCAGGGTTGGACTGATCGATCGATATGCACTCAATCTTCATTCCATATATGGTGCCATTTTGAACATATATAGAGCTTGAGTTTCGTTACATGTTTGTGATATAGTAGTTTTTATGTTCACTAGTAATTAGTAAACTTAATGATATTAGTGAAATTTAGTGAAAAAAGCATACTCAAAAAATAATGGTTGGATTGGGCCATTTAAAAGATTTTGGGCATAATCTTTATTATGTTCAATTTATTTAGGCTGGGTTTAAATATTGCTCAAGATTTGGGCTTGAAGATCAGGAAGCAGGAAGCAGATTTTTGTGTGAATTGAAGAACATAAAATGTTTTAGGTAAATGTTCACTAACAAAAATAATAAACGAAATGATGCTTAAATTTTTTAATACAAAAATCATAAACAAATTTATTGTTTTAGGACTCTGCGAAGCACAAGTGCCATTCCAATTATCACAACTCTCCAACACCTTCAATTCATTCAAAAAAAATTAAAAAAAAATACAAATTTATCAATTAATAATTGTATTCAAATTATAATTTGCAATTAATTAGATACCTGCAGCAGCAGGGAGATAACTCGATGACGGAGAAGCTCCGACTCGATGAAGGGGAAAGGCGACCACCTTGTACTTCAGGGCTAGGTCGAGGTCGCCGTTGCTTCATCCTCCTGTTCGCACGTCTATTCCGGTAAGATGAGTACGTGATTTTGTATGTGATTTTTTTTTCTTTTTCTTGATCAGAGAAATACTATATGTTTTCATTTTATTTGTTTTGAATTCCAAAATCTCTATCTCAGAAACACTTATATATAGAGAGTTAAAACAAGCTGCACGCACGCGTTTCACTCGACAATGACATGTAACCATGTAACAAACCATAACAAACCACATGTCATGAGTTGTGACATTACTGTATTAGCATCGATCATCCTCTCGAATCTCGGTCGTTGATCTTCTCTCGATCGCGACATGTAACCTTATGTAACCTCTTGATCTTCTTGAATACAACATGTAACCTCTTGAATTTCTGTTTGCTTCAATACGATTTTTTGTTGATATCAGTACTCACAAAAAAAAAAAACGTGATTGATCAACTTATTAACTAAATACTCAAAAAAAAAAAAAACGTGATTGATCAACTTATTAACTAATGATAGCTGTGAGTATTCTTGATTCATCAAATACTCATCAACACATTCGTACATGTATAAATGTATAATATTTACAACTAATCAAGGAGTGTTATATATATTTGATCAACTTACTTAATCACGTGCCAGTATATTAGTTTGTTACGAACAAACTGTTTAATCCGTCATGGATTTTTATGGATTTTTTGCCGAAAAATATCGACTGTGATTTTCGAACATTACGGGACTGTTTATGGTATATCATCTAAAATTACAAGAAATCTTGTGATATTTTCCCTAATATATATTTTGAAATACAATTTGTTGATCAGCCATCCATTTGTGTGATATTTCGCCTAATATATTTATTTTGAAATGCAATTTGTTGATAGTAGTAATCGTTCGTGTTGTATTTTCACTAGTTTTTACTTAAGCGGATTCCACAATTCTTCTTGTATTTTTAAAAAAAAAATCCAATGTTATCTTTTCGATAATTAATTTATCTAAAATATAATATCAAGATGAGATTTGAGGGCCTCTGCTTCAGTCTCAAGTTTTTAGTTTTAAAAAATGTTTTTTTTTTTTTTTAATTTGGTTCTAAAATTAATTGTGCTACATCTTCACCTTCACCTTCACCTTCACCTTCACCTTCACCTTCTCTATATGGTAAAGGACAAAAACTTCATCACCTAACATCAAGGTTCATAAACACCTTCACCTTCACCTACATCTTCATCTTCACCTACATCTTCATTTTCACCTTCACTATCTACATGACTACATGGATTTAGAAGCGAGAATTATGCAGAAACAAAAACTTTCATCACCTAACATCTGCTGGAAATCGATATCTCGGGCCATTAAAATTTGCGGAAAATAACGACCCGACCGAAATCCCCGATCGCCGGAAATCCGACCACGAACCACCGTACGAGCCGGAGCTCAACCGAGCACCACCACGGTCCGCCCGTGGTGCCCAGCCGAGCCCCCGGGGATCGCTGGGATGCCTCACGGCATCCCCGGGGCTGCTCGTAGCAGCCCCGCAGCGAGTCCATGACTCGCTGCTCAGCGGGGCTTTGCCCCCGCACGCATCCGCTGCGGGCGAACCCGCAGCACGTACGGGGTCGCTGCGGGTGACCCCGCAGCTTACCCGCGATCGATCCTAGGATCGATCGCACCCCCGGCTCCCAGCCGGGGTCTCGCATGCCCGGCGGTCGAACCCTAGGGTTCCGACCGCCACCCTCGGCTCCCCGCCGAGGGCTTTCCTCGATCCCCGCGGGGATGTCGACCTCGCGGTCCATCCCCGTCCGCGGAGCTCGTCGTTTCCCGGATCGTGCGTTCATGTATGTATCACAATCAATTCACATAAAATCATAGAAGGGAGTATATGATTTTACATTTTAATTCGTTGTGCGGAGAAACGAATTTAAGTTGATGACCTTACGATTTTCCCACGTATTCCTTGCACTAGCTTGAACGTCGGGTGGGCGACGATCCTCCAAGCTTATGGATCCTCTTCAACTCTCTAGAATATCAAGTATGATAATCTTGTCTTATTGTTATGATATAAGAAAGTGAAGACCATGTAGTGCTTTTATAGGCTACGTAGGGGATCTAAAAGAGGTGGAATATTGGGCTTCCAATATTAATGATTAAATTGAGCTCAAGCCCAAATCTATTAATCTCCCATTAATATTAATTAATTTATTTTCCACTATGTAAATTAATTGCACTCCCAATATTAAACCATATTATATCAAATAATATTTCTCCGGTAGTATTATTTATTCCGTGTATTTAAGATTTAAATATCCATGAATAAAATTAATTTATTGCTAATTAATTTATTCATCTCTTGAATCCGAGACTAGTACCATTCATCCTTAATTATTGTGCGGAATGAATCCACTCATGAGGTTTACACAATAATTCCTTATGAACTCATCTCGGGGATATTATCAACCCTTCCGGGATACACTTTCCCGTCAAGTATTCACAGCATGTCATATATAAAATATAGTGACCCAACTTAACAGGTAATTAACCCAATAATTAAATCGGTTAATTCCTTTGGAAAATCAAAGTCACATATATTAAATATACACACTCGCAATAGTATCGGGGATTAAGAATAAAATACTCTGAGACTTGAATCGAGATTATTAGTATCGGGGATTAAGAATAAAATACTCTGAGACTTGAATCGAGATTATCTCAAGGCAATCCTAATCGATAAATCTCAAGCGATCCGCTCAATACACTAAGTGTACAAGTGTGATAAAATAATTAAGATAAATTATTTTCTCTCTCACACAACGACTATACCGATGGATTGGTCCGTGTCCATCTAGGTCGTGAGCAACTGTTTGATTAAATACGAGTAACCGATAGTATGATCTTCTGTGTGCCCATGCAACACCATACTAACTAAAATACGAGTAACCGATAGTATGATCTTCTGTGTGCCCATGCAACACCATACTAACTACAACGTATAAAATCCAGGACTATATTTTGCATATATTTAATTATCAATAATTAAACGCAAACAATTGTTTATTAATTAAATAGATTAAATGCAATGACCGGGAATTTTACCGTTACTTAAATCTAGACATTAAGTACACAACTCCAACAACATCAAGGTTCATAAACACAACTTAAAACAACTAAAGAAGAGAAAACAGGTTCAATTAGAGCATAAATAACCACACATATGGCAGTCAGCAGATGTATGTTGCACGAAAATGCTAAATTTGGATATCCAAATAAATAAGAAAACACGCAAAAAACTCACAATACAAAAGCTTTCTAACTTGATCAAAATCAATCGATAATCTAGAGTGCAACTCACTCTTCATCATATCCTCATCTCCATCAACATCCCACCAGAAGTCTTTGGATAATCTAGTGTGCAGTTCACTCTTCATCATCCTCATCTCCATCACCACCACCAGAAGTCTTCTTTGCAGCCGCTTTCAGATTCCTTCTCTTCACTCTGCCTGGGCGGCCCCCACCAAATGGACTAGTGAGCGAGAAATCAATGTGCTTCTGGGAGTCCACCCGAACCATGAACGATGCAACATTTACAACTTGCCTTCCCACCCTGCAACAATTCAAATACAGCATGAAATGATAATCAAAGCATTTGTCGTAAAGCAGAAGTTCATAACAAAAATATACGGAGGTTTGCCCTTTACTACAAAAGAACCAGTCAAACCTTCTAGTATAAGAAAAACAATTACTACCCAAAAGATTTTATTGTCTCGCTTTAATCCTTCCCAAGCCAAAAATAAATTAAAATAAATAATCTCACTTTTCACATTCATTAAAAATATTACAATTCAGGGTGTTCTTGTAATTTTTTAAAGTTTGGGTATTCAGGTCCAAAATCATGGTATGAGAGTAACAGAATGCAAAATCATACGCGAACAATTAGCACAATTACCCATTCAGCACTTTCAACTACACAAAACCTCAAATGAGAATCAACATACAGAGGGTTTGTATGCAATCATACACATAGCAGTTACATTAAAAGTGTGATTTAAAAACAATCCGTATCGATCGATTATACAGAACAGTAAAATAAGTTTTAATGCATACCTGATATGTCTCTGCCTAATAAGCACCCTGGCATGGTGGATGGACTTGGCCATACCAGCCTTGAAAACAAGAGTCTGGAGTCGGCGCTCGAGGAAATTCTCGACAGTGAGGGCCAAGACATAATCAAGCTTGTTCTGGCTCTCATCAAGCAGTCCATACCTGTTCATCCTCCTCAGAAGGGCTTCGCCCTCAAAAATACGACGAGGGTCTTTCTCGTCCAGAGTCAGAAGGTCCCTAGCATTGTTCCGGATACGGCTAAGGGCATACTGCACCCTCCACAGCTCCCTCTTACACCTCAGACCATATTCTCCCACCAGTTTCAGCTCAGCATCCAGCCGCTCCTTCTCGTACGGGCGACGGGGCTTCTTGAATGTCTTTCCATCTAACACATAATAATAATAATATCAAAATCTCAACTTTAACTTCCTACAATTAAATCTAAAGCGTTTATTTTGGAACAAATCAATAGTTAAACAGAAAAAAAAAAGTTCCGAAAATCATCATAAGAAGAAATGAAGAAAGCATACGAAAATTGAAACACTTGCAGTCGTATTCATCAAAGATTTTTTCACAATGTATGACGATAAATTCGTGTACAGGATTCGTTCGGAGACGAAGGTGTTGATACTTACAGTTGCGGTAAAAAGACACGTGCACCATGATCCTCCGCCGCCGCTAACTCCGTCACGATCTCGGCAGCCCCGATCTGTGTCGATTGCAGTAGAAATGGGAAAGAGCTTCTCGGAGGGAGTTTTGAGTTTTGAGAGGATTCTGTGTAAAATCCTAGTGGGCCAAAACCCTAGTGGGCTTGTGAATATCCAAGACCAAGCCCGTTTAATTTTTTTGGGCTGTCTAAGACTTAAATATCAACCCACTAACCGTAAACATCTTCTCGCGAGGATGACGATAATTCACAGGTTAACTTCCGTCCTAAAAAAACCAACCACTGCGCCGGCGACCACCACCACCGTCGCCCGTCATTTCTCGACCAATCGAACTCCGAGCAACAACAAAAACGGCGATGACGCGTGGAATGATGCGTGGGAAACCGCGTGGCTCCCGGACGACCTCTCCGGAAAATCATCGCGCGCCCCATGGGAATCCGACGTCAGCTTCGCTCTCCCCGCCGAGCGAGATACCCGAACCGCTCCTTCCTCGATTCCGGAGGAAGTGGACCCCGAGACCCAGGCCTTCGTGGAGGACATGAACGATAACTGGGAGCAGAGGAGGGGCAAATCGGTCAAAAATGATGCCGGCTCAAACATCGTCCCATCGGGATCTGAATCATCGTCTTCTTCGCTCTACAGCTTGGAGAATATTAAGAGGGATTACAGGTTGACGAAGCAGAAGATACACGCGGGGCTGTGGGTGAAGGAGATCGAGAAACTGGAGGAGGCCAAATTGGGGGATTCCGGCGGCGGCGACGACATTGAGAAATTGCTCGACAGCGCCTCAGAGTATGTTTACTTTTCCAGCTGATAATCACTTCACACAACATTACTGAAACATTTTATAAGAAAATTAGGGGTTAGGGTTTGGGGATAGCTAAGTAGTTTGTGTGATTTCAGAACACTTGCTCATCCCTGTAAACGTATTTGCGATCAAATAATGAAATGCAGGATATTTGATTCTGCAAACAATGGCTGGGGAGATTCGAAAACCCCGGATTCCGAGTTCAAAAATCGACCCGATGGGTGGGAAACTACGTCGAAAGCTCCCGATGGCAATGTATGGGACATGTCACAAAGAGAAGAAGACATCCTCGTTCAAGAATTCGAGCGCAGGATCGCCTTCGATAAGTTTCAGGTCGCGTATGCTTAATGCTTTTAACCGTTTACAGCCAAAATCTAAGTGTTGTTGATCAGAAAAGAGTTTGTTTTTTTGTCAGATTGCCAGCTTTATAAAAACGCACATATTTAGCCGTAGGAGGCCGATCGATGGGTGGAAGCACATGATAGAAGAAATCGGACCAAATGCGAGGAAAGGGAAAGGGAGTGTGTCGAGGTTGCCAAGTGTAACAGACGAATCGACTCAACCTTTCAGAGAGGAGAAGCCTACTTTTGGCAGCACCTACTCTACTTCATCTAAAGGGCACCGGTGAGGTATGTATTATGTGAATACTAAATCAACAGTTCATGTTACTTCGTTCGCTCATGTCACAGTTTTCGTTTGTTGTTCGATAGTTTCCTGAGTTTTGAAAGGAATGAAATAACTCATTAAAATTATAATGAAGTATGTGTGTTTGATTTTCTTAATATCTGTACAACTACACCTGCAAATTCTATGTATAAGCAAAAAAAAAAAAATGAAAATTACATCTTTGAAGAAATGAGAAAACACCCCAAAACCCTAGATGTGAATTTCTATTGCAAAACTCTGACATTGTGTTTGTCGCATACCCTCGTCCCGTTTTCAGCCCACCATTTCTCAGCTTCTTCCTCGGTGAAAAGTTTCCGACTAGCCAGTGACAAGAAAAGTAATTATTAGTCGACTTAACGATTAAAACCCAAAAAAATATATGCAAGAAACGGATATATACCTGAAACGAACTCGCCTGAGTTCATTTTCACCATCTGGGAAGGTGACGAGAGTTATGTAGACACCAGGCTCCTCTTGTACAATCCGCTTTGATTTCTTCGCTCGAGGTGTAGTCCTATTCGTTGGTTGTGCAGTGTTTGAGTTGTCACTGGAATCGCTCTTTGGAGAGGTCACGCTGCTCCCGTTGGATAAACGGTCCGAATGGCCTCCGTCAACTTGTTCATCCATCGGCACTTTTTCCGCCATCTCTTTTAACTACCAGGAACACACCACAGTTTAGATCGTTAGGAGGCGGAAAAAGAAAAACTTGAATCCGAACCTGAGCAGTGAGAGACTTGATCGTGTCGTTTGCAGCTCTGCTTTTCTCAGCTTCTTCCGCTGCCTGTGCAATCATCTTCTTCAGTAGCTTCGTTTTTCTTTCCAGTTCAGCTTCAAGAAGTTGGGATTTGCTAGCTAGACTTTCTACCTGTGTTCTCAAACTTTTAACCTCCAAGCACAGGCCCTCACCTCCACTCTTCAAGTCATCAAGATTCGTTTCCGATAAACGAAACGGGGTTGCGGATGGCGACCGCGTTGTCGACCTCCTCGGGGTCTTCGCCGGAACTGGAGAAGGCGACCTCGAGACCCTTCTTGAATCTGGAACGAAGAACGAAAGAAAGCTCTGAGAAGATCTGAACGGGCTAGTCGGTGATTTCGACGATGTGCTCGGCCTCTGAGTAGCGTTCCCAACCCTAATCGGAAAAAGACGGTTATCGCCCCCCAACTCGAACTTCGTGTTGAGCGAAAAATTCCTCTCCGCCGACGACAGCCTCGAGATGTTCCCCTTCCCGTCCCTTTCCGTCGATACCTTCTGCAACTTAACGAAGCAATCATCGCAGACTCGGTATGGCTTGCTCGCGCTGGGTCCCAACGAGGCCTTGATCGACCTCCGAGTGGTGCACGCCTTGCAAAAGACGAGCCCGCAGTTGTAGCAGTTGTGCCGTTTCCGCATGAAGCTGAACATGTTCCGACAGCCGGAGCAAGCGGAGCTGTCGACGGTTGATATCCACTTATGAACACACACGACGGCTGTGAAATTCGAACCGCAAGCGATGCTCTTCACTTGCTTGTCTTTTAAAGCCTCGACGAGAGTAGGGTTAGTCCGATCTTCGACATCACCGTGCCCTAGTTGACCATTCGAACCCTTGCCCCACTTGTAGACATCGGAATTCGAAGTCAAGACAGCAACGTGACGAGAACCACAAGCGATTTCGTCGACGACGGTGCCCTCCTCGATCTTCCCGTCAGATAATGAACTCCCCATGGTGTACACTCGACCGGAATTGCTCAGAGCCACCGTGAAATTGTCTCCACAGACGACCTGAGAAAAATCCGTCTCGACCAACGAAGCTACGCATTCGGGAACGAGCCTCGGTTTACTGTCTTCATGCCCTAGTTGCCCTTCATCTCCATCTCCCCACGAGAAAAGATTCCCACTTAAAGCTCGATCGGACAATTCTGATGTCATCTCGACAACAGCTGCCGTGTGCCAAACCCCACAACCCACTTTCACCGTCTTCAATCCCTTCAGACAGTCCACTTCCCGCGGGACATCACAACATCCTCGATCCCCATGTCCAAGAGCTCCGAAAGCTCCGTCCCCAAACGTAAACAGCCGACCGAAATCCGTCACCACAGCCGTATGCCACGGCCCACAAGAAACGAACGCCACCTGTAACCCCTCGACGGGCCCACCGACCCTCGTCGGGACCCAATGGGTCCCATCCCCCCAAGCAAAAAGCTCCCCGGAAACCGAGACCGCGCACGTATGGTGGTCCCCGCACGCCACCATCTCGATGCTCCTGTCGCTGAGAGTCCGTACGAGCTTCGGGTGGGGAAAGTCGAAATCGACCCCGTGCCCGAGCCTCCCCCCTTCCTCCTCCCCCCAAGTGAACACCTCGCCTTGTTTGGTCACGAGAGCCGCGTGCCTTCTCCCGCAAGCAACTCGATGCACGTCGAGCATCACTGTCGACTCGAGAGGCTTGGGCGAGAGAGAGTCGGTTCTGGCGATGCCTTCGCCCCATATGAAGACGTCGCCCAAGTTGTCGAAGTCGTCGACGCACGAGCCCTGGCTGGACGAGCTCACCGCGCTGGAGAGGCTGGCGCGGACGGTGGTTTCGGGCCCTTCAAGCCCGTTGGGCTGAAGCAAGACGGGCAGATGGTGAGAAATTGTCTCGAGGGGTTGGAGATACTTTGTTGTCGAGGTGTAGGATAAAACGTCGGCGAATGCTTTGCCTAATCTGCTTTGGGGTGTGTTGGAAGCTACTTGATCTCGAGGAGGCTGAGAACAGAAGAAACAAAATGAGATCAAATTTTGGGGTGTTTTCTAATAATGTTACTCACGGATGAATTCGATGGGGTGACTCTCTGATCGCGTGGACTCTCAGGGTTCGACTCGTTTCTTCGCTTTCTATTGCTACCACGTAAGATTAGAGCTTTTAAACCGGCAAACCAAACCTCAGCTTCATCCTTGTCTTTACATATCTGTAAGAAAGTTAGCAGAGTCGATGAACACAGATCTAAATACCTTCTCTGGTTCGACAGAGAACAGTTGAACATTACCAAATCCAAGGATCTGTCTTTATATATCAGAGAAAACGATTGGTACTCCTTTTCGGGCCGGGGATATCGCTGAAATATCAACTGACAGTTAAAACAATCACTGTCAGAATCGGAACATACAAAACCAGTTTAACCCATTGAGTAAGGATATTACTTACAGTCCTTTGTCCAGGAATTATCTGCGAAACATGACGTAACTCGAGCTGCTTCTCGTCTTTCCCATAATACCATATCAAGTTAGACTCATCCTGAAAATCAACACACAAGCACAATTAAAAATTCGCAGAGCTTCTCTAACATTGCATGAGAATTTCAACTTACGGCGGAAAGTCGAAAGGGGCAAAACTTCGGCTTCCCTCTCCGACCATACTTCAACAAGTGGGTGCCCTTCTTAAGGGCTGTAATGGCCTGAAGGCAAAAGAATCCATAAGAACATAATTTTACCCCACAGTAACAAGAAAAAAAAACAGAGCAGTAAATGATACTACCTGGTCAGTGTCCCTTTCCACAAGACTAGGCCTTTGCATATCAGCCATTCAAGTTGCAACGTAACTAAGCTCAACAATCCAAAACCCATTTGAATGATCAAAAGCTAACGATGATTCCACAGCCTTCGGAACTCCTTGGATAAATATTCGCAAAGTTTTGATCTTTCCTTCATGTACCTCGTTTTCTTTTTTCATGTCACAAGATTTGGAAAATGAAATGAAAATTAATAAGAACAATGCCACCTTTTCGGTGTACAAAAATCAAGAACCCTACAAACTAATTTTGAAATTATTTCAGCGTCCAAAGAACAGAATCAATAAATTCATCAATAAATTCCTCTACCCAAATAGGGATGACATTAAAAAGGAAAAGAACCCTAATTTTTCTGGACAAAAAGAAGAGGGAGATAAAATAAAATAAAATAAAAAACAACAAAGATCGAATTTTTATTATTTGGGACGAAGAGGGTTGGATTTTCAGGGTGAGACCCTCAAATGCATACCTTCTGGAGTTTTTTTTTTCTCTCTCCCCCTCCCTTCCTCCATGTCTCTCTCTCTCTCTCTGCAATTCTATTTCTCACCATTTCATTATATTCCGGGAAAAATCCATGTCATCAACTGGAAGTCAATTTGCAACTGAAGGTCAATTTATAATATTTTTTGACAAATAAAAAAATTTAATCTTTTTTAAAAAAATTGAAAAAAATAAACTATTTTTTTTAAAAGGTGTCAGAAATATCTAATTATTATGTGGAATAATTTCATTAAATAAAATTAAAATTAAAATATTTTATTCATATTTTTAATTAGGCGATCAAAAGAGATCAAACAAATTCGGAATTATTACTTTGGTTATGAAACTAGAATTGCAAATGGGAATTGTAAATGGCAAGGATATGAAACTAGAAAGAGATCAAACAGATTCGGAATTATAACTTTGGTTATAGAACTAGAATTGTAAATGGGAATTGTAAATGGCAAGGATATGAAACTAGAATTGTAAATTGCATTCATTTACAAGGATATAAGACTACGATTGCATTCGATATAAGACTACGATTGCATTCGGAATTATAACTTTGGTTATGAAACTAGAATTGCATTCCTTTATCTGTTTTGAAAGATTAAAACTCTATTTTCAATTTTATGGATTGCATTCGGAATTATAATTTGGTTATGAAAGTACATAAGTTTGGTTATGAAAGGACATGAGACTAGATTGCATTCCTTTGTATGTTTTGAAGGATTAAAACTCTTCCTTTAAGGATTAAAACTCTATATTCAATTTATTTAAACATCAAACTCTATTTTTACTATTTTTACACTTTGGTTATGAAAGGTAAGATTGCATTCCTTTATTTAAGGATTAAAACTCTATTTTCAATTTTATGATGTTATGGTTTAAATTTTGCATACCTCCTTATTTATACATCCAACCACATACTCAAATTAAATAAGTAGAATAATCTAAAACTAATTAAATAACTTATCCAACCACATAATCAAATTAAATAAGTAGAATAATCTAAACTACTTAAATAACTTTCTCTAGACAAAAGAATAATCTACAATTAATTACTAACAAATAGAGTGATGTGAGCTTAGATTAAGATTAATGTAAGTATTAATACTGTCTTAACGGGTAAAACACTTATTTTGGGTAGAAATTAGTAACCTGTGTTTTTGTACTTAATTCCTCAAGTTCAGATCGCTTAAGGTTCAGTTCAGATCGCTTCAGTTTAGTTCGCTTCAAAATAAATTAAAATAAAATCAAATAAAAAATAATTTTAATCTATAATTTCATTATACAATTTAGTTAGTGTCATAATATTATTAATATTTTTAAAAAAATATTTAATAATTTATAAAAGTTATTATTATATTTATAAAAAAATCAATTCAGTTCAGTTCAAATCGTTTAAGTTCAGTTCAGTTCAATTCAGCCGGTTTCAGTCTAAAAGAACATGTTAGTGCTTTTATAATTGATGTGTTTGGTGAGATTGTGATGGACCAGATTTCAAATTTATGACCATGAAGATAGCTGACTTGTTGCATAAATCTATTGCACCATAAATATTTAAATATTATGTGAAGTCATATAACTTACATGTTGCACCAAGGCTTTCGACGTACTATGCTTCACTTGCTGAATAGAGAGTGTAAAAGCCTACCTTAAGTGTACTTCATGATATCTTGAGATTCAGCTCAATCGCTACATGTATACCTGATGACCAGTGAGTCGAAACATGGTTTGTACCAGATGCCGTAATTTAGTGTTCCTTATAAGTAAGCAACTAAGCATTACACCTTTGTTACACAGGACAGAATATGTGTAAAAACAATATAAGGGTTTGAACTATGTCTCAAACATTCTGAAGATCATCCATCAACTCTAATAAGACAAACGCACAAGAAAAGTGTGATCGATGAAAACATATGTTAAAACTCTAAACGAAATCAATGGAACATGAGAAAGTAGTACGAAAATCAATACACCTCAAAACAGTCAGAAAGTTATAGCAAAGTATTTTTACACAGCCTCGTGATGATAGATAGCGCTACTTAAGTTTCATCTTCACAACCAAAAAACGACGATGCTTGAAATCACTTAACACTCAATATTCGTAATCATCATGGAAGATTGTGTAACTGCTCCTCCTTGTTCTTGATTCTCTATCAGCCTACACCCCACAAAATTAACGCAACAATTCAACATATAATATATGTCGATATTATAATCGAGTCTATGGATTCAGGTCGGGTTAACCCGGCCAACTCATTTCCAGATCAACATATGAGCCCAATGAAATTTGGCATGAAAACTATTTATAAACATACATACCCGGGCAATAATCCTTTCAAAGGCTTCAGGTCCATTCTCGTGTATATATTTTTCAGCCGCAGTTAATACATCATCGGGCTTGCTGAAAATATCCTTTGTCCTGGGGATATACCACAGCTTGACCTGTGGGTTCCTGTAGAAAGGCCTGATAAAATGCTCGTACACATAAGCTGCCCCGTTGAAATACGGCAACACCAACCAGCAAACGCCGACCAGTTTTGCGTAAGACCAAATCGGAAACCTGATTATACGATCACAGATCGTCACTATTCAAGAATTACATTCACCGGGGGTAAAGTATAGATAGCATTGCAATTAGCGAAAGCGTGAAACATATATACCATTCGAGAATCTTGGCGAATGTGAGCTCAAACAGGGTAATGAGAGAGTACAGAACCCAATATGTTAGCCATTGTTGGTCATCTGCAAGGGATTTTGTCTCTATGGCCTTTACGGAACAATATCTGTTGAACAATATTTTGAAATTTGTCAACTCTATGCTTATATTTGTTTTTTGTTTTTAAATGTAAAAATCACGATAAAAGGTAAGTGACTTACAGAGGAAAAACAAGAGAAACCAGAGGCCTGAGGATTGAAACAAGACGCACATACAAAAAACATCAGCACAATGCTAAAATGATACTACTATATAGTTTCCTGTGAAGAGGAGTACTTACATTGCGAGAACATCGATGTTCTTTGCCACGACCGTGAAGACATTGTCTCTAGAGCCCATCTGGATTTCTTTCTTGCTAGGAGGTTATGTATATGGGATTATAAGTATAAACAAAGAACATGCGTAAACTGTAGTGTACATATAGTCTTGGTTTGAGTGGGAAAAGTCTGTAGTGTAAGTGTGATTTTAGTGGCAAGCAGGAGATTCAAAACACAGTGGGACCCATTTCAACAAGTTTCTTGGGATAGCGTGAAGGTAATTGACACAGGAGGACCATGATTCTGTCAACAAATTAAGGTAGAAACACAGGTATATTATATTACACACATATATAAAGGTGTATTTGATGCTATTATATGTGCATGTTTCCTGGCAAAAAAGATTGCATTTTTAAAAGTGAAGTTTGAAAAAGTATGCAAAAGGTGTTCTTAGAAAGAAACAGAGGACCCTAATTTATGGAGAAAGAGGCACCGAAATTTGACTACCGGATTATTTTCTATTTTAAAAAGATTAATATTTTTTTATCAATAATCAACCAAAGTATATAGACAACTCACAACTACAAAGTAACTACCAATACCATGTAATGAATCGACATTGGATGCTCATCACACTGAACCAAGATTTCAAATGTGAATGTGGTAAGGGAAAAGGACAAAATGGAAACACTTTAATAGACAAAAACATATATTTTAAGGAGTTGCCTTTGAAAAGATTATCGACATACCAAAAAGTAAATATTTGTTTTCGACAAAGTTTATGTCCAGAAGTTCACTCAGAAAAGAACAAAACAGGCTAATAACAAACTGAGAAAGATATATATGTAAATGATATGTGATACGGTTGCCTCCAGAATCAAGCTACTGCACCAAAGAGACCCCAGTCGTTCACCTTGAAACTGGTAAGCGCACTTTTAAACACCTCGGCCATCGGCAAGCGCCCAGACTGTGCAGCAGGTACTGCCAAACCAGCCCCAACCGAGGCAGCAGTTTCACTCAAAGGGCTTCCCAAAAGGAAAAAAAGAAAAAGAGATAAGAAAATGCACACTCAATGACAACGGAGGAAAAATAAATATGAAATATAAGTTTGAAAAAAAAAAACAATTTATGGCGAAAAAAGTCAATCACTGTAACTTACTTTATCAACACAGGCTCATAAGCAGTAATGAGGACATCTGTTGCAACATCCTTGAGGCGCAAATTAGCTAAGTAAACCTGAAAAAACAAAATGTTAATATTCAAGTTTAAAGCTCACACTACTAACTATAAGGAGAAGTAAAGGATATGTAAGTTAACCTTAACTGTGTTTTGTGCGTCTCTTCCTTGTCTTCCCTTAGATATGGACTGTAAATGAAAAGCGGGCATCGTTAAGTACAGAGATGCAAGAGTTAACTGGTAATACAGACACAAAATTTAGGAAACTGCCATATACATTGTGGCTTTGTTTTCCAGGATTTGGTTTTGGAGTTTTTTCTTTACATGGGCATGCATATCGATAAGGGGCGAATCGTATAATTAGTGAAGATTTTGGGTAATAGGTACAAAAATAATGTTTTCACCATGTTTTTACTGACCATTAATTGTTCTTCCTTGGAAAATGCATGCATGATAAACAACATTGTAATGTCACAAGTGTGCAACCCTATCAGATTTACAATAATTAGAAAAATACTAAGTTTCCGCTGACGCCAGTTAGGTGAAAAAGCTCTTATTCATAGCCCAGAAAAAAAGTTTCAACTTTTTTGTTAGTAAATATCAAGTATGTACTTCAAAACAAGTATCGGGTTCTAATACAAGAACCTGTAGCAGCTAAGAAAGACAATTAAATGACCAAACTGAGACGAAAAAAGGAAAATGGATGGACGCTTAATTCGGATTGTTCATCAATACTTGTGTGAAAAAATCAAACGTGTATGTTCCATCGATAAATAATAGACCATATAAGCAACAGTGCATTATACATTTGACAAATATAGAATGAAGTATAAGGTTTTCCAAAACTGAGAAGGAGATTGTACACACCATTTGTCCAACTGCAGTTGTTATAATAGCAGGATTGTTCCTAAATTGTAGTCCGTCAGCCTGACATACCCCCGACTGTTCAAGCACCTGAAATTTTATAAAAAAATAAAAAAAAAAGAAGAGTTGAAACTTTAAAATTGTCGACCAAACTCAGAAAGGGAAAACCTGAAATCGCAAGGAAATCATCATTTATTAGATAACATAGGAAGCCATGAAATCATCCAATACGATTCCCCAACTTTAACATTGTAAATACCTTACATGAAGGTAATCCATCGTAGAGCAAACCACGTACACTTCATGGATCATATATTCTAAGACATATTATTTCATCAACTATATGATAAATCACCTAATTAATCTTCAGATAAACTAAACTAAACTAAAGACATAAGTAAAACCTCAACACTGCAAACTGACAAACACAATTACCACCAATTTAACACAAATAAAATCAAATACGAAAATAAAAAAGGGATGGGTCGATACAAACTGGGGATAGAACAATCGATTCAAACAAAAACAAACATCTGAAGTTAATTCAAGAGAGTACCACAGCTCCCTCAGCATCTTGCTCATTTGCGAGATCCTGAAGAAACCAGGTGGCGCTTCCATGGTCCGGGACGTCGGTCTTCAAGTCCAGCAGCTCAAATATCAAGCTCTCGTCGCGCGTGGGGTCCACGAACACCTCCTGCGAGAATACAGCTTTCGTCAACACACAAAAACGGCACCCCGAATTCGGGAGAAATAAATTCACTTGACGGCTTACCTGATGATCAGGAACATCGCGCATATCACTTACATCCTACAGATGAAAATGTAAACATTAATTTAATCGAATCAAAACCCGATTTAAGAGGAAAAAAACCTAACGGCTGAAAGAAGAAAAAGACGCTAACCACGAAGCGGAGGGGAAAGGAAGAAACGACGGCGCCGCCGAATAGAGGGCGGTGAGCGCATGAATCGACTGACATTTTATTTGCTTTTGCGAATTGCTGAAAACAGTATATACTTGAAATTTCCAGAAGTGGATTTTATAGTTTGAAAAATAAAAACTAGCGTTAGCCTGACGGAAACGCTGAGTCTGTCGGGTCGGGTGATAGAAGAACCGGGCCCAAATATCTCAAGACCCGTCACAAGTCCCAATACAGACCTCTGCGGTCCGAACCGGGCTGAGGTTTTGGGAGGTTGAGGACCGGTTCAGGACCTAGCCCATCATCGATTTTTTGGGGTTTTGTTTCAATTTTGTTTAAAAAAACAACTTTAATTTTTTGAGGAAAGTGCAAGTTTTTTTAACTTGGGTATTTAAGTGCAATTTATGAGAAAATTGAAGTAAGTGAAAAATTTATCAAAGTTGATGGTGAAAATTAATTTTAATTTCTAGAAGATGTACAAAATGAATACTCTATAAAACTTGAGATTACATTATGGGTTGGCGGTGATGACAAATTGGGGTGGTGATTTGCTGTTGCTCGTAGTGTTTGTTGACTCGATTTGTTTACATATAACAGACAACTTTGATCAAACCTAAATTAGAAATATTGTGTTAATAATTAATTTTGATTATGGTGTTGATTTGCTCGTTGTGTAGTGTTTGTTGACTCGATTTGTTTACATATAACAAACAACTTTGATCAAACCTAAATTAGAAATATTGTGTGAATAATTAATCAGAACTTGCATATAGCTTTAATGCACAAAAATTAGAGAAAAAGAATCATTTGAATTCGTTTATAAATTACATTTAGTGATAATATATGAGTAGATTTGTAAGATTATAATTTTTTTTTTTTATATACAAACTTAGTGATAGACAATCTATTTTCTCTTGTTTTTGAATTTGAATAATATTAATAAATTAGCCAATTACCCCAAAAGGCGCCAAACCAAAAAAACATTGCGCCTCCCTTTCTCACCGGGCGCCAAGATCCATTTTTTATCCCAATTCCCGCCATTAATCACCCATCAAATAATGCTTCCAATCTCTAACCACTCCCAAACGAGTCAACCCCTATTTTGATTTTCTCCTCCGTCTCAAAAACCCAGAAAGGGAAAAGCGATAATCGGAAAAACAAAATCACTTCGATCTCCTGCGAAAATGGACATGACGGAGATAGCCAAGAAGCTCGGCCTTTCTGATTCCAAGCACATCGTCCGCAAGGCGGCTGAGCTCCGCCGCCTCGCCGACATCCAGTTCGATTCATCCGTCATTGGAGTTGTACGTTTTTTTAATGTGTATTTATTTGATTAATTAAACTAACACCTCATATTAATTCAGCAACAAATTTCCAATTTCAATCGAGTTGAATCTTCTGTTTCGGTTTGTTGATTCGTCAGGGCGAGATCTGTAAGGCCGTAATTTGCTTGGAAATCGCCGCTTCCAGGTATTTTGATCTCGCACACGCCCTAATTAGATGAATTTTAGGGATTTTGAATGTTGAATTGCTGTGATTTAATTCTATGAAATTTATCGAATTAGGATGGACGCTATATTCGATCGACAAATGGCGGTAAAACTGAGTGGGGTGTCTGAGAAGGCATATAACCGATCATTCAATTCAATGCAGAATGGCATTGGTGTCAAGTAAGCGGTGTTCATCGTATGATGTTTATTAACATGGCTGTGATTTGAAATGGTGTTGTTAATGATGTTGGATTCTTCGTCTGTTTTAATTTTCGATAGGAACAAGCTTGATGTAAGAGAACTGGGTATTCAATTTGGGTGTGTTCGGCTAATCCCTTTTGCACACAAAGGCATCTCATTGTAAGTACCTAGTTTTTGTATTCATTATGGTGAAGCTTCAATGCTCAATAATTTGAAATCCTACATTGAATTTATCGTTAAATTTGGTTCAATATTGGCGTTAATGGGAGTTCCGTTGTTGGTTAAATTTGATGCTTCTTCCTTAAACGTAGTGTCATGTACTACAATAATGGCATTGGAATCATTGTTTTGAACTTGTGTTTTGTACAGATACAAGGAAAGATTCCTTGCTTCATTGCCTCCTAACCGTAGGGGTAGTACTGATTTCACCCGCCCGGTTTTTACAGCGGTTTCATTTTACCTATGTGCCAAAAGACACAAGGTGTGTACGAATTGCCTTTTGTGCTTATCAACCGTTTTGGCTAAGATTTATTTGTTGGATATTTATCTATTATCGCTGACTAATAGATGTGAATCTTGCAGCTTAAGGTAGACAAATTTAAGTTAATCGAGCTTGCGGGTACTTCTGAATCTGAATTTTCCAATGTAAGAAATTCTTCACTTACATTTAACGTCTTTTTCTAGACTTTTCCCCTTTGGTGTACTTAATTGATCAGTGTAATTTCAGGTATCTACATCAATGATGGATCTATGCTTTGATATCTTCGGAATAGCAAAGGAAAAGAAGGATCCTAAAAACATTAAAGGAAATAGAGGTAATCCATATGTTCTGCATAGATCAATATTCTTCAATTGCATTTAGACTTTAATCCTGCATAGAATAAATTGGTGATTTTTGTTCTCCCATGTGCAGATCTTTTAGATGTATTACCTGAAAAAAGGAGAGTTGAGGATGGCGCAGATTCTTCTGGTGATGAGGATGAGGTAATATCATCGGCATTTTATTTCTCTGATTCAAACATACTTCTGAAGCATTGTTTTTTTTTTTTTTAATCTGAAACTTGATGGATTATGTATATATATTTGCAGCCTTCGGCCTACAAGAAACGTAAGCTAATGGAAAATCAAGATCACGATGAATGGAAATCGGCTGTCGTGAAATCTATTAAGCGAAGCAAGGCTGATGGTATCTATCCTGCACATTTTTAAAGAAGTTTCACTCACTTCCTAGTTTTTTTTACTGATTGCACAAATGTGATGAGTTTTTTTTTTACTTTACAGTTCCTGACAAGGGAACCAAACTCAAACAAGGGACACTTGATTTTCTGAAGAGGAGTATTTCTGAAACTGCAGCAAAGGCCTCATGATGAAGATACCAGAACAAGAATCTTAGGGATACAATTAAATTCCATTTATACTATAAATTAAAAAAAAGGGAAAAAGGAAAAAAATGTTCTTTTTATTTTTGTTTTTGTTTTTGTTATTCATTACTTGTATACACATTTTATTTTATTGAATTACCATTTAGATTGGAAATTTTTTGATGTAGTAATTGTTTAAAATATTATTAGATGGAATGACAAATATAATAGTACTAATAATAAAATAAAGGAAAATAAAAAGAAAATAAAATTTTATTAATATTATTGGCACGTTGTGAGAGTCAAACTCTCATATTGTTTTCCAGCAATATATAATTATTCTTTTTAAATAAGTATAACTGTATAATGTTAATTTGTTTTTCCATTTTTTGCATAATAAATCGCATCATAAATATCTCACCATTTTTTTTTCCAGAGGAAAGCTAACACAGCAACAACACGTCTAAAAAAATCTCAGATCTAATCCATTTGCTCACTAGGGTTTGTTGATTGGATTCCAAAAACACAAACCCTAGTTTTTTTTCAATTTTAATTTTTTATAATTCTCTTAATTTCTTTTGGGCCGCATGGAAATTATGAAGGGTAGATTAGAAATTTCAGATGAATTATTGGGGACATTCGCTCCGATCGTTTTGTACTGGGTTTATTCAGGGATCTACGTGATGCTAGGATCAATGGAGAATTTCAGGTTGCATTCGAAGAAAGATGAAGATGAAAAGAATTTGGTGCCGAAGAAAGATGTGGTGATTGGGGTCCTCCTTCAACAGCTCGTTCAAGCTGTTGTTGCCACCGTTCTCTTTGCGGTAACCTTTTTTCCCTGTTAAAAATCGGTTCTTTTTGGTAGGAAATCTTGTCGATGATGATGTGCTTTTTCTGGGTAATATATGGAAGTAATGTGATGATGACATTCTGTACTTTGTATAATTGTTAGTTTCAGATTACTTGTGATCAAACCCTTGTCATGTTTTGTCGCAAAAAAAAGGCGATTATATGTAAACTGCACTTGTATCTGTTTGTTAGTGTGTTCGGATATGTTGTGTAACGTCGTTCATGGATTGTACGTATTTGAATGTGGTAACTTTGGTGGAGAAAACAAATTTATTTTATTACATGGTGCCGCTGAGCTGAATGTTTAAGTTTGCTAGTAAGCTGAATCGTGATATTAGGTATTATAAATTCTCGATGTTCTTTTGAAGATTGAGCTATATATGATATGAATGATTGAATCGGTCCTAGTCTGTAGCTGTTTGGTAAGAAATTAAGTTGATCAGTAGTCATTTAAATCTTCTGTATTGCATTTTTACCTTTCATGTTTTATTTATATGAAGATTTCGAGAGACACGCGTCGTTTTCTTCTGTGCGCGTGTTTTTACTATGTAAATTCATTCATGACATGTACATATTTGAATGTGATGGTGAAAAAAAACAAACCATAAATACGTTGCGCTATTAATTATTGTTTCAACTTTCAAGTACTGGTGAGCTATATTTAAGTTGGCTTGTGAGCTAAACTGTGGGTATCATAAATTTGGAAAATTATCATAAACGATGAATTGGTCTTACTCTGTAGCCGTGTGAGTTTATGGGCAAAAATTAAGTGGGCGTGTATTTGTTTTTCCAGTTTTGTATTGCATTTTTACGGCTTTAACTTTCAAGTCTTATCTGCTCGAAGATTTGGACAGACACGTGTTAGTTTCTTGTTTGCGTGTGTTTTATATAGTGAGCTAAACAGAATTAGTAATTTATTTATATTCTCTTTTCAATTTTTGGCTTGCCATCTCCATATGTTAATGTGTGAGAGTCTCGTGTTTACTCAGGTCACAGGAGATGACATCGGATCCCCACAACTTCCGGAAGCTTCTGTCATCGTTCTCGCCCGTCAATTCTTCGTCGCCATGATAGTCCTCGACACCTGGCAGTACTTCATGCATCGTTACATGCACCACAACAAGTTCCTATACCGCCACATCCATTCCCAACACCACCGGCTCGTGGTTCCATACGCCTTTGGTGCTCTATACAACCACCCTCTGGAGGGCGTGCTTCTCGACACAATCGGTGGGGCCCTGTCCTTCCTTATCTCGGGCATGTCCCCACGGGCCTCCATATTCTTCTTCTCCTTCGCAACCTTAAAAACAGTCGACGATCATTGCGGGCTGTGGCTGCCCGGAAACCTTTTCCAGACGTTCTTTAAGAACAACTCGGCTTACCATGATATTCACCATCAACTGTATGGGAACAAGTATAATTTCTCGCAGCCGTTTTTCGTGATGTGGGATCGGATCCTCGGGACCCACATGCCTTACAGCGTCGAAAAGAGGAGCGAGGGGGGACTCGAAGCGAGGCCTTGTAAAGACGCCAAGGAGAAGTGAATGAATATTAATATTAATTGGCTTTAGGGTTTTGGTCTTACGTTCGTTACGGAACATGTCGATGTCTTGTACATGCTTGGATATATTTTCATTTTTGCTGTGTGTTGTATTTGTTGTATAATTTGCTCTTCTTCTTGGAAATGAAAGTGAGAGCCTTTTTTGCATTGAGGTAATCCTGAGTTGTATTTTCTGCTGTTAAAATTTAGATTCTTTAAAGCTTGACATTGCAGGCTAAATCGAAGAAGATTACTCCGATGTAATCGACTAACCGCCGCCTTTCCTAGACCTAACATGCTACATTTGAGTAAGGCAAATACATCAATCTTGTTGGATGACTTGAACAAAATAAATGCATCCAAAATTATTCCAAGAATTAGGTGTAACATTGAAGAAACTGAAACAGACAACTCACAACTTCTGCATCATCATCATCATCTTCTATTCTATCTCCACATTTATATGTCTTAAGATCATATACACTAATCTTTATTCTTTACCCAATCACATGATTGATAGATATTTCTTTTTGCATCACAAATCATGACAAAAAGAACAAGGTAAAAACTACCAAAGTTACCCATCATATTTCATCTAATTACATAAAAAACCCACACAGGGGTCTCTATGTAATTAAGCTAAACTTCAGGGGTGGTTTTTGTAGTTAACGAAAAAAAACCCGAGCCTCTAACGACGACTGCTGCCTGTTTCTCACCGCCAACTCGCCCTCGTCGCGGGTCCTGAGATTCCTTTCACCGCCAACTGTATCAACTCTCAACGCCTTCTGACTCATACAACCCGACAGTAATCCCGACGTCCTCAGCCTCGGCATTTCCTTAAACGCCCCTGTCCTCGTATTCATCTTCGGTCGAGTTAGTTCCTCTGAGTCCGACACCATGGAAAAATCCGCCGCGCTCGCTGTGACTACGCTCCACTCCACGCTGGCCTCGCTCGGAGCGTAACACGCCGGAGACTTACAGCCGTCGGATGTTGTCTGCATGGACAGGAAAGGGTTAGTGCCGTGGGGGCGATCTCCCCTCGTCAGGCTCTCGATTTCGAATAAATCCGAGCTGGAATCGCTTCCGCTGCCGTGTATTTCGCTGGAAATCGAGGGGATTTTCATTTGATCCTCAGCCCATGACATTACTGCGAACGAACGCATTTTCTCGTTTTTTCCAGCTTGCAACGGGTTCGATCTCTTCGTAACGACTTCTCCTTCGGGTTGGGTTTTCGGCTGATCCAAAGTCGGTTGCTTTTTCAAGAAACGGTCGTGGGTTCTGATGGAATTCCAGTCGGCGCACGAGCACTTGCAGCCGATGGCAGCCAAGATAGTACTTTTCTTGCTCGATTTCTTATCAGGCTGCTGCTGCTGTTGATGTCGACGTTGGTTTCTAGAGACGGATTGTAGTAACGAGCTCCGGCTATTCAGGCTCGAGTGGGAACCGACGCTTGTCCTCGCTGTGAAAGGGAGCGACGGCTCTTTGATGGCGAATATCTCGAGGGCAGGATCGTCTTTTCTCGTGCGACGATGAGTAGTCGGTGCACGGACTTCATTAGGGATATGATCCGCTTCGTTGAAGTACTTCTCGGCGTCAAAGACATCGAGTTCCTTGTCATCGACTTCGAGTGGAGTCAGAGGAGTGGTGGACATTGTTTCTTTCCCAGATGTAATGAAGCAGAAAGTATCTGAGTTTGATGTATGAATGATCTTGGCTTTGAATACTCACAAGCTGTTATATATATATAGGAAAAGTATATTTGGGAGGGGCAAGGCAAAGAGAGCTTTTGGCTCATTCATTTGATGAATAATGATTTGACTATATTGACAGTTTCTTGTTTTTTTATTTTACTGTAAGTCTGTAACTAACATAAAATGTTGATGGGGATCTAAGCCTAACCAATATGGAACCCTCTTCTACTCCCTTCTATCTTGTCTTTTGCTTCGGGACGAGCGATGGATCATCGCGTACTCCTTGGATCTGACGAGCAGGGGAAGGTATAACAGAATAGCGAAAATATTCTCGATTTCTCCGGGGAGAAAAAACAAACAGAATTCCTCACAAACCACATGGGGCCTTGGAAACAAGAATCAATCCCACCAACACACCATATCAACTATTCTTGAACATGTGCATGTGCAAAGCTATCCATGAACAGGGCTATCTATTTCTGGACAAAGAAGATGAATTTCACAGACCCTTTTTTTGTGAGTTACTATGAATCCAAAACTAAGGGAAACTATTTACAGGAAGAAAAAAGATTACTACTTTGCCAGCAAGAAACTTAACTGCACACCCATTAAAAGGTTTGTCAGGTAGGTGACAACAAGTGAATTTGTGTTGTCCTGTCAGTGTCTGAATTCTCCAGCCCACATGTGAAAAAAAAGTCTTGGAATTCCTGTGGTTCTTGGCTTTGAGTTGGAATTTTGGACCCTGTGTTTTCTTGAATTCTTCACTCAGGACATTAATAGTAGTGACAGCCCCATGTCCAGTCTGTGTTTTCTTGGTTAGCATCGGACACGTGTCGGTGATTGGTTCATCACGTAAATTACAATACTGCCCCTCTCCCCAGTGTAAGTGTGGGCAGAGAGAGAGAGATAGATTCTTGGTTGAAATGTGTTGGTGATTAGGTTTACATTTGTCAGCTCACACTTGCATTCATCTTCACCAAACAAGAGAAAATTTGAGCTTCAACACATGTTCAAATTTGGATGTGTCTTACCTTGTGTGCACAGATCAGTACACAGCACTCAATCAGTCAACAACAAAAACAAGCAGGGCCACTGTAAAAATCAATTATTTATAACGAATAAACGCAAAGATCGTTTTTTTACAACCGGATCGAGCTAGAAGAAGAAGAAAACAACTCATAATGTTTTCGGGGGAAATGGGGTCGAAGCTTTCTCAAATGGGATTTGAATAAGACAGCAGAAAACGATATTACTTACTTACCTATCCCTCGTTAAAATCTACGCACAGCTTTAGCCCATCGACAACAAAAACCCCTCTTAGTTGTGGCGAAATCATCGACCAGCAAAACTTCATTCGACCAGAAAATGGATTTAAAATCTCTGAGAAATCATAAGAATTCAAAGAGGCGCCACTCGAAGATTTATACAATTTCAGGAGTTTGCCTCTTTTTTCTTTTGTGGGGGTGAGAGGAGATAGGCTCACTGGGTGGAAGTGGAGTTCCCCACCCAATACTTCTTGACGGCAACGAGTATTTTCACGGGAATAAGGGGGCCGTCTTCGTGATCCATCATTTTAGAATCCCATCTCATGGCGGAAATAATTCTCTTCACCTTCACGAGCACATCAACTTCGTCTCGGAATATGACCGCGCCTTCGGGCCGTAGAATACGGTCCATTTCTAGCAAAATGTCTTCAAAGTCGCACCTGTGTTCGTTCATTACGAAACAATCGTGTCATCGTAAAAGAAGAATCTAAACAAAACGCAATTTGTTGTATCGATACTGAATAGTGAATACTCACTTGTTATTGTACAAGCTAAATAGGCCATTCGCATGAATGAGATCATATGTCCTTGGATAAGTCGAGAAGGCTTCACACCTGAAGCAGAGAAGGATGAGTAAATCACACGATAAGTCAAAACAGTAAAAAAAAAAAAAGTCAATTTGAAGTAACAAGCTCACAAAAGAACGCATACCAGTCGTGATATATGCCAATCAACCCTCGTTCGTAAATAACACCGAGCGTATTTTTCTCGGCAATGTTGGGGACAACATTCATAACCCAGAATTTGGTAGAGTGAAGTGCAGCAGCAAAACCTCCCAAACCAGCGTTCATATCCATAATGTTCCGGTACCTTCCAGAATCAAGAATCTGGTTTATCTTTTTATACGCACTGACGTGTTTTTTCCACTGCTTATTGTCCTCATTGTATTCCTCGACAGAAACTCCGGGAATCGAACCACTGGCGATTCTCGGGGGAACAGCGTAGAGCCTCCCGGGGAATGGTTTGAGTTCTTCGTCGTTAGAATTGTCATACGGAGTAATACATTGCTCTATTTTCTGGTACCTGAAAATATTCGTATTTTCAATAAGAACGCTTATTTTTCTTCCGGGAATTATCAAAATTTATCTCCATACCAGACGTTGTCCATATCTTCCGATTTACAGAATTCTACTCCCGAGCTTTCTTGTTTCGCACGACACGCAGCGGAATCCATCGTCTTCTGCCATACAGCGATTTCACCTTTCTCGGACCTCTTCTCCCAGCAGAGGAGCTGAGCAGCTTCCTCGATCTTTCGTTGCTCTTCCTCAAGCTCGTCCTTTGGTCGTTGCCACGCCTTGAAGTTAGCCTTCCAGTTGATTGGTGGGCCCGAAAGCACCCAATACCCACCGGGCCTAAGCACACGGTCAACTTCCTTCATATAAAGCCCATCTGCAAATACCGAATTCAGATCAAACTCTGATTTCAAAGACAGATAGATATAAGACAATATATATACCGTTTATCCCCCAAGGTATGAGGCACCGAGAGCAATGAGCCATGTCGAAAGCCCTAGACGGATACGGCAATTTCACAGTCCCGAAAACACCGATGACAGCTGGCACGCCTCTCTCGAGAGCAAACTGAACCTGAGCTTCGTGCGAATCTCTCGGCGCGAAAGACATCGCCACCACGTTTTTTTTCCACAGATACGCACCCCAACTAGCTACCTGAAACACAAAAATCGAATATTAAATCACACATGAGAATACGGGAAAGGAAAAGTCGTTTCACTCACCCCACAGCCGGTGTCAAGCGCAGTCCGAACAGTCCCGTTCTCGATGGGTATAACCGAAGCGAGCTGGTCGATATACTTATCAGCCCCCTGAGGAAACTGGGTCCCCCCACCCGGGAACCTGAACACATTCCCCTCGTACTGAATCCAGTTCTGAATAGCCTTCTCGACAGTCAAGCTCTTGTACGGAGCATTAGCATAAGGCACGTAGTCTCGACTTTTGGGCCATCGGAAAGGGGTAACGTAGCCTTCAGGAGCCGGGATAAGGCAGTGGAGCTTTTCCGCCTGAGGAGGGCAATGCCTCTCTCGATAGATCATGTTCTCTCTAGGGAAAGTCATCGCTCGGCCTTGGTCTTGGCAGGGGGTGTAGTCGGTGAAGCGGGGATGGCAGGGCTCGAAAGGGGCGATTTTGGAATCGGAATCTTCCATGACTCCAGCTTCACCTCCGTGGTGGGTTTCGAAATTGAGGTTGGGAAGGATGTTGCAGTTTTCGCCGCTTTTCGTCATCTCTAAAGCGATGCTGTCCCCTTTCCCGAAGCCGCTCCTCTGCCATGCGCCGAGGAGGTAGAAGAAGCAGCAGAGGCCGGCTGCGATGAAGATGGATACGGAGCTGCGGGTCCTACTGTCCGACGAATTGAACTTGTTCGCCATAACGAGCCTAGACAGATATTTTTCGATACGAAAAAATCAGATGCGGAGAATGGATTTGATCTGCGATTGAACACGAAACAGATCTAACAGGGGCATGTTCTGATTCTAGCTACCCCAAATCAAGAATGCGAATTTCAGAGGAATGTGAGTGAACATGGAATCAATAAACAACAATCCAATATCAGATCAATGATTACAACACAAAATCGACAGAACCCCCAAATCAAGATAGCATTTTTAATCTAGGGAAAACATTAAATGATTCAAATAAGTACTGGAAGTAGCAAGAATCAAATGTACTGTATTAAAATGAAAAAACAAAAAAAAACAGAAATCACGTACCAATTGCATCAGTTCGATGCTTATCCGGGTGCAAGATCTAGAAATGCGATTAACAGAGAGTGTTTTTTATGGTCAGATTAATTATAGTGTATATATATATATATATAGATAGATATATACACGTCGTGGGGCGATCTTAAATCTTGGTGTTGTTTTTTCTTCTCTTAATTACTCCAATCATGAAAGGAATATTTACATGTCGGCCCCAGATTTTGTCGGTAATGTCTTTTTTTGCTTTAATTCTTTGGTTACATTTCGAGTATGATCGTGTTATATTCATCCATCTTGATCCAAAGATCATATTTTTACTATAAACTTGGTCTCGATTTGTAAGAAAGCAAAAATAAAAGGGGCGGAAATGGAAATATTTTCCCAACCCCTCTATTGTTTATTATTTACAAGTAAGCCATAAATGAAGTGTTCCACTAGATTCGCTAATAGACCCCACGCGCTAATAAAGGAACTGCGTGGCACGTGGACCTACAAATGAGAATATTTATTTCTCAAGGACTGATAAGTAATTATTCCAAGTCTTAACAAGATCAAAGCAGCAGAAAACCAAAATTAAGTTGACAGAATCCTAAAATTCAAATCTGGAAAAATTGCAGAAAGTTGATCAGATAAACCGAAGTGTTTCCAAACTAGTAACGACGAAAAGGAAGATAAAAGTAGTAATCTAGGATTTCCATTTCAACCGATAAACGATCTGTCGCCGAGTTTCTGGATCCATTAAATCATTATCGAACGACTCCAGTGGCAGAGGTCTCCACACAGGAACATCCTCGTCGGGAATTTGCATATTCACTTCCTCCAGGTGATCCGATTGTTCTGCATTCAGTTCCTTCACAAGGGCCTTCCAAAGTAAATCATTGCTATTTTCATTAAAATCTGAACTGGGAAATAGGATTTGAGTTATGAACTTTGGACGACATAACGGAAACAAACTGTCGAGGAGAATACCCCATCCACTTTTCTTCTTTGCTCCTTTGATTTTCAAAGTCAAATGTTCAACTTCATGTTTCCGAAAAGCTTTAAAGCCTTGAACATTGCAATGAAAACGGGAAGTACAGGGTACACTGAAAGACAAATACACTGCTGACCGGCCCAACTCGTTCAAGAATCTATCCAACTCATGAAACCAATAGAGATCGAAATGATCACCCCTTGCACTTATATCTATGTGAGACTCCCATTTCTCTGAGGTTGATTTAAATGTCACCCAAGGTATGCCATGACCTCGATACGTGAACTTACGAATACTCGGAAAATCAAACTCGGCACTGAATCTGCCCCAATGACTTTCACAAACACACGTTAAACACTCAAGTGAAGCACTAGATATTAACCTCAAATCATTTCCGCAAGCACTCAACCCAAGGCTTAAATCTTTGAGGAAAGGAAATTTAGACAAGAAGTCGCCCACGAGCAAGGTATTAATGCGCGGAATATTCGACAGACACAGACGCTTCAGATTAAGCATGCTAGGAAATCGATTGATAGCAGCATATTCCAGTTTTGTATCTTCTTTTTCGATCAGAAGAATACAGGACAACGATAAGCTTTCGATCGAGGGGCAGCTCAAGATTATGTTATAAACCATATCAAGGTGAATCGACACGCTATGTAAACTAAGGGATTCGAGCTTCGAACAACGTACATTTTGATCGATTACCGCGCACCGTGAAAGCGATAACCCGAAGAGCTTTTCCGAATAAAACACCTCGCGCGGTAGCACAACCCCATCAGCATCCACTCGAAAGTTGAGATTTTTCGCACCGATTTTTATTGCTCTCACGATCAACTCGTGAGCGAAACTAGCCGGCGAGGGTCCGGCATCGAAACACAGGCTGAAACTCGAAATATTTAGATTAGATTCCTCGTACCTCCGAATAGCCTTATTCGCGAACACACCGGATCTTCGGAAGTGGAATTGGTTGAGGTCGAGCTCCGGCCGTGTTGACCAGGCGGCGTGCCATGCTTTGGAAACAGTCGTTGTTCGCGCAGCTTCCGCCGCTGGGAGAAGGGATTGTATGCGCTGGATTACCTCGACCAACTCAAAGCCGCCGTAGATGCCTTCCGTTTCTCCGCGTTTCACCATGGATGAAAAACCTAAAAAAACGGGATTGGGGAAATCATAAATAATAGGCCAGTTGGGCTTAAAAGGTCCATCTTTTTGGGCCGAATCAAACTCGGCCCGACCCGGGCTGATTTTGTCATCATCTCCACCCGTACCAATTCACCATCTATAAAAAAACGGATCTTCAAGTTCCCATTTTTCTCTTTCACAGACCCACTTATGGACCTTATCTTCAATCAATTTTACCAGTTATATAAATAACCCATTTTAGATTCCAAGCCGAAAAACCACTGTCCAAAATCTGTGGAAAAAAATGGCAGCACCTTTATACGCGGCGGCGTTCACTCGTTCCTCATCTATCTCTACTCTTTCCCTCTCACCGAAAATACGTGCTCCCATTAGAACCCATTTACAGCAACCTCAGGGCCTTCGTTTTTCTCCATTAACACCTGCTCCGAAGCTTCGTGCCACGAGCGCGAGAGGGATCGGTGCCGTGTTCTGCTACAAGGACAACACGCCCGATGACAATGTCAAAAAAGTGAGCTTTATGCTGAAGGGTGTTTTTATATACTTCTTGAATTTATTTATTTGTAGAGTGTTTTGTGCTGCCTCTTTTTCTGCTTAGTATGATTGTGGGCTGAAGAGATTTTCCTGTTTAATTTGCGTTTTGTTATTTGGGTTGTTTGGTTTTGGATTGGTTTCGGTTATGATCAAAACAGAGATGTCATTTCAAGCGTGTCAAGACTCCATTTAGAACAACTTCATAAAATCGCATCGGATTGGGGCTAGCCAGCTGCGGGTTAAAACACGTGTTATTATGATTTTCGTATTTAGCTAGAATTAATTACCGAGTAAAACAATTTGTGAATTTGGTTAAGATTTGGTTGTATATGAAGTTTAGTCTTCGACCATGATCAACAATTTTAATTGAATAGATATTTGAGAAATCGAGGTGTTGTGATTATGTCCAATTCTCCTATGTATGTAGCTTCAGTACCAGTGACAATTTAATCCTGTAAGGCCACTAAAAGTAATAGACTTTCTAAGGGGTTGGGGGTGGGGGAGACCTTAGCCGGTTTTACTTCTTTGAATTCGGTTGTCGATGTCAATAGCTTTCCATGGAACAATGCACGGATTAGATTGTTAAGAACTCTCTTCAAAATGTATTGTATTCATTTTGGTTATGCTGATAAAACCCCCATGATTGTTAAGGAATGACCACCAAATATATTGTATTCATTTTAGTTATGCCGATATAACCCCCATGATTGTTATTCCCGATTTTTGGTTAATCGAAGTTTTCAATGCTCTTTCTTGCCTTTTATTTTTCAGGACAAGGCATTAAACTGGCGAATATTTAGGCGGTGGGATGTGCCTTGGAATTGGCAAACAATCTCTCTGACCTCACTTGCATGTGGAATTAGGTGCTATTCCCATACCTGTGTGGCTGACATTTTAACAGTTTGGCACTACTATTAGTAATCCGCCTCTGTGATCATATTAGGGACGTCCCTAGTACTAATTCTACGTGGTGTTTTGAACTATTTTCACATTAATCATAATAGCCAATTATTCAAAATTCAGATTAGTCCTGCTTATTGTATTTAGGATATACTAATTCTTTTTTCAGACAGTTTTGTTTTGACAGGACTAATTGAGTCGGCAGCTTTAGTTTACTCAGGAATTAATGTCGAGGAGTTAAGTTTGGATGAGAAGGCAGAGGTTCTGTTTCTGGATCAAGGGTACCGAACCTTTTACACGCACCCCAGCCCCGTAGATATGTGTATATATATTTACACATATCTAACCTTGTTCATTTGGATCTATTGCAGCATTGCCACTTTAGTGATTCTTGGAGTCCTGTATAGTCTGACAAAGTCATTCTCTCCCCTTCCTGATGACATATACCGATATGGTAAATAACCAATAAATTACGGCCCATGCAGTGATTTTTTTTTAGTAATTATGTCATTTCGTGCTTTAGATTGGAGGGATCCTTTTGATCTGAAGAAAGGTTGGTTGCTATACGCCGGAGTTGGTCTTGGTGGAGCCCTAGGTGCCATTGCCCTCACAGGGGCGGCATTGTCCTTTTTCAATGGTGAGCCCCCACAGAGAGAGGTTAGAATATGTTATTCTACATTGATAACAAATTATCAATTCAAGCCAATAGCTTTTCTAAGTGTTAGAAGTAAAACTTTCATCATATGGTTTTCGACTCTTTATGATTCAACAGGCTTTCTTGTTCTATCAGATATGAATAAGCCTGAATTAAGTAACTTTTTTTTGTATCAAAACTGTACAAAATACGAGCTGTTATTTAGTTTATTTAAATTGTGCATTTCAGACTGATGCTCTTGTGCGCTTGCTTCCATTGATTGGATCATCAGCCATCAGGTAGGGCTGTAGAATTTCAGGCTCTGTACTTTTTTTTTTTAAATCTTTATTTTGGAAGATGGAAAGAATGAACTAATTGTTATTTTCCCGTATTTTTACGTGTAGCACTGCCTGCTTGGTGGGCATTACGGGTGTGCTTGCTCCCCTTCTTGAGGAGACAGTCTTTCGAGGGTTCTTGATGGTTTCTCTTACCAAATGGTAATGCTTTTGTACTTTAAAATATATTTGCAACGCTCGTCTAAGTTGCTACTGTTAATGTAGTAGGTTGAACTACATCAGTCACCTTTAGATGGGCAGAAAAATATTTCTAAATATACAATTATCCCATATTCCCTTACTTTTCATCTCGCATTTTACTTATACATCCCTCAGTTTTCTAAATTATTGAAAAATTAAGAGACGATCACTCAGGGGTAGCTTTTGTAATTATCCCTTAAACATCTTGTATTGATCCTTTTTCCTGATTTTTTCCCTTGCAGGGTGCCAACACCACTTGCCGTGCTTATGAGTGCTGCCGTATTTGCTGGGGCACATCTCACTCCTGGAGAATTTCCTCAGCTGTTTGTTCTCGGTAATTTTTTTTGCTTTTGTAAATAAGTGAGTGAGTACTATATTATACAATACTTTTTCCAACTTTTTTTTAAATATACTCCATAGTATAGGGGTAGATTTGGAAAGTATTTGTGTATGTGACTAAAAAGTGAGTACTATATTATAACTACTCCGGCTGTTTCTTGTTTGAATTTTCAAATAAAAATGTTTTTACATGGCCTAGAGATCAATGTATTCTTATGAAAGTATATGTATGTTGAATCAGTGTCATGTTGTTATTGTTATTTTTGTAGGAGCTGCTTTGGGATTTTCTTATGCTCAAACACGTAACCTTCTAACTCCGATCACGATTCATGCATTTTGGAACTCCGGAGTTATCTTGCTCCTCACCTTCCTCCAGGTAATTGCTTATTTGCAGCAAAAAAAAAAAAAACGATTCCCAGCTTCTAGCCGGAAAAAAGCTGTGATTCAGTATTTTTATTTTCTTAATAATTGTTATCATTTTGTGTTTGCTAACACTCCTGAACACTTCATTACTATGAGCTTTCGTCATATTATGCCAAGTACCACGATTTTTATTTATGCGGTCTTTTCCTGATTTTATTTTCCCTCTATATTATCCTATGCCTTCCTCTCACACGTCACAAGGGTTTTTTCGTCTTGTGTAGCTCCAAGGATACAATATCAAGGAATTGCTGCAAGCATTTTGATTCAGATGGGTTTGCACTTTGCAGTCTCTTTGACCAGGTACTAACCTTCTCTATTCGCCACCTTCTCTATTATTAGGGGTGTATTGTAGAAAACATAACTACCCCTAAAGTTCAGAAACAAATGTTAAAATATACGAAATAACTCTTTTTTGTTTTTTTATCAGGTGAAGAAGTATTACCCAAAACTGGCTCACGATTTTGATGTGCTTCATCGATTTAGTTTTTTTTTTATTAAAATCTACAAGGTCGCTGTCTCATCTTTTTTTTAGATCAAAGCTTCATGTATCATCTTCTTTATATATGTAGTTGTATAAGTGAATGACTTTATAATTAAAGGAAGATGATTTTCTTACTTCAAATGCAATTGAGATGTTTAGTTTTTCATGCACTGCACATGGAATTTCTTGAAAGATGACGTAGTCGAACACATTAAGGCCAAGCATTTTTATCATTAATTAAATCTGAACAAAAACTTTGATCATGTTTGGGCTAAAGTAATTTGATAATATACTCCAACATAAATTTGCAAACAAATCGAGTCTATAATAGTTAATAAACAAATCATTCGCAAACCGGTAGTAAACAGGTAAAGAAAAAGCTTTCCATATCATGCTAATAAACCAAGGTATAAACTAGTGCAATGGATTTTGATAACAGAAGAAATAAAAGAAAGGAGTTGTATATCCAAGATCCAAAGAACATAAAAGTAGTAATCTTCAAAACTTCAAAACACAATCCTCAATTGCCATGGATAAACCTTTTCACTTTCTATCCCAAAAACTACATCAGAATCAAACATCAAATTCAGCTCTTGGGAGCAAGCTTTTCTTTGGTCTTTTGTATCTTCAAAACCTTCTTCACAATCTTTTGTTCTTCAACCAAGAAAGCTCTGATGATCCTTTAACAGGAAAGAAACAGACGATAAAAATAAAAATCCAGCTCAAGGGTATCCATGAAAGGCCAGTGTTAACTAACTATAGTCATTTAAACCAATATAGGACATACCTTTCCCTCACAGCAGAACCCGATAAGACTCCACCGTACGGACGGTTAACAGTCCTACGGTTCCTCGGCAACCTAGACCTCTTGTACTCAGTAGGCCTCAGGTGAGGAATCTAAACCAGTTGAAAATGAAAAACATCAAATACACAGAGGGCTGTGGAAGTGGTAACAATAAGTGTTTAACGAGTTGCCGAAATCTTTGACATAAATTTAGGGAAAACTATATACACTCCATACTCTCAAACTCAAGAAACTTGAGCTGAACTAATTGAATAACTTAGTATAACCAAATGCAAGTCTTTTAGGGACAGATCAAAAACTCAAATATAAAGAATGGGATCTGAGAATCAAAAGAACACAAATCACCTACTGAGGTTGCATACAGAAGTACAACATAAATCTTAGGACAATCTTCAATACTAAATTAGCTACATAGTTTTAACTCCACACACAGCATTGCCACCATTTTCTTGAATTGAAATTGCATAAAAAACAAAAACAAAAAAATGAAAAATGAAAAATCATACCCCTTGGATCCTCTTGCCGGTGACAGGGCATTTCGGTCCACTCGCCCTCTTTTTAGTGGTCTGGTAGATCAGCTTCCCACCTATTATTCACACACAACACACACTGAATTAATCCCAAATTCAAAACGATGCCGTATGAAACAGGGCTACTGCAGAGTATTAATCACTGAGCAAATGCGATCGGCCGCACATCAAATGAAAAACTCGATAGGTAAAAAATTACATTTTTATTACAAAAATACAGTAATAAAAGGGTTAATTACCGGGAGTTTTTACGATCCGGTGCTGATTCGATTTAGTGGCATAGCTGTGGCGCTTCCGGTAAGTGAGCCTCTGAACCATTTTTCTCACTCTGAACCGCTTCTAGTGGCTGAGGCGAAGAAGATGAAGTGACAACAGAGTTATATAATTCGAGTGTGTGTTTTAACATTATCGTAGCCCTAGATTGTACGGCTGAGATTTAATCCTGCTTTTGCGATCTACAATAGAATTGGGCTGCTCTTGTATTCGGCCCAAATCAGGCCGTAAACTATAAGGCCCATGTTCAAGAAAAAGGTACGAACAAAGTTGAAGATTTAAATTTTGAAAAATCGGTTAAAACCGATTTCATTAATAGCTTCATATCACTATTTGTTTTTATTTATACAAAATGGTTCTTAAAATTTTTTACATTTTAAAAAAACTTATCGGTTCTTCTATGACATACCTTAAAAACCCGAAAACATAATGCTGGATCAAATACTCGACCAATCGAAATAGTTCGACCTGAATTTGGTTTGAACCGAAATGAACTGATCGAATCGACTGCTTGGCGCCTTTGAAGCTTTTGTAAAATGTACAGCATGTATGTAACACTTGAATTGAGTAGCATTCAATATTAAAGAAACATGTAGTATATATTATATGCAAAAACTCATAAATAATCAAAGTGACAAAACCATCCAATTTTGATTTTCACAAGCCTCTATATTTCTGGCTCCAATAAGGTATATTTTCTACTCTATACAAATAGCTCTAGCAGAACACATATCTCGTCTCGATTTCAAGCTACCGCATATATAATGTTTCAACTTCTGTTGTGGATAGGATCCGACCCTTTTCGGACTTTTCGCTTGCTGACTTGGTTCGGATCGAGTGCCTCGTTCGTCGGCTTCTTGTCCGCATCCATGGTGTTGGTGTCGTCTTTTTCCTTTAACAGCACGCGATGAAAAATCTTGATCCTCGGCGGTTGGTGGGGATGACTCTCGACGCTTGGCCTGATCACAAAAAACTTTCCATTTCTTGAACCACAAACTTGTTGTGGATGAAATGTTAACAACAACAACAATGATATGCATTTGAATGTAACTACAATTGAACTGTTGATATTTAGAAACATTTCTTTTTTTTTCCTTTTCTTGTGAAGAAGAATAAGAATATAGGAGTTTGAGGTTTCCATTTGGATTTTGGAACAACAATTCTTATTTATAGAAAAATGAAATTAAAGGTTAAGAAAAAAGCAAAGGATGTATGTGGGCCCAGAATCCATACAAATGTTTTCTGATTCTTCTCTAATCATAGGGATGATTGATTAATAAAGGTGTGATCTTTGAGAGAAGGTAAGCATCTTTTTCAATATGTTTCCCTACGCTTCTCTGTCACTTGCTCTGCTTTTGTATTCTTCAACAAAGACCAAATCGCTGCGCTTATGTGGCATCGAGACCGGATTAATTATGCGCATTTTCTATGATTAAGTCGGTTGTTTTAACTCGGTTCACTTGTAACGCGTTGCGAATCATTCGTGTTGTGTCGATCGATTCTTCCTAGGTGATTAAGAAACAATGTTTTCCTTCATAATTAACAAACTTTATGCTACTTTGAGATCTCACTTTGGAATGCCAACAAAATCAGACACAATAACTTAGTTTCTTGTGCAATGTTTCTTTAAGCTTCTTTTGCCAGTCTCTTTGAGTTTCTATATATGTATACAAATGAAACTAATATTAATTGTTTTTATATATTCTTCACATTTAACCAGGAAGACCATCTTTTTTTTTCTTTATCCACTTTATATTTAATCAAAAAAAAAAAAAAAACGCATGCAACTTGGAACATTCTAAAGCATGTAATATGTGAAGCTTTCTTTATTTTAAGTTTATTTAAAAAGAAAATATTAGGTTTGAACAACTCTTTCCAAGAAGTGCCGACAACAAACCAGGTAAAATAAAAGTATAAGACCCCATGAAATTTTGAGATAATTACAAAAGTTACCCTAACTATACAAAAACTCCACAACACCCTTTAAAGTTCAGGGGTCAGTTTATAATAGAGATACAGTTCAGGGTATGTTTTGTAACAAGAGTAATCTTAGATAATCGATCACTTGAAAATGAAAATAAAGACATTTCACCATAAAGATGGAGTATTTGAATCTCATAAAAAATTTCAGTAATCGATTAATACAATTATACAGAGTCATACATAAACAAGGTACATAAATCAGTACACTTTTTTCTCATTTTCACATTTTTCGATTTTTTTTCCTTCTTTCTGGGATATTTGTCTAGAGAAAGCCGGCCCAACCTCTAACAGGTCGATCGTGTTCTCAACCGAGAGCATTAGAAGCCGAGAAGCTCATCAAAAGTAGCCGAATAATTAATATACACATACACGCAAACAGACACAACTCCCGTAACAAAACAAAAAAAAAAGTTAAAGATGACAGGCTAAAAAAACTGCATTATTTCGATGATCATAATCTCTTCCGTCCCAGACAGAAGACGGGTCCCACAGACAAAGGGCAGATGCACAAACCGTCATTTTTATTGGTGTTGTCGTCGCTTCATCAAACGATTTCCTGACGAGGAGTCGACTGCGAAGGGGAGGGCAGTGGAGTAGAGGCAGGTGGTGCTGCTGACGTGGCAACAAGAAGGCCTCGGCTTTGTGCGGATTGGACGACGATAGCGAATTGTGTTGCCGCTAGTGCAGCTGCCTCCTGTTGGGACAAATTCTAATTATGAAGCTCTTGTTGTATTGTAGTAACAGTGAAAACACTTGCGAATCACAATCGGGCAATATTTGCTATAACCTTTTGATGGGTTTTGCCCTTAGTGGAAGTAACGATCTCAATCCTATTACCATTTTGATTTCCGAGTCTAGTTAAATTATGTAAAATCAGAAGCAGAAAAGTGAGCATTTGAAATCACAAAAAAAAAAAAAAAAAACTTTTTCAGCTTTAGCCAACACACTTTTTTTTCAAGTGTTTGCAAACATTCTTTTAAAACAATGGCTAAATAGAAACTGATCAAACGACAACTTCTAATTTTAAATCTACTTAAATTATGCAGATTAGAACCGAGAATTAGCATTTGAAATATAAGTTGTACTTTTTTAACCGACTTGCGATCATGTGACAAAACATTAACTGACTTGCAAATTAGAAATTATGTTTACCTGTCTTTGCCTCCTACGTTGCAAGATACTGATGGCCCAGATCATGATGTAGCAAGGCAAAAGAAATCCAACGGCTCTAAGCAAGAACAACTGCATTTATTTATAAATTATTCAGAAAAACTAACCTTAAAACAACAAAGTGCCAAGTAATTATGTGATAATTTACAAAACAAAATCCATCTTAAATTGAAGGGGGTAAGTAAATGTAACATTTTTTAAACATTTCTGGACGTTTTTGGATGTAACCCAAATGTCAGGGGTGTTCTTGTAATTATGCATAGCGTAAATAGTTTTATTTCAACTTACAGAAAGAAAAGCTGACGCATCGTCTTCTCCATCTCCATCTCCATCATCAGTGATGGACAGTGCATGCCTCAGTAACAGAAGAGCCATCAGCTGCAAATATATAAATGCCAATAGTATATAAATCAGATGTATGCTTAAATCTAGAGAAAGAAATACTGTATTAATTAGAAATTTTGAACATATATTTAATTCTTATAGTAATCATTGAAAAATTGTGAAAAGGCATAAAGTCTCATATAACATCATTTTCTTCTTGAAACTCTCAACCCAATACAGTAATAAATTCTTACGATTAGAGCAGCCGAACGACAGAAGGCGGCCCCACTGCTGTTAGCGCCATTGTAGTCATCATAGTCTGCTTCAAACAACTGGCGCTCGGCCTCGGCAATTGCCAGTAGACGGGGATCATTCATGTCCAGTTGTGTTCCAGAAATTTGCCATACTCCCCTGGAAAAATTAAAAACCAAAAATATTTCCACTTCAAAAAGAAAATGAATGTCGAACAAGGTTCGATTTTGAAATGTAGGTAATATTACAAAACTACCCTTGAGGTTTAGGGCAAGTGCAAGTTACAACAACAAGAAAATATTTTAAAATGTGTCAAAACTCCGCTTCAAATTAAGACTCTTAGACTCAAGAGGTAGTTTTTACTGTAACTGTTCAGTTTCTCATTCCGAAGCAAGAAAACAACAAAAGAGTGAGCAGCCATAATTATGATACATAAAAACGAATATTTACCCAATATCAATAGTAGTCTCGTCAGGTGGAGGACGTGGGATTGCAGTATAATTAGGCTGATATTGCTGCATAACAAAGCAAAATTATGTAATACAATAAATAAAAAAATAAGTGGTTAAAGTTTACCAACAAAATTATGTATTGTAAATTTGTAATCCTTCCTAGAACCAATAACTAAAAAGCCAACTAAAAACAATATTACATACCCGATGGCAAATCTCGCAAGTTATGTCTCCCTTTTCATTGCACCAATGTTGTACACATTTTCTATGAGCATACTGCAAAGCAATATATGTATCATTAAACCATGCTATTTGAACAAATGAATGTCCTGAAAATATGATAGCAAATCTAGTAGGACAGAACATAAAGTTATAACCCAAAGACCAAATGCAGATACAAGTGAAATATTATGAGTGAAATAGAGGAGGGGGTGTTTAAGAAATGAAAAGATTTATAGGCTATAGCACGGCCCGAATAAGATATAAAAAAATGACGATTCATCAAAATTGCACTAAATAATCAAAATTGTATACCAAATGAAAAAATTGCACTAAATAATCAAAATTGTATACCAAATGAAAATATACATCCCCTCTGTCTCATTAGTGTTTGCACACTAATTTGGGCACACAGTTTAAGAAAAAAATTGTCTTGTTGACTCGAATAAGGGGTATTAGGGAGTAAGTAAATTAAGGGGGTGTAGTTGAAAAAGTAATGTCATGAGTGTAAATAGATGTGTATTGTGAAGGTGGACTTTGTGAAAAAACTTTCATTTAGGTGTAGAAACAATTGTGGGACGGAGGGAGTAATAGTTTCCTAAATATTTGCTCGCATAGTCCCATTTTTATGAATGAATATCACCCTGCACATATATAGATAAAAGGAAAAAGAATCCAAGTACAAAAAACTCATTCAGCAGCCTGATATAAGCCCATTAGATCACGAGGATTTTATTAGATTTCATGCAAATTTAAACCCCTTCCACCAATATTCATAGTTCAATACCCAACTACAGAAAAATGAAAACAAAACAGTTTCGTAAGCAAATAATGTTTCAATTTTATCATCTTAAAGATTCATCACCAATGAAATCCAAATTTTAAAGAACACAAAAAACACAAAGCTAATATATAACACAATATAAATAAGCAAAAAAACCCACCTTAAGACTCCCACTACAAGCACAAGGACTCTCCAAATTGCTTATAGAATCTTCTTCCTGACAAATACGACACTCTCCCATTCCTATCAGAGGTGCTTCCTCATCCTCCTCTTCCTCATTTTCCACCACAACCACAACCTTATCATCTTTTGCTGCCATTGAAGACGAGGCCTCCACCATATCGGGTTTCTTTCCGGTGGGATCAACTGCCTCGGAGTTTGGCATCTGATTCGCATCCAGTATTGTATGATCGCCCCCCATTTTACACCTTATTTATACCAACAATAAAAAACTATAGAATTCCTGGAAAATACACAAGACCACAAAATTCCTCAAACATTACAATCACGTAAAAAGGCCCGAAAATTTTACAGGTTAAGAAATGCTTTATTTCTTAGTTATTGGAACCAAAACACAAAAACCCATTTCAATGAATGCAAAAATCCTGATTTTTCTTACCCTTATAATCCAAAAGATTGCACCTTTGAGCAAAAACGACAAAAAAAACTAAACTAAACGACAATCCCTGAACTGATAAATCGAAGATTAATGGATCCCAGGAAATCTAAAAATTGAAAAAAAGGAAATCCCACTGGTCCGCTGGCATATGCAGCGGAATTAGAGAATATCTACGGCTACCGAGCCGGAGCTAAGAAGGTCAATACCCGATTCAAAATTAAATGAATTCAAAATTAAAATCAGAAAGGGTTAAGACATATAAAAGGAAAATGGAAAAGAAATAAAAAGGGAAAAATACCTGAAGGTTGAACAGAGAAATGGAGAAGAAAATATCGCGAGTTCGTAGCCCAACCAAGAAAAATAGGTAGAAATGAATTGATAATCAAGACTGTGTCTTTGTACGCGTTTGGTTTGGTGGACCGTTTTATTTATTTATACATATATAATATAGGGGTAATACCGTAATATCGATTTCTTAGTTATTACATAATTTTTTTTAATTAAATTTAAATGAAAATTGCTAAAATAAAATTGTTTATGATTGATTATTGCAAATTAATGGAACATGGACAAAGTTGTTAATTCACATAAATTTCAATATTTATATTTGCTGCCCAAGAAAAGGGCCCACATAGAGATGGCTCCCCTTCTATATATAGTCTCCCAATTCTATCATAAGCAAAAGAAGAGAAGAAAAAAAAAACTAATACAATCTATATCATATGAACAACACAGAACTGTGCTCTACGCAATCATACTCCGAGTAAAATCTGTGTCACAGCTCGTGCAAATGATCCAATGGATGGTCGATATGAACCCTACAGACCAGATCCCTGTCTATTCGTCTTAAACCAGGCACCCAACGAATGATCACATTGGGACTAAGTGTTTCAAAAGCTCGGGCAATTCTTCTTCCTCTTGAGTAAAACATATGAAAAATCCATATAAATTAGGAGTATCGACCGATGCGTGTGACTATGTACTTCCCTTTCTCCAGATCATAAATAGTCTTCAGCTGAGGTTTTCGTCTTCTCAACACCAGCCATGAAATGAGTAGCAATGTAAGGAATATACCAAATACAAGCGGCAACTTTGAAGAGTCGCTCCCTAATAAGCTGGCCATCCAATTGGAAGATTGCTGTGCATCTAAATTGGACGAGCTCTGGAGGATGAAAGCTCCTAATGCCCAGTCGAGTGGGATATTTTGCACTTGATTGGCATATCCGATCCTGCTCAAAATTCATAAGGCTCATTTTGTTATTTTATTTTTCAAAAACATTTTTTATAGTACTGTTACAGTGTTATGTTCGGATCATTAAGAAATAAATACCTCTGATCATGGAAATCAATTCCAAGACTATCATGAAGCAGGGCCACAATATATGCCGACGAAAAGCAATAGCGAAGAAGTTCCTCTTCCTCAAGAGAGTTGTATTTCTGAGTCAACTTCGACCAATCCTCACCGCAAAATTGTTTACCAGCAACCACCAAGTCAGAAAGAAACGTTCTTTCACCCAGTCGAAAGAACTATTTAATAGAAGAGAAAATTGAAAGTTCAGAAGAATTTCTCTGACCCAACAGATAAGAATAGGAGAGAGACATCAAAACAAAACAAAAAAAGATTACTAATTAAAATGAAACCTTCGAAGTGTGAAAAAAGTTTTCCGTTGCAAGAAACTTTCCTCTGAGCTTAGGTATAAATGTCGACCCAATGTCGCATGTCCGATAAGAACATTTATCTGCACTTCACATATAGGATCACTATGTATGTGGTAATAATAATAGTAATAAAGTGAAGTAAACAAACAAATTACCTTGGTCTTTTCGTAGAAACTTTAAAGATGCTGATCTGCACTCAGAGAAATTACCATTCGGTAGCAAAGTAGATAAATATTTGTTCTTTTCTAGTAAAGCAGAAGGAGAAAGTTTCCATGTCTCCTCATTAGGGGCATATCCTCTAGGAGTACACGGATCCATTGTTTTATCTTTCTGTATGGATTCAGTAGCTGCATTACAAAAAAAAAAAGGTAAGAATATATTAACTTTGAAATTATGACATTCTAGTAATGAACCATCATAAAGGAGCAGCAATAAAATTTCCCAAGTCCCCATTTATGATGTAAAAGTTGGGGACTAGGGCGAATGTTTCTATAACTGATCATGCTCTTCAAAGTAACATTTATGGAAAAGTACAATAACCACCCGTGGTTTGAGGTATTTTTACGAAAATAAGTAGACATGTTTCAAAATAACAAAAAATATCGATTTAGTATAAATTTTTGAGGCTCAATGCTAATTGAATGTTTTTGTTAGTGTAGGGTTTTTTTGTCAAACAAAATAATTCAATGAACAGGAAAATGATTTGAAGTTTTAAACTTGTGAGTTTTCTTCTAATTAACCAAAATCTAGGGATATCTTTTGTAATTATCACCAATATTTAAATGAAACATACTTTAATATAAATGATAGTATTAAAAAGTATATATTTTACTATCATTTATGAAGTTGCAGTATGACAATGATTGGAAAATGTAATTCCCTAAAACAAAAGTAAAAAGTGGAACGAGCGCAGAGGCTGGGCGTGAGTTTAAGAGGTAACTGGGCAGCCAGTAGAAAAAGTGCATTATTTGAGAAGCCATATAAATATAAGCACAACCAGTAAACAAAAGAAACTTCATCCTGGCTTACCCGATTCGTGTCCCCCCAAAACAAGAGAATCTTTCAACAACTCAAAGGCAACATTCTGCAAAAGCATAGCATGACTAAGGATAACCCAAATATCCACATATGCATGTATAAGTTTCTGAAAGATGATTACCTGGCCAAATTGAAGCAAGCTGTGACTGTACAAATTGTAAGTAAAATTCCCATATTTAATAGTTCGATAAAATTCAGGGGGAACGGGCTCATTCGAGACAAATGTAACCTGAAATTACCAAAAATAAAATAAAATTAAGCAACGATGACATACGGAACAAGATTTATAGGAAACAACATAAACAAAATCCATAAGTGAAAAATAGTATTAAAAAAAAGGTATTGACATGTAGAAGGCATATTATCAATTGCTTATAATTAGAATTTAGAAGTTCAATGGGTCATTTCGATAAAAGTACAAAGCAACGCAAGCACAAATGTTATCATTACTTATTTTATGATAAACACCTATTTTCCGGCAGATTGCATAAAGAATCGCCGAGAAAGGAAAAAGGAAAAATATGAACCTGAGCTGAAGCACCACCAAGTTCAATAATCCCAGTAGTTTGTGATGGTTCGACTCCGAGAGTTCCCAGAGCATAGTTAGCCACAACCCAAGCATATAAACCCTCATCAGACCCTAAAAAAATTAGTATTAAAATCATCAAAAAAATATGAACTTTGAAGCAAAAATAAATAAATTACAACAAGTTCAATAGTTCAGCACCCTTAAAATAATCTGGCAAAAACATGAAAACCGAATTACATATATCTTCTTCTTAAAGGGCTGGGAAAACAAATGAATAAGCCTTAAAGCTCCACTTCAGCTACAAAGCCTAATCAACGAGAATACCAGTTACAAAAAATTCTTGCAACAAGTCAGAAACATAAATCGGCTAATGATCTTGAATATGTAAGGTGAGTCGTCACTAACTAACAATTTCTTCCAATTTAATTTAATCACACTGAACTCGTATTTGCTTAAGAGCCACATTACCCACAACACACAACAGAACATAAATAAAACACAGACATGCCATAGCTTCCATACCCGAAATCACAGACGCCCAATCATCGTGGAACCTAAATCCAGACAGCCTCAAAACACTCCGACAGACATCCAAGATCCTCCCTTGATCTCCATCTCTCAACAACCTCATCCCGGCCGTAGCCATCAATCGGATCTCAGTGTCCCCCCACTGATCCCTGGGCACATTCCTCTTAGCAAACTCCACCAGCTCAGCCACAGCACGTCCCGCCATATCCGGATCCTCCGCGTGGGCTGAAAGCCCCGGACTCACCCTCATTGACACGAGCCCTTTCTCGGAGAAATCGAGCACCAAATCCCCATTCCTAACCTCGTACTTGAACACGTGAATCCTAGTCCCCGTGCTCCCTCCATCGATCACGACCCCGTATTTCTTGCTCAGCTGGTTTTTGTTACCGAAGAAGAGAATGTAGCAGAATAAAACGAGGGCTACCGAGATTGAGGTGTAGAGGCAAAGTCTCAATCGGGGTTTCGAGAGCTTGCTGCTCGGGGATCGGGACCCGATTCGGGCCGGACGAGGGTTGAGCTTGATCGGATTCATCTCTTTGTTTTCGTCCGAGTTAGGGTTTACTTTGCGTGCATTCGGTCGGCGCATTCAAACAAAGATGTAAACTTTGTGAACCATAGGACGATGTTGATCGATCGATTACAAAAAAAATCCTATTGATTCACAATTTTTTGAACTAGGGTTTTGTTTTCACCCCTCTGTTGACGGGGAGGTTGATTTTGAGAGGGCCTTCTGATCAAAATTTCAGCCCTCTCTCTATTCCGTTTCTTTCAAATGTTCGGAGAAAGAAAAAATAAATCGAAGATCTTGAAATTATGAATCACATCACATCAAAGTGATTAAAGAAAAAAAATGTGTCCAAAATGGTAAATTAATAAAAAAGTGTGTGGCTCATTTTTTATATTTTTTCAAATTAGATTATTGAAGGGTTGCAAATTGTAGCAAATTTTGTGATAATTTTTTTTGTGATAATTTTTATAAGTTGCGGTCTTTATAGTTTATTTTCTACTCTTATAGTATTACTATTTTTACAATAAAGAATTATAACTCGAACCTAGATTTTTCTACTTATTTAGATGATTGGAGTATCATAAAAAACATGTTTCGTGCTAAATATATAACAAACTATAAAGGCCGTAACTTTTGTATCACACAAAATTTGATTTCAAAACAAATTTTGGTGACACTTAAAAAGTTCTAGTCGATTGAGATTTTATTTGTTTTTATTGAACTTTTAAAAGTTGCTAATTATATTGATTTATATAATTTTTTTTTATTTTTTTATTAATTTACATGAATATCTATAAATTAGATTAGGTATTCGAAATTCGAATTGTACCTCAATACTGAGACCATCTAAATTTTAGACTAGTTTTCCATTCAAAAAATATTAAAATTTAGTTCCCAGATCAATAAAAATTAAAACTCATATTTTCGATCTGATTTCTCTTTTGAACCACTAAATTCTCATGCAAACGAAATTCATAAAAAATTACATTTACTCTTGAATACTTGACGTTTTGTACTTTTTGAATTTTGAATTTTTAATTTTTTTATATTGAATACATGAAAATTTTAATAAACTTTTAAAATTATGGGATTGAAACAACAACCGACCTCAAACAAGCATGAGAATTAAAAAAAAAAACTTGAATTTTAAATAAATAACAATTATTGCAACAAATAATTAATGAAATGTTTCCAAAAGAACATGAATATTCTAAAATTGATCCGGTACATACATTTCCCAAAACATCGCACCCTCTCAATCTCTTAACCAAACCATTTCACACTTCAAATCAAACGTACCGTGTTCAAATTCATATCACTGCACACACAATAAGTTCGTTCACATCCCCTTTTTTCACCTATAAAAATCCAATCTTTTTGTGTGTTTTTTCATTCATCTTCAATCCCAGAAACATGGACAAGAAAATGCAAGGTTCATTCTTGATCAAAGCCCTGATCTTGCAGTCCCTTATCGTGTTCTGCGCCGCACAGGATTTCGATTTCTTCTACTTCGTTCAACAGGTATATATAAATTGATTAATATTCTCTGTTTCATTTTTTTTACTTGAAATGTATTTGATTGTGTAATAAATAAAAAAAAACAGTGGCCCGGATCGTATTGCGACACGAAGCAAAGCTGCTGTTATCCGACCACCGGAAAGCCCCCGTCGGACTTCGGCATCCACGGCCTCTGGCCTAACTACAAAGACGGCTCTTACCCTTCAAATTGCGACCCCACCAACTCGTTCGACCAATCGAATGTCTCGGATTTGGTCAGCCGAATGCAGCAAGACTGGTCAACCCTCGCCTGCCCGAGCGACAGCGGGTCAAAGTTCTGGTCCCACGAGTGGAACAAGCACGGGACTTGCTCCGAGTCTGTACTCGATCAGCACTCCTATTTCCAGGCAGCTCTCGGGCTAAAGTCGAAAATCGACCTTCTTCAGATTCTGACGAGCGCAGGGATCAATCCGGACGGAGGGTCGTATGGTCTGAACAGAGTCGAGAGCGCGATAACGAATGCGATAGGTCATGCTCCGTATGTGCAGTGTAATGTGGATGGGGATGGGAATAGCCAGTTGTATCAGATATATGTTTGTGTAGATAAATCGGGGGGTAATGTTATCGACTGCCCGGTTTTACCGAAAGGGAGCTGCCCGTCGAGCATCGACTTCCCCTCGTTTTAGATGTGTGTGTATTGATCATGTTTATCGAGAAAAATCGCATCTTTTTTAATTTTCGTCGATTTGTTGTGATTGTTTTTGCTTGTTTTCTGTTCGAACTGAAAAATAAAGGTGCGCGCAAAACATGTGATCAACTACTATGCTCATTTGAACTAAATTGAACTAAATATAAATATAAGTAGAAGGAAAGTTAGAGAAGAAGTTGTTGGGCTTACAAAGCTTTCCAATTTAAGATATTTGGGCTTGGGCCTTTGAATTAGCCGACTAACCGAAATATTATGTGGGCAGCTCGTACTGTAGTTCTAAACCCTCGGAATCCATTTTCTATTTTATTTTATTTTTAAATATTTTTTTTTTTCTTGAAAGAAAAGATACAGTAGAAACCCTCTCCCAATTTCCTCCTCTCCTCTTTGTATCCCACCAGGTAAAACCATTGCTTATCCTCTGCTTCTAATTTCATATTTACAAATCTGCTTACCGGCGGCGTAGGTTAAGGAAGCTACACAGCTAATCAAAATCAGATTTTTAATTCATATTTATATATAAGACACCCTGTTTCTGTCTTTGATTCAGAAGAATTTTCCTTTAATGGCGGGAGGTGGTGCAGCTGCGGGTGCGGCGGGAAATGCCGTCAGAATCGTGGTTGCCGGCGACGCCAAGACGGGGAAGTCGAGCTTAATTGTCACGGCTGCCGCCGAGAATTTCCCGAGCAATGTTCCGCCGGTGCTGCCGCCGACGAGGCTGCCGGAGGATTTGTACCCGGACCGTGTGCCCGTCACCATTATTGATACATCCTCGAGGTTTTTGAAATAGTCGATATGTGTGTGTGTGTGTGGTGTTTGATTGGGATTGAATGTGAAAATTGAACTTCAGAGTTGTGTTTAGGTGTTAGGGTTTTGAAAGGGGTGTTCAGAATTTTCCTTTATAGGTCCGTTGCTTGTGATTGTTTAGTGTTTGTATCGAAACGGTTTCAGTCTGTCTATGTGTGATGAAGCATTTGAGTTCATCCAAAATGATTGAATTTTATTTTATGTGTAGTGCGGGATTCTAAAACTTCCCTTGAGGATTAAAGTTGTAATTTTTTGTAATCCATCCTTGTAAAAGCGTCACTCCAATTTTTTTTAATCGTACGTGGTTACATTTGCATGATTTTTCCTTTTATCTGGACTGCCTTTTTCGCTGATTCGACTCATTAAACATGATTCCGGTGTTAGCAAACTGCATGGTGTTTACATTGCTGTCCTGTTGTTTAAGTTGAAACTCGATAAAAAATTGTTGATCTATTTGAATGCAGTACTGAGAATCGAGGGAAGCTTGTTGAAGAACTGATGAGAGCTGATGCCGTTGTTCTTACGTATGCATGTGACAGGCCTGATACTCTTGATAAATTAAGTAATTATTGGCTTCCCGAGCTTCGACAATTAGAGGTGTTTACTGAAGACTTGTCACTTTTGTTCTTATAAAAGTTCTGCCACTGTTCTCTCCAACCTAGATAATACATAATTCACTCAATTTCTTTTTATTTTTAAGGATTTCTATCAAAGATTAAGGAATTACTTAGATTATATCCCTGCAAATGATTCAAAAAAGAAAAAAAATGGAAGAGAATTAAAGTTATTCCCAAAAAAAAGAAAGTCTTCAATCAACTACCTAAATTAAAGAGAATTAGATTGTGAAGGAGGAAATTTTTTGGGGATGGGTAAGGGAAAAAATAGAAAAAAATGTGCAATTATTCTAAAAAGGCAAATAAAAAGTAACAAATCAAATTCCTAAAAGACTCTTGTTTAATAATTCAGATTCTCTTCCATATGCTGGATTGTATAAGCTGCTGCTGGTTATATTAAATTTTACTCGTGTAATATGGATTATACATGAATTGGCAGGTTCGAGTCCCTGTTATTGTGGTGGGTTGCATGCTAGATAAGAGAGGTGATCAACAGGCTGTTAGTCTGGAGCAGGTTATGTCACCAATAATGCAACAGTTTCGGGAGATTGAAACTTGCATTGAATGTTCTGCCTTGAATCATATTCAGGTTGAAGTCTACTTTTTTTATACTAATATTTGAAAATAATTACAAATGTCTTTGTTTAGTTAATTTGGTGTGCTTGGTACGACTCTTTCATCTGAGAGACCGTCCGTTGCATTGAATTTTCCCTGTGTAATAATGGTAGCAATCTTAAGCTTTTCTTATGATACTTCTTGACTTATATGGCTCAGTTATGAATATATATTAGTAATTTCAACTTTCCATTCTGATAAAAGGAAATGTTGAAAGTACGGATAATTGGTTTCGTGTCATTTAAGTTTTACGATTTAATATGCTCACATTTGGATCTTTTCAAACCTTTTATTTTATATATCTGCCTAACATTTGGATCTTTTCAAACCTTTTATTTTCCATACTATAATATTTAACTTTTTACTTGACATTGTTTATTTATTTATTTTGATCTCTTTTGCAGATTCCTGAGGTTTTTTACTATGCACAAAAAGCTGTGCTTCATCCAACTGCTCCACTATTCGATCAGGAGCAACAAGTTCTCAAACCTCGGTGTGTGAGGGCTTTGAAAAGAATATTTATTCTCTGTGATAATGACAGGGATGGGGCCCTGAGCGATGCAGAGTTGAATGACTTTCAGGTCAATTTCTTCTGATTTAGTTTAAATCATTTTGCTTATGTATGTATTTTTATGGTATAGTATCATTTACACTACACATTCTTTTATCAGCTTATATTATTGAGCAAATCTGACATGATTTAGTTATAAATGCAGGTCAAGTGTTTTAATGCCCCACTACAACCATCTGAAATTGTGGGTGTCAAAAGGGTTGTGCAAGAGAAATTGCGAGAAGGTGTTGATGATCGTGGTCTTACATTGACAGGTTTTCTATTTCTCCATGCCCTCTTTATTGAGAAGGGACGTTTGGAGACTACTTGGACTGTTCTAAGGAAATTTGGATATAATAATGAAATTAGACTTCGTGACGATCAGTTGCCACCTCCAGTAAAGAGATATCCTGACCAGGTAACTTTTACTTTGGATAAGTATCCAGTATGTTCAGTTTGCAAAGGCTACCATTTTAGAAGATCCTTTACTGACTAATTTCAATTTATTTCTGCTACTGTTGCTTTAACTTGCTAATAATTCACACCATCTTTTCAAAACTATTTCACATTCCTAGTTTTATGCCCCCTTGCATATTTTTAGTATTACATAGTATTTTTTTCTTTTGTATTACATATACTATTTTTTTGGTATCATTCTGTTCTTGTGGACACCATCTTCATTTAAGTAACTCCTAATTCTCATTTGTGTAGAGTGTGGAGCTCACTAGTGAAGCTTTGGAATTCCTCAGAAAAATCTTCATCACCTATGACGTTGATTGTGTATGTAAAGGCTATCCTTGTAGATTTTTTTAATGTAACTGCAAATATCTTCTTCTGAAACTTGATGTGGTGTTGTTACATTTGTTGATTTATTCAAGTATTTCCTCGTATGAGCCTCATTAATGGATTAGTGATTTGATGAGTTCTTGTTTGGACACTATTTGTTATTAATGCATCATTACTCAATTATCCATTCTGTTGTCTGCATTACTAATTGTCATCCTTGATAGATTCTTAATGGGGTAAATGACACAGGATTAATTAGTACTACGGACGGGTATGATCTGCAATTATTTTCCAAATAATAATAAAAAAGGATGAAATTACCTATGTGCATAAGATTTTTGTAGTTGTTATGAAAATTTTTGAAGCCATAGAGATGCAGAGCTGGACTTTGACATTGAGAGTGTTAATTTAAAATTTCACGTTGCTTCTTAATTGGGTTGAGAATCATAATCTGAATGTGTTTGATGTTTTTTTCATGCCGCTTCTCCATATATCTTTTTACAGTTGTTGAGTTGAAATGGAACCTAATTTATTGTGTGTAATGTTGCATGTTTATTTTCTGTGCACTCTGAGTTTCACTCGAAACCTGCAAAATTCATGTATTGTGTATGTAATAGGTAGTGAATTAAATTTGTTTCATCTTTACGAGTTCTGAACAACTTTATTATGAAAATGTGGACGCTGAATGTGCAATTTGGTGGTAGTGTTTCAGCTTCTTTAACTTCCAATGGTACCCTTTTTCTGGATTGTATATGTCTGTTGTTTCTTTCTTAATTGGATTCTTGTCACTTGAAGTCTTAAATGTTGATTTTTGGTTTTAATGATCTGTAGGATGGTGCTCTTCGATCTCTCGAGCTTGAGGATTTGTTTTCCACAGCTCCTGAAAAGTAATGAGTTTTTCCTTTAAGATCTTGACACTTTCCTTTTGCTTAAATAAATAGGATATGTTCTTGGTGATGTGGCAATCATAATAATATCAACATGTTATATTAGTGGTTTGTTTGTTATAATATATATATATATATATATACACACACACACATGCACACACAATATGAAACATTGTGGCTTCTTAATAGGACCATGTAAAATGTACAGAGACGAGTGGGTGGGCTTATAGAAATATGTATCTTTGTTGGTTTCTGGAGGCTTTAGAACGGACTAGACAGAGCCTATTTTACTCTTGAAACACTTTGTTATGAAATTGAACTTGTTCCAAACAGTATCCAGTTTTCAAAAATAAAATTATTGACGATTGTTTTATCGCCTAAAGAAAATACATTTCACTGGCAATAGATCTTATGTTGTAGACACGCTAAAGAAGTTGGGTGGCCTTGTTATTTTAATAGTTTTGCACCTCTTTGATTAACCTCTAAAAATATTTTAATCTGATATTTTGGATGTAGTGAGCTTACTATAAGAACTAATCAAATATTCGTAACAATTAGTTTTATTGTGTTTCTCTGGCCCATATAATTTGGACTCTGTTTTAGTTTAATGCTATCAAAATTTCCTTTGAAATTATTTTAAATTTCAGTTTGATTGTCTTAATGGTATTTCATTGTGTTGAATCGCCTTTTGGAATTTTAGTCCTTTCAGTGAAGCACCATACGCGAATGCCGCGGAAAAGACTGCTCTTGGAGGGCTATCACTAGATGGATTTTTATCGCTGGTATGTACTACTGTTTTGCAGATGAAGTTCAGAGTAATTCATGATTCATTAATTCAGTAAATGTTTGGTTATCATTTTGTTCCTCGTTCTTTTTAGCAACTCATTGAGTCTCTCAAACTCTACTAATCCTTCACTGCATGCGCATGAAATCATGAATAACAATAAATGTTAGAACGCATCCAAACCCTGTGTTATTTGAATAAATATCTTGTTTTGCCTATAACGTTCCTGAGAAAATCTGATTTATTGCAGTGGGCTCTAATGACACTTCTAGATCCAATTCGTAGTGTGGAAACCCTTGTATACATAGGGTATGGGGGTGATCCTTCATCTGCTACACGTGTAACTCGGAGAAGACGTTTGGATCGTAAGAAGCAGCAATCAGAAAGAACTGTGTATCAGTGTTTTGTTTTTGGACCAAAAGAATCTGGGAAATCTGCTTTACTGAATTCTTTTATCGGAAGGTATCTTTTGAATCTAAATTATAAAGTGCTTTCATGTGGACTTTGATATCCTATAGTCACTCGAAATGTGGACTTTGATAGGCCTTTCCCTGAAGAATATGTTGCCACAATTGGTGACCGGTATGCTGTCAATGTCGTTGATCAACCCTCAGTAAGTGCACCCTGATGATTGCTCTAAAAGGGAGCCATGTCAAAGAATAAACTTTCTTGCTTGAATGATTATGTGCTTTACAAGAGTTGGCAAACATACATGTATATAACCAACCTAGGTTTTTGAAATTTTCAAGAAAATACCTCAGATAACTGTGGATGAGTTTTAACAATTGTTTCATGTATACCTACATCCGTTGATCTATAAATCCAACTTCACTCCATCTGATCACAAAGACTAATTAATCATGTATGTGGGTGCGTGTTGATCAACAGTATTTGCTGGATGATAAATCCTACAAATGATTAATTGATAGTTTAAAAATTAATTTCTTGAAAAGAAAAAAAGAATTGAAGATAACTGAAGTATTTATGATATATTCCTGAGATTGTATTTTATAGAGTATTATTTTTCACACATCTTGACAGGGACTTAAAAAGACTCTTGTGTTGAGAGAAATTTCTGAGGATGGAGTGAAAGACTTCCTATCTAAGAAGGAGGCTTTGTCTGCATGTGACGTGGCAGTGTTTGTTCATGACAGGTAGCTGATATAGTTTAAAGTTTAAATTATTATGGTAATGGCCTTGAATAGAATGTTAGCCATTTATATCACTTGTTAATTCTGATTTACACGAGTTATTGCTTCTCCAGTTCCTCTGAACCTTCCTGGCAGAAGGCGACAGATATGCTTGTCGATGTTGCTAGTCAAGGGGAAGCCTCCGGTTATGAGGTGCCTTGTCTCATTGTTGCTGCTAAAGACGATCTTGACCCTTACTTGACAGAGATTCAAGATTCAACAAGGGTAAAAGTTTTGTTAAAGTGATCATATGTTGAAAAAAGACTCGATTTTTCAAGCTCATTGTGCAGAATAAACAATTACTTTGACTTGGATAATTATTCATTATTTTAATAGGTAAGCCAGGATATGGGGATAGAGGCTCCTATACCTCTCAGCACGAAGCTGGGAGATTTCAGTAACATATTTCATAGGATTGTTAGAGCGGCTGAACATCCTCATTTAAGCATTCCAGAGACCTCAGCTGGGAAAAGCCGAAAGCATTACCACCGCATTCTTAATCGCTCACTCGTGTATTTATCAGGTGCCTTAACAGCTTCATAGGAAAAAGGAAAAGTTTTTTTTTTTTTTTTTTGCTTATATCTGAATCATTTACTCGTAATATAATGCTGAATCTACTATCCGTTCACAGTTGGTGCTGCCGTTGCTGTGGTTGGAATGGCTGCTTACCGTGTTTATGCTGCAAGAAAAAGTTCGTCTAGTTAGGAAAAAGCCCGGTTAGTTGCGTATGAGGTCCTTCTGTTTCATTATGTTTCTATTGACAGTCTTGCTAAAGTTTTCCCATTATCAACCACCCCCACCCTTTTTCGACAATTCCGTAAATGTGGATTTTTTTTTTCAATTTAATTTTTATTGTTGATTGGATCGAACCGAACTCCCGATTGCGGATCCATTTGTCGAATTATTACATCCATCGCGTTTTTGTGGTGTTGATGGTTCGTGTCTAATGATAATGCTGGTGAATGGTGATGTCATGTTTCCGACTAAAAAAAATCGGAGAGAGAAATCGAACCAACTAGAAGGGACTTTGGAGGTTTGTATCATTTTTAGTTTTTTACTATTTACTCCTCAATTTAATAATACGACTCTACGGCTCTAAATTTCTGTTTGAAAATCTTTTTGGTGTAATTTCATTGTCTTTATGCACTTTGTTTTTTCCCCCTTTTCACTGTTGTTTCTAACCACAAATTACGGACCAACTCCCTCAAATCATGTTGTCGTGTTTTAGACCAATTTCATATCAATAAGAAAAAAAAATACTAAAAGACTCAATAATGTAAATAGTTGACCTTTGAAATTGGGATTTTTTTTCCCTCAAAAATACTATGAAATCTTCAAAGTTCTTTCATTAATTAAACATTAAAAAAAATTATTCGAAATTTTCTAGACGAATGAGTTCCTTTTAATATACTTTTAAGAATTATTCGACAAAGTGTGAAAATATTGTTCCATTATATTTTTATATAATAATAATGTTTTTTTATTAATGAGGGGGCAAAGAGGATAGTGTGGAGCTACATGCGCGTGGTTGAAAGATCAAATTTATTGTATAATTTGTGTTGTTACTAGTTAGCCTCTTAGGTGTTAATGAAGGGAAAAATTAAATAATCAAATTTGGATTAATTAGGCAGAATCATAATGATCACAATTATAACAGTATGATATTCATACCTTTTTCTTTTTTCAAGTTTTTCTTTTGTCTGTTTATCACTGTATTCATATAGGGGTATTAAGAAGATTTACTTGTTATGATTAATGTAGACAAATGGCTAAAATTTGCTGGATTTATTTTAAAGTGAGCTTGTCAACATATTGAAAGTTAGCGTTTACCTGACTCTATGGATGAATTCTTTGACCAAACGTGAACTAGGATGGATGTGAGTCAGAATAAATTAATCTGGATTGAAAGTGAGAGCTCAACCCAAAACTCAGCTTTTTGTTTCAAATTGAATTGATTTTTCAAAAATTTCAAATAAAAAATACAATTCCGATATATATAGTTTTTTAAATTTTATTAAAATGAAAGGTAATCGTTTTTCTAAATTATAAATTAGTGGTTAATTGATTAATTAATTATAAATTAAAAATAATTTATAATAATTAAAGGTAGTTAATAACATACCATTATTTCTCCTTTTCATAATTATAATTATATTATACTCTAACTAATAAAAAAATTAAAATATAATAAATACTAAATTTTAAAGTTTAGTTTACTAAATAATTAAATATAATTTTATAAATCATATTTCCTTTTTTCCAAAATACTTTTAAAAATAAATTATCCTTTTTATATAATAATTTTATTAATTATAAGAGCATGAAAGTCAAAGCGAGAATATTTTTCAAGTACAATCATCGTGAAATGGATTTTTTCTTTTCTTTTTTTTAAGGAGAAGAAACGAGAAATTCCTCCCCTACTCGATCGGAATCTCTTCGAACCATGCGCGTCGCCGAGAAATTACATCTACATCACTACGGACCTTACCACTCGGCTATGCTCTAGAAGCATGAAAATGGAATTTTGAACATCTAATGAGTTATAACTATGTGTGTCATGACTCATGACATGGAATATAATGATTATAAAGAAAATAATATGTTTTGATAAGCATCAAAATATTGTTCTATTATATATTTTATATTTTATAATAATACTATTTTTTAAAGTGAAAAAAGTTTTTTTACTTTTTTTGATAAATCAACTATTACGATCAATCTAAAACAAAATATCAACTATAAATAAATAATATAAATAAATATTAGCTAATATTAAGGTACGAATACACATTCTTTTTTTTTCACCTCATTTTTAAGGGTTGTATATTTTTTACTTGTTTATTTATTAGGGCATTTGTATTCTTTAAATACTAAGTAGAGGCATTTTTTAAAATTTATAAAGTCGTAAATATCCTTACAATATTATTAAACAATCTCATTGGTAGATAACATTACGTAACATATACTCCCTCTGTCCAAGAGCTATAGGCACAGGTGGTCAACGTTGACTTTTTTGGTCCGTCCAATACATATGATAAACATTATAAAAAAATTATGAAAAAATAATTAAAATAAAATTCAATAATTAAATTATATTGTAGTTATTTTTTCATAATTTTTGCATATTGTTTATCATATGTATTGGATGAACAAAAAAAGTCAACGTTGATCAGTTTTGCCTATAGATCTGGGACAGAGGAAGTATTAATTTATTAACATATATTAATTTATTTAATATTCACTAATATTAAACTGACAACGATATTATATATATATATAAAACTGACACGTTACTATATATATAAAAATATATTTGCATAAGAATATAAATATATTTGCTCGAAAAAATTTAAATATATTTATTGTTGTGTGGTAAACTAATATGACATATTGAAGATGAACAACCTTTTTTAGATAGTTTTGCTAAATTCAAATTCAACAAAAATTTTCCCAAATTGATTAACATGCAAAAAGTAAAATAAAAAACCTATAAATTTTATGAAGTTGTAATTTGAAGTACATAACAAGAATTTGTAAAATACCACAATAATGAGGGGTCGTTCTTATCTTTGAAGTTTGGATTCTTCGGATTCCAAGTGCCTTGAAGTAGATACTCTAACATAGATATGAGGATTTTTAATCTGAATAAAAAAGATTTACTCAAGATTATCTATGCAAGATGATACCTAGCTTGACAGAGATGTTTGAGTTGCAACTTTTAGATTGAAGATTTTGAGCAGCGCGAATGGAAAGAAGAATAAAATTGGCTTTTGTATTTTAATCAAGTAAGTTGTATTTTTAATCTTAAAATTGAAAAGGGTAATATTAGAACGTTGCCCCATATAATAATGAAAGAAAAGAATAGGTAGTATTTATGATACTTAGTCTTAGAATTGCCCCTATACCGAATTCCCCTAAATATTATCATTAAGAGGTGACTTCTTGTGTCTATACACTTAAGGGTAGGGTGGGAATTCCGGTTTTGGTTATCGGTTAAAACCGAAACCGAACCGAAAATTTCGGTTTTTGGTTAACCAAATATAAGAAATTCAGTTTTCGGTTCGGTTATCGGTAAGAATATTTTTATATATTTGGTTATCGGTTAACCCGATAACCGATTGTTAAAAACCGAATAACCGAAATATATTATATATATTACATATTATATATATTCTTAAGGACGATTGTACGACAACACTCCCTTACTTATTTCGGATTTTTGGTATTTTATTGGATTTATGCATGTTAGGTTGAATAAATTGGATTTTAGTTTAAATTTATTTATATTTTGATTTTTTTTTTTCTTTTTTTTCCATGATATTCTTTTTAAAATCAATTTACTTTTTTTCTAATCGGTTTTTTGGTTAACCGATAACCGAACCGAAAAAATCGGTTCGGTTATTGGTTATCCAATAAGTTATTCGGTTCGGTTTTGGTTAGTCATTTTCGTTGTTTTTCGGTTCGGTTAACCGGTCATTCGGTTCGGTTCGGTTTTGGTTAACCGAACTTCCAGCCCTACTTAAGGGGTGTATTCGTTTAACAGTTTGTAGGATTTTAATTGAGTTTAAAAAGTCTATGAATTTTACAAATCCATAGACTCTATGCAGAGTTTTATTGACTTATTTTTATAGATTTTCATAGATTTCAACAAATTGTAAAATATACCTTTTATTGATTTACGTAAACTTTCAAAGACTTTAAAAACAAAGGTATATAAACATACTTGTATATACAAAATTAATTTTTTTAGAAAAATAAAATAAATAAATTATTATTTTAATTTTTATTTTTACCAATTTTATACTTAATCTCATTGTTTATCTATCTCCTTTTAACAATATTTGTTTTTCATTTATCAAATTTATATAAACATACTTGTATATAATAAATCAATTTTTTTAGAAAAATAAAATAAATAAATAATTATTTTAATTTTAATTTTTATTTTTATCACGTTTATACTTGAAACTCATTGTTTACTCTCTTAATTTAATAATACTTTTTCTCAATTTTGATTTTGAAACATCAATTTTTTTTAAAAAAATCTTGATTGGTGAGACATGATGAATTTTGATCATATTCTATCAAATATTAAACACCATTGTAAATAAATAATTATAAATAATTTTTTTAATAAATTGAATAATAATTAAATTTATTATATTTGGATTGTTATTGAAAAACATATTATTGTACATAATATATACAAAATTAAATTTATTATATTTGGATTGTTATTGAAAAACATATTATTGTACCTAATATATACAAATTAATTTATTATTAATATAATATATAAATAATTATTTTTAACGAAAATATAATAAAATCAATTTTCTCATATAGAATTTTGATTATTTTATATAGATAGATTTTTGTAATAGTTTTGACGATTGTTTTTTTTTTAACTTTTTGTATTTGAATTTTTCTAATTACGAGAGATTTTGAAAAATTAAATTTAGTTATAATTTTTAAAGAAAATCCATTAAAATCCACAAATTATTAAAATCTATAAAGAGTTGAATACCTGTTGATTTTTTAAGATTTTTTAAAATTTTAATTGAATACCTTTAGATTTTAATGAACTTTTTAAAATTCGAGTTGAATACCTTCTGATTTTAAAAATTTATTAAAATCCTACAGATTCCCGAACCAATACACCCTCTATGAATTTTCACAAAATATATTTTTAAATTAAAAATAAAATATATATAATTTAAATTTAGTATATCAACTATTAAAAAAAAACAAATGTGAAAACTGAAAGTGTTATAACTTATAACAACGACCAATACAGTAATTAAAAAAATAAAAAAGCAGCAGCAAGAGTCAAGCAGGTCAACCCGACGACCGGGAAACATTTTATTAACAAATCTAAAAGAATTAAATGTTCATTCAAATCTATAAATAAAAATAAAAATCACCGAAAATCAAACAATTCCAAAATGAAAGTAATCTCAAACAAACCGCCAAACAGAGATTTAATGGCGTCGACTTGAACTCGACTCCAGCTCCAAACCCCATCTTTCAAATTTGCTGCACCACCGGTACGCGTTTTTTTCTCTGCTTTTTTATTTTCGACTTTTTCGACGGTTACTTTTTTTTCGCCCCGAGTAATTGATGCTTCAGTTCAAAACATTTATTCCGATCTGTGTTTTTATCGGCGTATGAATCATGGGGTTATTTTCGGGTTTTCCATCATCTTCTTCTTCTTCTTCGATTGAGATCTGGTTCTGGGTTTTCGAACTAGTAAAAACGGAATGTTTTTGTTGCTTCTTATGAACAGTGACCCACTTGGGGCTTTTTGAATTCGATTGTACATACACTTCTTCAGCAGAGAAATTTCATGCTTTGAGCTTCTTCCGATTCCGAGTCCGGGCTCCGGCGGTGTAATTTGACCGGAAAAAAAAAATTATGAAGAAATGGTACGGCGGTGTTCTATCCACATCCCTATTCATGTTCTGCCTCATCGCATATCACGTGACTAGAAGCCCGACCACCCGACCGTACTTCACGGGCCCTTTCAACACCACCGGCACAAACCCTCTCGAGTGGATAAACTCCGGGCCCACACCCGCCCCTCCCAATCCCGAAACCCTATCGCAGGTCGTTCCCATCGACTCGACCCTGTCCGATTTCTTCTCCCAGAGGAACTTCTCGACCGAAGAAAAAAGCACTTTGCACACGTGGGCCCGCTTGAAGCACCTGGTCAAACACGCCGAGGGCTTGCCCAATGCCGTCGAAGCAATTAAAGAAGCCGGCGTCGCTTGGAAAAACCTAGTCGTTTCCATCGAGGAAGAAAAGCTTGTGAACAATGGGAATCTGTCGAAGAGAGGGAAAGAAAAACAGTGTCCTCATTTCCTTAGTAAAATGAATTCCTCTGAACTCGAGGGCGATGTGTTTAAGCTGCGTGCGCCCTGTGGGTTGACTCAGGGATCTTCGATCACTTTTATCGGAATTCCTAATGGCCTTCTTGGTGACTTTCGAGTTGACTTGACTGGGGAACGACTTCCGAGAGAGCCTGAACCTCCTATTATTCTGCACTATAATGTTCGGTTACATGGAGATAAGGTGACTGAGGAGCCTGTGATCGTTCAGAACACTTGGACGATTGCGCACGACTGGGGTGCGGAGGAGCGATGTCCTTCTCCTGAACCGAAAAAGAATAAGAAAGGTACATTTTATTTTCGAACCTATTAGAAATTTTCGTCTGTTGTTGTGTATAATGGGCGATGTTGCTTGATGATATCAGTGGATGAGTTGGATCAGTGCAATGCGTTTTTGGGCAAAGAGATTAACCAGACAGCGAAAGTTGAGCGGCGTGGCTATGGAAAACCAAGAAAGTTCTTTCCTTTCAGGCAAAATGAATTGTTTGTTGCTACACTTAGAGTCGGCTCTGAAGGAATCCAAATGACAGTGGATGGGAAGCACGTAACATCATTCTCTTTCCGTGAAGTAATCTTTGTTTCTCTGATATTATACCTTCAACAAAATTACATTTACATCTTGCACTTGCTGATGCTATCAAATATTTTTTAAATTACATTTACGCCCCTCGTTTTATTCATCATATGAAAATTTGGGCTATTTGCAAAATTTCGAGAAGTCGAGGGGTGTAGTTGTAATATATTTGACGATTTTGTGTCCTTTTTTTCTTCAAAGCTACCTGTTTTCTCTTTATTTATTAAATTTTTAATCCACAAACCTCATGAGTAGTTTTGGTAATCATCCACTGATATTTGGTAGATTTGACTTGAACTAGTCAAACCAACATTGATATTCCTATATCAACTGTGTGCAGACTTTGGAGCCATGGCTTGTAAGTGAATTAAGAATTTCAGGAGATATAAACTTGATTTCGGTTGTCGCCAGTGGTTTACCAACGTCCGAGGACTCGGAACATATACCTGACTTGGAAGCTCTAAAAGCTGTTCCATTAACTCCGAAAAAACAGCTTGATCTCTTCATTGGTATCTTCTCCACTGCCAACAATTTCAGACGTAGAATGGGAGTCCGAAGATCCTGGATGCAGTACCCTGAAGTACGTTCGGGACAGGTGGCAATTCGCTTTTTTGTTGGTTTGGTAAGTATTGGAAGTAAGATACAATACTTTTTTTTGTAATAATCCCTTATAATGGGCTCACTGATATATATATATATTTGATAACTGAAATGAAACCTGCGTCTATCTTGTAGCATAAAAACCAGATGGTGAATGAGGAGCTTTGGAACGAGGCACGAACATATCAAGACATCCAACTAATGCCTTTTGTTGACTACTATAGTCTCATTGCATGGAAAACCATAGCCATTTGCATATTCGGGGTAAAAAAAAAAAAACACTCTTACCTTTATTGGCTTTTTTGAAACATTTTTCTCCAGTGTCTAATTGTGCTCTATTCTCTTCTTGTAGAGTGAGGTTGTCTCGTCTAAGTTTATCATGAAGACGGATGACGATGCATTTGTTCGTGTGGATGAAATATTGAATTCATTAAAAAGGGCCAATGTGAGTCATGGTTTGCTCTATGGCCTCATCAATTCAGACTCAAAACCTCAACGAGGTACCGACAGCAAGTGGTATATTAGCCCCGAGGTATCTTTTTTTACCTGATTTTGCTATTTCTTGAGTAGAATGTGAGAGCGGCTTTGTTATTTAACAATATCGTCTCGGTTGACATCGAAATTTTTGTTTAAAGGAATGGCCAAATGACAGTTATCCACCTTTTGCACACGGTCCTGGTTATGTAGTGTCAAGTGACATAGCAAGAACAGTTGCTAACAAACATAGAAATGGACAACTACAGGTAAAAAGGACGATCATTCTGATATCTATCGACAAACACTATTTTTTTTTTTTTTCATTTTCGTTACATTACAGATATTCAAGCTGGAAGACGTTGTGATGGGGGTTTGGATCGACGATATGAAAAAGAATGGGCTGGAAGTGAAATACGAACACGACGAGAGGATTGCCAACTTGGGCTGTGTGGGCGGTTACGTTGTGGCCCATTACCAAAGCCCGAGAGACATGCTTTGCTTGTGGCAAAACATTCAAGACAAAAAACTCGGCCTTTGCTGTGGGAACTGAGCTATATTTTTGGATGGGAATATATCCGTTATACACACCTGTAGAAGAAGAAGAAGAGTCGACTATAGAGTTGTACACGTAGATGATACATCGATACTATGCACATGGTTAGGTGAAAGAGTTCTTAGCGATATTCGTCTCACTTGTATAGAGAGCTCGAGAGAGAAAGAGATAGCGAAAGCTCTGTACAACAACAATCTGAAAATTCTGATAGAAATATTAAATTTCTGATATATTTTTTTTTACATTACAGTTATAGAATCAAGCTGAAACACACCCGACCCCATATCGAGTCGTCGGAAAAACGAGAAACAGGCCGCTGCAAACGATCCCGACCATCAACGGGAAGCTCTGCATGACCTCGTCCATCTCTTTCGCATGGCCCGGGAACAGGCAGCCCGTAACCCGATGATCCGACAGCCCGATTGTCATGAAAACGAGGGCTGACATCAAGGCGTGAACGAAGTCGCTCAGGCCCACTTTGAATTTTTCGTCTTTGGGCACTTGCACTTCGAGGCCCGTCTTGAAAACCGCGAGGCCCGTTGGGGTGACGAACCCGTAGTAGAGCTTCCCGTCGGGCCCGCGGAAGGAGTCGGTGAAGTGGAAGAAGAAGCAGGAGAGAGTGCAGAGGGCGAGGAGGGAGTAGATCATGTGGGTGGTCACCGGAGAGCACTCGCCGGAGGAGTAGATCGACGGGAGGACCATCTCGAAGGTCAGGAGAGTTCCGGTGGGGAGGAAGTTGGCCAGGAGGGAAGTTTTCGACAGGGTTTTCTGGACGCCGTTCGCCACTGCACGCTTTTTCCGGCCAAAGGCGGTGATGGGAAGTGGGATGAAGTCCGGGGAAGTTGCCGCCGCCGGCGACGGTGTGTAGATTTTTATGCCGATTCTTTCGGAAGAAGATTTCTCCATTTTTCTTGTTCCTCTTTTTTTGGGGGAGAGAATTTTATTATATTAATAGTATTGAGATATAAGAGCGGTTGTGGTTTAAGATAAAATTTAAATTCTCAACTGCTAAAGGGCGAGGGAAAGTGATATAATATTTAGATTATATTACACAAAGGCCTCAAAGTTTCTGATAATTACACAAGGGGATAAATTTTTGAGTCCAAAACAACATATTGCTGCAAATCTTATCGCTTCAAGAAACCATGGGCACCGATGGCAGTCTCGAAGGCTTCCAACCTTTCCCCTATAGCCAAGCCATTGCGGTCGTAAAAGGAAATCTCGTTTATGCTAAGGTCAACACAAGTCTTGATAAGCTCTTCCCCTAAGCGTTTCGATGCCTCCTGATGTATCAAGAATTGATTTACAACCTTTAATACCAGTTCATGAAATGATTAAAAAATAAATCGAAATTCTGAAATGACAAAAATACCCCAGTGGTTCGCGAAGACATACGATTTCAGAGTTAGTTTTAAGAAATCTTTAAAGTTGGATGAGTGTTTTTGACCGAGTACTCAAAAGGAGCTTATTTATGCGTTCTCCGAGCGATTATCTCAAACCTCAAGGGGCAGAATTTGTAATATGTTAAATTACGAAAGGAGTACTTACAGCAGTAGTGCAAGACGGATCGTTTCGTATCGATTTCTGCAGAGTGCTTCCGTAGAACAAACACTTTTTACTCTTATCGTCAACTAACACAGCGTACAACTGCTTGCCCGAACAGAAAACCGAAAGCCTCGGTCTTGCGGCCGTCCCATTAAACTGCCGAGAAGTACAATTACTACTCATCTCAAATCTCGAACCACGCGCATATTTCAAGAACAACCAAAAGAGAGATTCTTGTTTTCGTTTACCTTATTCCTCGATCTTCTATTCCGAACTTTAGCAGTCTCCGTCCGTTGATTGGCTCTAGCTTCGATCACAAACGGCTTCGTTACCATTTCTGAACAACAAAGAATCAGTGCATCGATATAAAAAAAAAAAAAGTTTTATTTATGCTCAAATCAATAACTTGCATTGCTCACTTGCAGAGTGCAGGGGAAGGATATTCGAGCTAAGAAGACGAGTTCCGAATATCCCGCTCGCCGGGAACTTCAACGCGGAAAAACAAGAAGCAATCGCCATGGAGATTACCTGGTTTCTGAAAACGTAAAACCCGCTTCAAAATTTTGGTTCAGGCATTTCATCAAACATATCAGCTGCAAGTATAAGGGGAGTCGGAGATAGACTTTTCTAGCTCTCTGACTTTTTGGGTCTCGGTGTGATAAGCGTTGCTGAACCCAGCTTTATACTGTTGGGCTTGAGATTGTCATGTTGGGCCGAGCCCATCTATTTTTAATGGCCGGCCCATCGAAAAAAAACAAAAATAAATAAATAAATATTAATTATTGAATTTGGAAAGTGGATTGACTCTAATATTTCCAGATGTTTCTACAACCTTCCAGTTGGCGCCACCGTCTTCATAAAAAATCCCTTTTCACCCTTTTTTTCTACTTCAAACTCCAAAAAAAATTAAAAAATCCTCTAAATCCTCTGTTAATCAATCGCCTTTTCTTCGCCGAAATCCCAGATTCTTCTTCTTCCGAACCCTTCGAATCTCGATCTGAAAGAAATGGCCTCGGGAACCGATTTCTCATCATCATCGCCGTCTCCGATCCAAACCCTAACCAGCTCGGAAAGCGCCGACATCCCTTTCTTCTTACCCTTCTTCCTGATGAGCCCGCGTCGAGAATCGGAGAATCAGGACGCCCCACGTGACTCACGTGACCGGATCATCCTCATCAGCCCCTTCTCTCAGACCGTGGTCGTGCTCGAAAGCAGCTCGGGATTCGGGTCCTTATTCGACGGAAAGGACGGCCGCCGGCCGGCGTCGAAGGCGTCCATCGATGCGATGGCGAGCGTCGACATCGATAGCGACGGGGAGCAGTGCGTGATTTGCCTGGAGGAGTGGGAGGTCGGCGGGAAGGCGAAGGAGATGCCCTGCAAGCACAGGTTCTGCGGCGGGTGCATCGAGAAGTGGTTGCGGGTTCACGGGTCCTGCCCGGTTTGCAGGTACCAGATGCCCGTGGAGGGGGATGATGAGGATGATTCCAAAAGATGATAAATACGGGTCGGGTCGTCTCGTTTGTAAATTGCTAGTTTACGGGTCGGATTATCTCGTTTGTAAAGTGCAATTTTTTTTGTCGGTTGGGTTATGAATGAAGAAATTGTTTGAGTTTGTTTTTGGTATTGAAATTTTAAATCATATTTACCATTACAATCAATTGCTTAAATGTCCTTGTTCAAGTCTATGATACTCGAATCAAACTCGAAGTTCAAGTCGAATCTATTCGACTCAATTCTACTCCTCTTTTGATTACCCGTGGATTCGACATTACTATAACCTTTCATCGGTTGCATTTCCATTAGTGATAGCATGATCGGGCTTTCTTTCCGTTTATGGTTACTTCCTGAACTATCGGAAGATGTGAGGGAACTCGAACATCCCGAGTCGACCATTGAGACTAGCTGGCCGAGTTGAGCTTTGACTTGTTCGACTTCACTAGAGCTACAACCATAGTCCAAAAGTGCGTCTTGTGCTTTTTTCAGCACGGATTGTAAGTACTTTCCTTGTGCTTCGATCCTTAGCTGCAAATGTTTTTGCACCTTAATTTGAAAAAAAAAAAACAAATCTTTTACTACCCCTGTATAGAAAAAAAATATTTAAAAAACATATCTTTTTTATTTACTCAGTACCTCGATTTGTTCTTGAAGTTTCTTCTGCACATCCATTTGCATTTGTAGAGCTTGAGCTACCTGCAAACTCCTACAAAAAAGGACCAAAAAAAATTCTCTGTTATTGAATTTGATTTGATTTTTTTATATAGATGAAATGAAAATTAATTACTCGTTAATTTCCTCGTGTGCACAGATTGATATGTTGTCTTTAGACTGACTGTTCTTGTTATCTTCATTCTCTAATCGAAAAGCATAAATGTTAGTGAATCTGATCTTGAATCGATAATCGAAAAGCATATATACATGTTGTGTGCTCTGTTTCTTATACCTTCTTGCTTAATTTGTTGGCACGTTTGAGATAGTTGGCTCCTTCCCAGCCTATATTTCTGCAGCAAAAGTTGACACGTGCGAAAATTCAAATGATATCCGAACCGACACATTATGTAATGAAATCGAAGAATGAATATATTGCCTGTAAATGGCTCTTGAGGTGGTACAGAGTGAGCCCGCATACGCCCATCACCCTCATCAAGGATTTCGGTGTGGCCTCTGCATTTCAACGTCTCGTTTTTATAACTACATAAATCTTAAGATTATACTATTAATAGTAATACTCACTCTCTGCGCCGCCGAGCTGGATAACCGCGTCGACGAATCTTTGATGCAGTTCTTGAGTCCATTTCAATCTGGGCTTAGCATCACTTGATAAAACCAAGCTCATGTCTTTATTGTTGTGAGGTGCCATTTGGTTTTGTGTGTTCTTTGTAGTATGAATGAATGATGAATATATATATAAGGGATGTTTTTTTGAGGTTATTGGATCATAAGAAAGATTGTGTGTGTGTATGTGTGACACTTATTGGGAAACATAAGTGGGGTTGTGTTGTGTTGGGAGAGAATATATGCCTTTCATTAGCTGTGGTACCTTTCTTTACTTTTATTAATTTTCTTGATTTTTTTATACCCTTCACATTGGATAGCTAACTTTTTATTTATTTGTGTTTACATTAAATATAATGTGGATGTATATAGTTTCTTGTTTCTTGTTTGACTATTGACTTTGAAACCTCAAAGGGTGGAGAGAATTTGGATGCATGCTGCAAAATGAGAGAAATTAAGTAGAAATAATAGGATTGAATTCTTGGTGTATTTTACTCCAATCTAACGAAAAACGCGAGTTTGAATTCGTGTTTTTCGTTGCGATTTTTAGTATTTTCTATTCTCATATGTTGTTCGCTCGATTGTGCTGAGTTTGTTCGATCACGATGATCCGTTTCTTTTTTGAAGATGAATGAAAGTGAAAGGGGTGTGTGTGGGTGGATTATATTGTCATGTTGCTTTTGTTTCTTGTAGGGATGAAGGAATCAAAGAATCTAGTGTTTTAGATTTTGGGGTTATAAGGTGGCAATAATGATATATTATCATGGAATACCTTTGTAGAGATTTAAAATAATGGATTTTGATGATAAAAGGAGATGGGATTGATGATAATCACAATTTTATGAAAATTCAAAATGAATGAATTAATCAATGTAACCATTTTTTTTTAAAATCTTTTTTCTGATGCTTGATCTTGAAAAAGTCAGAAAAAAAATCTATGTTCCAAACAAAATAGAAATTGTTACAATTTTATTGATTTTATAATAAATATTTTTTAAATAATATATAACCTTGCTTAAAGTCCAAGAATTGCATGGATTCTTGTGGTCAAAGTTGGAATATGAAATACACAAATGTGGTTGGTTTATAATATAATGGAATTCATTGGATTTTATTAAAGTGTAATAGAATCTTTTTTTTTTTTTTTGACAAACAGAAGGAAGTGACAAAAGCAATCCATAAAAAAGGGAAGCATTAAAAAAAATAACATTTGATATATTTTTCAATAAATTATAGAGGTATTAATCAAAGGAAGATTATAAAGAAAAAGGAAGCATGCAAAAAAAGGAAAAGGGAAAAAAGGGAGTCTCACTCTCTCTCTCAGAGTGGCAAACAACAAATCCTACAAAAGTCAAATGATTCAGATCAGATCAATGATTAATCCTCACTTTGCCTAACAATGTTTGTCACTTAATAATTTCTCTACTAATTATCAATCTAATCTTCATAGTATATGCTTAAATCTCATATACCAAAAATTGAACACACGTTCAAAAACAAGTGTTATGTGTGTTAATTTTTTTTTTTTTACGAAAATCGTTCAACAATTAACTATATTAACTAAAATGTTAAAATATGAAAACAAAAATGAAATCCGGGTAGAAAAATAAGTAAATTTGTCTTTAACCAATCACATAGCCTTTTACTTTTCTATATTCCATCCCAATTAACTAAAGTAGATTCTAAGGATGATGCAAGGCAGATTGACTAAATTAGCCCTTGAAAGTGACGTTAGCATCATGTAACTTATGGGTCACTTTTCCTAACCTAACTTTGAGGCACACGTCCGTCTAACGAACTACATCTCGTAAGACCGTCGCACTGAACCAAAACACCAATCGAACATTATTCATTTCATACTTTGCTAATGATAATCGATTTCGAAATATCTCACAATGCCCCAACTCCAAGAAAGTCTATAAATCGAGGCGCAACGGTGTTTGTATCCTCGGAAGTCGACTCACCGCCGCCGCCGCCGCCGGAATACGAAACTCCTTCTTGGGCCGACGAATTGTGGTTGAAGATGCTCATGGCAATTGGGCCTGCAGGAACATAATCGGTTGAGCCCAAAAGCCCATGTCCGAAATTGGGCTGGGGGCCCAATAATCTCCTACTGGGCTTGTTGGTGTTGTGCCTGTACTTTCTTGCCATTATTACATGCCAATGGTTTTTGACAGCGTTGTCCGTTCTCCCAGGAAAAAGGGTTGCTGCTATCATAGCCCACTTGCTTCCGTACAATCTATGAGCAACCAATAGCTTCTCTTCTTCCTCCTCTGTGAATGCCCTTCGGTTGATTCTTGGATCTAGTTGGTTAAACCATCTCAATCTACAACTTTTACCTATTTCAATCCACATTTAGCAACAATAATTACAAACCGACACCAAAATTAAGAAAAAAAATCAATCTTTTTAATGTCACAAAATCGATTAGCACTAGTAATAGTAGTAGTAGTGTCATTTAATAACAATAATTTCGAGCCAGACACAAAAATTAAGAAAAGAATACGTTTCACTAACAAAAAAAATAAAATTGTACGTAAATAGTAATATTACCTGATCTGCCTGCTCCCAATTTGTCAGCGATGAGGTTCCAATTCTGAGGGCCGTAAAGGGCAACAATTTCTTTAAGCCTTTTATCTTCCGCAGGTCTCCAATGGCCTCTCGCAACGAGCTTCCCGTTGGATTGATCTCCTCGTTTCGTTTCGCTGCTTTCTCCGAACCCGTCGCTGTAATAATGATTAGAGTAGCTCATTTGCTTTTCCTGATCGTCGAAACCTGCATACACCATTTGAGTTGTATATATATGTGTGTGTGTGTGTGTTCGTTTTAAGGAATGCTAGCTTTTGCAATTGAGTTGTTATGTGGATATAAATAGCAAATGTTTTTTGTCCTATAGCTGTGGATATTATTCTAAACAGAGTAATTATATCTGGATTTTGTTCAAATAAATGTAACTATAGCCACGTGGGCAGCAGGCAGTATTAACGAAAAACAAATTGCGATTTTCAAAATTTGTTAAACGAAAATGAAAAAAAGGTTAATTTAAACAAGGATGAAACCTTCCTAAGTGACCAGACGACGACGTAATAATTGCAATGATATTCTAGGCTAGGTACCGTTTAAAACAATAACTACAACTAGCGTCCAAACAGTGTTTTTGAATGAAGAAAAAAAAAAACTGATTCATTGAGTGTACGTACGTCGTCGGCATTATTGATGGGTGCAGTGGACAAATATTAAAGACCAGCTTGGACTTGAGTCTGACTATCTGTACCTCTTATGCTGACCGAGATATTACAAATCCACCTTCCAATATTTATCATTCATCCATCCTGAAATCACTTGGTAATATATAAGAGGCTTAATTAGATACTAATAGTAATTTGAGTAATGTTTTTTCAGACAATCGACAATAGGACAATCAAGTATGCATCTTTGTTCTGCAACTCTCTTTTTCTTTCTCGGACCCATGAGATGAGAGATGCCCATTACCATTATTGTACATTGTAAGTTTGTAGCTGAAATAAAGTTAAGACTTTGCTGCCACTTACAATTATTTTGTGTCCGTGTGTGTGCAGATAAAGATACTGTATTATTGAACTGCATCTTCTTCAACTTCTACGTAAATGTCGATGGATCGTCTAGAAAGCGTGCCCAAGCTAGGTCTCGATTAGTTTTACGACTTCCATAAGCCTACAAACGACAAAAAAAAACTAATGTCATGTTTAGTGGAATTTACGTGTTCATCAACCGGTGCATAAATAGTTAAAGCGGAGGCAGTTAAAAACTTTACAAAGGTGAATGGTGAGAAGGAAACAGTAGTCAAAACCCAAAGTAAATACTTAGAATGATTTTTTTGGGGTGTGTGGGTGGGGTATACATATAATATATGCCTGAAATTTGAACCCTAATTGTTGCTGACATGTTTACCCAAGGACATCTTTCATTCATGTGCATGCCCATTTTCCCAACTACCTCTTTCCAATCCTTTGACAAATTGGCCCCTCCACTTTTTTTCAGTTTTCCCATAACAAAAAACAGAAAATTAAATCCAAAGTTTTACATCAAATTCAAATACAAGAAAAATTGAGCCATGATTGCAAATTTCTTTGATTACACCAAAAGTAGCAAGTGAAAAGGGAATGTGTCTTCTTTCTTTTTTTTCAACAGTTTCCCATTGTAATGACAGGGGGATGTTTACAGCTCAGAGGGTGAAGGAAGAAGAAGATAAAACCAATATTATTATTGTTATTAAAGTAATCACTAAATGAAGAAAAAGATTAAATTTTTTGCAGCCCAACAGCAATAAATGATGATGTCACAGAAGTGTCAATTATTCAGCAGCATTGCAATCCACACAAAAATCAAACCTCTGCACTTGTGTAGCTATCTATGGTCTTGGTGTAGCCATTGTCACTTACTCTGAAATATTTAATCACACTGCCACTTTTTTTTTTTCATAATTTAAAAGTCACTGACTTAACTTTTACATAAGTAAAATGTCACTTGCCCATTTTGCCCCTCACTTTTTTTGTTTTTTGCAATTAGCCTAAAGGTGAGGGGTGATTTCACAAATAGAGGAAATACTCCTATATGACTCAACCAAGAAAACTCATTTTCATGTTACTCCACAATTATTAGTAATGTAGGAAGCTGCACAATGCCCACAGCAACTGGAATCTGAGTGATGTAAACATGAAGTAAACATCACCCACAGATAAAAGTTGCTGATAACAGTCAGAAGCCTTTGATTGCAATAGCTTCTGAATTTTGTTATACAGTGAAAAAATAATAATGGGAAATTTAATACAAACACACCAACTTCTGAAAAGGTAAGCAATGCAAGCTATAAATAGAAATAAACATTAAAACATATAATCTCAGGTCTTGCATGGTATTTCCTTGTCTGGTGTTGGGAAATGGTTCCTCTGAAGAATTCATCGGTTTTCGTGTCTCGTTATTGGGCTTGGATTAAGCTAATAATAAGGTTATATCCAACCAAGTACACTACATTGTTTTGGAGTGTATAAAGGTCGAAATACTCTTTAAAACAATAGACAACAATTTATCGTTGTTATTAGTATTTTGTTTCGGATACCACTCCGCTTAGTTGTTCCTGTATTAGTTCTGGTTGTATCAAACAAGACATAGCTTTGTTACGAATCACACGAGTAAATTATTCTCTATGACGAACATCTCTAGAGACATTAAGAAGATGGCAAATTCGATAGCTCAAACCAAACACAGTGTGATGAAATCGAAAATGGCTTGCATTTCATTCAGAAAAACACTACTATTATCGCTACCTGCCAGAATAAGCACAAGTTATGAACCAAAGCAACTTACATATTCATTCGGAAAAGAATGGACACAACAAGCTTCTTCTCCTCCACCATCACTAGCCATCTATCGATTAGCCACATTGAACTCTAACTCACTGACCATCAACAAGCCTATGTGCCACTTTATTTTTCTCTCCAAACTGTTAGAAGCCGCATCATTTAAAATATCGAACTGTTAAAAAAGTTAGGAAATTAATTTAACAATTATATTAATCAGTCGAATATATTCTTCTATACAAAATACACGAAAAAATACTTTGGAAAACTCGTAAATTCCCTCATTCATCTTCAGCTCATTATTCCTCACCTCAGCATCATTGGAAGCAGGGTGAACCCAACAACAATTAGGTTTTTTCAGAGGTTAATTTTTTCGGGCCGAATTGGGTAAGGAACTTGAATGCGGACTTTAATCGGGTCGGAGACGAGTAGCCTGGATCAGTGAATTAAGGTTTTCCGGATGTCGGGAAAGGGGATTTGGGCGGCGTTCAGTAGAAAATCGATAAAAAGTCGGAGTAAGGATCGGCGGATAGTATCAGGTGGTGCACGCGGCCGACGGAATTGGGTGATGAAGTGGAAGGTGGAGAGGTAGGTCGACCGGAGGTCGAGAAATTGCCGGGCCGGCGCCGGACTAGGCGGAGATGAGAGTGTGAATATTTTCTGGAGAATATGCGATCGCATTTGGGCTTCGAAAATTAGCCCAGATTAACCATTGGGCTTTTATCCGACCCATCACAAATTATAATTGGGCCGTGGAAGAAACGTTCGTGCCAGGATTGATTTAGTCGCGAATTTTGTGCAAATTTTGTCTATTTCAAATAAAAATTGTTTACTGTTATCTTCAAACTCTCATCAAATCCTAACACGTGATTATGATTGTAGTTGTGTGAGTGACATAATTTTTAGTGTATAGTTTTATATGTTTAGAATGGAGAGGGTTTGGGAGTCACGGCACGGCGCTAGCCGCTACAGACTCGATACACATTACTCATTCATTGTTTTGATTATGAAATCTTGGAAATCAATACAAAAAAAAAAATAAAAAAAAAATTGTCTGACTCCAACTTTGACCCATCAGAAAAATCATACACTGCAGTCCTCTCGATAATATCTACACGCCTAAAAAAATATGCATAATCTTATTCTTTTTTATGTCAGGTGAGTATTTCATATGCTAGTACTCTCTCTTCCCTTCCATAATCACATGTGAATGTGTGATACAACGCAAATATTAAGTAACTGAAATTAATGTTTAAAAAAATAAGTGGAAAAGTTAAAAATATATACAGACATGTCTTTTTAAATTAAAAGAATAATTATTTTTCTTAAATGAGATGTGAGTGTGACCATTAATATGACACATCCCAAAAAAAGAACATGTGTCAATTAAAATCTAACTATGCACTTTTTCTTTATAATTCATAAGTTAAACAATGTATATAACTAGTTGAGACTTGAGAGTGATGTAGTATTTATTTTACTGTTTACCTCTATTTTAACCTACTTGTAACTATTTTTTTATTTTAAAATTTTATATTTATATATTTTACTTTTACCATTTTTTTTAATTTGCGTGTTAAACACAAAGTAAATAATTTATCAAAAAAAAAAGTAGTTTTTGCAAGTAAAAAAGAGGTTCAATAAACCAAACCATATACAGTAGAAACTCAGTACAGTCATATCATTGGGATCGGAAAAAAATATTACAAAATAAAAATAATTTTTTTGTATAAAAATTAATAAAAATATATAAATAACATATATTGAACTTAACCGATTTAATAGTTTTGACTAAGTATATTTGACCAATATATATATATAAATTATGTTTAACATATATATTAAATAAAATACTGATGAATCTAATGAACATAAACTTTGATCATATACTATATGTCATTGATTTTGATAAATATTTTAAGTCATTTTAAACATATTATTGATTTTGATAAATAAAAATATTATTAATAAATATTTTTATTATATATTGGTGAGACTTAAAAATGTATGACTTATAACAATGTAGAGTTTATTTCTATTTATAACTGGTCTCGGACTTGAATTTTTTATTACTATAGAGAGTTTATTCTTATAGAGTATTACTATATAGATATTCCATGAATTTTCACAAATTGCACCACAATATATTATTGAAATTGCATTAGTACCCTTACACTTTAGGTCATCTTACAAAGCAGCCCCACACAAAATAACCAAACCCCTTCAAAAGCAAGCGGGTGGTATTGAATCCACCTCAGCCAAACAACAGCCTCAAAAGCTATATGAAAGATAAAAACTTTGAGTGGGCCCCACACCCCTCCCTTTTCAAACTACAAAGAGAGAAAGGAAAGAAAAAAAGGAGCATTTAAAATTAGCCCCCTTCCCTCCCTCCTTCCCAAGTCCTCTATACTACAATACCAAACTCCATTAAAAACACAAGAGTTATATAAATAGATAGATAGATAGATAAGTGTGTGCAGCAGCTTCAACGGAACTGGGCTCCGGCATACGTCTGCCCGAACGACCACTGCCCGGGGGTCACGTTGTTGGAGACCACCGTGCGCCCGTCGCTCGTGGTCACCTTGAACGAGAGCCTCTGCCCGTTGAGATAGCTGTTGCTCTGCCAGTTTTGCCCCCAGTTCCTAGACATGGGCTGCCAGCTGGCGCTCCTCGACCCTCTGATCGAGACTGCCCGCACGTCTCCCGCCCCTCCCACGTTCGTCACGAGGACCAAGTTGAAGTAGGAATGCCCGTTGATTGTGAACCTGATTCCGCCCTTTCTAACGCATGGAACCCTGCACCAACACAGAAAATAAAAATTGAATCTTTACAACATTGCACTCCTATGAAAAAAACAAGATCTTGGTGTAATTAAGGTAAGGGTTAGGGGTACATTTGGTAATTACTCTAACAAACAGCACTCTCTTATTCAATTCATATGGTGTGGAACTATGTATGACTTTGGGTTGAAAAGTTTTGACAGGGGATTAAAGAACAACACAACACACAGGAGCAAATTCGTCCATATAAACATAAAGATCACATTTTTATTTGACTTGATCAAGTTTTTGAAAGGGGGAATACAGAACAACACAACATACAGGGGCAAAATCGTCCATAAAAACATAAAGATCACGTTTTTATTTGATTTGATTTAAGTTTTTGAAAGGGGCAAAATCGTCCATATTTACCTTTTGTAAGCAACGGGCACAATCCCGGCTTTGTACTGGGCGATGCGCTGAAAAACGGGCTGGGCCAGGTCGAAGTGCTGGAGGGGCGGGTTGCACCACCCGCCGTCGCTGTTCGACGGGCAGAAATTGGTGGCGGTCACCAATATTGAGCCGGGCAGGCACCATTTCGCAGCGCCGGCGCACTTGATCTGGAAGCAGGACCCGCAGCTCAGCCCGCCGTTGAAGAGGGCTGCGCTCAGCGCCGCCGTGTTTGTGCCGTACCCCTGGCTGTACAGGTTGCCGTACCCGCAAGCCCCACCTAATGTTCAACAATTCCGAAAATTTAAAAAAAAAAATTAAAAATAAATTGACCCCCAAACACGGCCTTAATTATTGAGGGTTTTCACGTTAAAGATTGAATTTTTATACTACATACCCATAGTTCCAGAAGCATCACTCCCTCCGTAGAAGGTTGCGTGTGCACTGATCCAACCACCGCCGCCGCCGTAGCCTTGGGCTTCTGAGACAGCGGCAAGAAAACCCACCAAAAAAATTCCAAGAAATGCCATTTTTTTCCCTGAAGAAATGGTAATGGGGAAGAGGGGGCGAAATGCAATTAGTTACTTTTGGAGGGCCTTCTTGAAAAAAAATGGCAGAGGTAGAGAGAGAGGGAGGAGTCAGTGAACTGGTAAAAGGGAATTGAATGAGAGAATGTGAGGAAGTTGTGGTGTTATAAATAGGGAAGTTTTCAGACACAGCTCAGCTCAGCTCACACAACTAACTCTGATTTTGTTTTTCTTTTTAAATTTGTTTATTATTATGATTTGTAAGGCTGTTGCTGCTGGGGACCATAAAACTGTAGGTGGTTTTATGATTTTACAAACTACCAAACATGTCCTTGGTTGGGGTAAATAAGTAAATTCACTAGAGGGACATTACTGTCTTTTTAGCAAATTCCTTTTTTCTTTAGAGGCTGTCAATTTCAAGTAGCATGTGCAAAGCGAAGCCAATATGCCGCAAAGCCCACGTACCTTGCAGTATAATTTTATTTATATATAATTATATAGGAGTACTTCTCTATTCCAAAGAAAGTGACAATAAAAATAGAACAAATGTAGAGTATATATAGTGTGTGTTTGTTTACGATTTGTTGACTTTATATTTTTCTTGTGACAATAATAAATTAATACGGAATATTGTTTTTATGCGTGTGTAAATTTTATTTTAGCGATTTTAATTTTTTAATTCTTTTTTTAAGTAATAGTAGTATATAAAACTTATTATTATTTTGAAAAAATACTTATGTTTTGATCATACTATTCGTTTAATATCAAATCAAAATAGTTCAAATCACACAATTCCACAAAAGCGTTAAATTCAATTCCCACCAAAATGGATGTAGATGTTGTCCTTTAATTTTGAATATAATCTCTCATTAATAATAAATGTCGTTTTGATTTTTGAATTATTTTTAATTTAGACGTCGTTTTAAGATTTTTATAATAAATTAAATGTATTTTATTTAAAATTATACTTTCTTTCTCTCATGATAAATGCACTACTTTCCATTTTGGAGTGTCTCGTAATAGTTGATTCACTCCAAAAAATGAAATAAACATTCATATTTTTTTACTTTACAATACAATTTTACCTTTACTTTATCTATTTACTACTACTTTCCATTTTAGAGTGTCTCATAATAGTTGATTCACTCCAAAAAATGAAATAAACATTCATATTTTTTTACTTTACAATACAATTTTACTCTTACTTTATCTATTTACTGTATAAACTCTACTCACAATTATTTTATTTGTCAACTTAAAAATATATTTTTACCTTTTACTTTTTGATCAAAAAATCAAAAAATAATTTTTTTTTTTTTTAATCTTTGTGTAAAAAAAATATATCATGTTTAAAGAGTTGGAAGAAGTAAATAATATTAATTTAAATTATTTAAATGTTAGTAATTATTTTTAGTGTTTCATTTAAATTTTCAAAGTAATCAATTTGTGTGTTATCCCCTTTTTTTGGACTGCAGCAAAGATTTGGGCATAAAAGTCAATGATTTTCCTCTTTGAAATTGTGATACGACTCTGTCCCCCTCTAATATGAACATCCATCCCCAAAGAAAAATGGATTAACTTCTCCACCGTAATTAGCGGCTACATTTAAGGTACAAGAGACAAATTTATTGTCTCATTAAAGTTAGAAAAAATAAACAAATAAAAAAAAAGTAAAAACATTAGCAATATTTTAAGATACAAAAAATATTTTTTAAATATTTGTTAAAAAGTGTGAAAATATAATGCAGATAAAAAAGTAGTAGTATTGGATTTGAGTAATTATTTTTACAATTTGCATTTGAATAAGAATTGACCTCACAAATTAAGTCACAATAACTAATTGGACGTCACATGCTCTTCTCGTTGCTCGTTTAGCCATTCAATAATATACAAAAATAATTTTTTAAATAATTGTATATCATTACAGTTGACATTTTTTTTTTTTGAAGCATGGGACGAATGAAGTACAATTTCACTTCTGATTTTATATTAATATAATAAAATTAACATAAATTTTTGATGTTTTTAACTTTGGTGTGTTCAACCAAGATATTACGCAATAATTACTTTTTAGTGGTTAGTTGTTAAATTAATATTGTGAGATGACTACTAATTAATTAGTACGTACAAATGTACAATACGATTTCTGCACATGGGTTTAGAATTAAGTAGAATGATGACATACAATTTAATACCTTAAATTTATTAAATAACTATGATCAACTTGTATGTGTATTCGTATCATAACAAAATCCAAATAACAAAAATTTAGAATTGAGCATCTTTGATCAATAGTTAATAAATATTTACTGCACTCTTTTTAACTCGAGGTTGTCTTCCCGCTCCTCCTCGATTTCGAAAGTGTGTTAGTTCGATTGATCAGTTTCTCGACTTCATCGGTCACACAACTCGTATTTCCGATGTAATTAACGTAAAAACATTCAAATAATACACTTTTGTATTATTGTATATATTCAAATGATAGAATGAATTCCTCAAAAACAATACGGAGTATAAATTTTTAAATAATTATTTTTTCTAGATTATCGTTATAATTTTTGTAGAATACGAGTATTAGCATTGACTTGATTGTATATGGTGTCATGATATGAAACTAACTAACTGTATTATACGACTTTGACAATAATTATAAATTAATAATAACATGGAAAAACGTGACACTGACATTGGTAGCGAAATTATGGGGTCAAAGATTCTCGTGGTAATTACGTATTCGACTATTTAATTATTATGTCATTATTCTAACTAGTAATACCAGCCCGCGCAGATGCGCGGGATATATAAATTCTAAGATAAAAAATATAATATCATTTGTATAACAATCTTAATTAATTATTCATTAAAAATTTTAGATTGAATTTAGAAATCGTGGTTAAATAGTTAAGATTATAATATAAGAATTTTTATTATTTGTGTGATCCATATATAACAATCTTAATTAATTGTTTATTTAGATTTTTTAGATTGAATTCAAAAATCGTGGTTATATGGTTAAGATTATAATATAAGAATTGGTGTGATCGATATTTTGTAACATTATTATTGTCATGTGATATACTTCTAAAATTTTATCTATTTGAGATAATTACAATTCTATAAAATTGATTTTAAGTATAAAAAAAGTGCTCCTTAATATTATACTACTACGACTACTTTTGGTTAAAGTATAAATATTATTAGATTATCTAACATAATTTTTAACTAAAATGAAATATAAATCTCTTTATTAATGCATTATTATTTAAATTGATATTAAATCAATATGTTATTTGAATTTATAGTTTGAAAATTTTAATTTTGAGATTTAATAATAAAAGTTTTAATTAATAGAATAAATAATCCAATAAAAAACTTTCTAATGTGATTGAGAAATATATTATTAAATTATTTGTTAAAAAATTAAGAGTAATTGTTTAAAATATAATCATGTAAATATATTGGAATTCTAATTTAAAAAGTATGATATATTTTACATAATAAATTAATTAAAAATAAAAAATGTAAATCTTCACTATAAATTTTGGAATACTTCTTTATACATTACATTCATTAATTAATTAAAAATTTTATTTTTATAGAAAATCAATTAATAAAAATATATAATTTAATTTTGAGAATATTAAACTCATTTAAGATTGTGAATTTTTGTATTCAACTTGAAATTATTTTATCAAAAGAAATTCATAATAAAATCATAAACACAGACTTATTGTCTAAAATATTGGTATTATTATTATTATTATATTTATTATTATTATTATTATTATTATTATTATTATTATTATTATTATTATTATTATTATTATTATTATTATTATTATTATTATATAGGTAAGTACACAAAATTTTGTACTACATAAATTATGGAAAATTAATAAATGAGTATTCAGGAAGAGAGCTCTTATAAAATTTGAGTGATCATTAATATGAGATAAAGGGAGTACATAATTTATATTTAGGAGTATATTATTAGAATAAATATTTTTTATTTATTTATTTCTATGTTTAATAAAGAAATATAATTGATTCATAATTATTTTGATTGATGGATAAATTTGAATTGTTTAGATTCACTATAATTAAAAGAAATTGGTTTAAATTTTAAAAGATTTAATAATCACGACTATAATTAAAGAATTAGATCATACTCTTATAATTAATGGTAATTATTATATGATTACCATAAATATAAGATTGTGTATCAATTTATAATGAACACTGCGTAAAATAAAATGTCTATTATAATCTTAAATATGTAAAATAAAATGTTCAACATATTTAATTATTCTGCATTTAAAATGTCCAACATATAAAATGTCCTAACATATTTAATTATTCTGCATTTGAAATGTCCAAAATAAATCGTGAAATTTAGGATTATAATAGACACATTAAATTTTTAATCTAGGAAATCTAGGGGAAATTTAGGATCCTGAGATTTGTTATTTAGAAATCAAAAGATCCTCTATTTTGATTTTATTATTTTATTATGTATTATTTAAAATCATTAGGAAAGAAGGTAAATTAACATAATTAATTGATAGATAAGGCTTAATTTTACCTTTACCATAGCTAATTAATTTGTAATAAGGTACATTTACCGATTTTTAGCAATAATGCAATATTTTAGAAGAATTTAAAATTTATAAATCATACTTAATAATCTTTTTCATATTATTATTATGATTAGTATTAATTTTATTATTTACCATAATAAAAATATTTTTAGAAATAAATTATTATATATGCAGTTGGAGTTAATTTAATACTCAAATATAAATAAATATCATAATAATGGAAAAAAAAGTAAAAAAAAAATGATGTCCAAACACGTGACCTGCAAAATAAAGCAAATGAATAATATTAACAACAAATGAATACTTATAGTGTGCTTTGAAAATTAGAACTGTACCATAATTTTCACTCAATGCAAATATTACCGTAATGTAGTTTAGCAACACAATTAGAAGACTGCACCGTTTTTGAGTCTATAAATTTCTGATACCTTTTGTAAAACAATTTGCTTGTGCAAAGTAGAACCTGCAAATAATAATAATAATAATAAATATAATGTTTGGGTAATTAAATATCTAGAAAATATTTGAGAAGACACTTTCCACTCAGTGAACCTTCATGAACATGAAATGCTTCAAAACAAAAAATACTGAAAATAAATTATTACGTACAAAAAAAATAAAAAAGAAATGTGTTTTGAAGTTAACCTGTATTCTGAAATAGATATCTAATATCATATATTGGATTCATTAACCTACAAAAAAACTCAAACACCTAACAAAAAAAATGAGAATATATGAATTAAAAAATACTATTAGAACAATTTAAACAATCAATAGATATTAAAAAAAATCATTAAAAAAATTCTCTGCAAAAAATAAAAAAAATAATCAATTGATAATTATATTTTATTATAATGGAATCGATACAATAATGCTGCAAAAAAATAAAAATAAAACAATTAATTGATAATTATATTTTATTATAATGGAATCGATACAATAATGCTTACCATGAATACTGCAAAACAAAAATTAATTAGGAAACACAAAAATATAATGAAATTGAACAATATATGAATTAAAAAAAATAGCTTATATTCAAATATCGAAAAAATAAATAATTGCTTGAAATTATCTGCACAAAAGCAAAACGATGTTAGTAACCAAAAAAAATTAAATAATTGCTTCATAGAAAATAATCTAAAAAATATGCTAAAAATAAATAATAATGAGTGAAGGAGAAAATGAATGATTCATAGAGTATAAATAATATTAAAATTACCATATATAATTCGTTAATTTAGAAACGTATTTTCAAATTTGGAAAATGACATACTCCCTCCATCCAAAGACAGTTGTCATACTTTCCTTTTTGGGGTGTCCAACAATAGTTGACACACTCCAAAAAAGGAAATAATTATTCTAACTTTTTCATTTTAATATACAATTTTATTCTACTTTACCCCACATACTTTTTAAACTTTACTCACAACTACTTTACTTTTTACTTTTAAAATATATTTTTACTTTTTACTTTTCAATTAAAATAACAATTTTCTTAAACTCCGTGTCCAGCAAAGTATGACATCTATTAATGGCCGAAGGGTGTAATTTATAAAAAGTTTACTTTTTTGAAAACTTAAATTAATTATGGTAAATAAATTAATTATTCAATTACCACCTATTAATAATGAATGTTTAATAAATCACAATTCCGTGTGATGGATTTACAATTCAATTGTTGGCACGAAATAACTAATATTTTGCATTTAATATTTAATATAAAATCTCAATTTTGGTGGAATTAAATTTGTAGTACATTTATTTGCTTTTATTATGGGAAACACATTCTTATAAACTGCCGCTAGTATTTAATTATAAAAGTAAATAATACTAATTAATACTAATGACAAATCATAGCAACCATTCACTATATGACTATATATAACATTTCTAATATGGAAATACGTAATTAAATGAAAATAATTTTCCAAATAAACGGATGCTCAATAATAAAAGTCTGACTTGTAATTAAAAAAATCCACGTAATTGAAAAATAATTGCAATTAATTAGAAAAATCCAAGTAATAAAATAGTAAACTTAGGAAAGCGCCACATAATGTGAACATAATCATTTTTTGTGATGTAATTTTTTGTGTTCACATTTACCACGTGGGATCAGCAAAAGTCTAGATTTATATATTAAATAGATTTTCATTAATTAAGTAACCATTTAAATAAACAAATTATTATAATATACGTTGTCGATGTACGTACGTACGTTAATTGTACATACCTACGATATACTCTATATGATTTTTATTCATGAACTATATATACATTGAGAAAGCCCCTCAAAGGGGTAGAGCAAATGGATTCGACCGAGTTTTTCTTCCATTGTATGTGTGGTCCAGGGAGATGATTAGTTTTTATCATACCATATCGTGTTTTGGGTAGGGGTGTTAATTCAATTAAATCAAATCAAATTTTTCTTCCATTGTATGTGTGGTCCAGGGAGATGATTAGTTTTTATCATACCATATCGTGTTTTGGGTGTTTTGGGTAGGGGTGTTAATTCAATTAAATCAAATCAAATCGAACCAAAATTTTAATTCGACCGATTTTTCTTCCATTGTATGTGTGGTTCGGGGAGATGATTAGTTTTTATCATACCATATCGTGTGTGTTTTGGGTAAGGGTGTTAATTCAATTAAATCAAATCAAATCGAACCAAAATTTTAATTTTTTTTGTGAAAGTCAATCAAATAGAAAAAAAAAAATTAAGTACAATACAACGCATAGGGAATAAAAACACCACTAACAAACTAGCTCTCCAACCAACCAACTAAAACATATAGCACTAAAAGAACAAACACAATTACCAGACTATATGTCAAACTCTCTTCAGTTAAGAATTAAAAATGATAGATATTTTTAAGAATTGAAAATCAAACCGTTTAAGAAATGATTTGGTTCGGTTTTAACCGAATAATTCGATTTGGTTTGATTTGATTTGGTTTGGTTCTAACCAAATTTTAAATAATTTTTTTTATATATTTTTATTTAAAAATAATTTTTATTTTTTATTAAAATAATTAAAACTAAATATAAATAATGTAAAAATTAATTTCAATTAAAAATAAAATATTATTATTAAAAAATATTAAAAATATATCTAAATTATTATTATTTTAAAATAATATATATTAATTATTTTTTATTTTATTTTTATTTGGTTTGGTTTGATTTTTTATCGATTTATTAAAAAAATAAAAAAATTGAAAAATCGAAAACCAAACGAAATTAATTTAGTTCAATTTTGTTTAACCGAATAGTGTCGATTTGATTTGGTTTGATTAATTTGATTTGGTCGGTTTAAAAAAACTTTTGACACCTCTAATTTTTGAGTCCTAACAATTGAAGTACGATAGTATGTAGTGCATGCCCGCTGAGTAGTTAATTTCTAATCTCGATTTTCCCTTTTTCTCTATATGAACCAAGAAATAAAAAATAAAAAAATGGATTTGGTAGTTGAGCAGTCGATATAATGTATATTTGATTCGATGGCTACACGTACGGATCAATGATTCTAGTTACCCTTGCCAAAAGTTCAAGCAACAACATAATCATATGAAAAGATATTTGTTTGATCCCATAAAGATAAATGATTTTCGATTTAATTTCAAATAGTTACACTTTTTCGATTTAGCCCCACATAGTTAAAAATTTTCGTTAATGATTCTCTTGACATATATAAACACTACTCCAAAGACTTAAAATAGAGGGCTAGACCTAGACACTTTTGAATTATTTTTTACGCAAGTTTTTTCATACTTTGGAATCTGATCGAGACATTTATTTTGTAATGGTTCATTTTAGATTTTTAATTAATAAAAAAAAATTATTTTTATTGTTTGTTCTTTATTTTATAATCGCTCCGATTAATTGTTATTCATCCTTAATTGCATAGTCATGAAATCTTTGAATTATAGTTGCATCGTAATTACATCCACGAGTAGCTAAATAAATCATCAATTAGGGTTAGGATGAATTGATTCTCATATAGGGTTTGAATTTTGGTTTTGCACGAAAGACGAAAGGTGTTCGATTAAATACCGAATTGAATTTCAACCACGGTTGAAGCTTAGGAGCAATTACGTGCTTGGGTTTAATCGAACCGCATTCGAACCAATCGGTAACGAACGTTCTTGTGTGACTTGTGCAAACTCGAATTCAATTTCGAAGTTGAGAATTGAGAATCCCAACCTCTAATCATTTTTTTTATTTGAAACTCATTTATTATTATTGCTTGCTTTATTTTATGTGCTTTCACTTTTATAAATCAGAACTTAGTTTAAAAACAAAACCAGCAATGCTTTTAAGCTATAAATTTCTTGTCTTTTCTTTTGCAAACACATAAACACTTATATTGATTCCGATAGTAGTGTTTCTCGTGAGATCGACTCGGGCGAATTGCTTCGACAATTAGTTCGGTTATTTTAATTGATTTTTGACGCACTACAACGTCTTGTCAGTGACAAGTCCCGAAAATTCTTGCTCTGATATCATGACCATGTTAGAAGTCCCTCCTCACTTATCGTCCGATTTTAATATTTTTTTAAAAATTCAACAAGTAAATAATTAATTCGAATGTAGATGCTTCTGGCCAAAGTCGAACCCAAGACCTCAATTTTACCCTAACTTAACTGTAATTAAGTGTCCTAATTACATTTGTTAACTAACCTTTAGTTCTAATTACCGTCAACAAATCAACGCACTTAACCTATGAAATCTTTTTGGGTAAAGTACCTATGAAATCTACATAAGACACTTTCCTCAACTTCACGCTGCGGTTGCGCCGTGATTGTCGGAAGCTTTTGCTTAAGAAAATTACAAAAATAACAATATTAGAAATCATAATTATCAAATCTATTAAGATTAGAAGAATAACAAATGATTTGTTTTTTCTTAAACTTTATTTAGGTGACAAGATGATGAAGAGTACTGTTCGATTTTGCTTAAATGAATAAATAATTGTCGAGGATCAAGGGCAGATTACCTTCCTAATCTCTTGATTATTGCTTCAAAATCGTGATCGAGACGTGTTGAAAATTGCAACTTAATTTCGTTTAATTTTAACATGTAAAATGTTACTATTTATTTATTTATTAGTTTGTCCAGTAATGAACAAATTCTAACCATTTTTAGCAACTACTTAAATCAAATTAACGTAACAAATAATCAAGAATTGTTTAGGTAATGAAAATTAATTACTTTAGAAGACAAAAATCAAATCGAATTATTTCTTTGTCTGCCATTACTGTCTTAGCAATCGTTTTCTGTTAGTAACTACCTACTGTATAATTTTATTTTGTTTTGAAAAAAAAAAAGTGACAAGAGTGAGATAATAATCACTTTGGATAAGGAGCCGGTCCGGTCATAATCGGAGTTGCACGTGAACCGGTTCACGCACTCGCTTACTTTATACTCTTAATAATGACTTTAAAAAAAATATCTTAATCAAATCAAATACAAATTGTTTAATACTACTTCCTATTTTTACAAAGAAATTGTGACTACTTCTACTAAACAAAAAAAGTACTAGTACAATAAGAATAAAAATTGTTTAATATATTAATTGTTTGTAATTTTATAATTTATAAAAGAAAATTAAAAACAAAATATTTAAAATATTATGGGACAATGAATATAAATTTAAAATTAATTTATATCAAACTTAACTGGAAAAGTATCAAAAAAATATATAAGATTTTTGTATGACAAATCATCAACTCAAAATTTATGAACAAGCCAAAAAAATTCAATAAAAAAAAAAGTTAAGGCAGAACATCTATACAATACATAGTTTGAAAATATTAAATTTGAATCCATTTGAAAATGAATATTTTAGCTATGTATATACATAAATATATTCATTTATAAGAAAATATGAACTCATATTGTATTTTTAATTATTTATTACATTTTAAAACTAAATTATTTTAATTATTAAAAATATTATTCTTAAATATATATACTGTTTTAATTAATATAAAGTTGAATAATTAGTGTATAAAATAAGGTTTAAAGAAGGGCAGGGGTGTCTTTTTCTTGCATTTGTGGGCAACAACTGGCATTTGAAACCTAGCAGCTGTAGTGACAACAACTCATGTCCTCTTAGAACAAAGAAGTAAGATCAACGGAGAGTATATGTAGTTCGAAAAATACTCGGGGGATCGATGATCAACCTCTGATCGACCACTCGGTAAAAAAAAATCAATACTAATACTCCAATGCATATCGAAAATTTTGGTGTATCGAAAAACAAAAAAATCGTTCTATTAGAAGTAATAACCATGTGGATATATGAAGATGAATAATGCATAGGCAAGAATGTGAGGTAGATAGCATGATGAACAAACATAAAACAAAACACAATTTTCCACTTATATATAGTTGAACAAAAAACTCTATAGGCACATCACTCACTTGTTGGGTATATTTAGTGGCCCTCAAATGGGAAAACAGTAGAGAACAAATGCTTACATAGTTACAGTGTTATTATGTTAGGGCCAAGCATGTTTCTTGAAAATCAATTCCCATGTGCTTTGACCTTTTTGGTATGTGTATGTAGTACAAGGGTGCAAATATGTAAAAATCGTATCTTTAGGGCCAGTTTCTAGGCCCAATGGGCCTTGGCTTTGTTGGGCCTCATTGAAGCACAGAAGATTTTGGCCCAAACCCTCTTTCACTTGAAAGTTGGATTTTATTTCCCAAATATCAACAGGGGTACATGAAACTTGTAAGAATGTAAGAGTAGGTCTACATAAACACAAGACAAGAGACATTCTCAACTACAGTACAACCCATTACACATCACTTCGAAACCCGAATCCCCATCGACCTAGACGAGCCCGCCCCACCATGCTCGACGGACCCCATAAACACCCTGGGTGAAAAAGACCCACTTTTCCTCGACTTCCCTGGAAATTCCCGACCCGCATTGTTACTGCCACTATTACCCATCGACGAAAGATTCTTCCGGAACTTAAGCGACACGAGTGTGTTTTTACTGGGCCCGTGCAATGCCCCCTCGACGCAATCTCCTGCGTGCATGCACCCCCACGGCTTGCTGGGAGGAGCGTCTTCGTTAAAATGCCTAAGCCAAGGGAACACGTTTTTCGACTTCGGGCAACTCTCGTCCTCGACCCTCGTGCAAACAGGGCACGGGGGGTCATTCGCACAGGACTTGGGGGTAGTTTGGTCCAAACACTCTGCGTGGAACACATGGCCACAGGCGAGCACCCCAGCGACCGGCATGTCGCCGCTCTTGACGATCCTACGCGAGCCCCAGGGGGATCTTTGAGAGAGAAGCCTCTCGCACAAGGAGCACCAGAAACGATCGGACAAATCAGTTGCATCGGTGAAATCGAGGCTGCTGCTTGAGCGATGTCTTTGCTGAGTGGTGTCAGTGTTGATTTCTCGGGTGGGAAATGATAGAGGATGTATTGCTTTAGGCATGAAGCAACGCCTGTTGCGTTGGGATGAGGAAGGGTGAAATTTGTTGGTCATGGGCTCGTAATCGCAACTGCTGTCTGATCGGGATGATGTTGAGCCTCTGCCATTTCTAGCCGCCGATGTTCCCTATATGATTTGTAATATGGGTTCAGGTAAAATAAAACGAATATTTGGAAAATTAACAGACAACTCCATTGGAGAGTGAAATCATGTAAGACGTAATAATGCTTCAAAAATACTGTTGAGAATATGGTGAAAATAGATTCATTGTACCTCCATTGCCGGTGAGTAATATGATGGCCTCAAAACTACATCTGCCAAAGGAATATAAAAAGTACGGAATATTAGCACCATGTAAGAAGATCAAATACTCAGATGCAACTGCCACATAACAACGCGCTTGAAGCTAAAGAGGGTATGAAGTTATAAGAGTGTTGACAAGGGCTCAAACCAGCCGCAGGCAATTACCTTTAAAAAATGCACAAACTAATTAAAAGTAATTACTCAAAGTCTCAAATACAACACGCCTCACAGTTTTGGCGGTGAAAGTAATCACGTTGCTCAATAATTTGTTCTTTTCGATTTATAAACTTTATGAACGAAATACATGAATAGATAAATATGCAAGATTGGGGGTTAGGATTATCGATGAATAAAATAAATTCATTTTTAAAGTCGTAAAGGCAACAACGCAAATGCAAGTATATAATTTCAACAATGAGTACCTCTACTCGAAGTACCATAATCGTCATTGCTGATTTCTTGCACTGCCGGCGGCGTCCATTGATCGTCCGGCGATATATTGATCGGGCTGCTTAAATACTGACTGATCCCATCAGATACCAGAAACTGATTATTACTCAGATTATCATGATTTCCTCTAACCCAACCTCTGCTGTCTCTGCTGTTCGACGACCCAGTTGACCCGTAAAACTGGATTCCATCGTGCGAATTAAACGAAAGTGCTTCGGGTTGGAATGGAAATTCCCATCTCGAAGGCGGAGGAGAAAAGCTCGTATTAGTTCTCCAGTAGGGCTCGTGTGGGCCCACAGACCAGTCCCCGCTGGCCTCGTTGGATCCATGTGGCCTTGCAGCCACACAACAAAGAGACCCCGTTGTAGCTATGTTTCAACAACACCAGAAAATAGGTAATTCTTTCGCAACTGCCCGGAAAAAAAATTCCTCGGATTACTTGTCCAGTGCAAGCGGGATTTTATTCAGAAGGTGTTTGTATCCCCTCCACATATCAATCTTCACTTACTCCCACTTCTCATAACAATCTTCAATAAATAAATAAATAAATAATCATTTTTTTGTGGGAAAATCAAGTCAACCACGAAAACAGTCTTTTAGGAAATTTAATGATAAGGAATCATCCAATAAGTTCTGGCAATTTCAGCTCCTAATTAAGAGCTTGCCCTAACATTAAGAAAAAAAAAGTACAAAACATTAAAGAATCAAACTTTATGAAAATACGCAAAATACACAACGAAAATTCAAACCAAAAAATGGTCAATCAAAAGAACGAAAATGAAACGCGCGAGAAATGAAATTATGTGATGATGCTTAAATATTCCTACACGAATAGCTATGCCGATAGAGAGAGAAAAATAACTTACAATTGGGCGTAGAGAGAGAAAGAGCCGAACAGAGTGAATGAAGAAAAATGTTAGGTGTGAGAAAAAGTGAAGTGGGTAAAGAACCCTAATTTGACGGAGATAAAGCGCGATTACTAAGTGCTAAATTTACAATTTAACCCCTGTGTTATATGGTATTTAATGTTTCGCCCCTAAGAGCATCTCCAACCGATACCAAAAACTTATTTTGGAGTAGGGGAGATGCTCCAACCGATACTAAAACATAAACCTATTATTGGTTTATAGGTGGGACCCACACAAAAAATACTTATATTTACGTTTACCGTAAACTCAAACCAAAAACTTTTTTTTATTTATAAAATGATTATTTTTTTTACAAATTAATTAAAATAACTTATCAATTATTTTTTAATATCTTATTTAATATCTTTTGTAATTAAATTTTTTTAATAATCATATCATTAATAATTAAAATAAATTTTAATAAAAATATTTTTAATAATGAAATAAGAATACAATTAAATAATTAAATTATATAATTAACATTAAAAATAAAATAATAATAAACAAGATATTTAAAAAATGCTACAAATTACAAAAACAAAAATAATTAATAATTAATTTTTTGTGTGTTTTAATGTAATTTTTTTAATAATTAAATAATATTTTATTTAGTATTATTTATATTTATTATATTTGAAAATTTAAATTGAAAATAATATTAATTATATTTTTTAATTTAAAAAATCATGAGATAAAATTGTAAATTTGTAAAGATTTTGATTATTTATATAAATAGTATAAATAATTATATAAGAAGAATATTTAAAATTTTTTATTTTAAGTTAGAGTATTAGTTTCTCGGTTGGAGTCAAATTACTGTAAACGTAAACTTAAACTAATTTTGAGTTCGGTTGGAGTCAAATTACTGTAAACTTAAAATAAAACTTATTTTTGAGTTTGAGTTTTTGTGTTCGGTTGGAGATGGCCTAAGGGAGTATATTTTAAGGTAAAAAAAACATTTTCTATATAGTATAAATCACTTCAATTTTTTATTTTATCATACTTTGGTCCCTTCAATTGACAAATTTTAAATATTTTTATAATTTTCAACTACTCACTTGTTCTTTTAAATTTAATTTCAGTTGATCAATCAAATTCAGTTCATCGTGAAATACAAATGATACATAAATGACAAATGACAAATGACAAATGACAAACCATACATTGAATCTGCAAGTTATAAAATGTGATGACAAAAAACATTATGTTTTCTCCGACCTCCAAAATTAAGAATTCACATACACAATTAAAATCTACAAATTGCCCGAAACAAAATCCCATAATTTCGAAGAAAACACACGCATATATCAATCATTGATTCTTATACAATCTCTGCCTCAAACATGTTGTAGCACATTTCCCATTTGTACGCTGCTCCATAGACACATGGGGAATGATAATCGATCATGTACGCGAAAAAAACATATTATCAGTCGACGAATCAAGAATTCCATGTACAAATCAATGTAAATTTTGTTCCTCTTTACTATGACAATGAAAAACAAAAGCTTAATACTTTCTTTTGATGGGAAAATGGGACCTAGTTTTGTAACAACAATCTCTTCATGTCATATAACTTAAATGTAATTACAAAATCACCCCTGATGTATGTGATAATGACAAAGTAGTCCTTAAGAACTTAAGAATTGCTTCCAATTTATTGAAATATTGTTATAGTTATTCTCTACCCAACTTTATAGATAGTTTTTTTAATAATTTTATGAGTTAAAGGGTAAAAGGTAATAATTAATGCCTATCCCTAAGAGCTTAAGTATCTAAGGATATATCACCTATAGTAATGCTCAAAAGAATATTTATAATTTCCGAAGATTACTTCAATTTTCTTGTGATTAAGAAAAACTGAAAAGGATACTTTTGTAATTATTCATAGATTGTACTGCTCTATACTATAGTATAGGCCTTGTTTATCACATTTTCCCATCACAAGCACCACAAAATCTAGAAAATTACCCTCTCTGACTGTAGATAATCTAACACACAAATAATTTTCAAATCAAGTTAATCAAGTAAACCACTAAAAAAATGTGATTATAAAATTACTCATGAAATTCTCCTCTTTTTATTTATTTATTTATTTATTGAAATTGATATATCTACAATTAAATACAGTATTGCAGTACAGTACCAAAAAAAAAGTGATCAAACCAGTTAGATATACAAGTAATGGGCAATTTAGTAAATTCCTCCGCCGCTCTTGTTCCCTTTCTTCATCTTCGGCTTACCCTAAATTTCTACTTAAACCACACCACAACACTATTCTATTCCCTAGATATTTTATCCCACCTTTTCCAGAAGCGGTTACACACACTGAAAACGGAGCTCGATTTTTGCGCTGCCGTAGTAAGTGAACGTCGTCAAAGCTCCCCCGCTCTTCTCCTTTCCGAAACGGTGAGCATCCGCCATTAATCCCAGCTGAAATTTCTCTTCCCCATCCGCTGTTCGATTTTTACAGTTCTCTACATTTCGCTGCTTTTATCTCTCGTGCAATTAGCTGGTTCCTGTTAAATTTCTGCATTTTTATTTTGATGGGTTCGTCTGTATTTCCACCCAATTTTGGTTTTATGCATTTCCGACCTTTTATGTCAGACATCGAAAAACTCTTCGTATCTGCGCGTTAGATTCTTGACTCTCGATTCGTGTGTGTTCTAGTTAGGTAACTAAAAATGGGCCAGCGAAGCGATTACGGAAAAGGGTCCCACTTGCCGTCCGATTTATCCGAGGGGCCCAAGCGAAGAAGCCCGGCTGACGAGAAGGAACAAAACACCATCGGGCCGGACGACACTGTCTACCGATACCTCTGCCCCTCGCGAAAGATCGGTAGCATCATCGGCATTGGTGGGGACATCGCGAAACAGTTGCGGGCCCAGACCCGTGCGAGGATTCGGATCAGCGAGACTATACCGGGCTGCGATGAACGGGTCGTCACCATCTACAGCCCGAGTGAGGAAACCAACGGCTATGATGGGGATGATGAGCATGTGATTTGCCCTGCACAGGATGCACTCTTTAGGGTGCACGATAAGGTGGTGGCTGAGGACTCGCCTGTGAATGGTCCGCTTGAGGAAGAAGCTGTGCAGGTCTTCGTGCGTCTGCTTGTGCCGTCTGACCAGATTGGGTGTGTGATTGGGAAAGGTGGGCAGATAATTCAGAACATGCGTAACGAGACTGCTGCGCAGATTCGGATCTTGGGGAGCGATCATTTGCCGCCTTGTGCTTTGAGTTCTGACGAGCTTGTTCAGGTTTGTTTTTTCAAGTATTTTATTTATACTGTTTATTAGAGTTTGTGATTTCGTGTAAACACCCAACGTTTCTTCAACATATATATGAATGTTCTTGTTTTATAGTAAAATGTAATATTCAACCACCCCTAAAACGAACTAACAGAAGTCTATATGCTAAATGCTTCCTGTCCAACTAGGAAATAACAATGCTCAAATTGATAGTAGATATTATAATAAAAAGACTTCTTAACAAACTAGGAAACAATATATTAGGAATAACACTGATACATTGAATAAACTCTTAATTATGTGGAACGTCATCTCCATTATAATTCAAACCATGTACTTTACTTTAATAAAATGGATCAATTTAATAAGCAAACTCCTAAGCCCTCTCTTTATGTTTTGAAATGGTTAGGGATTGTCTGCAAACATTTAAAAAAAAAAAAGAACGGTGATTGTCAGAAATCGTAATTTTAGTCTTTCAGATGCCAATACATTCCATGAGTTATTAATGAAAACACTATTTGAACTTTTCTTTTCATTCTATACTAGTTGTCGTATATTTGCTTTTATTAGCTGATTTGGTCTGATTTTTGATTATTTACACAATTAAATATCAGATAAACGGGGAAGGCGCTGCTGTCAAGAAAGCTCTTTACCAAGTGGCATTTTGTCTGCACGACAACCCTTCACGGTCACAACAATCGCTGTTGACTTTGCCTAGCATTTATAGATCCGGAATTTCATTCAATAATCCACACATGGGTGGGGCCTCGTTAATGGGTTCTTACGGTAATTACAAAAATGATGGGAGAGACTGGTCTTCCACCACAAAGGAATTTGCTCTCCGTTTAGTTTGCCCGACTGAAAATCTTGGTGCTGTGATTGGCAAAGGTGGCGCCACAATCAAACAAATAAGGCAAGAATCGGGCGCATTTATTGTGGTCGACAGTGCGGGTGCTGATGGGGATGACTGTATTATATCCGTCTCTTCTAAGGAGGTGAGCGTGTTTTTTTAATGGATACTTACAAAATCTACCCTTGAGGTTTGGCTGTTTAGGTTAATTGCAAAGAGCCCTGAAAGTTTCAAAACAAAAACAAAATCGCGAGGTTTAGTTTAGCTTCAAATTTAAGGGGGCAATTGTAATATTTTTATGATTATAAAGAGGAATTTTTGAAAGTTTTCATAATTGTAAAAAAATCAGGATTATTTTGGGCAACTTTGACGGTTTTATGATTGCCAGGGATATTTGAATTTTTTGTCTATGACGAGGAATATATAAGATGAAATCAAGCTTCAAGTTTTTTTCTTCATAATTTTAAACTACTTTGGTTTTTTGGTAAATCCCAAACCTTGGTTGTGATTTTTCTGTAATTTCATTTTCTCATAATTCCGCTCATACAATATACTGATATTGTATTAGGGATAATTGCAAAATCCGGCCCCCACATTTGTTCTTATTACAAGGAAACCAGAATTCATCTTGTCAATGTGGGCTAATAAGTTAATATCTGTATTCTTTTTAAGATGCTTGAAGCTCCTTCTCGGACTATTGATGCGATATTACGTTTGCAACCACGGTGTAGTGAGAGGATGGAAAGGGATACAGGGGACTTTGGGATCGTCACCCGTTTACTAGTATCAAGCCAAAAAGTTGGATGCATCATTGGTAAAGGTGGGGCCATCATTAAAGAGATGAGAAGCACCTCTAGAGCTAACATTCGTATTTTCTCTGACGAAAATATTCCAAAAGTTGCTTTAGATGACGACGAGATGGTCCAGGTAATTTTTAATTTGTGCCTGTCCTTTTGTGTATATTATTGTACATTTCTTCGTCTTCGTCAATTTGTAGTATGGAAAATAACCAACAAAAACTTAAGGTCGGAATATTTACATAAAAACACATCGAATATTAAAAATTAGAAAAGACACCCTGAGGTTTCTTTCTGTTTTAAGTTTGAGGATCTACTTATTTTTATACTTTTACAACTGTAATATGGCAAGGGTTTGAAATGGTTTACTTATAAATAAGTGTAACACAAGCAAACCTGAAGTTTTTCGTTTTTGGGTAATTATACTTCTGTTTTTACATTTTACTAATAAATCAAATGTTGCTGATTAGATAACTGGAGATATGAATGCTGCTAAAAATGCTCTTCTACAAATACTGCAACGCTTGAGAACTAACTTATTCGAGACTGATGGAAGTTCAGTGGCATATCCGATACCCGCTCCATATGCCACGTCAGGGGATTCATTTCACGGGCAAAGACATGGACGGCGTGATAATAGAAATCGTAATTCAGGGTATCAGAACTACTCGAGTGGCTACAACTCCAAGAATTTGCCTCCAGACGACAACTATGGAAGTTATGATGAATCACAGGTATTCTTGTTTTGGATGAATTAGATAGACATTTTATCCGATAATTAGATAAGTGTATTATATATCATTTGATTTATTTAATTAAAACCTTCGCTATTACAATTACACTGTCAATAGTTGTTTCTATAGTTGCAAATTTCACCATCTGTATGGATTTCTGTTAAAAGAATACAAACATCGAGGGGGTACTGGTATGCTTGAAAAAAAACAAATTTTCTTCATTGTGCTGTTCATCTGTTCTGCATGCTGATAAAAAATCCTATGGTTCAGACGGGCATTGGAGGTGGTTATGGAGCATATGGTGGTTATTCATCTGACCACAATACTGGTGCCAGGTATAAGTCTATCTACACCTATATTGTCCACTGAACGTATAATGCTGCTTTGCCGCTTAAAGTATTTGCTTTCGTTTGCTTCTAATTCTTTCTTTGAGTTATTACAGTGTTGTTTACATTATCTGGTTTCTGGCATCATTTGTTTAACCTTGTTTGGTTCAGATATGTTTCTCAATGCATTTTGTTTTAGGATTAAAGTGCAAAACTACCCTTGAGATTTAGTCTACTCTAATCACAAAGAGAATCCAGTTATTCTGTACTCCAAAATCGCAATTTGTGTCAAAGGGGTGTATGTGATTATGTTATCTTTTCCCTTAAATAAACTAAACCCCGATGTCATTTTTTGTATTCAACCGTTTACATATTTATCCAGTTATTTTTTGTTACTAATGTGGCCATACACTGGCCTTTTATTTTCTAAAGCACCTATTTCTATGTTTTATTTTCTTTCCTCTGATGCTAAAACAGCCATGGTGAGAAATGATGCTAACCACCGTATTTTGCCCCAGTCGTTGATGCCTGCAGGCTGCAGCAGCACAATAAACACAGGAAAAGAGATTCATGATGGACGAGCTTCGGTAAAACTTTTCCTGTTTTCACCCCGAAAAAAGTATTTAGTTTCTCATGTTTTTCGGTGGGACCTTTCGATAAAATTCGTGTTTGGTTACGCTTTCTTGAAGTAACACGTATAACTACGGAGAGATTGTTGGATTTTTTTCTCAGTTCAACAAGTCTGGATTTTGGTTCCAATTCTGTTTGTACAGTATTCTGCCGAAGATTTATTTCATTCAATCTTTTCGTCTCTGGCTACGTGTATACATTCGTATCCAGGAAAACGACATCTTTTCTGATTTCTTGAGTTGGTTCTGCATGCATTGCTTCAGTTCATCAAAAAAACTTGTTTCAGTAATTAGACAGTAATTACACACACACACACACACACATATTCCCCCTTGTCAATTTGTTAGGCAGCAATTGCCCACACCCAAATATACCTATAGGTGTACAAATTCTTCATTCAACTTTAGACTGAAATGGCGGCGCGTATGACAAATTGACAATATATACATATGGATGCAATAAACTACTCCTTTGATAATTGTTTGCACACTTTAAAAAAATTATTCCCTATAACTTTATGTCATGATACATTTATGTTACTTTTATATCACTATTTTTTTAACTATTTTTTTTTTTAAATTTACTTGCACTTAATACTCATTGAGTTCTTTCTAATTTTCTTATACCATTTCAAAAAATAAACAAAGATAGAACAAAATTTACAAGCTATTTTATATCATTAATTACATATACTATAAATTACTACTAGTACAAAGATAAGACTTTACAAAATAAAGATATTTATATTCTTTTGAATTGCCCAGAACGAACAGATAGCCGCCTTTTGACCAATATGCTCGTTTGATTCTTTACTGCAGTTCATACATTGGATTCACATAGCTTTGATGCAGATACATTCCATCTGTACAAGGTGGTTGTTGTCGTTGTTCTAACTGATTCTTGTCGATTTCTTGATTGTTGAAGACGAACAAACTATTATTATTGTAACAACTTTCATTTACGAGATTTGAGATCGAACCCATGTAGTCGAACTCCCATAGGTGAGTTAGAGAACCGATTCTTGGAAGTTTGTTGTATAGTTGATCTCCGGGACGATCACTACTTGTCGTCAATGAAAGGTCTTCATGTGTAACTCTTTGTTGATGATCATGTTCTTGAGGATTACTATTGTTATTAGCTTTTGCCAAACTCTTCTTCTTGTAGATTCTACAAAGCACCCAATCATCCAACTGAATATGCACATATAATTAGTTATGAAGATTATTTTTTTACTTTTAAGAAGAAAAAAAAAAAGCTTGTTAAGCACTACTAATTACCCTCATGGAGTCATTTTTCTTGTAGGGTTGTGCCCTTGATTCGCTCAGTCGATACTCGTGCATGATCCAATCGGTCTTGACTCCCTTTGGCGGACGGCCCTTGTAAAAAACGAGCGCTTTCTTGATTCCCACATATTTCGATCCGCTATGTATGGCCTTATCGGTGCCCGTAGCTTTCCAATAGCCGGAGACGGCAGCTCTGTTAGGGCGAAGCCCGTTAGGGTACTTCCTATCTCGAGGAGTAAAGAAGTACCACTCGTTTTCCCCAAACTCGACCTTGTCTGAACTCATCAAACGAATTACAAACACGATGTAAGAAGTAAGAACTAAAAAATCGCAAACAAACAAGCTAGAAAAATGAATGATTATCGCGTTTAATTACCGGGCAATTCCCATGGATCGAACTTGTAGATATCGACTTCGGGGATGATTGAGACGGGGCACGGCCTCGACGTTGCTTGAAATCGAAGATAATACATTATTAGTTCTTCATCGGTTGGATGAAATCTAAAACCAGGTGGGAGGCTAGAGCTTATTTTTCCTACCATTGTTTTTTTTTTTTTTTTTTGTTATTTGTGTGAAAATATGAGAGAAGAGTATTAAATGTTTGCAAGGAGATGGGAAGGCATTTTATATTTGAATTTTCTTTTGTCATATTATGGTTTACATCATCATTAATTAAATATATACAACCATACTTTTTTTTGTCATCTTAAGGGATTAGGTAAGGTGATCAATCTACACTATCTTTATGATCTTTTCTTTTTAATATTCTTTTCCCTTTAAAAAAAAACTTATGGATAAAAGTTTTGGGTGCATGCATGCATAAATGCAGCATATATGCATGTTTTCATTTAGCAAAAAATTATGTTCATTTGTTTAAAAGAAAATTTTCTTACAAATAAAAATAATTTTTATTTTAAAATATAAATTTATTTCTATTTTATATATTTTTAAATTTAATCTGACTATTTTATTTTTTAATTTAAAAAATATATTTTTACATTTTAGTTATTAGTCAACAAATTTAAAAACTACTAACGTTTATTTATTTATTTTCGTGTCGAATAAAATGGATAATTTGTTGGAAGGGAAGTCGTACATTAATTTAAATGTGGAATTGAATTAGCTATCTATCTATTGAAAGCCCACTTTAAAAGAAGACACGTGTTCTTAACTTCGTACAAGATAAACATACGAAAATGATCGATGCACGCAACAAAGAATTAATGGTGGGTTATAACTTGTGGGTCTTTTAATTAATTATTTTCTTTTTTTGTTTGTGGTTCTTGTGCAGCCACTTAACATGGATTAACATCAACTTATATAAAACATGTGAGGATGTGACCTGGTTGGTTGGATTGTGTATGTGTGTGTGAAGACAAAATTAAACAAACAATTTTTTTTAATAGAAACGGTCCGAGATAAGTACATAACATAATATTCTATATGTGAATCTCTTTGATCCAATTTATGGCATTGCATTTCTTAATTTGAATGTCAAATTTTGTATTTTTTATTTTATTTTAATTGGCATGCTTTGGTTGTTAATGGGTTTGTCTTTATTGACCTCTTTTATGGAATTATATATATAGTGGAAGACTTAAATTTAATAAAGAGCCAAAGACTTTGTACTAATATAATATCATGAGTTGCAATGCATTAACAAAATTGATCGAATATATTTACGAGTAGACCCAATTTTGTCTGATTTACTTCAAAATTATGCGTTATTTTTTTAATCATCGTTTTAAACTTAGATTAATCTCATCTTGAAGTTGAGTAATAATACTATTAAAATGAGTTTTGAAATATTACAAGCCCAATCTCAATAACTTCAACATTCATCTAATTAAGTTACTGATATTTATTAAAATCACTGGTCCTTTATGTTCATGTAAAACTTAGTAGTATTAATTTATTAGTAGGAAAATACATAAAGTCTATGTGGGTTAGTTGTAGATTAGGATAGGGCTTTGGTTCATAATGATGACAATTAACAATTAAGTAATGGCTGAGTTTATTTACACCTCCGATTTTACTATTCACACCTCTTTCAATTAATTTTATAATTTTCTGCTTATATTTTTCTTTCAAATACCAAAATTGCCCTTATTATAAAAACAAAATCTACACGATCTTCTCCCCCTCTTCTACTTCCTTTTTCGAAGCTGGCCCGCCGACTCCTCCACCCACAGGCCACAACCACCGGCTTCCTCCGCTCTCCTCGCCGTCGACGCCTTCCTGTAACCTAGACTACTCCCTCCTCGCCTACTCGATCGAATCAATGTCCGCCATTGCCAATTTCTTCGTTACCTCCTCGTCCCGCCGGACTTCACATTCTCCTTTGCTGCTGCTAAGTTCCTGAGCAGCAGCAGCCCACCGAAACGCCCCTCCATCTCCATCCTCTTCTGCAACACCATCAGGCCGCCCCTCGTCTTTCAGATCGGTAAATCGGTCAATCGGACCCCAAAAATCTTTAACCCTTGATTCGGACGCGTTCGAGAATTATGACTTTTCTAAGATTTTTTTCAAGCTATTGTTGTTATTTTTGAAAGCTGTCGTGTGGTTGAGTTATACATATACACACAAAATTCAGATAAAATTAGCAAAAACTCAATTGATTTATCATTTTTTTTCTAAATCCAAGCTGTTGTCGCGTCTGTATACAGAGAGGGATGGAAATGGGGAAAGGAAGGAGAGAGAGTGCCGGAGTTTTTTTATTTAACAAATAAGGGTAAAATCGGTATTGAGAGAGGGGTGAACTAATCCCATTAATAAAATGAAGGGGTGAAATAATAAAGGGGGTGAGTTTAGTAAAGATAGAGGTGTAAATAAATTCACCTTAAGTAATTGATTAATTAGTGGCACATATAATTGTTCCTTTTTGTAAGCCAGTGTGATGTGATTAGGGCAAAGCATGAACCAATTATATTAAGGAATGATTAGCAAGCAGAATATTACACACAATGTACAATCAATCTTGTTGGAAGTGTTTAATTTTTGGTTTAATTTTGTTACGTTCTTCTTATGTCAATATACAACTTAATTAAAAAAGACAAAAATACATGACTTGCACATCTACTATACTATACTACCAATGCAAATCCATTTTTTTTTCTTCTTATATAATTTGGGTTTGTCTTTTTACACTCTCGTATTATCGCTTAATCTTAATCATCGAGACAAGTGAAGATATTTACGAGAGGGATGGTAAAAGAGTAATAACAAGAAAATTATACCAACAAGTCTCAATCATCCAAAAAAATGGAACAGGGAATCTGATGCCTTGCATTTGCACATCCTTATTACATCCCAAACATCTTTATCAAATCAAGCACACACAAACATAATGTATCATAATCAAAGTAATTATTCATCAAGATTTCTTGAACATAAAAGCTCCAAAAAAATCATCATAAAGAAAACAAGAATATTTCCAAAACAAAACCAAAAAAATTAACAAAAAAATTTGAATGATCCTCAACATCTAATTAGCCTCATTCTTGACATTCCCATTTACACCAAATTGAAGCAACCTCCTCATTGCTTGTTTCTTCATCACTTTCCCATAAACCCCTCTCCCCAATTTCATGCCTTTCTCCATTTCCAAAACCCCTCCACCACCTCTCTTCAATCCTTCCAAGAACACCCTCAAGATCCTCTCATCACTCCCCACCCCATCCACCACACTATCCACCGCTCCCTCCACCGCCGGAATCTTCCTCCCCCACTTCCTCATCATCTTTTCCGACCCAAAAACTTCCGAATACGCCCCCCAAAACGATGCCCTCATGTACCCTTTCCCCTTCCCCCTCACAACCCACCTCCTCATCCCTTCCTCCAATCTACACACCACACTCCCCATCATCTCCTTCTGCCCGCTGCCCAACACGCTCTCGAGATCCCTCAAATCTTGATCTCGATGCAAGCCCTCTTCGAACGAGCACCTCTTGCACTTGCAATCGAACCCCCAACTCTTCGACGCCTTCTCCTTCCGAGCACTCAGGGGCGAAAGCACGTCGAAATAGGCGAACGTCAGCTCTTCCCCTGCCTTCACATCTTTCGACGCGAAGACAATCGCGTAATCTCCAATGTGCAAGCGCCTGACATTCGGCTCGCACGAATGGTTAACGAATGAGGCGAGAAGCCACAAGCCGAGACCTTGATAATCCGCGTTTTTTCCGAGGATCTTCGACGAAACAGAGTCCTCGAGAATCGAGTTCACATCCAAAATACTCAATATTTTCTCCTTATCCAACAACTTCCCACAAGAATCACCACCTCCATCAGGCCTAAAGATTCCAATTTCCGGGACTTCCAACGAGTCCTCATCCTCGCCCGAGGAAAGATTCGATACCAAGAAACTGACACGGCTACATTTCGGGACAGTCTCAACTACTCTATGAACGAAACTCTTCCATATCACTAAATGCGCGTTTTCGCGGCAATCGTGAGGCGTTATTATAGCTCTGTCGACCGCAACTGCTTTAGTCACCAGCAACAGAGTCCCACACTCGACGTTCTTCGTCGCGAACAGACCTCGCCCGCTGATTTCCGACCTCTTGATCTCGACGGCCCCGATATACTCTGCAAATTCGGGCGTGCTCTTGCCCTTGAAGCCGCTCAAGACCCAATCGGAAACGTCGAACGATCCGGTCCTCGATAAAGACTCGAGCTTTTTGCATTTTTCCAAGGACCCATTAACCATGTCTGAATTCTCGCCGGCCTGCGGATCCAGATTCGCTGATTTGAAGCATTCTAAAGCCGCGCCGTACCTGTTCATGGTCAGCAGTATTTTTCCTTTGCAGAGGAGAGTCTTGAAATGGGATTTCTCGATCCCCAGCGCGTCCTCACAGTCGCGGAGCGCGTCGGAGAATTCGAGGAGGCGGGCGCGGGCGGAGGCTCGGTTGGAGAAGGCCAGGCAGAGGGTTTTTCGGATCTTGGCGAGGTGGGGCCCATCTGGGTTTTTCTTGGAAATGGATTCTTGGCAGAGAGAGATGATCTTCGAGTGGGCTTCGATGGAGTCTCTGTACTCTTCTCTCAGGAGAAGCTCCGTCGCTTTCGATCTCAGATTTTGGATTGTTTCTTCTTCGTCGTCCGCTTCCATTTCTTCGTCGTGTAGGGTTTCTGTGTCTTTCATTTTGATTTTTGATTTTTGATTTCTGGGTAATATTTTTCCCCCTCTGTTTCTTTTTCTTTTTTTTTTACTCAGTTGTTGAAATTTTGTTTGTAATAATTTGAATTTATTGAAGTGGGAATACAACTTAAGAGACACAAAAATAAAAGTGGGAATATCACTTTTCATTCACAAATATAAAACATCTACTCTTTTTAACCCCACATATAAAACTACACCCATTCTATACAAAATGAAAATGAAAAGTCTTATATACCCTTACTTTTTTATTCTCTCTTTTAATAACAAAAAATCAATTAAATTACATTTTAAAAAAAACAAAAAGAATTTCTGTGGGGCCCACCCTTACACAAATCAGATTTTTTAAGGTTGGTGGGGGTGTAAATGCATGCATGAATGCATATCCTTCTACCACCTCAAACTCTCCATAACTCAAACCAAACCCATTTCAAAAAAAAAAAAAGCTCTCATTTCTCTCTAAATAAAAGCAAGCTCGGTCGGAATCTACTTGAAAAGAGCTGCTTTCGACGGGAAAAAGGTACGTTGCACGCAAGGATTCCCCTTTTTTTTTTTTTTTTTTCCGGACTGCTTTTTTGGCCCTCGGTCGAAGCCCTCGGTCGAAAATGTGACCGAGGGAACGACCGAGGGCTACTGGGTTCTTGAGCCCTCGATCGAGAATTTTGGCCGAGGGCCCTCGGTCAACCGGCCAAGTGACCGGGAATTTCTCGGCCCTCGGTGACCGGATAGCTCGGCCAAGGGACCGGATAGTACTCGACCCTCGGTCACCGAGCGGCCAAGTGCACTTGGTCAACTTTTGACCAAGTGCAGAAAACAATTTTTTTTTTTTTAAATTGAATTGTCTATTAATTTAATGGCTTGTTTTATACGTTTGGATGTATATTTTGGACTTTCTAATTGAATTCAATTGTTATTTGTAATTGGAATTTATATTTTGAATTTTCTAATTGAATTCAATTGTTATTTTTAATTTAATAAAATTTGTAAAAAAATAAACTATTTTATTTTATTTTATAAACCAAATCAAACAAATATATAAATTTATAAAAAAAAATTATAAAAAATATTTAAATTAAGTATATAAATCCCGTCAAATTTTTTTAAAATATTTTATAAATCAAATCAAAAAAATATAATTAAATTAAGTATATAAAAAATATAATTAAATTAAGTATATAAAAAAATATAATTAAATTAAGTATATAAAAAATATAATTAAATTAAGTATATAAAAAATATAATTAAATTAAATATATAAAAAAATATAATTAAATTAAATATATAAAAAAATATAATTAAATTAAGTATATAAAAAATATAATTAAATTAAATATTATAAACATATATATATATATATATATATATATATATATATATATATATATATATATATATATATATATATATATATATATATATATTTTGCACTTGGTGGCTGCCCTTGGTGGCGCCACCAAGTGCACTTGGTGGCTGGGAAAAATAAAAATATTTTTAAATTTGGCACTTGGTCGATGCACTTGGTCACTGAGGGCATAGGCCACTTGGTCGATGCACTTGGTCACTTTGACCAAGTGCACTTGGTGGTCACTGAGGGCATAGGCCACCAAGGGCACCACCAAGTGCCCCACCAAGTGCCCCACCAAGTGCACGACCAAGTGCCTAATATTTTTTTTAATTATTATTAATTTGAGGCCAACGAGCGATAACTAAGTTGTTACGTTGACATTAAAGATCATTTGAAGCCTATAGACATCGAATCAACATGAAAACAAAGCCAAATTAGTGCTATTAAGTTGAAACGTAGAAGTTTGACAATTTTTTGAACTTTCTAGTAATATTGTTACAATGTTAACAACATGCTTTCCAATTTGTTCACGATCCGAATGCGTAATCAATTAATTCACCCAATTCAACGTTTGATCATGTTTTTTGAATTATTTTGACTATGAAATTGATGTTTAATTGAACACAACAACCTTGCAATTGAAAAAAAGATTTAAAATCAATTAAAATGAATTTATGTTCTAAAGCACTTGGTGGGGCACTTGGTGGTGCACTTGGTGGCCTCTGCACTTGGTCACCACCAAGTGCACTTGGTCACTTTGACCAAGTGCAACGACCAAGTGCCGAATTTAAAAATACTTTTAATTTTCCCAGCCACCAAGTGCACTTGGTGGCGCCACCAAGGGCAGCCACCAAGTGCAAAAAAAAAAAAAAAATATGTTTATAATATTTAATTTAATTATATTTTTTTATATACTTAATTTAATTTTATTTTTTATATACTTAATTTAATTATATTTTTTTATATACTTAATTTAATTATATTTTTTATATACTTAATTTAATTATATTTTTTTGATTTGATTTATAAAATATTTTAAAAAAATTTGACGGGATTTATTTAGTTAATATCAAAGCCATAACCTGCAAATCAATCAATCCAAACAAACAAACACACACCTACAAATCAATCCAAATCAACACATATACAAATCAATCCAAACAAACAAACGTACTACGACTCAAACCTACGACTCGAACGTACGATTCAATTCTTTACTCGTGTAAATGAATTGTGGCCTCCTCCATTGGAACCCATCCTGCAAAAACACAATTAAGTTAAATAAATAAATACATAATATTGTAAATATAATAAAGCAAAAAAAAAAAAAAAAAAAAAATTTCGGCACTTGGTCGACCCCTCGGTCGTGACCAAGTGCCCTCGGTGACCGAGGGGCAGAGCCGGATAGTGCCCTCGCTCGGGCACTTGTTCGGTCACCAAGTGCCCTCGGTGACCGAGGGGCAGAGGGACCGGATAGTGCCCTCGCTCGGGCACTTGTTCGGTCACCAAGTGCCCTCGGCCGGTCATCTTCTTCCCCGCGGCCGAGGGGTCGACCGAGGGGGGCGGCCGAGGGCCGAAAAACTCAAATTTTTCCGGCGATTTTCAGAGCATTTTAAAACACAATTTAGACTACTAATCAACTACAACACTCAAACAAACTCAATAATATGAAATTCAAGCATAAAATCTAACACATTGTTGAAAAAAAACCAAAATTCGAAACCTAGGTTTTCGACACTTACCGGAGGTTGGAGCGGCCATTGTTGGTTATCTTGGTGCTCCGCTTCGTGCTCGTCATCGTGGTGGTCTTCGTGCTCATTATCCGACATTGTGTGGCCGGAATTTCCCAAAATTCGCCGGAACCGATTTGTGTGTGGGGACCGTTCGGGGAGAGAGAAAGGGGGGTGGGGGGACCAAATTATTTTAACTTTTTTTGTCTTTTTTTTTTGTTTTTTAATTAGTTTTGTTTTGTTTTGAAAAAGGGGAGGGTAAATAGGACATTTCCAATACATTTTGTATAGATTGGGTGTAGTTTTAAAAGAGGGGTTAAAATGAGTAGAGTTTTTATATTTCTTACCAATTAAAATTTTCTCTCAAAATAAAAAGTCCATTTATTTTGTCACACCTCATAAGAGTACATTTATTTTAGACAAAATCAATTGGAAAAGTCCTCTTTATCCTTACTTTTTTATTCTCTCAAATAATAATACAAAAAAGATTTTAAAACATTTTAAAAACTCAAAATATCAAAACAAAAAAACTGTGGGGCCCACGAAAATCAGATTTGAGGTTGGTGGTGTGTTTATTGCATGCATGAATGCCCTCATCTTCCCCTACCTCAAACCCTCAAACCCTAAACCCATTTCAAAAAACAAAACTTCATTCTCTCTCAAACAAATATCCTCTCTACAAAAATCGTCGTCTGAATCTACGTGGGAAGGGCAGCCGAGTTCGCCGGCCGAAAGGTACGTCGAAACGCGTCGATTCTGGTTTTTTTTTTTCGATTTTCTGCAAAAAATCATAACTACACGGTGGGTTTCCTTGACCGTGTAGCCACCGTGTAGTTATGAAGATTACCCGGTTGCTCGGTTACACGGGCTCGCACTACACGGGTATTACCCGGTCACCGTGCTCTCGGTAACACGGCAAGGCCACTACACGGTCACGTGACCGTGTAGTGACCGTGTACAGACCCCGTTTTTTCATTTTTTTTTTTAAATTGTCTAATAATGGCTTTGTTTATGCGTTTGGATGGATATTTTGGGTTCCCTAACTGAATTCAACTGTTTTGTAATTGTAGATGTCGAATAATCAACGAATCACGGTACGTTACGGTGGTCGTTGGGATCGAGAGGGCTACGTTGACGGAGTAGATATGTGCCTCTTCTTTCGTAGGGAAGAAATTACACTCGACGCTCTCGTCAGCCGGATTCGTGCGGTTTTGCGCCCTCCGCCCAGTGTCGATTACATGTTGTATTGTTATACCCGAGGCTATGACATGCGAAGCGTGCGAGCTCCTATGCTTTGTGACGAAGATGTGTCCCGCATGTTAGACGAGCAAAGGGCCGAGTGCTTTGTGTTCGTCGTCGAAGTAGAGGGACAACGAGCTGCGCCGGAAGTGAATATCGGAGGAGAAAACCGCGATCGGGGCGTACCGTCAGAGAACGAGAACGAGGAGGTACATACTTCCGAGGACGAAGAAGAAGCCCGTCAGTCCGATCTCTTGGTATCGTTGACCACGGAGTGGACCGAATGGATTAGACAGCCGGGCGTGGTTAAACAGATCATGTCGCGCCGTAATATGTCCTCGAGTTCTCATGCGGGAGGTGGCGAGCAAACCGAAGCTTCTCAGAATGCACAGAATAATCCACTGCGCAATTGGATCATTCCACTACCGACGTTTGACCCCGCTGTTCCGTTGCGTTCTGTCGAACACCAACCGATTTACGGTCAGATGGCAGTCGGAGCCACGTTCCGAAAGAAACAGGATCTGAAGGTGATGGTGGGGATGTATCACATGGAGAATAACGTAGAGTGCAAAAGTGATCGCTCGAACACTGAACGGGTGACGTTCGTTTGCAAGCTGGGGCGTGAAAAATGCTCGTTCAGATTGTGTTCCACGGGTTCCGATAACACCTTTTGGAGGATTACGAAGCTGAACTTGGATCATACGTGCCGTAACAATTTGGGGAGGACTGCGGATCGACAGGTGTCGTGCAGGGTTGCGGCTACTTTCTTTGCACGTCAGTTAGTCGGCAATCGGGAACTGAAGCCGAAAGATATGGTTGAGGATTTGAGGAGATTGTACGGAGTTCACATCAGCTACAACTTCGCCCTGCGGGCGAGGAACCTGGCGCTTGAAATAGTGTACGGCGACTATCAGGGATCGTATCAGAGGCTCCCGTCATATCTGTACATGCTGAGAGAGCATAATCCCGGGACTCAGTACCAGATTCAGACGACCGACCAGGGCGTGTTTTGCCGCATGTTTGTTGCGCTCGGGCAGTGCATTCGTGCCTTTGAGAAGGGCACTCTGAGGCCTGTGATAGTACTCGACGCCACCCATTTGAAAGGGAAAAACACCGGTGTGTTGTTTGTCGCCTGCAGAAAAGACGGGAATGAGAATATTTTCCCGCTTGCGTTTGGTATCGGTCCGATAGAGAATGACGAGGAGTGGTTGTGGTTTCTCCAGCACGTCAGAGTTTGCTACGATACAGACGACGAGGATCTCCTCATTGTGTCCGACCAGCATAAGAGCATCGCGAATGCTATTCGGAGTGTCTATCCCCACGCGACCCGTGCGTTGTGCTATCACCACCTCTCGAAGAATCTAGCACGGTACGGCCAGAAGGTGGTCGAAGCTGTATACTGTGCTGCCTATAGTTATCAGGTGGATGAGTTTGAAAGGCATTTTGCGAATGTGGAGACTCTTAGTAGAGAGGGTGCTTATAGGCGCCTTACTGATATCGGGGTTGAGCACTGGGCGAGGTCACATTGTGCCGCACGACGATACGGTTTCATGACATCGAATGCGGCCGAAGTTTTCAACAGTGCTATCATATGGCCACGGAGATTACCAGTCTGTGCGATGCTCGAGGCGATTCGTGCGATGATTGAGAGATGGTTTGACGAGAAACGAAGGAAAGCTAATGTGAGACAGAATGACCATGAGCTGACCGAAGAGGCATTACTCAAGTTGACTAGTCAGGATGAGTTGAGCCGTTATTTTACCGTTGGGGAGGTCAGTGCGAATACCCTATACAGAGTTCAGGAGGATGACAGGTCTTATCTTGTGGATATCGCGAATCGCACGTGTGATTGTCGGGAGTTCGACTTAGACCTAATACCGTGTCGTCATGCTTGTGCCGCTATAAGGTATGATATCATTTTATCTTTAAAATTAATTTTTAACATTTGATTCCACTAACTTGTTTGTTGTTATTATGTAGACGGGCCAGATTTTCATTGTACGATTTCGTGAGCCCCTATTTCAAGATGAGCAGTCATGTCGAGATGTACGCGACGCCTGTGGTGCCGTTGCCACATTATGATGATTGGGTGGTCCCGCCGGATGTGGCTTCATCCGTAGTTCTTCCTCCGGTAGCGGTTAGACAGGCTGGACGTCCGAGGATGAGACGTGCTCGTTCCTCAGTTGAGAGCTCTGCACCACGTAGGAAGGTTTGTACAATTAATATCATTACACCACGTAGGATGTCGTCACCGGTTCTGCAGCCTGTGCTCCGATCGGAGCATGTCCAATCCTAGCAGGAGCATCATACCTCACTTCGTCTGCTCCTCTGTTAAGGAACGAAGTGTAGTACACACTCCTCGCCTCCTTGCGTGTCGGCTCTAGAGTCGAGAGGACCACAAGCTGAAAACAAATGAAAATTAATTTATTAAGCATTAATTAAAGGAAATAAATAATTTAAAACATTAATTTCACAAAATTTACCTCATCGTCCTCGAAGAAATGAGTGAAATCGAGGGTGCATCCAATCGATTTCCAGTTCAAAAACCGAGGCCTATTTCTTTTCTCCATCCGCACTCCGCAGACACTGCCCAGGCTCGGTATGGCCTCGTACGACCAAAGCTGAAAGGCCCAAATTGGACCGTAAATGTGGTATGCCCTCTTGTCAACCTGACCGGGCTTCATCGCAGCTATGCTGATGTAGTGCGACATGATCTGCCAGGTGTAGGATCCCCAGGGAAACGACTCCCATCCATCAACGTCCTCGACAAAAGCCCAAGCCCAACTCTCGACCGTGATGTCGTCTCGGCACAACAAAAAGAAATAATAAACCAGCAAGTTGGCCGCCTTCAGGTAGTCGACCGGGTCGTGGCCCATACTCAGAGACCTGAATCTCGTACGAAGCACTGAAATCAGCGTCGGCTGTCTGAAGTGTCTGTGGTAAATAGACTGCTCAGAAATCGAGTGGCTGACCCTGTCTGAAGGATCAAATGCGTGAGCACCAAATCGAAGTCCGGTGATCAGGGCATACTCCTGTGCTCGAAAGCGAATAGTCTGACCCCCGACGAAAAACCAATGCTCGAACGGAGGTATCGTCGCACCCACGATCTCCCGAGCTAGGAGGTGATGCATGGCCACGTTTGATCTTCCGGATCTCTGAATCCAGAGAAAAAACCCAAAACAACTGTCCCTAAATGTGCGAATAGTCGCATGGGTAGGGTCAATGGACGTCAGCGTGGCTTTAATTTCTTCTAGTACGCCATCTTTATCGTACAAATTTAGGTTCTTCGTCGTGTGAATGAACTGTGGCCTCCTCCAGTTGAATCCCTCCTGCAAAAACAAAGTCAAATAAATAAATATTACATTTTTAATCAAATTAAAAAAAAAAAAAATTCTGTTCTGACCGGGTACACGGGACCGAGTAAATCACACCATGTAACCGGGATTTTGATGTCAGTAATCGGCTACACGGTAGGTAGCTACACGGTGACCGAGAAAATCACCACCGTGTAGCGCTACCGTGTAGCTTGGAACAGCGGCCCAAAAACCAGATTTTCAGACATTTAAACGAGCAATTCAACACTGAATTTCGATTCTAAATCAACTAAAACACAATAGGGAACTCTAATACACTCAAATACTAGCAATTTACGCATCAAATTCAACACATTATTGAAAAAAAATCGAATTTTCGAAATTGAAAAAAGCTAGGTTTCGGCACTTACCGGAGGTTGAATCGGCCATTGAGGCTCGTCTTGTTGTTCGTTGTTGTCAGCCATGCTTCTCGCCGGAATTGAAGTGGCCGAATTGTTGTTTGATTCTCAAAGACCGGCGCCGGTTTTGGTAGGGTTGGGGGGACCGAACGGGAGAGAAAATAGAGAGAATAAAATCGGATTTGGGGGGACCAATTTTTTTAATTCTTTTTTGACTTTTGTTTTGTTTTTTTGTTCTTTTTTATTAGTTTTGAAAAAAGTAAGGGTAACTTAGACAATTCCTTTACAAATTGTCTAAAATAAATGTAAACTTATGAGAGAAGACAAAATAAATAGCTCTTTTATAAAAGTGCTTGAAAATCGAGAGGCCTCTTTATTGAATGTAACGGTCGGATTTTGATGCCATTGTAACTACCCTTTTAATTTTGATCACATGCGTTGACTAACGGCTATAAGATTTATAGGAACGGCGACTATGTAGGGCATGTACACTTTCAATTATTGCATTTATACCCCTATAATTTAATATTCCTTCACTTTTTTGCAACTTGTAATTTGACATGGTGATTGTGAAATGACATATTGACATGAGACATCTATTTTATTTTATTAATTTGATGTTGTAAATGAAAATGAAATGACAAATGAAACACTCATCCATCTAACGTTATATATTTATATATCAACTTCAAAAATAAATTTTGGGCCAATAACAAATCGATTATTAATTTACTCATCCATCTAACGTTATAATACTACAAATGAGATATTAACAAATGAGCCCTTTTACTTTTTCAAGAAATACATTCCGTCTCTGAGTTCAAGCTTTTCTTCTGCAACCAGACCCGACAAAAAGGTTTGCAACTGTTGGATTGTTTTGTCATAGGAAGGATCACTTATGCAAAACATCTGTCATGAGCATTGGTTCCAATCGATTAGAAACGGGATAGTCACGAATTATCACCTGCCGTAAGTCAGAAATTTACCTTGAGGGTGTTGTGAATTCGATCCAACGCCATGCTTCCAAAATTGGTGAGCATCCCTGTGATGAATTTCTGCGACCCAAAACAACAAAACGAACGCTCAACTTGTGCAACAACAAAACAGAAACAGTTGCGTTTATAAATTTTCCAGCCACATACCTCGTAAACAGTCATTTCCTTACGGAGTTGATCCTCAACAGACGCTACTGAGCTCTCGCCTTCCTCATCACCTACTAGAAGCTCATCACCAGTTCCATGGTTAACCCTATCAGTCTCTCCACTCTCAACCAAGGCTTCTACCAAAGTAAACTCATGTTCACCAGACTCGTGTGCCGATTCTGCTAGGATTCCCTAAATTAACACAATAAAACAAACCCCTTGAAATTCATATAGCTTGGGAAAAGGATAAGTACAGAAACTGTCAACTGAGCCTAATTTCAGAACTAAAATTACAAAAACCCCATTATCTTTCCAAATTGCAAAACAAACACTCCCTCTTGATGGTGTAATTTGTAAGAGAAACGAATGTGAAGTGAGTATATGTGATTTCAAGATATACTTAATTTGTATTTTTATATAAACTTGGCTAAGCCTCACAGGTAATTTAGTAAATATCCCACAGGCAAGAAAACATTTTCGAATTGTGGTAGCTGTTCTTGATAAACTTTGAATGCCTAATTATAGATATAAATGATGAAATTTCTAATAGATAACTGTATGACATGGACCTTGTTTATCCAAAAGTGTATTCTTCTACTCAAGACATCCACAGGTATGCCAACGGCAGCCGCAAGATTCTTGGAGGTCCAACTGAAAAAAGAACAAATGTAATCAATCGTAGAATAATCACTGAACAACCCTTCTAATAAATATTGACACAGGTAATTCTCATGTTACCTTGCTTGGTCCTCAAATTGGCTAATGATAGAAGCATGAAGAGGTGTAACGGTGAATTGCACCGTTCTATCTTCAAATTGCAGCTCCAACTGGACATAAATGGAAACACAAATTACAGATAAAAGTGCTTGGAATATCTAAATATAAGAAAGTGCGATTGAGTTTATAAGTTCAATTGAAAATTTATTTTTTTAAGCAAGTTCTGCATCCGTTTTACAGGGAAGCAACTGACCTTTACAGTACCAAGATTTTTCTTCCAAAGAAGTTTACGTGGGGTCTTAATTTCATTAAACCTTTTAGCATAATCACTTAGAAGCTGTTCCACTGGCCCAGGTAGATTAATTTCTTCATCCTGAAAAAGAAATAAACTCACCGTGTGAATTTCATTCAAAACACATGACTGCACAGTAAAATCATTGACTTGTAAATTTCCTAAAGCTATATAAACTAGAACATCTTTATATCGTGGATGCCGCCAAATTTTCATCCTTTTGTTTTAACAAAAGCTATGGGATGCAAGACCCAAGAAGTTTAAGAAGTCATATCCATACCTGGATAGGTGGCCAGAAATTCGACGATATGATGGTAGAATTAAGCTTATCAAGAGACAACTCGGCCTCTCCTACATCAGCAACTGCATTTTTATTTTCACAGAACAATCATACAAATAATGTAAGCATTCCATTAAAACTAATCTGAAAAACTGAAAATAGTTGCAAATAAAACCTGGTGGGGGTTGTTGTCCGATGGTTGCTTTCACAGTTGTATTAATCCTTTTTGAATTAATCAGATCATTAAGCATTATTTCACACTTCTGCATGCTGTTCTCACCAAAATGAATCTGTAATCAACAAAAATATCGAAAGAACAGAAGTATATCACCTGTCAGGCCTATAAATAAAAGAACTTAAAGAGTTGCATAAGCATTAACTATTATCTTCAGGATTAACCTTTAGGAGTTCTAGAGTACGTATCTCTGAATCAATATCATAATCGGATTTATTCAGAAGCTTCTCCGCCAACATAACTCGATACTCATTCACCAGCTGATCTTTTGACCCAATTATGCCAACAATCATACCAAGAATGTCAACCTTCCTTTGATACGTACCACCCTTTAAGGGGTCTGCCTCCACTGGATCAGGTTCCCAACTTGCAGGGCAGAAAAAAACGTCATACTATAAAGTCAACACTTCAAGATTTGTATAAAATTGTTCATCTATTTGATTTTGGGCTAATAGTAAAAAATTTAAAAAATCACCCTTGGTGTTTCACCGTCTTACATTGTACACCTATCATTAGTGGAGCAAAAGGAAAAAAAATCTGATGTCCTCAAATATTTAAACAGTTGCACCCTAACTTTTCTAAATATTACAGATCCCTAACTTTTCTTCTTGTATTTTACATTTACATCCCTCAAATTTTCTAAATATTACTAAGTTAAACAGGATGTTGGGGGTATTTGTAAAAATAAATAAAATTGAGTGTGTAATTGTAAAATCAGCGAACTACATAAGATCAACTGGAAATTTGGAAAAATGTAAATGGAACTAAACGATTAAGAGTGATTTTTGTAATTTCCAAAGGTAACGATTAAGAGTATTCTAAAATACTCCAAAAATTCAAGGGTAGTTCTTGTAGTTATCCCTTTGATAATTGAAGTAAATAAATGGGGGTGCATAAAATCAATCATCATTAAATATTTCTCTCTCGTGTTAAATAACTAACCTTTGGGCATTAATCCATGCTTGCTTGTCATCAGTGTTGGCATCATCTTCAAGGTTAGAGTTTTCTTGATTTTCTTCATCTCTATTTAACTCTTCAAGAAGGCTGTCCCCAGTACTTCCTGGCCCACCAGAATTCCCACCAGCCCCATCAGTGAGCATAGTGACTATACATTTAATAGTATCCTTTCTTCCCCTTAAGTATTCTCTTATTGGCTCTCCGACAGCCTCAAGGAAGACTCCAGCCGGGTCTATTGTCCGCAGGGCTTTAATAGTTGAAACATATTGGTGCAATATATCATTGGTGGAGGCGCCAGCTGTCAGTAATCGATATTTTAATGCAGCTATGAAAGAATCAACAAGCTTCGAGTGCTGCCCAGTATATTCGAGACATTGCTTCAAGTCTTCAATAGCAGGGGAACTGGATTAAATAAAAAAAATGGCATGCATGTCAAACAAATAAAAACAAAATTACTTCAAGTGAGCCTAATGAATAAATATTATTGCCAAAAATGATTAGAAATAATACTTATAATGACTGATCCTTGCTCTAATATGCTAGTTCATACATCTGAACCGGTGTACAAAGGAGGCAAAGTTACCTATCTGGATAATCCACAATAATTTCAAAGAGCTTGGCTATTCTGAGATCTTGTAATGTTTCATAAGCAAAATATTCTAATCGCAACTGCCATCGAACAAGTCCCTCTGAAGGAATGCCAGTTCCATAGCATCTAAAAGATGGATGAGATGCCAACGGAGATTTTAGACCAGAAGAAGAGCTTTCATAACCTTTAGAATCACCCAGGTATGCAAGAAGGGCATTTAAAAATTGAAGTGGCACAGCCTGCACAATATAATTCCCTGTTTCAGAGGTCATACATTTAACTGGAATTATGTCCTATAAACATCACAAATTGCGAGAACTCAAACTCACTTGAAAACATTTCATATTTCAAAAGGGAATATAAATGGGTGGATATGCTATAAAGGGAACTATTAGTACTGTAGCAACGGTAGTTCTTGATGATATTACATTATTACCTGTATCCACTCTTTAATTGACTCTAAAACTGAAAACCTAAATTCATCACCAGCCAGCTCATGGACCTTATCCTGTCAAGACACACAGAATTGTAAAGGTAAATTATATAATAGCAAACAAAATTTTATCGGATAAATGAAACTATTTGAACTTGAAGCAATAAATTTTGAAAATTAACAGCATTCAAACATATACAACCTTCAATAGCAAAAATATAGCAGATGCATAAGCATCTTCAGCCATTGAGGTAAACCCAAGACTCCTAAGATCACGCACAGCCTCTCCTATGTTCCTTATTAATTTGTTGTTTCCCAGGACAGTTCCATGGAGATCAGAAGGTCCATCAGAATTCATTTCTCCCATTGGGCAATCCAGATCCATTCCATCATCCACGTGTAACTTCTTGTCATACTCACTGCCTGTGGCCATCATTGCACTTAATTCCTCCAACCGTCTCTTAAAGTACCAGTGAAGAACATCTAACCATTTTAAGAAACAGGAGCAACTTTAGTAAATAAATTAATACAAACGAATATTATGCCAGGACACAAAGCAAAAAGTGGAAAAAGGATATAAAATATAACTTCTGCATTAAACTACAAATTCATATGCAGAAATGATGCCACCGAATAAAATTTCAAATAGGATCCAAGTCCATTAAGATAACGAATACGAAAGGAGAAAATGAATGGAATACATATCTTCATCTGTCATAAAGAATATGACTTTATGAAGTATCATAAAAGATTATACCTGGAAAATGCCGAGGTAGACTGGCCATCAGGATCGAAGATATTGTTAACTGATATTTTGGGAATATATTCTTCTTTCCAACATCTGAATAAGTTTGGTTCACTGGCGTACCCTCTTTGTACATCCCTAAAGCATGAATCAACATCAACAGACACTTCTCCTGGTATTGTTTTTCAGATGTAATCTCTTCCAAGGCTTTATGTAATACATTCTGCAACTCGGCTTGTTGATCCTGATTCAGTCATTCAGAATCTCCCAAATCAGAATACTAAATTCATTTACAAAGCAATGCATATCTCGTCTACATTACAGTACTTCAAAGCTGCTATTACTAATAACTATATCAAGTGAATGATTTTTTAAACTCATAAGTTAGCTTGTTGATTTGATTAAGTACAAGAAATTGGGAAATGTACATCAGTTTTATAAATGTCAATGGTATAATCCCTTCCTCACATACTTCTTTTGTTTCATTCATTTCCTTTTTCACTCAGCTCAAATAAGTAGGAGTGGAAAGCTACGTACTTTTTCAATATCTGGGTAGAGATGTGAAAATTAGAAACAAATGACCAACACGTAATTTCAATCTACAATCATACTTTTAGAAATTACATGTAACTTATAAATGTGGCACTTTACACGATCGTTTTTCATTTATATCCATTTCACACAATGCATGATTGGTACAACATGTGTACATACCGGGTCTTCCATGTCTAGAAGCGCAGAATCACGGTAGGCATCAAAGTGCTTCCAAAACCTTGATGCCCCATTTTTCTCAAATGCTGCCTGTTTCAACACAAATATTAAAGAGGAGTTGAATACACGAAGATACGTTACAAATAAAAAGATGGATCATTAAAGTAAATTATGAACCATTCTCCAAATGCTGAACACGTTGTTCTAACTCCTTATTCAAGGTCTGGTAATTACATAGCTTCAGAGTGTTAAACTGGATTCCCAGAAACAAACTTAAGTTTTCGATTCTACTCGATTCACAAGCAAAGCATAATACGAAGAAAAAACAAAATTAAAATTGTTCAAAAGCTCAAATAATCAGATTCCCCTTTCATTAGAACTTGTACCTCCACAGAGCAAAGAAAGTGTTCGACTATTAGCGACTGGAGTCCGTGACCGCTTAGATTCAGCACGTGCGGCATGAAATCGGAAGCCAACCATAAGTCGGCGACGCCTCCGATTAGAGCTTCTGTCGATACGCAAAACGCATTCCAGCTATCCGCCATCTCTCCGATTGAATTTTCACTCAGGGAGTCGAGAATCCCCAAATTGCACATCGGCGAACCCTCGACGTCCGCCATTTCCAGAAAACAAAAAATTGGGTTTACGCTGCAACTCGAAACCCTAACTTACATAAATATACAAGAAACACTCTGATACTTTGTTTTAGCTGTGCGTAGATTTTTCATTATTATTTGCCGCCATTTTTAACCTTTCGAACAGTGAGGACGAGTGCGGAGGAGAGAAAGAAGATGTTGATAACCCGAAGCCAGAGGTTGTATGGGCCGGGTCTAAATCAGGCTCGAAATTGGAACGTTTCGATCCGCTGGGCCTCTGTATACGGCTTATGATTATTTTGGGCCTAGTTTTACAAATTGCTCACATAATTTTGCAAATTAAGTTAAAATTAAAATCATTTGATATTTAATTTTGTTTTAAAAATATACTCCGTAAGTCAAATAAATCATACACTGAGGAAAAGGTATAAAAAATGAGGCATGAAACGGTATTCTTGATTTCTTTCTTGATAACTTGGGTTGTTAATTAAGTAGTGTTTTTGGTTTGGGAAGACAAAAGAGTAGAGAATAAATAGTTTGGTAAAGAATGTTTTGTTGCTCAGAGTTCATTATTATTATTATTATTATTATTAATAATAATTTAATTCTTGAATAGCCAATACTATTATACTACATGGTTCAATAGTAGTAGTACTGTACTACTGTAGACTGTAGTGATAGTATTAGTAGTAGGAGTATCATATATATAGGACATATATGTATTTTTAATATTAAATACTACGAGTACTCCATTGATTTACTTTACTTGCTATAATATTAAATATTTATTTGATTTGATTTTGTATTTGATTTTTACATGACATACGATATTTAAAAATACGAGTATTTATATATAAGGAAGGAAATGAGTAAATGATTTGATATGGAATGGGGCCAGAAACATATAGTGGTATGTGTCTGGTTTCAATAGCTACAAATTTTAATGCAGAATACCCACCCGGCCCCGTACACTTCTTCGATATGTCACCTGACCAATCTTTATTTTATGTGGTTCCATTACAAATTTTAAAATTCTCAAATTATAATAACAAAAAAAAGTAAGTAGTAATAGTAATATTTATTTTTTATTTATTTCTGTGTTCAAAATAAACATAAAACTTAATAAAAACAAAACGGATGGAGGACGGAGGAGCGAGAAGCTGTTGTCGAATATTGCAACAAGTGGTATTAAAAATCAAAACTTGATTAATTTGTTTGAAGTACCAACACATGTAGATTTTAAGTTAAGAGTACTTTAACAAAAAAATTCAATATCTAGTTACATGATTACAATATGTATTTAAAATAAAAAGTAATTTAAAGTGAAAAAAAATCATTTCTTTTCTATGCATATTCAATTGAGACATCCGAGACAAAATTGTTCATTTATATTTTAATCAACATTAATAGTTTGAGTAAAATTATTCATTTTTATGCATGTCAGACTCACAATACACGTGTTAAAACTTAAAAGAGAAACACGTTCACTTATCATTCACAAATTGAAAAAAAAAACAAAAAAAAAAAAACAAGAGTACCTAATTTTGTGGAACGAAAGCCTGTTATACTGATTCACTCCTTCTAATTAGGTATAAAATTCACCATTTACCATTTGATGCATTCTTTGAATTTGTTTTCTTTTATTTTTAAATTATAAAAATATATTTTTATCAAGTAATTGTAATTAAATAATTAAATTATTGTCTCAATAATTATAATTTCATGAATCAATTACACTAATGTCCAACCCTAACTAGAAAGGAATGGCAGAGAGTAATAATAAGTGCAATGGCAGAAAGGAAGGTAAGAAAAGATTGTAGCTTTAAATAAGTGGCTGATCGATGTGGAACAGACATACTATAACTCCATTAATATGACATCATCTTTACCTCACTTCACCCCATATCCTGTCCCTTTCCTTTTTCCCTCATCATTTATTACCAACACACTATCAATGTCTAATAATCTTAGAAAAATGTGATTTTTTTATATATATTTTACGGAAAAAGAATCTTTAATTATTTTTCTGTAAAAAGTATTCCCTCTATTTTATAATAGTTGCACTTTTTTTTACAAGATATAAAATGTATTTTATTAAGTATTTCAATTTTAACTTGTTTCACAGTGTTAAAAAAAAAGTATTCCCTCTATTTTATAATAGTTGCACTTTTTTTTATGAGATATAAAATGTATTTTATTAAGTATTTCAATTTTAACTCTTTTTCACAGTGTTAAAAAAAAAAGTATTCCCTCTATTTTATAATAGTTGCACTTTTTTTTATGAGATATAAAATGTATTTTATTAAGTATTTCAATTTTAACTCTGTTTCACAGTATTAAGTATGTTTCACATGTTATTGTTATATATAGTAAATTTGCGAATAAATACTCCTTAAATTTGACAATTTTGTTCTTAGAGATTCTGAGAGCTAACATGTTAGCTCGCTAATGTGGTATGATTTTCCTATGCACTATACTGTATCTCCAACTTCTTTTAATTTTTCTTTATATGATATTGACTGTTAACTAAATTTTTTTTGACAATTTTGTCTTTTCAACAATGACACTTAAAATGTGATTAATTTGATTTTAATATAATATTCAATAAAATTTTCGACTTGCTTAAAAAGGACATAAAGTAACGAGTAGAGCAAATAAATTAAAACTATTGGATAGGGTGACCGATTTTGATGGAGTAAGAGAGCGTGAGACTGAGAAGTTAAGAGTTCGAACCTCTCAATCACGAGTTCGGACTTCTTGTCCACATTTTCTCGGTTGAGTTTCACACATAATTTGTCCAGTTTTATTTAATTAGTTGATTGCAGTCTAGTTACGTTCGAAAAAATTGGATTATTAAAATTAAACAATTTGAGAGTTGCATGTCCCAAATGCAAAAGAAAAAAAATACGTTATTGATGAACGGTAATTCCGCTTGGGCAGATTATGTCTTGGGCAGAATTATCATTTTAAATATATATTATATTATTTTTATATTATAAAAATTATATAATTATATATATTAAATTATAGATAAACATTACTTTTTTTTTAATTATTATATATTAATTATTTTAATATAATAATAAAATATTTGATATATTTTAATTAAAAAATTGTTTTAAAATTGTTTTTATGTAAAATAAATTAATATAAAATCAAATATATATAAAAATATATCTAATACAAATTTTTATAATAAAATAAAATAATATAAATAATTTTTTATAAATAAAATTTTGATTTTTTGGATTTTTTGCCCAAATGCAGCTCTCATTGATGAATAGTACAATACTTAAATTGAAAAGGAGACATAATGATTACAAAAATTAAACACTGCACTTGGTTAATCATTGCTCTACTTATTATATTTTCCATAGCTTTACCATGATGTCTATTTGCAGTTTTTGGTGAAAGAAGATGCATACTTTTGTTCCATACTTCCATCGAAATGATTAAAAAAAAGTCATCCCATAAAAATTAAACTTTTGTGGGCAGATTCTGCCCTAAGCACAACTGCCCAAAATTATTATATTTTTTTATATTTTATTTTTATATGATTATAAATATAACTAGCTTAATAAATTTATTTAAATAATTTTTTTATCTTTCATTTTTATATATTAAATTTTTTTTTTCTAATCAATTGATTATTTTAGTATAAATATATAAAATATTCATTATCTTTATCTAAATATTATTTATTATTTATTTTTTTTTTCAATATATATTTAATATAATGTACTTAATTATAATATATGACAAAATAATAATAAAAATATTAAAATAATTTTTTAAATAATTTTTTAAAAGAATTCTGCCATAGGCAGAATCTGCCCATTTAGCATTATGAAAATAATACCGGTAATTATATATGGGTAGATTCTGCCTATGAAGAATGCCCAAATTTATTTTTAATTTTTTATTTTTATATAATGATAAATACAACTAATTTATAAATATTTTAGAATTCAATTTTTATTTTTTATTATTATATATTAAAATATATTTTTTCTATTTAATAGATTTTTTTGATATAAATAAGTATAAATATAAAAATATGCATTATCTTTAATTTAAAAAATAATTTTTTTATTTTTGCTGCGCAATATATGTTTTATATACTATATCTTATTATAATAAATATAAAAAAAATAATTAAAATATCGTAAAATATTTAAAATATATTTTTTAAGGGAATTCTGCTTGTAGGCAGAATCTGCCCATTTAGCAAGACCCAAATAATACAGTATATTTTTTTTTGTACTGTAATTCAATTTATTATTATAACTATTGTTTAACAAAATTTTTAAATGTTTTTTTAATTAAATAAAGAAATATAACTATTTGTACGAGCCAAAAAAAAAAAACAGTAGGAATAAACTTGGACCAAGTATTAAAAGCGCCATATGTTTCTTATTGTATTGTTATACCCCGAAAGGGAGTTGCATGTCTTTAATATGAGGATGGATCCATGGAGAAACAAATATTCCGGATGCACCGGCCCCGGCCCCCCATCTCCGTCATCGTGACGTCATCCTTCTCAGAAGAAGTGGAATTCCTTTTTCCCCTTACTTTATCTGTGTGAATGTTTTACTTAAATTTCAAAATCATGAGAGGTAAAAATATATATAATTACAAAAATGAATGTTTCATTACATGCGGAATGCACAATACAGTTAACCCTAGGTAATTTATGTAGGTATGCATGATTGAAAATTATTACCAACCCTAGCTAACAATTATTCTGTGACTGAAATTATACTATTTTGACAGAGCCGGCCGTAATCAGTAAAAAAAATAAAAAATGCAATGAATGGAATATTTTTGTATTTTATCTAATGCATGAATTAAGTTTGTAATAATTAATAGTACTAGTATTATATGTTGTGTGTGTGTGCGCATTCGAGTCAGTGACCATTAATTTATTAGCAGCAGGCAATGCAAATTAAATTGTTTTATGGATCGGACGGAATTTATGATTCGATCGGTCGAGAGCTTCTCGTACGTACTAGCTAGTTAGCTATCATCACATTAATTAATTTACAGATAATCGTACGAAGCTTGCATGCATGCCCGACAAACGGTGTCCTAAATAATAGTTAAATGTACGTAATTTATACAAGCGATATCTTATCTTCGACTCGATTTACAAGTTAATTACGTACCCCAACTCGGATCTAATCGACTGAACGCTTGATTTAGAGTGTAACCAAAGCAATCGGCTGACCTGTACGTACGTAGGTATAATCAAAGGGTTAATTCGATATATATTAATGTTTACTTGGAAAGATATGAAAGGTAGATATGTTTATAAATTCATGTTTTTTTTTCTTTCACCTTTCAATAATTGTTTTCTACAAAGTGTATAATTGACTGCCGTATATGGTTGAGAACTTGAGATGGACGCCCGATTTTTTTTTTTTTTACCTTTTTTCTGGCCCCACCGAGAAATTCTCTCACAAATTCAAAAGAATAAGAAAAAAAAAATTGCTAGTAAATTTTAATAAAATAAATCATTGAAAATATATTAATAGTGTTTAAGGAGAAAATTCTTAACAAAATAGTATATATTAATTATTTAATACAGCCGATCATCAATTATTAAAATTTGAAACGAAAATTAATAAAATGATCGGAATTAAAAATAGAATTCTTTCTTTTCTACAAATGTCTGCTACTCAAAAACATCTATCGATTTACATCGTCTCATCCGATCGAGGATCGAGGGACTAACGATCATATGAAAATAAAATTTCTCGTTTCTTCGTCTTATAATAAAAAAAAATAGAACCCGCATAAAACGTTCATACTTGTTGCAATGAAATTATGAGCGATGGCCGGAAACATATATCAAACAATAATAATTACAACGTGGGAGGACCCTTTCCACCTTATACTAATCAATTATTACATACACTATAGTAAATTAACCATGAAAATGTAAATACCAATCCCTTTCCGTGGTCCTCTAAATGTTGGCCAGTTCGGGGTGTTCATTTAACATACTACGATCGTTTACTTCAATTTTTTTTGTCACACGATAGTTGACACACCCTAAAAAAGAAATAAATATATATATTTTTAATTTTAAAATACTATTTTATCATTATTTTATTTATCAACTTTTTTAACTTTACTAACAACTACATTATTTTCATATATAAAAATACGTTTTTGCTTTTTACAATTTTTTTGTCAAAATAAAAAGTGTCATTGTTCTTATTTATGAGGTGAAAGGAGTACATTCTTATAATTGTTTTGAGATGAAGGGAGTATATGTCTATATGATATACTAGTTTGTCTTGGACTAATGGTCATAGCTCCTTTGTAATTTACAAAGGAAGTATGACCATTAGTCCGAGACAGAGGGAGAGTATACAATATTCTTCAATTATATTAAATGGTTTTACAATGTACATCCACAAATACACTTCTTTTTTATATTTGGACGATTTGTTTTTCGAATAAAGAAGATAGACAAAATCTCCTATTCATTTGATTGTTGGCTCCTTGTTCGAGTATAATGTAAATCTCAAGAAGTATGATGTAAATCTCGAGTAATGTGCTTGTGTATTAAACACCTGTAGGAAAGTGTTAGGAAACGCTTCACCAAACAGTTCGAACTGTTAGAGAAGTTGGGCAACTAGACATTTATAATGGGCCGAATATATTCTCCAATACTCCCCCTCACTTTGTGGGCCGATTTCAACCTCAGGAGAAGGCTTAACAAGTGGATAATTAATTCGGGTGGCCTTTTAAGGTGTTATTGACCCAACTTTTTGACATGGTATAAAAGCAGACCGAACACGATGTTGGGTGCCACAACCGATGAAATTTCCGACTTGCCCAAAGATGACACTATGTCCATGATTAGAGCCGACAAAACCAAATCTACTCGTGATATCCCACATCGATTGAAACAAGGTTTGAAAGCTCAAATATAAGTTGGAGTAATTTATCACCTTAATAAGGCATTTTAAAGTGTTATTGACTCAACTATAACATAGTAACATTTTAGGTCCCAATACAATCTGGTGCACCGATCGATGAATGCCGATGAATTTCCGGCCATGAGTAATTAAACTGCCGAAGTGTGTTAGGCTCATTTCGTGAACAAGAGAGCAACCTATTTGGAAAAGTAAATTCAATATTTTTTTTTTTTTTATAATAATCGATAGACAGTTAAAGTGTAATGAATACACGTAGATACGCATCATGTCACGATTGGGTACGCGCAATTATTATGTAATGCATGTATGTACGTACGTACTCATCATCCTAAGACTGTCCACATCTGTCCCATTTCTGACGTCACAAAACCCACATTCAATATGGCCCGACAGCGGGCTATCATCCGCCTTTTTATTATTATTATTAGTAGTATTTCATTATACACCGTATATTATGATTAGAAGCGATAAATTAAATAGAAAATTTAATTTGCTACACAGTCATAAATCTATTTAGGTAAAGAATTAATAGTCACCCCCATAATTGCATGCTCGATATAGTAATCTCATTTATTATCACGTACCCACTTTTTAAATTTATTTATATATATATATATATATACAACCCCAAAACCTTTCCTCAAATTACCCAAACAATCCCTACACACTCTACTGCGTGTTTGTGCGTGTTCCCCGTTTTGGAAACCCTAAACCCTAGCAGCTATCTATACCTACACAAAAATGGGAAAGACAGTTGAATCCAACCCGATGATGAAGAAGGAGTTGAAGAAAGGGCCGTGGACTAGAGAGGAAGACCAAAAGCTGTTGTCGTATATCGAACACCACGGCCATGGCAGCTGGCGCTCTCTCCCGCCTAAAGCAGGTCGATTATCGATCAACTCCATACAATTAATTATATAAGTAATATATATATGTTTATTTTTTTAAACTTAATTGTGTTACAACGTATATATATAGGGCTCGAGAGGTGCGGAAAGAGTTGCCGGCTGAGGTGGACAAACTACCTCCGACCGGACATCAAGAGAGGCAAATTCAGCACGCACGAAGAGAAGACCATTATTCGACTCCATGCTCTTCTGGGCAACAGGTGATCTTATTTTACAATTAATATGTCTATTCAATAATTTAATTTTGTTGAAAACGTTCACATCCACGAGATTTTATTTTGCCTATATGTATTAATCCCAACCATATGTATCAAAGAGTTGTCACACTCGCAACACGTAACAATGTTATAACATGATTAATGAGAATGCGACTCTACGAAACCCTACACGTACGTACGTATTAAACTGCATGATTATATCATAAGATAATTTCCCCTTAATTAATTTTGCTTAATTAACTCCGGATTAGCATGATCAGATGGTCCTCGATCGCAGCCCATCTGCCGAAGCGGACCGACAACGAGATCAAGAACTACTGGAACACCCGTCTCAAGAAGCGGCTGGCCCGCATGGGGATCGACCCGACCACACACAAGCCCAAGCCCGGCAACGGCCCGAATCAGTCCCGACAGTACTCCGCCGAACTCAGCCACATGGCTCAGTGGGAGACGGCTCGGCTCGAAGCCGAGGCTCGGCTCGCCACCGCCCCCAAGCTCCACCTCCTCCACAGGTTCGCCCCTTCGCCGCCGTCTCTGCCTCGCTTGCCGTGCCTTGACGTGCTGACAGCCTGGCAGGCCAGCTCCGGGAGCCTCGACTCCCCGACTTCCACGCTCAACTTCTCCGGCCGGCCGATCGTGGCGGAAGAGGGGAAGGGCAAAATGGGGATTTCGACGCAGCCCGCGGTTCTACATGATAACGGTAACGTTGCGTTTCACGTGGAAGGCTACAATGACTATGGTGCAGTGGACCTCGCCGCAGCTGATTATAACTCAGAGGAGTACAACGTGGCATGTGGCGATATTTTCGGGGAGTTTGAGGATGTTAAGGATTATTGGAACGAGCTACTAAATTTGGTGAGCTCGCCTATGGTGCCTGGGTTGTAGGGGTAGTTTGGGAAATTCACTATTGTGTGTTCGGAATCTTTAGGTGATGTACGTTACGGAGTGTTATTGTTTCCGTTCCGTTCAACATTTTTTCAGCTTCTTTTTATTTTAGAATGTATTGTACTGTTATTTCTATTTTTTTTTCAATTTGTGTGTTATAACTAGAATTTTGATTGTTTTTTCCCAATTGATTACTATAGAAATTCAAACATGAATATCAATCAATTTTGGAATTATATCATAGTCAATAAATAAAGTATAACTAAGAAAAATTGTTGTATAGAAAAGAAAAAAGCAATCGATATATTTTTTTTAATTTCACATGTTTATAAATTACTTTTATATTAAATAAATTAAAAAGTTCATATTTAATATAAACTAGGAATTATCAATAAAATATGATATAAATAAAGTTTTGTTCGCATAACAAAAATATTTTTAGTATTTATTTGAACCGAACAGAAACAAAATTGGTGTTTTTCATGTTTGTTTAATTTTTTTAATTCAAAAATTGTTGTTGGTACAAATCATTTCGGGCCTGTGTTGGGGACCTTGGGCCTTTGGAGATTTTGGGCTTCAATATAAATCTATTTGCAATACAATCGGTGTATTTTCGGGAAGAAGTTAGGAGCCCAATCAGTACGCCAATCAAAATTTATTTTTTCTAAAAAAAATTGGAACAAAGATTTAAAATTTTTTGCACTAAAAATATTCCCCAAACGCTTGGTTGCCGGAAAACATAACGCCGGTGAGTCGGCGATCGTGACGCCCATAAGATACTGCTGATGTCAACGGCGAAAATTGTGATGAATAAGGCGGCGTTCGATCCGCGCAGCCCCAGCTGCGTGCAGATTGGCTTTCCGAATCTCTCGGAACGGCGGCATTAATCGGTACAATTTCCGGCGCTGTTGCTCCGGTATTTACTATTACTGTGCGATTGAGCTGTTTATTTATATGAAATGAATTAGAGTCCAAGTTCGATCAAGCTAAATAATTATTAGCATCATGTTTTTTAGATGAAATACTGTAGCTTTTAGGTTATGGAGCTGATTGATTAGGATTCAGAAATGTCAAATGTGTATGGAAATGGGAACGAGTGATCGATGTGATTGGAAAAATCGTAATGAACTAATCGTTTGCCTAACTATTTCCGTTGAATCGATCGATCGATCCGAGATACCAAACTTGTTTCAAGATAAATACGTGCATAGTGACTGTTCATTTTTATGCCTTTGTATTAAAGTGTAATTTGCTTGGATGATAAATGACTCGATTATTAGCTTCTGGTATATGATTAGCTTCTGGTATATGATGATTAAGGACCATCTATTTTTGTCACCATTCCAACCAAATTTAATAGACCTAACCTCTGTTGCATACAGTCCAGACTGAATCTGCACAGCCCTATTGATTTCTGATAACGGTGGCATAAGCTATATTTGTATTTGTTGATGATAAATGATTTAGTTCATAGATTCTCGTCTGTATAATGGTCGAGGACCATTTAAATTAGTCTCCATTATAAATATACCTAGCTCAGTAGCTCTATCCATACAGTCCAGCCTCCATACTGAATTGTCACATCACTAATGATTTCTCATAACCGACTAACCCTGATTTCAAGGTATTAACTGACGATAAAGGATTTAGATAATATAGCATATGTTAGACATGATTGTGAAGTTAATATCGGCCGTAAATATCCTGTTACAGAGTCAGATGATTTTCCTTCAAAGTTTTAGAGCCTGAACTTTCTCAATGCTATCTTCTCATACCGAAACTGCAACTTGCCCTGTACCCTCGAGTTCATGCAAGGTCTGATTTCACTTCCATTTCTATTTTCAATAACTTGCCTTGTTATCAGGAATCAAGCGGCTTCCCCTACTTTATTAGTGTCTGAACGTCCCCTACTATATTATGTATGGACTATTAAAGAACTACCTTTTGTTGTTTTTCAGCAGAGAGAATTACTTTTGGTGTCTCCACAAATGCCTAAGGAGCGAATTTCGACTATGTCAAATGGGCTGTTATCGGGAATCAGATTTGCACTATGTTTATTATGCACACACTCTATCTTCCGTCATGTCGGGTCTTGTGGCTACTGTGCTAAGTTGTCCGGCTGATGTGGTTAAGGCGAGAATAACGAGATTGATGAACCAAGCTAACATTGAGAGTGACAAGGGAAAACTTTCTTGTGAAGAATTTAGGATTGAGGGGCTGAGGGATCTGTGGAAGGTTTCTTTCTTCCTACACGGGCCAGGCTTTTGGCCCATGGCAGTTCGTGTTTTGGGTTTCCCACGAGAAATTTCAAGAGGCCTACAGTTTTTCCAATAAGTCATTTGTGAATTTCCGTAACAAAATACATTTGGTTTTGTTGTGTTTTGAATATGGTCCAACTAATATTCTAAGAAAAATAAAACAAACCACATATGTATTATTGGTCAAAGTTCTGGCTCATCTAAATTCCTTTTTGCATCTGCATAATTTTATCCATTTCTGAGGTTGGTTGTTGTTCTCAGTTTGTTACGATTCTATATACGTGTTTTCATTTTGGTTATCCAATTTAATTTTGCATTCCATCATTTAGGAATAGGTCGACAGATTGAAACTTTGCAGCTTGCATGGCCAGCCTCTCTTTGAGAACCTTAAAGTAAGCGTGGTCCAGGAAACAATAAAGCTTTCCCTTAGCGACGCGTTTGGTTTCTGGTTGAGGTAAGGACCCTTCTAAATTAGTAACATTTACTGTTGAGGCATTGGTTGAAACATTAAGCATAATTACTCAGTCCTTTCACTTCACCATGCTTCTTTATTTTTTTCCCCTTTTCCTGTTTGTCTTTTTACTCTTCAACCCACAGGGGACGCTGTGTTTTTCAGTTTTCAGTAAAGACGTTTTGGGTGGTATTCGAAACATATTTTATTCCACAATTGCCATATTATTATCCTTAGTTTGTGGGCACGCTCCTTATATTTGCTCTGCACTGTTTTAAAGCGAAACTTTTTAATCTTTAATTCTACAGGGAAAAGATCATGGTAAATATACGAGGACTTATCGGAGGTTACTAAATATTGACCATCGTCGAGTGTGAATACACATGTAGTAGTTGTTATTAGTGAAAACCGCGTGAAACATATTTTAGTCGAGTAATCTTAAAACACCTCCCCCACCCAGACCAAACCCGACCTCAGCAGTATAGTATAGTCACTTCAGTTATTTAAAATTGTTACAGGTGTGTTGCATGGTTGCATTTGCACATAAATGTGATCGTCTGCCAGCGCAACGGAAACTGCATTGGACGGACGCATTGTACTCTGCGGGTAACTTATTTCACATCAGCCATTTTACGGGGTGTTAATTTTTGGTTGAAATCCTTACTTTTTTTTTATTTTTTACTATTCTAAGCTTTTGGTACAGAGGAATTACAGAGCACAACTGTCTCTGTATGTTGGGTGTGGTACGAGCTAGTAGTAGCCTCTCTATACATGGATTTCGTATAACATGGGTTCGATCAGAATCCATCCGCCATAACTCCATGCATCAGAATCATCGAAAATCAGAGAAATAGATATTCTGAGTGTGTGCGGTTGTGCTGTGGATTTGAGAGGTAAATAATATAGCAGTATATATGTGATATTTTTATTTACTTTGCAGTCATAAATATGGTGACTGAGCTTCTGAACCGGACCATTTACTCTGCAACTGCCAAACACAATACATTTACTACATCGTTCCAAGATTAAAGTTCCTGAACTGCCTCAAAAAAAAAACAAGTATGATACTCTCACGACCTCGATTGATCGATCGTTGTATAAACTAAAAATTAAATCGCAGTCAAACTAAAGATATCGATTATTGATTCGTTTGATTATAATACTGAATGTTGGTTTTAGATTATGCGTATGATTTTTTTGATTAAGATGCACTTATGCAATAGATAGATAGATCAATGTATGTGGCGTTCGTTTTCAACAGATCGAAATCTAATAAGTTACAATAAATGTTTGTATTAACTACAGAATAAAGAGTTTTGGTTAGAACAATTAATAGAATTTAAACAATTTCTCAAAATTTGTATCAAATTTTCAGCACAATAACAATAACTACTATCATCCCACAATTCGTGGCATTCAAAACTACCATTTTTTTTTCCTTCACGTGGTGTACTTAAACTCTCCCTCTATCTCTCAATTTGATTTTAGTTATTATATTTTTTTTATTTAAAAAAGAGGATAGACGAGAACACAACTCTTACAATTCAATTTGAGTTATATTTTTATAACTCAACTCTTACAATTCGATGTGTTATTTTTTTTTTATAAGAATGATAGACGAAAAACTTTATCCACACACGATTAAACTTTTTGAATCGAAAAATGTGTTCGAATAGCATATACTGTACATGTGTGTGAGAGAGTCAACAAATTTCACTCAAGGCAAACTCTATAATATTTCTATGAATTTGTTTTTCTCATTTGAAGATGAACCCGCATAGAGAATTTTACACAAATCACCACAAACTTTACCATTCGGCTATGCTCTGTGAGCTAATTTGTGTTATTTTTTGATTAAATTTTGGTAATTTCAGTTATTTTGAAAAAAAAATTGATTTAAAAAGTTAAATCAATAGCATTTTATTTGTTTATTTTTATTAGTTTTGTTATAAGATTTTGAAATTATACATAATGATTGAGCTTTTGTTGATAACTTTCATAAGTTATTTGGTACTCTCAGTCTCAGTCTCTCCTTATTTTCAGAGCAATAATGGCATTTTTTTTTTGTAAAATATAAAGAAAACATTTTTCTTGCAATGTTGATTTTATGATGAAGAAAAATAATAAGAAGGGGAGAAAAAAATAAAATTGATATTGTTTATTGATTGATAATTGAATGAATTTAAATTGAGAACATATGCATGCTTTATATAACTATGCACAAACTCTAAACACAAAATAAGGTAATGAATAAAATATAAAAATAAACTACTAAATAAGACAACTATTGAATATAAGACTCGTATTCCTGGTACGCATAAGACTCTTTCTACGCGAATATACTTTAATATATAAATTCGTATTCCTAAAAAAAGAATGAAAACAACCGATTATTTCCTTGAACTACCAGCCCGCCGATTTACCACGTCACTGTCGAAAACCTTAACGCCCCGAAATAATAATAATAATAATAATAATAATGAAATAAAATAATCTTCGAGATCTTCGCGCGCCTCCGTAATATCTATCGGTTTTGATCGTCGCAGATTCGATCGCCGCGCGCCACTTGGTCGTCGCATTTCGATCGTCGCGCGCCACCGTAGTAACTATTGGTTTTGGTCGTCGCGTTTTTCGTCCCGAACTTCATATATTACCCATGGAGTATTACCTCTCTTTGGGTTCAAATTAAAATCTTAAAACTATTGAATATAAGACTCGTATTCCTGGTACGCATAAGACTCCTTCTACGTGAATATATTTTAATATATAAATTCGTATTCCTAAAAAGAGGATGAAAACAACCGATTATTTCCTTGAACCACCAGTCCGCCGATTTACCACGTCACTGTCGAAAACCTTAACGCCCCGAAAAAATAATAATAATAATAATAATGAAATAAAATAATCTTCGAGATCTTCGCGCGCCTCCGTAGTATCTATCGGTTTTGGTCGTCGCAAATTCGATCGCCGCGCGCCACTTGGTCGTCGCATTTCGATCGTCGCGCGCCTCCGTAGTAACTATCGGTTTTGGTCGTCGCGTTTTTCGTCCCGAACTTTATATATTACCCATGGAGTATTACCTCTCTTTGGGTTCAAATTAAAATCTTCCGTTGTAGGGATCTTCAACAGGTGCTAGGCGAAGGGCGGTTGGATTTAATTGCGGAGGCAGCGGTTGTCGTCTTTTGAATGTGGAGGCAACGGTGGTCTCCTTCTCGGCTGCAGCGGAGCGGAGCCTTTCCTTTACGGGCACGTCTCACATCTCTCTCTCTCTCCTCTTTTTTTTTTTTTTTGGATTGCGGAAGCTTTAAAATAATTAGCTCTGATATCATGTTGATTTTATGATGAAGAAAAATAATAAAAATGGGAGAAAAAAATAAAACTGATATTGTTTATTGATTGATAATTGAACGAATTTAAATTGAGTACATATGCATGTTTTATATAAGCATGCGCAAACTCTAAACACAAAATAAGATAATGAATAAAATATAGAAATAAACTACTAAATAAGACAACTATCGAATATAAGACTCGTATTTCTGGTACGCATAAGACTCTTTCCATGTATTCCTATGCTCATATTACTTCGAATATACTTTAATATGCAATGTGAGTAGTCTTTTTTAGGAGCAAAGAAAACGAGGAAAAAACAAGAAATTTTGTTTTGTAATAATTTAATAGTATTAGTTTACTTCTTTGAAAAAAAAAGTGAGTGCTCAATCAAGAATAATTTTCATTTTCAGAACTTTTTAATAATTAAAATTGTTTAGGACTCAATGAGTGCTCAATCAAGAATAATTTTCAGAACTTTTTAATAATTAATTTTGTTTAGGACTCAATGATTATTCGTTCGCCGGAAAAAACAGATATTTAGTTTTGTATAATTGATAATTTAACATTATTTTTATGCATGCTTTAAAAAAAATTGAGTGCTCAATCAAGAATTTTCAGATATTTTAAGTAATTAAATTTGTTTGACAAGTACTAATATTTAATTAGTTTGGCCACGTACACACACGCCTAAACAAATGAACACCTAACAAAATTTACTAGTGTTGTACTGAAACTCATGCAAACTTAAAATCATCGATGTAACTCAACAATAACCACTGACAAACTAAAATTAAAACCTAAGTACGGAGTTGTATAAATTTACATAAAAATGTTTGTCGGGGTGTTTTTATATATTATTGAACTAATTAAAAACAATTAATCACCTTCAAACAGTTAGATCATTACACATTCAAATCACCACAAGTAAAAACATGAGAAGGATCTGATCTACGTGTGGTATGGGAAATTTAAAGTAGTTGTGTTTGGGATTAGCTGAAGCCAAATGACGATTATTACAATGCGTTTTTAACTTTTTATGTATAATTTTTTTTTTACAATAAAACGTGCTAAAATTCCAACAATTGAATTTGAAAGCGAAATATCATTTATTTATGCTTGTACATAACAGAAAAAAAAAACAGTACGATCCCTGCACCGATAAATCAGTAATTGCTCAAATTAAACCCACACCAATGGCTACTGGGGTTGTTTCCCAAGAGCATGCGAAATGACTAAAATAGCCATGCCATCAAATTAAAATTAAATTATAATTATAGCAAATGAATGTCCAAAATAAATATAACACCTAACCTAATCAAACCCTACTCACACATGAATACACACCAATGAAAAAACAAAAATAAAGATTCAAATTCAATAAAGTTAGGTGTATATAATATGTCAACAACGGTCCCAATAATTAGATTTCACTTCATTCCTAGCCATGTATTTTAAATGGGCCCTGCAGTTTCAACGTGGGCCCCAAAATTAGAAATGAAAATAATTGGATTTCATTCTATTCCATTCCAATACCAACATACATGTATGGGCCCACGAGTTTTAATCTTATAGCGCATGATTAGGAAAGGGAAAAAATTATCTCAAAGAAATTGAATTACTTTTTTTTTTTTTGTAAATTATAAAAGAATTTATGCAATTTCTTTGAGACGGATAAAATAATATGATGTATAATGTATATATATAATCAAAATGAGAAGTGTTAATTAATTTTATTGTTAATTAATTTTGAAATCTAGCGAGTATGGAGAATCAAACAAGCTTAGAGAGATTTCATTTTAAAAATCATTTAATGTCAGGAGGACTAACATTTTTTTAAAGTATAAAACATCATTTTCTTACAAAAATTTATGTGAGAATTTACAAGTAAATATATTTCAACACTTCAACATTAACACACTCCTCTAATTAGTCGATTATTATAATTTACAAAAAATGCATAAAAACAAATGAAGTACTCATTTTTTAGAACATATATATATATATATATATATATATATATATATATATATATATATATCAATTTCTAAATTATTATTGCATTTGATCTTAGTTACGTACGTACTACAATATTGCATGAGACATGCAAACACTCATAGTTTTTTATGTTAATTAAGTAATAATCAAAATTAATTTCAATAAACACCATATAAATATAAGTACATGTACGTACTTGTGTGTAGATTAACCAAACCGTAATTAATTAAGTACATATAAGTACATAATTTTGTAGGACATATATATACATGCATATATATCTCAGGTGCATTAAATTCTCGATTGGTATATAAATAATCGGACCCCCTTACGATATTTTTCCCCACACTATTTTTGTAGCTTTGCTCTCTTTATAGCTTACACTTTTTCTCAATATATTTCCATAGGTAACTAATTTTACTAATCGAAGTAAGAAAAAGGAAAAAAACACACACAATGGGAAGGTCCCCTTGCTGCGATAAAGTCGGGTTGAAGAAAGGGCCGTGGACGAACGAAGAAGATCAGAAGCTCCTCGCTTACATCCAAGAACACGGCCATGGAAGCTGGAGGGCCCTTCCTCCCAAAGCCGGTACTATATATACATATATAATACATGCATGCATTAAACCAATTAATTTGTTGTATATTAATTGATTATAACAATATTATTATTATTATTATCTAATAATAATAATAATAATTTGTTCGATGTTTGTATTAGGGCTCCGTCGATGTGGCAAAAGCTGCCGATTAAGGTGGACGAATTACCTGAGGCCAGACATCAAGAGAGGAGAGTTCAGCTTGCAGGAACAACAGACCATCATCCAGCTTCATGCACTTCTTGGAAATAGGTAATACTTTTAATTATTAATTTACTTTATCCAAATTTAAAAAATAATATTAAATAAATAAACATATATGTGAACATCCCATGTGGAATTAAATAATACATGTACAAATATTTGCGGACAACAACATTACCATCTTAATTTATTTATTTCATCTAATTATTGTTATTGAAATTAAAATAATATTTATATATAAGATGGTCAGCAATAGCAAGTCACTTGCCGAAGCGAACGGACAACGAGATCAAGAACTATTGGAACACGCACTTGAAGAAAAGGTTGACCAAAATGGGCATTGACCCGACGACCCACAAGCCCAAGAGCCACGGGGCCCTCGGGTCGGGCCAGGGCCCAAAGGACGTGGCCAACCTCAGCCACATGGCCCAATGGGAGACGGCCCGCCTCGAAGCTGAAGCCCGAATCGTCCGCGAGTCCAAGCTCCTCCTCGTCTCCAACAACAACAACAACCCTACGACTTATTATCATCTCCACCACCACGTCGATGCTCCTCCTCCTCCTCGTCCACCGGCCCCACGCCCTCCGTGCTTGGACATACTCAAAGTGTGGCAGGGCACGTGGCTAGCAAAGGGCAAAAAGGACTTTTCCTTCAACAACGGCTTCTACGGCTCCAACCCGAGCCACCAGCTCGAGTCGCCGACTTCTATACTAAACTTCTCCGACAACAACATGCTCATTCCAAATATGCTTAATAATAATAATAATAATAATAACAACAACGTGGGCTTGAATATTATTCATGAAAACACGCTTTTAGCGGACGTAAATTACGGACAAGCCCTCGGGGGCATAATGGGGAATTCAGCCATGCAGGTCCATGACGTCACGGATATTCCTAGTAGCTCGAGCTTCTTGGAGGGCTACGATAACAACAACGTCGTTGGTTTTATGGAGGATAATTACAAGATTAATTTCTGGACCAGCATTTTGAACGCCGTGGGTTCGCCAAATGATTCGTCGTCGGTGTTTTAATAAAATTATAGAGTAGGTATTAATGGTAATTTAGTTTAATTAATGAAGCTTGATTGAGTACTTATATAGTTTCTTCAAATTCACATGCAACTTTTAATTACAGTTGTATTATTAATTAATGTTTTTATAGTTATGCATGTCTTCTTTTTTTCAAATGTTCAACGTTTTTATTATTTGAATAAAATTAAATAATAAAAGAAACCAAAAAAACAAAAAAAAAAACAAAACAAGGCCCATTTACATGACAAGTATGGCCCAACAAGGACTAACAAGTACTCAGGGCCTTAACAAACGTGGCCCAATATTAATGACCATATAGTATACTTTTCATCTCAGTTAATAGATACGTCAGTGCAGTGTGGTCCTGGACAAAGATGTTTAAATGAGAATTCAATTCACCAACAAATATATGTGTACACATGTGTGAATTTGTGATGCTGCTTGCTTGCAAGAGTAGCTTTCGAATAACTTGCTTGTAAGATCGCTCCATCGATGTTTCAAACTTGATAGTTTGATCGATGCATGAATGCCTCGATTTGATGGTCCCATTGTGATTAAGGTCTCAACCCAATTCAACCGGTTGGTCATGATTTATGCAGAGTATTTGGTCAACAACCATGACACACGTCAGTTCAGTTCGTTTCACTTCAATTTGTTAATACTGTATGTCAATCAAAGTGCGATGTTAGTGAGAGTATTGCGCAATATTAATGACAGTAGGCAATAAACATCACTCCTTATGTCTATGATCACATTTTCTTGGGAAAATATCTCATTTGGTCCTGTTTGAGTGTCATTTTCAATAAGTAATCATTTATCTTATAAAATTATCAAAATTGATCTTTTGACCGGCTACAACAAGTTAAAGTCCAAAAGTTAAATTACAATCCCTATGAATCGAACTCATGTCTAATAAAAAATTAATACTACCCAACTACCGCTTTGCCAAATGGTTAAATTGAAAAATAAAAACTTTAAATAATTATATAATATAAATTGTTCTATAATAAATTAATAAAAATACATTAAATTAAATTAAGTAATATATCACAAAATAATTTATTGAAAAAAAATATAGAAACAATTCATTAATTAATTTATATTTAATATTAAAAAAATTATAACTTTAAAATTAAGTTAATACAAATTAATTTAAATTTGATAATAAATTAATAAAAAACAAATAATTATAAAAAATATATAATAAAAGTTAATAAATTATAGAATAAATTTAAATTTAATAATTAATTAGTTTACATGAATTAATTAATTAAAATTATAAGTGTACTAATAAAAAACTTTAATAAACAAAATTATAAAATTAAAAAAATAATTCAAATTTAATAATTTATTATTTTAAATTAATTAATTAATAATCAAAAAAATAATTCATGAAAAATAATTAATTATTTATTAAATAATTTACATTTTGTTTTTATTTTTATTTGATAATTATTTTTTATTTTTAATATAATATTAAATTTATTTGTAATTTAATTTTGTGTTTATTTTATTTTTATAATAATTGCTATATTTAATTTATGATTTGATTTTTGTATAATATACTAAACATTTTCATTAAAAAAAATTATTTTTGACTTTTAGAATTTTATAATTTATTAATTGAGAAGTATTAATATACAGTAAATGTTAAATACTCCATAATAGAATAAATATATTAATATTTCAATGTTTTCAGTTTGGTGTTCATGGTGTATTGCGTAGGTAGTTTTCTATTTTTTATAGTCAACCAATTGACACATCATATTTTAACCTGTTGTAGTAGGTAGTTTTCTATTTTTTATAGTCAACCAATTGACACATCATATTTTAACCTGTTGTAGCCGATTAAAGGACCAATTTTGATAATTTTATAAGATTAAGGAGTACTTATTGGAAATGACACCCATATAGTTAGCCGGTTAAATGACCAATTTTGATAATTTTATAAGATAAAAGAGTAATTATTAGAATGACACACAGATATGACCAAATGTGATATTTTTTTTTTTCCTTTTTCTTTGTAAATAACAAATGAATATTAAGAAGTGTGACAATTGTTGAAGAAGTACTACTTTCTTTTTTAAAAGCAAAAGAAGTCTTGTGAAGAAAGTGTGTTAATATATTAAGCTAACCTAAGTAATTAAGATCACTTAAAAATGAAAAATTCAAGTTACAACATTAACTAATTGTATTTTAAGTTGTATCAAATATTGTTGATTTTTTACAACATTAACTAATTGATGAAGGTGAAAAAGAAAGAAATCGCACACAGTGAAAGTAAGGTTTACACACAGAAGGTAAGGAGTCGAGTGATTGTGTATCTGCAAAGGAGAAACGGTCCAGATGAAGCCACAACATACCATATAGGAATCAATGGTCAGGATTGGTCAACAAGTCCACAAATAGAATAGTTGACTGGGCTGTAGGACAAATGGGGCAAGTACATAAACAACGGGCTGCACTCAATGGGGTGCTAGGCTGCCTGAATTGAGTCAACACCAATAAATTGGGCCAACACACAATTCATAACACATGTTACATTTCATTTAACAATTCTCATTTTCACAAACCAAATCCCCTCCATCTCTCAAAATTAAATTCCCCTTGAGAGTTAACACATCCAATCCAATCCCACTTCTCCTCCCTCTCTCAGCCCCCCTATAGTACAACCTCCACTCCTCCCCATCCATCTCAACCAAACACGGCGACCCAACCCCCTCCTCGTCTCACCCCCCTCCGTCTGAACCCTCCAAAATCGGACCATCCGTCCCCCCAGAGAGATAAGGTTCCAGTCCATATCCTCGTACGACTGTGATAATCTGCATATTATTCCACAGGAGATAATTGCCTTCATTTAATTTCGTGGTTATGAGCTGATGTTGTGGATGGACCAAGGTTCCGTTGATGAGATCAATGTGTGGTTGAGAACCTGATGTGGTGGATTCATCCATGCTCATCGTGACTAGCTTTAATCAATGGCTAAAAGAAGAAAGGAAAAATAAAAGCTTGGTTCATTGTCCGAGCTCGGATACCATAAAGGAATTTTGAGAACAAACAACCAAGCCCAAAAGTAAAGATGGAAAGGAACAAAACTAGGTTTCCAATAATATCACCATTGTTCTCAATAAAGCTGCTACTGCAAAAATATGGAGGCTACAAAAAACCCTAGTTACATCACACCACACAGGATGAAGACACGTGGTGAGAGATCCTGTGTCAACATGAGAGACACATAATTGTACAGACAAGAAAACGAATACAAGATTATTGTAACTGGGCTGACTGTGTTGTAGACATTGGGCCTCAGTAGGCCTGAGTATGTATCTCTTTATTAGAAAGTGTGTTAATATATTAAGCTAACCCAAGTAATTAAGATCACTTAAAAATGGAAAATTCAAAATACAACAATAATTAATTAGAGTTGTAATTAAAGAAGTATTAGGTATTAGTTAAAACATTCCATTAAATTTTACTATTAACATTAAGAATACCAAGGTGAGCTTACTAGGTCTGTATCTGATTAGATGAATAAAGTGGAATAAATTGTATTTTGAGTTGTATCAAATATTGTTGAAATTTTATTTTGAAATATTTTCAAAATTATTCACCTTCATGAGAAGGTTGGTAGGTTCAGAATAAATTAAAACTCTTTCTTTTAAATTACATTTTTATAATTAATAGAGACAGAAATACCAATATAAAAATGTTGTAAATGCATTAATATTATTGAACTTCCTACCTACTACTCTCTCTGTCCGTCTCAAGATAAAATGTCTATCTATTACAAATGATATATGACATCTATATGGGGGACATAGGTAGTATATATATTATTTGGCATTGGCGATCTATCAAGAATTACATTTAGGAGGCATCTGAGTTAAGCCTATAAATTTAGTATAAGCATCGGAGCATATTGCCTTTGTTGGTTGATTTCTATACTTGATGTTAATTCCCGCCAGTATTACGTCCTCGCACGGTTTGCTTGCGCTGCAGTCGAGCTTCACCGCAATCTTGGTAGTCGAGCTGCCTCGTACATCGATGAACTTCAACCCCTTCAACTGAACACTCGACGCAACCTGCATCATATATATATATATACGAGATGATTCGATGTATGATCAATTAAACTTAATTAATTAATTAATATATTATGGGTATATATACGTACCGTTGGACAATTTCTAGACGGGCAGTAGTGCTGATCGACGATGATGGGGTTGTCCACGTTGGTCATGGTGATGTGCTGGAACGTGACCCTGTTCACGGTAGTGCTCGACCGCGAGTTTCCTAACGTCTTAATCCTGACTCCGTTCGTGGTGTTGCTGAGGTGGCAGTTTGTGATGCTGATTGCGCTGACGTCTTTTTCTCCGGCGTACTTCCCGAGGCTCCCGATGCTGAACCCGTGCCCGGGCCCACACGAAACCCGGTCAATTTTAACGTTGTTTGACCCGTCTAATATGGCTATGCAGTCGTCCCCAGTGCCTATCGCCGTGTTGAGGACCTGGACGAAGGAGGATCGCCCGATCTTGATCCCGTCCGTGTTGGGGCTGTCGCCGGGAGCAGTTACGGTCAGGCGGTTGACCGTCACGCGCTCGGACCCGTAAATTATCATGTGGAACATCTTGCTGTTGACCAGTTTTATGTTGCTGACTTTCGCGTTTTGTACTCTATACAAAGATAACGTCTGCATGCATACAAAACATTTATAAAAAAAAAAGAATATAAATAATACAATTAATTAATTAATTAATTAATTAAAACGGACGTACGGTTGGGTATGTGCAGGACTTGCAAGTCCGGGGCCACGAGGCGGCCCCGTTTCCGTCGAGGGTGCCGGGTCCGTCGATGGTTAAACCGGTGACGCCGCTAAATTTGATCCAAAATTCGTCCGAACCGGAGGCTCGTGGAAAAGCCGAGACGAGTCCATTGAGCTTGACCGTTGTTTGGCCGATGCAAGGGCCTTCGAATAATGCCTTGCTCAAGTAGTAAGTTCCGGCTGGGATGAGGAACACTCCGTTTCTTGTCGCGCAAGCCTTCTTCCATGCGGCCAAGAAAAACTGCATGCATCGATAATCCACGAATTGAATCAATCAATCAATTTAATTGTAAAAAATGTAACAACATGCATGTATACCTTTTTGCTATCCGGTGATTTGGCAGAACTCGAGATGGCTCCATAAGCGGAAACATTGAAAATGTTGTCGGTTTGAAGATCAACAAGACTCGCAGTAGAACTGCAAAACATGATGATCATAATAAAACAGGCAATGCCGCAGCTTTTTGATAAATCCATATATGTAAATATATATATATATATATATATATATGATAGATTGTATTAGTAATAATTATATATATTTGTTGTGATCAATCGACTTGTGAGTTGTGATATATGCTTGTAGTTAGATACATTATATATATACAGCTAGATATATGCTTTTCAAGAAGAGTCGGCATGAACCCTCGGTTTAGAGAAGTCACCTATTCTCGGACGTGGAGGCTCAAAATTACTGGGTGGAGGACGTTGATAAGCAAACCGATTCCGTTGACGCTCTTGTTCATGATTGCGTTCACGATCACGCTCATACTCTCTATAATGGTCACGTTCACGATTACGGTGAGGTGGTGGTTGGTAGAAGCCCCTCCCATGATAGTACTCATCATCCGTCTCTTGAGGTTGGCCCCTATAACCCTCACGGTCTTCGTCGGAATAACGATGGCTCCTCCGGTTAGAACCCCTATCGTCCTCGGAATGGCGGTTGTGTTGATGAGGTACACGCTCTCTATTATCATTCATACGAGGTGAACGGTTTTCTCTTCCGGAGTGAGAGTGATGAGATCCTCCATCATGAATAATGTTGTCGTGGTTCTCCATAGTAATAGCGAGGAACGGTGTAGTAGGAATGGAGAGTGGTAGAAATGTGAGTAGTGGCGGATGCTCGGATGTAGAAGCTAGATCACGAAGAGCCTTAGATTGATTCACGTTGTCAATGTATGGCAAGAGTAAGGGTTGAAGACTCCTTCGACCTTGCATACACAACAACAAACAAAAAGATCAAAAAGAAACAAGAACTTAACTAACACAAAATTCAATTCACGTCGCCTAAATTGTTCCCCGGCAACGGCGCCATTTTGATTGCTCAAAAGTTATTTATAAAATCCGAAAGATTTACGAGTGTAAATCCCCCGAGTCGGTCTCTCGTGGAACAATACTATCGGCACGTGAACGTCACTTTGTATATGCTAAGTACGAGTCTCGAAAAGGGAAATAAAATCATTACAACTAAGGGGGGTTGCAATTGAGTGTTTGATTATCAACTAGTACGAGTATTTAAAACGAGTAATTAAAAGAGCAAGTTGTAACAAATGAGTTTGGAAGCAAGGGTGTAACAATTACTTTTCCTAACGAACTAGAGTTGACGAGATTTATAAAACTCTCAATTAACTAATAATCGGACTAGGATCATGGTGTTGTCACGTTCTCCCTCACCATAGATCACTCACACATCGACCGTATGATCCACTAGAGATATACCCGAGGTTGTTCGACACGAGACCACAAAAAGAGAGGTGTAATTGTCCAATTACTAGAAATCAAGTTACTTAAGAAATCAACTCTAATTCATTGAGGAATTTCATCAAACACCCTTACAAAAGGTTTAGCTAGTCATGGTCAAGCACTCAAATTCACAATACACAATCGAGTAAGCCATAATCGAGAGTAAAACGAAGAGAATCTCACCACGAGAATGATGGAATCGATGGATGAAGAAGATGATCGAGCCGAGCTTCCGAAATCGAGGTCGGACTTTTACGTGTCACCCGGAAAAACCGCTCCGATCAAAACGTCAGGCTCGAAGAGAGGAAGATCGTTCATGAATGACATTCAATCGGATTCTCGACGTACGGAATTTAGATCGTGAATTTGTGTAGAGAAATTGAAGAACATGAAAATGGAAATTGGATTGCTTGAGAAGAAAGCTAGAAAAATGTAATGTGTAAAGTGAGAAATGAAAGTTAGTTACAAAATTTCAAGCCAAAATCCTATTTATACCCTTTAAAACGAGGGTCAAACAAAATCAAAGATGAACTCTCAAATCCGGATGCACCCAGCGTCGCTATCGGGCGACAGCTTTGAACCTGTCGCCCTCCATGAACCTGTCGGCCGACGGGGTGTCGGCTGTCGGCCTCCACAATAACTTCGTAAGACGGACTTTCCTTCGCACGCAGGTTCAAATCTCTGCATGGACTCGAATTTGAGCCTTTGAAGCCTACCTGTCGTCCAACAGGTATAAGGCTGTCGCCCTCCAGACACCTATCGCCCTCCAGGTCTTTGGCCGTCGGCCTCCAGCCCGTGTACATTTCACCCGAAAAGCCGGTTTTCTCCGTTTCCACCCCGTTTTGCCTACAAAACACGGAAGATGTATCGATCACACCGTTTTAACCAAATTAATGCTATAAGCTCATAAGACGGGGTAAAACGGGCATAACACGAATACGAAGGAGCCAAATATCGACCAAAAATCTCACCAAAAACGGGCTAATCATATATATATATATATATATATATATATATATATATTCTCCTATATTGAATTTCATTATCTGGTTTTGGTTACATTTCAATATTCAATTATTACAGAGTATGTATAATCAATCTAACATTTTGTTCAATTTCTGGAGGAACAAGTTCTGGCGCTCCGAAACGAGGGCGTCTCGAAGGGTCGGATATTTCTCGATCGCTCCGAGAGGCGTGCGAGGAGTCGCGATGCCCGACGAAGAGGCGCTGGGGACGTGGCTGACGACGAAGGCGGGAGGCACGACGACGAGATCGACGCCGGATCGAAAAATCCCAGTAGTTACACAACCAGGCAAGAACAGTGGCCACACTTGAATCACCCCAGAGCACTGCCCTTTCTCGGATCTCAAACACACACTCACAGCCCTCACTCACACAAGGATCTCACAGAATCAACACAACAGTAGGTGATGAAGGTGAAGAAGAAATAAATCGCACACAATGAAAGTAAGGTTTACACACAGAAGGTAAGGAGTCGAGTGATTGTGCATCTGAAAAGGGGCAACGGTCCAGATGAAGCCACAACATACCATATAGGAATCAATGGTCAGGATAGGTCAACAAGTCCACAAATAGAATAGTTGACTGGGTTGTAGGACAAATGAGGCAAGTACTGATGCAATGGGATGCACTCAATGGGGTGCTGGGATGCCTGAATTGGGCCAACACACAATTCATAACACATGTTACATTTCATTTAACAATTCTCATTTTCACAAACCAAATCCCCTCCATCTCTCAAAACTAAATTCCCCTTGAGAGTTACACACATCCAATCCAATCCCACTTCTCCTCCCTCTCTCAGCCCCCCTATAGTACAACCTCCACTCCTCCCCATCCATCTCAACCAAACACGGCGACCCAACCCCCTCCTCGTCTCACCCCCCTCCGTCTGAACCCTCCAAAATCGGACCATCCGTCCCCCAGAGAGATAAGGTTCCAGTCCATATCCTCGTACGACTGTGATAATCTGCATCTTCCACAGGAGATAATTGCCTTCATTTAATTTCGTGGTTATGAGCTGATGTTGTAATGGACCAGGGTTCCCTTGATGAGATCAATGTGTGGTTGAGAACCTGATGTGGTGGATTCATCAATGCTCATCGTGCCTAGCTTTAATCAATGGCTAAAAGAAGAAATGAAAAATAAAAGCTTGGTTCATTGACCGAGCTCGGATACCATAAAGGAATATTGAGAACAAACAACCAAGCCCAAAAGTAAAGATGGAAAGGAACAAAACTAGGTTTCCAATAATATCACCATTGTTCTCAATAAAGCTGCTACTGCAAAAATATGGAGGCTACAAAAAACCCTAGTTACATCACACCACACAGGATGAAGACACGTGGTGAGAGATCCTGTGTCAAAATGAGAGACACGTAATTGTACAGACAAGAAAACGAATACAAGATTATTGTAACTGGGCTGATTGTGTTGTAGACATTGGGCCTCAGTATGCCTGAGTATGTATCTCTTTATTAGAAAGTGTGTTAATATATTAAGCTAACCCAAGTAATTAAGATCACTTAAAAATGGAAAATTCAAATTACAACAATAATTAATTAGAGTTGTAATTAAAGAAGTATTAGGTATTAGTTAAAACATTCCATTAAATTGTACTATTAACATTAAGAATATCAAGGTGAGCTTACTAGGTCTGTATCTGATTAGATGAATAAAGTGGAATAAATTGTATTAGAATATCAAGGTGAGCTTACTAGGTCTGTATCTGATTAGATGAATAAAGTGGAATAAATTGTATTTTGAGTTGTATCAAATATTGTTGAAATTTTATTTTGAAATATTTTCAAAATTATTCACCTTCATGAGAAGGTTGGTAGGTTCAGAATAAATTAAAACTCTTTCTTTTAAATTACATTTTTATAATTAATAGAGACAGAAATACCAATATAAAAATGTTGTAAATGCATTAATATTATTGAACTTCCTACCTACTACTCTCTCTGTCCGTCTCAAGATAAAATGTCTATCTATTACAAATGATATATGACATCTATATGGGGGACATAGGTAGTATATGTATTATTTGGCATTGGCGATCTATCAAGAATTACATTTAGGAGGCATCTGAGTTAAGCCTATAAATTTAGTATAAGCATCGGAGCATATTGCCTTTGTTGGTTGATTTCTATACTTGATGTTAATTCCCGCCAGTATTACGTCCTCGCACGGTTTGCTTGCGCTGCAGTCGAGCTTCACCGCAATCTTGGTAGTCGAGCTGCCTCGTACATCGATGAACTTCAACCCCTTCAACTGAACACTCGACGCAACCTGCATCATATATATATATATACGAGATGATTCGATGTATGATCAATTAAACTTAATTAATTAATTAATATATTATGGGTATATATACGTACCGTTGGACAATTTCTAGACGGGCAGTAGTGCTGATCGACGATGATGGGGTTGTCCACGTTGGTCATGGTGATGTGCTGGAACGTGACCCTGTTCACGGTAGTGCTCGACCGCGAGTTTCCTAACGTCTTAATCCTGACTCCGTTCGTGGTGTTGCTGAGGTGGCAGTTTGTGATGCTGATTGCGCTGACGTCTTTTTCTCCGGCGTACTTCCCGAGGCTCCCGATGCTGAACCCGTGCCCGGGCCCACACGAAACCCGGTCAATTTTAACGTTGTTTGACCCGTCTAATATGGCTATGCAGTCGTCCCCAGTGCCTATCGCCGTGTTGAGGACCTGGACGAAGGAGGATCGCCCGATCTTGATCCCGTCCGTGTTGGGGCTGTCGCCGGGAGCAGTTACGGTCAGGCGGTTGACCGTCACGCGCTCGGACCCGTAAATTATCATGTGGAACATCTTGCTGTTGACCAGTTTTATGTTGCTGACTTTCGCGTTTTGTACTCTATACAAAGATAACGTCTGCATGCATACAAAACATTTATAAAAAAAAAAGAATATAAATAATACAATTAATTAATTAATTAATTAAAACGGACGTACGGTTGGGTATGTGCAGGACTTGCAAGTCCGGGGCCACGAGGCGGCCCCGTTTCCGTCGAGGGTGCCGGGTCCGTCGATGGTTAAACCGGTGACGCCGCTAAATTTGATCCAAAATTCGTCCGAACCGGAGGCTCGTGGAAAAGCCGAGACGAGTCCATTGAGCTTGACCGTTGTTTGGCCGATGCAAGGGCCTTCGAATAATGCCTTGCTCAAGTAGTAAGTTCCGGCTGGGATGAGGAACACTCCGTTTCTTGTCGCGCAAGCCTTCTTCCATGCGGCCAAGAAAAACTGCATGCATCGATAATCCACGAATTGAATCAATCAATCAATTTAATTGTAAAAAATGTAACAACATGCATGTATACCTTTTTGCTATCCGGTGATTTGGCAGAACTCGAGATGGCTCCATAAGCGGAAACATTGAAAATGTTGTCGGTTTGAAGATCAACAAGACTCGCAGTAGAACTGCAAAACATGATGATCATAATAAAACAGGCAATGCCGCAGCTTTTTGATAAATCCATATATGTAAATATATATATATATATATATATATATATATATATGATAGATTGTATTAGTAATAATTATATATATTTGTTGTGATCAATCGACTTGTGAGTTGTGATATATGCTTGTAGTTAGATACATTATATATATACAGCTAGATATATGCTTTTCAAGAAGAGTCGGCATGAACCCTCGGTTTAGAGAAGTCACCTATTCTCGGACGTGGAGGCTCAAAATTACTGGGTGGAGGACGTTGATAAGCAAACCGATTCCGTTGACGCTCTTGTTCATGATTGCGTTCACGATCACGCTCATACTCTCTATAATGGTCACGTTCACGATTACGGTGAGGTGGTGGTTGGTAGAAGCCCCTCCCATGATAGTACTCATCATCCGTCTCTTGAGGTTGGCCCCTATAACCCTCACGGTCTTCGTCGGAATAACGATGGCTCCTCCGGTTAGAACCCCTATCGTCCTCGGAATGGCGGTTGTGTTGATGAGGTACACGCTCTCTATTATCATTCATACGAGGTGAACGGTTTTCTCTTCCGGAGTGAGAGTGATGAGATCCTCCATCATGAATAATGTTGTCGTGGTTCTCCATAGTAATAGCGAGGAACGGTGTAGTAGGAATGGAGAGTGGTAGAAATGTGAGTAGTGGCGGATGCTCGGATGTAGAAGCTAGATCACGAAGAGCCTTAGATTGATTCACGTTGTCAATGTATGGCAAGAGTAAGGGTTGAAGACTCCTTCGACCTTGCATACACAACAACAAACAAAAAGATCAAAAAGAAACAAGAACTTAACTAACACAAAATTCAATTCACGTCGCCTAAATTGTTCCCCGGCAACGGCGCCATTTTGATTGCTCAAAAGTTATTTATAAAATCCGAAAGATTTACGAGTGTAAATCCCCCGAGTCGGTCTCTCGTGGAACAATACTATCGGCACGTGAACGTCACTTTGTATATGCTAAGTACGAGTCTCGAAAAGGGAAATAAAATCATTACAACTAAGGGGGGTTGCAATTGAGTGTTTGATTATCAACTAGTACGAGTATTTAAAACGAGTAATTAAAAGAGCAAGTTGTAACAAATGAGTTTGGAAGCAAGGGTGTAACAATTACTTTTCCTAACGAACTAGAGTTGACGAGATTTATAAAACTCTCAATTAACTAATAATCGGACTAGGATCATGGTGTTGTCACGTTCTCCCTCACCATAGATCACTCACACATCGACCGTATGATCCACTAGAGATATACCCGAGGTTGTTCGACACGAGACCACAAAAAGAGAGGTGTAATTGTCCAATTACTAGAAATCAAGTTACTTAAGAAATCAACTCTAATTCATTGAGGAATTTCATCAAACACCCTTACAAAAGGTTTAGCTAGTCATGGTCAAGCACTCAAATTCACAATACACAATCGAGTAAGCCATAATCGAGAGTAAAACGAAGAGAATCTCACCACGAGAATGATGGAATCGATGGATGAAGAAGATGATCGAGCCGAGCTTCCGAAATCGAGGTCGGACTTTTACGTGTCACCCGGAAAAACCGCTCCGATCAAAACGTCAGGCTCGAAGAGAGGAAGATCGTTCATGAATGACATTCAATCGGATTCTCGACGTACGGAATTTAGATCGTGAATTTGTGTAGAGAAATTGAAGAACATGAAAATGGAAATTGGATTGCTTGAGAAGAAAGCTAGAAAAATGTAATGTGTAAAGTGAGGAATGAAAGTTAGTTACAAAATTTCAAGCCAAAATCCTATTTATACCCTTTAAAACGAGGGTCAAACAAAGTCAAAGATGAACTCTCAAATCCGGATGCACCCAGCGTCGCTATCGGGCGACAGCTTTGAACCTGTCGCCCTCCATGAACCTGTCGGCCGACGGGGTGTCGGCTGTCGGCCTCCACAATAACTTCGTAAGACGGACTTTCCTTCGCACGCAGGTTCAAATCTCTGCATGGACTCGAATTTGAGCCTTTGAAGCCTACCTGTCGTCCAACAGGTATAAGGCTGTCGCCCTCCAGACACCTATCGCCCTCCAGGTCTTTGGCCGTCGGCCTCCAGCCCGTGTACATTTCACCCGAAAAGCCGGTTTTCTCCGTTTCCACCCCGTTTTGCCTACAAAACACGGAAGATGTATCGATCACACCGTTTTAACCAAATTAATGCTATAAGCTCATAAGACGGGGTAAAACGGGCATAACACGAATACGAAGGAGCCAAATATCGACCAAAAATCTCACCAAAAACGGGCTAATCATATATATATATATATATATATATATATATTCTCCTATATTGAATTTCATTATCTGGTTTTGGTTACATTTCAATATTCAATTATTACAGAGTATGTATAATCAATCTAACATTTTGTTCAATTTCTGGAGGAACAAGTTCTGGCGCTCCGAAACGAGGGCGTCTCGAAGGGTCGGATATTTCTCGATCGCTCCGAGAGGCGTGCGAGGAGTCGCGATGCCCGACGAAGAGGCGCTGGGGACGTGGCTGACGACGAAGGCGGGAGGCACGACGACGAGATCGACGCCGGATCGAAAAATCCCAGTAGTTACACAACCAGGCAAGAACAGTGGCCACACTTGAATCACCCCAGAGCACTGCCCTTTCTCGGATCTCAAACACACACTCACAGCCCTCACTCACACAAGGATCTCACAGAATCAACACAACAGTAGGTGATGAAGGTGAAGAAGAAATAAATCGCACACAATGAAAGTAAGGTTTACACACAGAAGGTAAGGAGTCGAGTGATTGTGCATCTGAAAAGGGGCAACGGTCCAGATGAAGCCACAACATACCATATAGGAATCAATGGTCAGGATAGGTCAACAAGTCCACAAATAGAATAGTTGACTGGGTTGTAGGACAAATGAGGCAAGTACTGATGCAATGGGATGCACTCAATGGGGTGCTGGGATGCCTGAATTGGGCCAACACACAATTCATAACACATGTTACATTTCATTTAACAATTCTCATTTTGAAAAACCAAATCCCCTCCATCTCTCAAAACTAAATTCCCCTTGAGAGTTACACACATCCAATCCAATCCCACTTCTCCTCCCTCTCTCAGCCCCCCTATAGTACAACCTCCACTCCTCCCCATCCATCTCAACCAAACACGGCGACCCAACCCCCTCCTCGTCTCACCCCCCTCCGTCTGAACCCTCCAAAATCGGACCATCCGTCCCCCCAGAGAGATAAGGTTCCAGTCCATATCCTCGTACGACTGTGATAATCTGCATCTTCCACAGGAGATAATTGCCTTCATTTAATTTCGTGGTTATGAGCTGATGTTGTAATGGACCAGGGTTCCCTTGATGAGATCAATGTGTGGTTGAGAACCTGATGTGGTGGATTCATCAATGCTCATCGTGCCTAGCTTTAATCAATGGCTAAAAGAAGAAATGAAAAATAAAAGCTTGGTTCATTGACCGAGCTCGGATACCATAAAGGAATATTGAGAACAAACAACCAAGCCCAAAAGTAAAGATGGAAAGGAACAAAACTAGGTTTCCAATAATATCACCATTGTTCTCAATAAAGCTGCTACTGCAAAAATATAGAGGCTACAAAAAACCCTAGTTACATCACACCACACAGGATGAAGACACGTGGTGAGAGATCCTGTGTCAAAATGAGAGACACGTAATTGTACAGACAAGAAAACGAATACAAGATTATTGTAACTGGGCTGATTGTGTTGTAGACATTGGGCCTCAGTATGCCTGAGTATGTATCTCTTTATTAGAAAGTGTGTTAATATATTAAGCTAACCCAAGTAATTAAGATCACTTAAAAATGGAAAATTCAAATTACAACAATAATTAATTAGAGTTGTAATTAAAGAAGTATTAGGTATTAGTTAAAACATTCCATTAAATTGTACTATTAACATTAAGAATATCAAGGTGAGCTTACTAGGTCTGTATCTGATTAGATGAATAAAGTGGAATAAATTGTATTAGAATATCAAGGTGAGCTTACTAGGTCTGTATCTGATTAGATGAATAAAGTGGAATAAATTGTATTTTGAGTTGTATCAAATATTGTTGAAATTTTATTTTGAAATATTTTCAAAATTATTCACCTTCATGAGAAGGTTGGTAGGTTCAGAATAAATTAAAACTCTTTCTTTTAAATTACATTTTTATAATTAATAGAGACAGAAATACCAATATAAAAATGTTGTAAATGCATTAATATTATTGAACTTCCTACCTACTACTCTCTCTGTCCGTCTCAAGATAAAATGTCTATCTATTACAAATGATATATGACATCTATATGGGGGACATAGGTAGTATATATATTATTTGGCATTGGCGATCTATCAAGAATTACATTTAGGAGGCATCTGAGTTAAGCCTATAAATTTAGTATAAGCATCGGAGCATATTGCCTTTGTTGGTTGATTTCTATACTTGATGTTAATTCCCGCCAGTATTACGTCCTCGCACGGTTTGCTTGCGCTGCAGTCGAGCTTCACCGCAATCTTGGTAGTCGAGCTGCCTCGTACATCGATGAACTTCAACCCCTTCAACTGAACACTCGACGCAACCTGCATCATATATATATATATACGAGATGATTCGATGTATGATCAATTAAACTTAATTAATTAATTAATATATTATGGGTATATATACGTACCGTTGGACAATTTCTAGACGGGCAGTAGTGCTGATCGACGATGATGGGGTTGTCCACGTTGGTCATGGTGATGTGCTGGAACGTGACCCTGTTCACGGTAGTGCTCGACCGCGAGTTTCCTAATGTCTTAATCCTGACTCCGTTCGTGGTGTTGCTGAGGTGGCAGTTTGTGATGCTGATTGCGCTGACGTCTTTTTCTCCGGCGTACTTCCCGAGGCTCCCGATGCTGAACCCGTGCCCGGGCCCACACGAAACCCGGTCAATTTTAACGTTGTTTGACCCGTCTAATATGGCTATGCAGTCGTCCCCAGTGCCTATCGCCGTGTTGAGGACCTGGACGAAGGAGGATCGCCCGATCTTGATCCCGTCCGTGTTGGGGCTGTCGCCGGGAGCAGTTACGGTCAGGCGGTTGACCGTCACGCGCTCGGACCCGTAAATTATCATGTGGAACATCTTGCTGTTGACCAGTTTTATGTTGCTGACTTTCGCGTTTTGTACTCTATACAAAGATAACGTCTGCATGCATACAAAACATTTATAAAAAAAAAAAGAATATAAATAATACAATTAATTAATTAATTAATTAATTAAAACGGACGTACGGTTGGGTATGTGCAGGACTTGCAAGTCCGGGGCCACGAGGCGGCCCCGTTTCCGTCGAGGGTGCCGGGTCCGTCGATGGTTAAACCGGTGACGCCGCTAAATTTGATCCAAAATTCGTCCGAACCGGAGGCTCGTGGAAAAGCCGAGACGAGTCCATTGAGCTTGACCGTTGTTTGGCCGATGCAAGGGCCTTCGAATAATGCCTTGCTCAAGTAGTAAGTTCCGGCTGGGATGAGGAACACTCCGTTTCTTGTCGCGCAAGCCTTCTTCCATGCGGCCAAGAAAAACTGCATGCATCGATAATCCACGAATTGAATCAATCAATCAATTTAATTGTAAAAAATGTAACAACATGCATGTATACCTTTTTGCTATCCGGTGATTTGGCAGAACTCGAGATGGCTCCATAAGCGGAAACATTGAAAATGTTGTCGGTTTGAAGATCAACAAGACTCGCAGTAGAACTGCAAAACATGATGATCATAATAAAACAGGCAATGCCGCAGCTTTTTGATAAATCCATATATATAAATATATATATATATATATATATATATATATATATATATATATATGAGAGATTGTATTAGTAATAATTATATATATTTGTTGTGATCAATCGACTTGTGAGTTGTGATATATGCTTGTAGTTAGATACATTATATATATATAGCTAGATAAGTGACAAAAAAAGGAAAAATAATATGTTCATTTGTGACTTCTTTTTTGGTCAATGATTATTCATTTTGAAAATATTATAAGAAAAAAAATTCTATCTATATTCAAAATAGATTTTGTATGACCTTCTATAACATACTATTATAACAATAAATTACTATAACAACTAATTAATTGTTTAATTTCATTTTTTTTAAAATTTCTAATTACAGAATACTATTACATATTTAAACAAAATAAATTAACAAATAAAAGGGAGATATCTCTTAAAATTCTATATTTGTTATTCTTATACTACTTAGTATTTACCATATATGCATATATACTGTAATTGAATATAATTTAAAATAATTATTAATTTTATGATGTCAACAACTTGGGCTTTTTAAGAAAATGACGTATGTCACACACCATAATTCTGTAACACGGAGTTAAATCTCATCACAAGACGAGTAGATAATCCAATCATTCTATGACTATGTTGAATCGATAAATTATATTAGCTCATAATTAAATCCAATCAAACTATGACTATGACTGACTCGATAATATCAGCTCTACTCGATAATCTCGTTGGATACCTTTAGCCTAGCTCCGTTTCACCCTTGTGCAATTAGAGTTCTTTGATCCATAAGATAGCCAAATTTGATGAGTGGAGTCTTTCACATGCTTAATCTTATGATTGAATTTTTTTATGTGCAACATTGTTACTTGAGGTTCTTCTTTACATTTTCACTTTGAGCTCTATTTCTTGATACATGCATTATCTACATTGATTTGACTCTTTCACTTGCATGTGATATTGTGTGTGATTCCTTAAACCACGATTGTTAAAAATAATGAGTGTACCTTGGCGAGGGAAATTGGTTCAACCGGGAGAAGGCTTTAAAAATCACGAAGCATGATCCCTTCACTCTTTGCTTGTTGTGACTTTAACTTGTGTGAGTTGTGTTATTTCCATTTACCCCATTTACCGAGAACTTGTTTAGAGTTGATAATATGACGAAGCTTCTAAATTCTGACTTTTGGTTGAGTTTATAAGTGTGCTTGAGGGCAAGCAATGTTCTAAAATGTGGAGGGGTTGTTCCGTACGTTTTTTGTGTGATTTATGCCCCGATCTATGTTTTGTTTTGCCGTTTCTCGTAAATTTACATGGCGTATCCTCTATTACACTGTAATTCCTTACTCTTTTGAAGTTGTTTGAAAATATAGGGAATTGGAGCTAAAACGAGAGGCGCAGAAGCTTAAAAGAGCAAAAACGAGGATGCGACGAGAATTGGAGAAAAAACCGTTCGAGACGAAAATGAAGTCTGACTCGCCCGAGCCACTGTTTAGAGAGATCCGGCTCGCCCGAGCCGTATGGGCTCGCCCGAGCTCGAAAATGCCCTTCCGTTGACTTTTGGTTGACTGCTCGGAAATGGAATCCTTGGGGGGCAATATTGACGTTTTGAAGGCTAAATGCCCTTGGAAAGCTATAAATAAGAGAAGCACACACACAACACATGGTAACCAATTTAGAAAAACCCATTTACTAGCTTTTGTAGAGAGAAAAAGTCATCACTTGTAAATAATTAGAATAATACTCGAGATAATTTTCTAGTTATTCAAGTTCTTCAATCCAAGCTCTTTTAATTCTTAGATCTTTCATTCATTGTTGGTAATATTGTATTTTCGACTTCACCTTTTGTTCTCGAATCGTCGAGCCTGTTCTATTCATCGGATCAATTTTCGTTGGGTGACACATCGAAGATCGACTCCTCGTTTGATCGGTAGCTTCGTTCCTTTTAATTGTTATTTAATTTATGGCTAATTACCTTTTTCCACCACAAGATAAGGGGGTTTTACACTTTGCAACCTAATCGGCAAAGTTTTACCGATCAGTACCACAGGATAAGGCCCTTTACAATTTGCCACATGCGGGCTGCCGGATCGGAATATTTCGGGAATTTGAGTTTCACGCTCCAATTAAGCGGTTGAGAGTACAATTAATTGTAGAAGTGAAGGGTAATTCAGTATTTTCACTTTTCAAAAATAATTTTAGAGGTGAGAAAGTACAATTCATTACAGGCATTCATTAGGCATTCAAATATTTTCATCTCTTCAAGAACCCTAACCTGCAAAAAATCAATTTTTAGAAAATTTTGAAGCTAAATTATCTCCTGACTAGTACTGTAACCCAAATACACTAGCCCCAATTATCTACACCCAAAAACCTTATGAATTTCCTCGAGCTCTATTTTATCTAGATTTGAATTTCCGTGGGAATTTGGGGGAAATCATGTGGATCAATTCATCCTATTGGATTCGGTGATTGTGGCGGAATCGGATTGGGTGAAATCCACGAGCTCGACCAACGCCTCCCATTTGATCTCATTCTTTTTCGCCGATTTCAGAGAGTCACAGTTGTGGCCAATTTGATTTCAGGTAGTGGCCGTTAGGGCTGGATATCGGTCCGAGTTCGGGTAACCCGAACCGAATTTTCGGGTACCCGAACCCAAACTTCCGCCTTTTCAAGAACCGAAAACCGGGATGTTTGGGTTTTCGGGTTTGCAAGAACCGAACCTAAATTTTCGGTTAGGTTCCGAAAAACCGAAGTAAGAACCGAAAATATTTGATATGCACTGTTAAAAGTTTTTTTTCCCCTGTTCTGTCTTCTGTTGATAGAATATAATACAACCAACATACTTGAATCTCCATAGTTCATACCAATCATCAAATTCAAATGTCCAAACGACAAATCTTGAAATCAAAAATCAAGCCAAAACAAGTTTCAAAATCAAACCAAACCAAAGCCAATGAAACAAATGTACCAAACTATCATAACAACAAAAATAAATCCTCAAAAACAAATCAAGCAAATATGATCCTCATTGAAGTTTTGAGTATGTAGCTTCGACCCACGAATCAACAATTGTTTTCCAGTCCCTGCATTTCAGATTCAACATAATCAGCTCAAAGCCTCAAAAACTATAATCAATCAACGTACGCATCTTATTAAAACCGCACATCCTCATTCTGTCATTCATATCTAAAATCTAAATAAATTATCAAAACAACAAATATGTCAATTAGTTGCTTTCAATATTAAAAAATAATGAAGTTCAAATCATAAAAAAAGCCTACCATCTCATTACTCAAACGACAAAAAGCTACAATCGTCAATTCTTTCCCGAACTCCACACTACAAAGTATAAACAGAAAAAAAAATTATAAATCAAAAAATTAAAATTGTAAATTTAAGAACACTTACTATTTCGAAATTCTTCTTCTTGTATTTCTTCGGGATCATCTTCTTCATCTTCTTTCATTTTCAAATTGTAGCTCGATCCCAACCAATCTTCCACGCAAATCAACGCCTCAACCGTACTAGGGCTCAACGAGCTTCTAAATTTATCCAAAACACGACCTCCCGTGCTAAATGCCGACTCCGAAGGAACTGTAGATATAGGAATAGCCAAAAAATCTTTTGCCATCCTCGACAAAATAGGGTAGCGCAAATCATGCTTCGACCACCAAACGAGAATGTCAAATTCAAATGGACCTTCCTTCTTGTACTTTTCAGCGAGGTACATATGTAATTCTGAAGAATCCGAAGCATCGTCATCATCATCACTATTTTCCAACAAGTCGCTATATGAATCTGGAGGATGTGAGCTTTCAATCGAAGACCGAGAAGTGGTTGAAGACATAGATGGAGTCGCCATCGACATAGCCTTGTAATGTTCAAACATCTCAAACACCAATTCTTTCACAAGTTTCACCAATTCGTTTGCCCGAAAATCACCATACAACTTCTTGAAACATTTTTCAACCACCTTAATCTTTTGCCGTGGATCAAGAACAGACACTATATACAAAAGTTTGTTCATTTTTGGATTTAGGGCATCTTCTTCCAACCAATACTTTCCAACTTTTCCCCTCATCTTGGTTGCCATTAGTGAAACTTCTATATCTGTACTTGCCTCCAACTCGGATATAATGTTGATTAAGTTGCATAGTTCCAATAAGAACAAATGAGATGTGGCATATGTGTGGCCTGATACAAGACAAGTCATGTCATAGAACTTTTTGAAGTACTTAATCATTTTTCGGACATTATTCCAATCTTCTTCTCCGGGCAGCCCAATAGGAAGACCATTGTGTGTCTTTTGAGATAATTCTGCCACTGCCGAAGGATTACTCATTGATACACACATTTTTATAGCTTCTGCATACGGCTCGGCCGCCTCTAACATCAAATATGTTGAATTCCACCTTATTGCCACATCTAGACATAGAAATCTCTTCGAATCAACCGAGCACACCTTCACGCAATTATTAAACTGATCAATTCTTATGGTCGAGCCCTTAATCCATTTTACAACCTCTTTAACTCTTCTCACTGACATTCCCATCTCTTCTAAGCCACTGGAAACTACTAAATTAATGATATGCGCAACACAACGCATGTGGAGATACTTACCATCCAAAATAGTCATCTTTCGAGTACTTAGAAAACCACGTAGATAGTCAACCGCTTTATCATTAGCAGATGCATTATCCATCGTACAACAAACTAATGTCTTCAGCTCCCACTCGTTCAAAGATTCAATGATTGAATTAGCAATGTCATCTCCCTTGTGGCCGGAAATCTTCTGAAAGCTAATAATCTTTTTGTGCAAATTCCAGCCGCCTCCGATAAAATGTGCAGTGACACAAATGAAGCTTGTGTTGATTGACGTCCAACAATCAGTTGTGATCGACACTTTGCCCATGCCGCCTTTGGAAAAAAGAGACTTCAATTCCTCTTTGCCGTCCCTGAATAGCCGAACACAATCTGATTTAATTGCTTTTCTACCGGGAACAACGAACTGAGGACATGCCTGTGCAAATAACCTTTTCAACACTTTATGATCCACAAATCGGAATGGAAGCTCTAGAAGAACGACCAACTCGCACAATAGCTTTCTAATTTCCTTCTGATCAAACTTTCAATTAGTTAGTGTTCCTGTACCATCTGTACTTTCACTAGGTTGCAAATTCAAAAAACCTTGCTTTTTCTTTTCCTCTAGACGACGACAACAAACAATATAGTGCTTTTTTAAAAGCACTCGTACCATTTCGAGATGTGTCGGCTTTTATCAAAGTTTTACATTCTTTGCACTTGCCTTTGAGAATTTTAACAGGATGATCTCCTTCTTTAACCTTCACCTCATCATAGTAATCCCAATATTTAGACCTTTTCTTGATTTTTTTACGCTTCTTTGGATTTGAAGACTCGACATCCGTTTCTTCTTCAGATTTTGTCACCTCGTTCTCAACATCTTCAGGTACAACAGGTACATTGCTTGCTACTTCTTGAGATATTTCCATCTAAAAATTAAAATACATTCAAAAGAATCAAAATCGGTTGTGCAGAAATGATCCAAATAAAAACATAAAATTTAAACAATTAGCAACACAGCATAACATTGATTAAACTTTATCTCACAAATCATATACTGTACTTTATAAACAAACATTTATGGCTAATCAAGACTAAATCCACCATTAAAAGTAATAACACTTTAGAACAGTAGCTAAAAAGGTAATAAAAAAAAAACAATTATTGATTGGAAAATTAAAAAGGAAACATATTTTTTGTCCATATTTTCATGCTTTGTATGGATTACTAAAAACTTTTGGTGTATAAATAACATTTATATGAATCACATCACATAATCGACAACAACAAAACCTAGGAACCCAATTAATGTATAAATTACATTCGTGCTTTGTAAGAATTAGGAAATCAGGGAAAATTTAAAAACCAAAATCAAAACAAAGTTTTGTAGAGCATTGTATGGGCGTTAGAAATTTGAATCATCACATGGGGAATTGGTAAAAAAAACCCAATTCAATTATATTTTGAGTTTGAAACTGATATATGGAGAGTTTGAAGCCTAATTCTGAGAAAGTTCTCTGCTGCGTTTGGCAGCAGCAACAACCGCATTCACCAGAATCATCACATGGGGAATTGCCGAATTGGTAAAAAAAAAATCCAATTCAATTACCTTTTAATTTTGATCTATTGAAGTCTAAGGCTACGACTTACGAGCTTGAGAGGAGTCAAGAGTCCGGCTGGAGAAGCTACCCTACCGTCGAGGGTAGCTGTGAGCGGTGAGTCTAGAAGCCACCGACGAGGTCACGAGTCCACGCAATTTTAGATCTAGGTTTTACAGAATAGAAAGAAAGAATTGAAACGGTGAGATGAGATTGAGATAAAATTAAAAAATATAAAAATATATATTATACATATATTAATAATAATTATTATTTTTTAAATTAACAATTTGGTATAGTTCGGTTTTTTCGGTTCTTTGTTATTCGGTTTCGGGTAACCCGAAACCCGATTAAAAATAAATTATTGTCCGAAGACCGAACCGAAACCCGATAATTCGGTGTTTGGGTACCCATATAACCGAGAATTCGGTTCGGGTTTCGGGTAACCCGAAAACCGAAACCCGATAATCCAGCCCTAGTGGCCGTGCTGACGGGTCTCTAAAACCAAACCTCGATCTTCTTATATATATATATATATATATATATATATATATATATATATATATATATATATATATATATTCTCCTATATTGAATTTCATTTTCTGGTTTTGGTTACATTTCAATATTCAATTATTACAGTGTATGTATAATCAATCTAACATTTTGTTCAATTTCTGGAGGAACAAGTTCTGGCGCTCCGAAACGAGGGCGTCTTGAAGGGTCGGATGTTTCTCGATCGCTCCGAGAGGCGTGCGAGGAGTCGCGATGCCCGGCGACGAGGCGCTGGGGACGTGGCTGACGACGAAGGCGGGAGGCACGACGGCGAGATCGACGCCGGATCGAAAAATCCCAGTAGTTACACGACCAGGCAAGAACAGTGGCCACGCCCGAATCACCCCAGAGCACTGCCCTTTCTCGGATCTCAAACACTCACTCACAGCCCTCACTCACACAAGGATCTCACAGAATCAACACAACAGTAGGTGATGAAGGTGAAGAAGAAAGAAATCGCACACAATGAAAGTAAGGTTTACACACAGAAGGTAAGGAGTCGAGTGATTGTGCATCTGAAAAGGGGCAACGGTCCAGATGAAGCCACAACATACCATATAGGAATCAATGGTCAGGATAGGTCAACAAGTCCACAAATAGAATAGTTGACTGGGTTGTAGGACAAATGGGGCAAGTAAAGATGCAATGGAATGCACTCAATGGGGTGCTGGGATGCCTGAATTGGGCCAACACACAATTCATAACACATGTTACATTTCATTTAACAATTCTCATTTTCACAAACCAAATCCCCTCCATCTCTCAAAATTAAATTCCCCTTGAAAGTTACACACATCCAATCCAATCCCACTTCTCCTCCCTCTCTCAGCCCCCCTATAGTACAACCTCCACTCCTCCCCATCCATCTCAACCAAACACGGCGACCCAACCCCCTCCTCGTCTCACCCCCTCCGTTTGAACCCTCCAAAATCGGACCATACGTCCCCCCAGAGAGATAAGGTTCCAGTCCATATCCTCGTACGACTGTGATAATCTGCATCTTCCACAGGAGATAATTGCCTTCATTTAATTTCGTGGTTATGAGCTGATGTTGTGGATGGACCAGGGTTCCGTTGATGAGATCAATGTGTGGTTGAGAACCTGATGTGGTGGATTCATCCATGCTCATCGTGACTAGCTTTAATCAATGGCTAAAAGAAGAAAGGAAAAATAAAAGCTTGGTTCATTGACCGAGCTCGGATACCATAAAGGAATATTGAGAACAAACAACCAAGCCCAAAAGTAAAGATGGAAAGGAACAAAACTAGGTTTCCAATAATATCACAATTGTTCTCAATAAAGCTGCTACTGCAAAAATATGGAGGCTACAAAAAACCCTAGTTACATCAAACCACACAGGATGAAGACACGTGGTGAGAGATCCTGTGTCAACATGAGAGACACGTAATTGTACAGACAAGAAAACGAATACAAGATTATTGTAACTGGGCTGATTGTGTTGTAGACATTGGGCCTCAGTAGGCCTGAGTATGTATCTCTTTATTAGAAAGTGTGTTAATATATTAAGCCAACCTAAGTAATTAAGATCACTTAAAAATGGAAAATTCAAATTACAACAATAATTAATTAGAGTTGTAATTAAAGAAGTATTAGGTATTAGTTAAAACATTCCATTAAATTGTACTATTAACATTAAGAATACCAAGGTGAGCTTACTAGGTCCGTATCTGATTAGATGAATAAAGTGGAATAAATTGTATTTTGAGTTGTATCAAATATTGTTGAATTTTTATTTTGAAATATTTTCAAAATTATTCACCTTCATGAGAAGGTTGTTAGGTTCAGAATAAATTAAAACTCTTTCTTTTAAATTACATTTTTATAATTAATAGAGACAGAAATACCAATATAAAAATGTTGTAAATGCATTAATATTATTGAACTTCCTACCTACTACTCTCTCTGTCCGTCTCAAGATAAAATGTCTATCTATTACAAATGATATATGACATCTATATGGGGGACATAGGTAGTATATATATTATTTGGCATTGGCGATCTATCAAGAATTACATTTAGGAGGCATCTGAGTTAAGCCTATAAATTTAGTATAAGCATCGGAGCATATTGCCTTTGTTGGTTGATTTCTATACTTGATGTTAATTCCCGCCAGTATTACGTCCTCGCACGGTTTGCTTGCGCTGCAGTCGAGCTTCACCGCAATCTTGGTAGTCGAGCTGCCTCGTACATCGATGAACTTCAACCCCTTCAACTGAACACTCGACGCAACCTGCATCATATATATATATATACGAGATGATTCGATGTATGATCAATTAAACTTAATTAATTAATTAATATATTATGGGTATATATACGTACCGTTGGACAATTTCTAGACGGGCAGTAGTGCTGATCGACGATGATGGGGTTGTCCACGTTGGTCATGGTGATGTGCTGGAACGTGACCCTGTTCACGGTAGTGCTCGACCGCGAGTTTCCTAATGTCTTAATCCTGACTCCGTTCGTGGTGTTGCTGAGGTGGCAGTTTGTGATGCTGATTGCGCTGACGTCTTTTTCTCCGGCGTACTTCCCGAGGCTCCCGATGCTGAACCCGTGCCCGGGCCCACACGAAACCCGGTCAATTTTAACGTTGTTTGACCCGTCTAATATGGCTATGCAGTCGTCCCCAGTGCCTATCGCCGTGTTGAGGACCTGGACGAAGGAGGATCGCCCGATCTTGATCCCGTCCGTGTTGGGGCTGTCGCCGGGAGCAGTTACGGTCAGGCGGTTGACCGTCACGCGCTCGGACCCGTAAATTATCATGTGGAACATCTTGCTGTTGACCAGTTTTATGTTGCTGACTTTCGCGTTTTGTACTCTATACAAAGATAACGTCTGCATGCATACAAAACATTTATAAAAAAAAAAGAATATAAATAATACAATTAATTAATTAATTAATTAATTAAAACGGACGTACGGTTGGGTATGTGCAGGACTTGCAAGTCCGGGGCCACGAGGCGGCCCCGTTTCCGTCGAGGGTGCCGGGTCCGTCGATGGTTAAACCGGTGACGCCGCTAAATTTGATCCAAAATTCGTCCGAACCGGAGGCTCGTGGAAAAGCCGAGACGAGTCCATTGAGCTTGACCGTTGTTTGGCCGATGCAAGGGCCTTCGAATAATGCCTTGCTCAAGTAGTAAGTTCCGGCTGGGATGAGGAACACTCTGTTTCTTGTCGCGCAAGCCTTCTTCCATGCGGCCAAGAAAAACTGCATGCATCGATAATCCACGAATTGAATCAATCAATCAATTTAATTGTAAAAAATGTAACAACATGCATGTATACCTTTTTGCTATCCGGTGATTTGGCAGAACTCGAGATGGCTCCATAAGCGGAAACATTGAAAATGTTGTCGGTTTGAAGATCAACAAGACTCGCAGTAGAACTGCAAAACATGATGATCATAATAAAACAGGCAATGCCGCAGCTTTTTGATAAATCCATATATATAAATATATATATATATATATATATATGAGAGATTGTATTAGTAATAATTATATATATTTGTTGTGATCAATCGACTTGTGAGTTGTGATATATGCTTGTAGTTAGATACATTATATATATATATATATATATATATATATATATATATATATATATATATATATATATATATATATATATATATATATATATATATATATATATATATATATATATATATATATATATATAGCTAGATAAGTGACAAAAAAAGGAAAAACAATATGTTCATTTGTGACTTCTTTTTTGGTCAATGATTATTCATTTTGAAAATATTATAAGAAAAAAAATTCTATCTATATCCAAAATAGATTTTGTATGACCTTCTATAACATACTATTATAACAATAAATTACTATAACAACTAATTACTTGTTTGATTTCATTTTTAAAAAAATTCTAATTACAGAATACTATTACATATTTAAACAAAATAAATTAACAAATAAAAGGGAGATATCTCTTAAAATTCTATATTTGTTATTCTTATACTACTTAGTATTTACCATATATGCCTATATACTGTAATTGAATATAATTTAAAATAATTCTTAATTTTATGATATCAAACACTTGGACTTTTTAAGAAAACGACGCATGTTACACACCATAACTATGTAATACGGAGTAATTAAATCACATCACAAGTAGACAATCCAATCAAACTATGACTATGTTGACTCGATAATATCAGCTTTGCTCGATAATTAAATACCAATAATACCCCTTATTAAATTAAAAAAATACAGTACTTTCATTGTTTTCACACACTAAAAATTCATAAACAATTGGGCCGGTCGTAAGTTGATTGGGCCTGAGCTGAGGCATTACTTTTAACACCTGACCCAGTCTAATGTTTGCCTTTTTATTTTATTTTTCAATTACTCTTGCATCTTTATTTGTTTTTACAACGTAACTAAATTGATATTTTTTATAAAAATAATAATAATAATAATAATAATATTTATAAATTATTTAAATTTTTTTTTTAAAATATTTAAAATATTGTGATATTAACTAGATTGTATATTTAAAATTATTGATTTACATTATTATTTATTTATTTATTTTAATTTATTTTGAAACGAATTAAACCGGGCTGAACTGAACTGAAATCAAGTTCAAAAAAACATGTCTGTATACATGGTAAAAATATCATGACACAAATATTGAGTACTCCAAAAATTACAAAGAAAGTGTAAATATTAGTAGAAAAAATTAGAAAGTGTAAGTATTCGTAGAGAGAAATAGTATTAATCATAAATGTCTAGACTATAAACATCAAACTTCTATTAATTTTCATAAGTTTGTATGATTGTATAATGCAATTATAGGAGTATAATAATATTAAATATAAGATAATTATATGCATGATGTATTCTCCAAGATGTAGCAAAATAAAACTGATAATATTCCAGTCCCTTCGCTCCATTGCAGGATCTCACTTTCATTTTTGCTTGTCAACCAAAAGTTAAATTTCATTTATAATCATACAAATATTTACCATTACAACAAAAACTTTAATCTTCACATTTTCAAATGAATGGAGGGAGTAAATAACATCTGATTTCATGTTACATTTCATTTAACAAATACTTATCATGCTCACAAACCAAATCCCCTCCATCTCTGAAAACAAAACTCAGAGCTAGACACAGCCAATCCAATCCCACTTCTCCCAACCCCCCTATAGTACAACCTCCACTCCTCCTCCCCATCCATCTCCACCAAACACGGCGACCCCACCCCCTCCTCGTCCCACCCCCCTCCGTCCGAACCCTCCAAAATCGGACCATCCCTCCATCTCCTCCACTCGCTCAATCCGCTCGACGACACAGCCATCCCCACACTCCTCCTCCCATTCGAACCCACCCCTTCGTAAACCATCAAGTACTTCCCATCCCTCTTCTTCCTCACAACCCGGGCCCCGACCACTCCAAGCCCATCAAACGACCCGTCGGGCCCTGGGCCCAATACCTTCCCCAGCTTCACCCACCTCACCCCGTCCCTCGACCGTGCGAGCCCGACTGCAAAACACCCGCTCTCGACATCATACGAGTGGTAGTACATCCTGAGGTCATTGGGCCCGTGATAAACGACCTGTGGGGAGGCGATGGAGGATGAATCCCACTCGCCAGCTGGCCCGGCTTCGAGCAGCGATCCGGTGTGGTGATCCCCTTCGATCCTCGCCCAATGCCTCCCGTCCTGACTCATCGCTAAGCCGGGCATGGACTTTTCTTGGGAACAGAATCCGGTGTAGTAGACCCAGTAGACGCCGGAGTTGGCTCTGAGCTTGTTGCTGGACATTACGACGACCTCGGCGGGCCTGACGCTGTGGGTGTCGAAGGCCCACCAATCGTCGCTGGGGCCCATGACCAAACCCACGTCGGCATTTGATCGAACACCTTGCGTGCCTCTCTCCCAGTGGATCCCGTTGCCGGATACGGCTAGCCCGATCGAATCGGAGTTGGGGTTCTCGGCGGAGCTGCCGTGGTACCACATGTACCACCTCTCTTCCTCGTCGCCGATGAACCGTTTCACCACGGGCGAGCCGATTTCGTGGCTGTCCCACGAGCTCCGGGGGCCCAGATCGAAGATCAAGCCCCGGGAGAGAGATGGGCTCGATGAGGGTTTTTGAGCTGGAGCGGGAGATTGGGTTGTTGAAGTCGGAAGGGGGTCGGAGTTTGAGTGGCTTTCGCCCGTCGGCGTTTTGTTGGCGTTCGGCTTCGTGGTGCAGTGGGTGAGAAACAGGGGAAGGTTTTTGCGTCTGGGATTAGGGATTGTTTTAGAGGGAGTGAAATTGAAGAATTGAAAGGGTTCGACTTGGGGCCATTTCGAGGTTAAGGTGGTTGGTGCTGTCATTTCCATGGATAGAGAGAGAGAGAGAAATGGATTGGGTGATGAGTGAAGAAATTAGTGAAAGATTGTATTTTTATTGGTTTGTTATTAAAGAGAGATATCTGCTCGATTGTTGGTCTCTCGATCGGATGAAATGCAAATCGACGCCGGAATGAAAAATATGTTCCACCTGAGTATCTAATTGTGTCATCGAAAAATAACATCCACATCACCACAAGCATTACTACTTGAACCTCGACTATACCCGGGGCAAGAATGGTTTCTTGTACTCTTGAGGTGTCATTCTCATCCGCAAAATCACTTATCTCGACTATCTCGTTGCAAACGAATCGATTAGAATTTTTAAATGTATATTCAAATGGATTGCAAATAAATTGAGCTAATTTTGAGTTTTAACATTCTAAAATTTTCTACTAAACTACAAAGTTGTTGGAACTATTTACAAAGAAAAAGTAAAGGGTCACATAGATTGTGAAAATGTTGATGGAATGTAAATAGAACTATAGAAGCAAGATAGAGTAAAGATGACTTAAAGATAAAGGTCTCTAACTACCTTGAGCATGAAGGTAACACAAAAACAGAAGGAAAACGTAGATTCTCAATAGTGATTTTTAAAAACATGTATATTGTCAAGTTTCACAACACATGAATTTGAGTTGCACAAAATGGCATCAAAAGGGGAATGATTTTCCTTGTCAAAACTACACCCTAGAAATCAAATGTCGAAAGCTTGTCTTCAAACCACCCCGTCTCAACATTAAAACTCAACCAAAATCCCTCGTACCGAAAATACACAAAGCCTTCGTTCCATGGATGAAATGCTACCGGAAGGAGACAACTTTTGTCAAAGTTGGGTCAATAACACCTTAAAAGGCCTTGTTAAGGTATTAAGGTTGTCCAACTTATATGTGAGCCCAGGGTTCTTAATCCAATAGATGTGGGATATCTAACACTCCCCCTCACGAGTAGGCCGGAAATTTCATCGGCTCTACTCGTGGATTAAGGCCATCTTTGTGGCAAGCCGGAAATTCATCGGCTGGGGGATCCACATCGTATTGGGCCCGCTCTGATACCATGTCAAAGTTGGGTCAATAACACTTTAAAAGGCCTTGTTAAGGTATTAAGGTTGTCCAACTTATATGTGAACCCAGGGTTCTTAATCCAATAGATGTGGGATATCTAACAACTTTGACCCGAAAGTAAATTCGCGAAAACTCCAAAGGACGATTATGGACCAAAAAGACCCCCAAATGCTCAAATAGTCAAATTGCACAAAATTATTATGGACCAAAATTATGCACATCAAGAAGTTGTTGGATCAAACTTAATATTTTAAGAAATATGAGGCAAATATTGAATTTTCAATATTTAATCTTCATTTTTCACATATCTACCCTCACTGGTTGGGATAGAATCATATTTAGTCCCTCCGAGAAAGGCCATTTTCATAAACGGACATTATCTTTTTTTTATCAGATATGGTCCTTTGGCTACTGTTCAGGCCGAAAAACTCACGTGAATCGCACATGACTCGTTAATGGCGCTGGGAAGATGACTTGGCACGTAATTAGAGGTCTAATTTGCCACATCAGTTTTGGCGGATAAAAGAGGAGGGAAAAGGCAATGTCATCAGTGTAATTATCCTGTTTCACAAGGGTGTATGCATGTTTGTCATACAAATTGATTTACTTAACTAAAAAAACGTAATTTTCATTTCAAAACTGATGAAACCGTTGTGAAATTCTTCCCAAAATACTACGAACCCTAGAAATCTATGAACCGAATTCTCCCAAAATTTTCAAATTGCATACAAATAAACCGAAATGGTTGCTTCTGGGAGCAGCCCTGGGGGTAGCGCCGCGTCGGAGAGAGTCTCTTCCAGCAGGGTCTCTTCAAGCAGGAGTTATAGTATATGCTCAAGCAAGTTGTCCTCTGCTGCGTCGACTCTTCCGATTCCTTCTTCCCGATTTCTCCTCTGAGTATTTATTTGTGTATTCTCGTCTTCAAATTCCTTACAATGGCAGTACAGGCTGCAAAAGGATTCGTACGAGGAGTACCGGGTCCAGTTCACCTTGACTCTGAGCGCGTGAAAAGAGGTTTGGGTATGCACCTTAGTTTCTTTGCTTGAGGCAGCTAATATGTTTTGTTTTGTGTGATATAACATGCAGTTATTGATTTGGCTGAATGTAGTTTAATTCTCTTTGTCATCTGCATATAATATCTCCGTATTATTTGTACTTCAACCCGAAGCTTGTGGTGAAGCAATATCAAATCTCGCATGTTAACAGTTTTTTGTATTTTCGCAATATGAATAACTCTCTTGTTACCAATCCAGAGTTGCGTTTTTCTTTCAGGGCAGTATTGTAATTTGTGCTCCTTTCGGTTTTGGCCATTGAATTTGTACGTTTCACGTGTCTTGGATGGCATTCGGAAATCAACTCTATAAATCAATTTGTTCTGCTCGAGGAAATATTGATATCATGTGTTTACATATTTGGATTACAGATACTTGAATCAAAAACTTGCGACGCATAGCAAAGATCAATCCTGTCAATTTTTTTTATTCACCATTGGTAGTGATTATGAACTATTGGGATAAGCATCTTGCAAACTTTTGGGGATTGTATTCTCTTTTCTATTATTGTCATCTTACCAATTATTTTCCTCAGGATAAGAATCATGCCGAGAACTGTTTTTTTGTTCTTCTTTCAAAGTATTCTGGTATTCATGCACATGAGTTTGCGACGATGTATGATTTGTGCAAACAATGCACGATGCATCTTACACCGTTCGCGCCAGATGCCACGCGTTTGTCGCGCCAGATGCCACGCGTTTTGCATAATGTAATCGTCCAAAGAAATCTAAAACAAGGATTCTCCCGAGATTCATCTACTTATGCAGTGATGCTTGATTTGCAGGACACGAAGGATATCACAATTCATTCATCTACTTATGCAGTGATGCTTGATTTGCAGGACATGAAGGATATCACAATTCGATCCATTTTAAAAATATTTGATGGACTTCTTTGAAAAAAAATGAACGAGGTATAAATGTTTAGTTGTGATTTTGTCAATATAGGAAAACATTCAAATTTCAGACTTGTGAACTCTTTGAACTGATAGATTTTGTTTTCTTTCTTCTAGAGTGGCAACTGGAGACTTGTGATCTCTTTGAACTGATAGATTTTGTTTTGTTCAATGATTTGGTGCAAAATCAACGAGAGCACAACAGAAACATCATTGAAAAAACACTTAAATATTGAAAAAACTTATCCCTAGTTTATTTCACAAATAATGACCAGATCACGTAACAATGAACAATCCAGAGTTGCAGTCAACTGATCACAAAGAAGATTCAGTTGATCAAAACACACATGGAAACGAAATATTCAGTTGATCAAAACACACATGAAAAAAGAACAAAATCAGAAGAACAAATCACACATGGAAAAAACAAATCAAGCTGCGTCCAAACGCTGAAGATTCATTTCAGGTAACAATGGGGTAACAACATTTAGCCCTGAAGTGAAAGCAACGAGGATATACGTCCAGGACGAATTTGAAAGTTTTGTGTATTGAGCTTTCAAGAAGTGCACCTTTTCCCAACTTCTTAATATCCTTCTGAAACTTAGCCAGATCAAACTTGTACACGTCCACACGCATGTAAGCAAGATTGGGGTGGTATTTGCTTATCCCCGTTTGAAAACGCACACTGCCGAACAACTTTCCGTCTTTTCCGTAAAGGATATGACTCTGATTGAAACACAAAGATCCCTGTTTCAAATCACAAGAAATAGAAGATCTAGGAAATTCAGAGGACTCACGGCAATCGAACACTTTGTCATTTTTATGAATACAAGTATAAGCCTGGCGACCATCAATGTACAGCTTGTGATCCTCCAACATGTAAAAACGGTGGTCAAAAGGAATATGAATGGAGCCAGCAAAAGAATCCATTTTCTGCCAACTGGGGTGTTCCACATCAATGTTGATGGTGAAAATCCCACATTCATTGGTTTGGATGAGGAAAACAGAATCCCTGATAAACGCAAACGACTCGATGGAATACTTGTTATTGCGGAAACCATTGTAGTAACTGAAGTAATGGTGCAAAGAGACCTCTGGCGAAGGGAGGCTCTTCCCATCTTTATTGAGAGGATCATACAACTCGAATTGGATTAGATCGGGGCTAGCATAGTAAATCACAATGGAGAAGACGAGAATTTTTTTACCATCAGGGGTAGGGATGGCTTCAGTAGCGTATTTGGCCCCCACCAAATCGTGTGATTTGCGGATCATAGATTTATCCAACACCAGATTTTCCGATTTGGATTCGGTGTGATCTAGATCAACGGAATAGACTGAACAACCTTTTGGAGGAAGAAATTCTGTAGGATTTCCTATCGGAAATATATACAGGATCGAACCTAAGACGCAGAAAACGTGGAAGTCGTTATTCAGGTGGATGCGTTCGAGAAGAAAAGTCGGAGCCGTAGAGATGTAACTACCGCCGCCGCCTTCGCCATCTAATGGAGATGATGATGATGATGATGATGATGATTCCAGATCTACAATCACTACAGCATAATAATCGCGCGGAGTCGACAAGTAGGAAACAGTACAGACTTTGCCTAAGGGTGACGGTGGCGGTGGGAGGCACAGAGATGATTTATTCCGATGGGCACTTTTTTTTTTAGGTTTCATGGCGGCTATCAAAACTCTCCTTAACCCTAACCTTGAAAAAAACATGCCCCATGTATATATAGGAGGATAGATTACTAAAAAACAAAAATCAGAATTCTTAATTTTGGGAAACATGGTTAAAAATACAAGTCGAATTCCACATTAAAGAATTGACATTATTTCAATTTATGAAACGGGCTCGGGGCTGGCGCCGGAGGCCATGGCTATAGCGACCTCGGCCACGAGGGCCCGCACTCTCGGTGAGGTGCTACCGACGATGATTTCGATCCTCGGGATGGTGTTGGGGTCGGGGTCGAGCACGTTGTAATCAAGCTTTAATTGAGTTTATTACTTTATTTGTGATAGGGACGAATTGAGACTATGAAATTGGGGAGTACTGTAAGAGTTTATTTTTCGAGTGAATTTATGATTTGGGAGTTAAAGGTTGAAGTTTATGGAATTGGGGATTAGGGTTCATAGAATAGAAATGAGAAATGAAAAGTGAAATCGTCTTTTGAATTTTTTTCTGCTTTTTTTAAAGTTTTTTTATATCATTTTCCACATGGCTCAATGAGAATATTGCATGTGTGTTTTGTTATTAAATTTAAGTTGGTCCAATAAGATAATTACACTTAGCTGTTGATGTGTAAAAATTTGTCAGAAACCCCCAAATTGAACATCACGTGATTTGCACGTGATCTTTTCCGGCTGAAATTCGAATTTTCCGGTGAAATTGGATCAAATCGACTACTTTTTTATGGTTTAAGGGATCAAATTAAATGTGAACTCATTTGATGGACCAAAATTAAACTTGACCATTTTTAAGGGACCAACAAAAAAAAATTCCTTTAAAGAAATTAGTGAAAGATTATATCATGCTCTATTATTGGTCTCTCGAATAAAATGTAAATCGACAAATGTGTCTGAATGAAAAATATGTCACACTTGAGTTTCGAATTTTGTCATAGAGAAATAACATTCACATGGCCACAAGCATTACCACTTGGCCTCGACTATACCTTGGGGCAAGATTGATTTTTTATACTCTTGAGGTTTTTTATACTCTTGAGGTGTCACTCTCATCCGCAAAATCACTTATCTCAACTATCGTTGCAAACGAATCGATTAGAATTTTTAAATGTATATTCAAATGGGTTGCAAATAAATTGAACTAATTTCGAGTTTTAACATTCTAAAATTTTCTCCTAAACTACAAAGTTGTTGGAACTATTTACAACGAAAAGGTAAAGGGTCATATAGATCGTGAAAATGTTAATGGAATGTAAATAGAACTATAGAAGCAAGATAGAGTAAAGATGACTTAAAGATAAAGGTCTCTAACTACCTTGAGCATGAAGGTAACACAAAAACAAAAGGAAAAGGTAGATTCTCAATAGTGACTTTTAAAAATATTTATATTGTCAAGTTTCACAACACATGAATTTGAGTTGCACAAAATGGCATCAAAAGTGGAAAGATTTTCCTTGTCAAAACTACACCCTCGAAATCAAATGTCGAAAGCTCGTCTTCAAACCACCCCGTCTCAACATTAAAACTCAACCAAAAATCCCTCATACCGAAAGTACACAAAACCCTTCGTTCCATGGATGAAATGCTACCGGAAGGAGAGAAATTGCACAAAATAAATTCGCGAAAACTCCAAAGGGCGATTATGGACCAAAAAGACCCCCCAAATGGCTCAAATAGTCAAATTGCACAAAATTATTATGGAGCAAAATTATACACATCAAGAAGTTGTTGGACTCAAACGTAATATTTCAAGAAATATGAGGCAAATATTGAATTTTCAATATCTAATCTTCATTTTTTTTTACATTATCTACCCTCACTGGTTCAACTTGCCTGCACTTTGAGGCTTAAACCCTCTCCATCTGACTCTCCGTGGCGATCGACGTTGTTGAGATTTCACATAACCGGAGATTTTACGGGCCGATGCTAAAAAGCGCCGGGAGAAATGCGGGACGCGCCGTAGGCGGCGTCCGGAGACTGGTCCACTCGTTGGCTCAGCCAGCGCCGCTGGCAACCGCCATCAATCGCCATCCGATCAACACTCCATCGCCGCCGCTGGTTTTCCCGGAAAATCACGATGACAAAAACATGGGTGCCGAATTTCCGAATTTCCCATTTCTCGGTGGAGCTATGGAGCTCATGGCTGTCCCCAAAAAGAAGGTAATTTTCTGAAGATTTGAGCTCTCCGATACATTTTTTTTTCACTTATTTACCATGGCGATATTATTCGGTGTTTCAATTTCTACTTCAATGTCATTGGGGCTCAGTGTTTAGGGTAGCTGTCAGGGGTTTAGGGTTTAGAAGGATGCCTTTCGTTTCTGCATTGGAGCTCAGTTTAGTGTACTTCTAGGGGTTTAGGGTTTAGAAAGATGGTTTTGTTAATAGGATTTTATTGGCTACCTGATTGAATGAAGATGTATGATTGGATTTGCGATAGCTCTTCTTCTCGATTTTGATGGTTAACATCGATTTATGACTCTGTTTTTTGCTTCTGTGTGGAGTGTTTTATTATCTTACTGGTTTTAATCGTTAAAATTTTAACCACGGTCGGAAATTGAAAATAAATTAAACACCAGTATATCAAGACCTAAATGCATCTTCCAGAGTTTTTTTATGTGCCCACCCATGTCAGCTTTTGTTCAATGGATTTGGCCTACGGTTTCTTGTTAAACTTCTATTCAGCTTTGAGACTCAAGATCTGGGGTTATGAATCAATGCCCGATTTTATCCATCCCTAAAACCTTAATTGACTTGATAATTCCAGAAAATAGCTTTTCTTCTAGCAGCTAATCTGATTGCTCTTGCTCTAGTTAATTTGATGGCCTTATATGGAGTCGAGTCTCTGTAGTGTTAACATTTTGAGAATAATGGTCGTCTTCGTTGAAACTATTGTTCTTATTTTGATCTCAGCAAGCTCTTGTTTGTATAGTCTGCCATAACTTAAAAAGTGAAGCTTCTTGCAGGTGAGTCCACACAAGAGAGGTATTAGAAACGGACCAAAGGCTTTGAAACCTGTCCCTGTAATCGTCCGTTGCAAGTAAGGTGTTTCTTTCCGATGAAAGTTGTTATACTCTATGCGGTGATTCCAGCGCATTAACATAGAAATGACACTTGCAAGAAAATGGCGTGATTGCGAAATTGGGCCGCTAAGTTTTACTTTACGAATATCTGGTCCTATAAGTTCCAAGTTCACGACACTTTATGTCCCAAATGATCCAAATGAAATATTTAATTATTCCCAAAATGTCCTTGAATACCAAATCATCCAACAAACTTATTGAACCAAAATTACCAATCCTTCGAGTTGCGGGACTAAAATTGCAATTTAACTCGAGAAAATGATTTTATGTTTTTGCTGGACGGTCTTAATTCCATAATGTGAGTCGAAAAGGGACCCTTGATTTAAACACGAATTCTTCTCTTACATTTTCCTTGTTTCATGCCAGGTGCTGCGGTCGGGTCAAGCTACCACACTTCTTTTGTTGCAGTGGGATCAAACCTAATCTCGAAGGGGACAGCTAAAACTCATTTTCAAGCTCTTCGTAAAACTATTTGATCTGTGTTGGGAAGTTTTAGTAATGCAGAAAACAGGATGATGTAATTTGCCATATCTTTTTTGGTTGAATAAAGCTTTCTAGATAATCATTGACAATACTGGTTACTGGTTTTGTAAGCTGTATTTTTTTCCGTTTTTAAGATAATTGCTCGAAAAGAACATCTCCAGTACAACTGGTGTGGCGTGGGTTATACTGTCACTGAGCAATACAATGAAAGAAGAAGGAAATGTCAATGGTAGATTGGATACTTAAAGAGGAAAAAATGAACTTGGACATGATTTGCATAGGTGATAGGGCACACCCCTATTAGTAGCATTCAATTCATTTTAGAAAGAAAAAAAAAAACCTATTTTTACATCTCTAAAGTTTCTGCACTACACAGAATCAAGAAAGCGCAGAAAACATGAAATTTGGAAAGGACCTGAAGAAACAAAAGGTGCCAGAGTGGACAGAGGCCTACGTCGACTACAACGGGCTCAAACGCATACTGCAAAAGGTTCGAGCTTCCAAAACGAGCAGCCCGAGCCCACCGGGCCCTTCTCAGAGGAGAGTACTTTCGCTTTTCAGGGAATTCTCGAGAAATCGAGAGAGTCGAAAGGATGTCGAGAGCCAAGTGATTTCCGTTCGCACGGTGCAACAAGAGGACTCGAGCAGGTCGACGTACATTACCAAGCTGCTAGTTTCTGAAGACGAAGGAGGAGAAAACGAGAGGGACTTTTTCAAGAAACTAGACAACGAGCTGAATAAGACGAATGACTTTTACAAGGACAAGATGGAAGAAGTTAGTAGGGAAGCTGACTTACTTCGAAAGCAGATGGAGGCTTTGGCTGCATTTCGAATCAAGGTGAACGAATCAAGTCCTTCTCCGACAGAGATTACACATCCGGGGAGCACAGACGAGAAAGCAGGTGGGTTATACACTTGTCGTTTTTACTTGATCATTTTTTTTTTTTTACTGCATTGCGGTTATTTTTGTTTTCAGGAACGAGTAGCAAAAGCGAGCATCCTGATCTGGAAACGGACGAATGCGGAACGACTCCTATGGAAAACTCTGTCGATAGTTCATCAGTAGACGGGCGCGAAAAGGCTGATCTTTTAGAAATCCTCGATCATGTAAAGATCACGAATACATTTGATGATCCAATGTCGACTATTAGAAGACTCTGCAAAGACCCCGGAGAGAATAAGGATTTGAGTTACAACAAACACGAACTGAAAGAAGCTTAAAGTAGGCTGAAGGATGCGTTTGTCGAGTTTTATCAAAAGCTCGGCTTTCTAAAGGATTACAGCTTCATGAATCTGTCGGCCTTTTCGAAGATCTTGAAGAAATACGAAAAGGTAACATCAAGGGTTGTCTCGAGATCGTACATGAAGATCGTGGAAAACTCTTATCTCGGAAGCTCTAATGAGGTAATAAAACCGGGTGTTACACTGTTCGAAAAATCGAAATGTGCTAAGTAACATTAACTACAGATCACTGGTCTCATGGAATGGGCGGAGACGATCTTCATCAAGGAATTCTCGAGTTCTAACCGTCGAGAAGCGATGAAGCTACTGAGGCCAATACAAAGGAAGAAAGAAAATCATCGAGTCACATTCTTCTCAGGCAAGAAGTACTGCCATTCCAATTACAGTTGAAATTACGCTATCGTCCTAATTCGATTTTTTTTTACGTCAAGGTTTCTTTTCCGGTTGTTCGGTGGCCCTACTAGTCGCTGTGGTTCTAATAATCGAAGATCGAAAACTAATACATAACGAGAGCGCAAGCTTATACATGGACTCTATCTTCCCACTCTACAGGTTCAACCTCTCGTTGCTCGTTTTTACTCTATAAAACACGCTGAAAAAAATCGAATTAAAAACCTCTGCAGCTTCTACATATACGTGGTACTTCACGTTCTGGTTTATGCTGCGGACATATATTACTGGAGGCGTTACAAAATCAACTATCCCTTCATATTCGAATTCAAGCAGGGAACTGAGCTGGGTCATCGGGAGGTCTTTCTCCTCGCCAATGGCCTTGCCGTGATCGCTCTCGCCACTTTCCTAGTGCACCTGCACGTGAAGTCAAAGACGGACTCACTAATCCAGAGTTACGATACTTACGTCGAGCTTCTCCCCTTGGCATTAGTCATCGTAAGATCACGAAAATACAATTTTACCCCTACTTTATTCACTTACTTTTTAAACTTTACTCGCAACTACTTTGTTTTTTAACTTAAAAATACATTTTTACGCCTCACTTTTTGGTCAAAAAGTCAAAACAAACATTTTTGTTAATTTACTTACCAATCAATTAGTTCATATATAGTTGGGACGGAGGTCGTAACATTTTAAGATTACCTTTCTGTCTCCTGATTATAATGCTGCATTGGTGAAACGCAGATTGTGGTCGGTATTACGTTTTGCCCCTTCGACGTTGTCTATCGCTCGAGCCGTTTCTTCCTTATTAAGTGCACCTTTCATTGTGTTTGCGCTCCTCTCTATCAGGTGCGGTTATCTCGTAAAGTTGTGATCCAAAAGATTGAGTTTTTACGTTCGTAATTCCATGTTTTGTAGGTTACGCTGCCCGACTTTTTCTTGGGAGACCAATTGACAAGCCAGGTTCCATTTTACGCCCAAAATTAACAGGAATTTCCGGTTCCAGAACAGAACCGGAACCGGTTTTTAGCCGGTTCGTTCGGTTAGGCTTGTTGCTCTACAGGCATTTTAAAAGTTTTTTTTTTTTTTTCCGTTTGTGTGACTGCAGATACAAGCGATGAGGAGCTTTGAATACTACGTTTGCTTCTACGGAAACGGAAAACTACCAGGAAGATTGATGAGCATGAGATGCAACCATCTTCATTTGTACAACGTTTTCTATTTTGTAGTCGCGGTTATACCGTATTGGTTTCGCTTTCTCCAGGTTAGTTAGTTAGTTAGGTTTTGGGTTTTGTGATGATTAATCGTCGTTTTTTCACAGTGCGTTCGTCGGTTGGTTGAAGAGAAAGGCTCGGCACATGCGTTCAACGGGATGAGATATCTCCTGACAATTGTCGCTGTTGTCGTCAGAACAACCTTTGAAATGAGAAAGGAAATGCCTTGGAAAGTTTTGGCCTTGGCGAGCTCGGTTATAGCCACGATAGCGAACACGTATTGGGATGTCGTTGTCGACTGGGGACTTCTGCAGAGGAAGTCGAAGAATCTGTTTCTGAGAGACAAGCTTCTCGTTCCGCACAAGAGCGTGTACTTTGCAGCTATGGTAAACGCAATTACGCAACGAAATTTAACAGCTTTACATTTTCTGTTAGGGAAGGGAGACCATCCGCAGTTCACTTCAGTTCAGTTTAGATTCATTCAATTCTGCTATGATCTTACTTTTATCACTTTCAATATTCTGTTTTTTATATTTTTTTCATAAAAAACCTGTTTAAGTCAAATAAGTTAAGTTCTGTTCAGTTTATAGTTAGTTTAAGTTCAAAAGAACATAACAACTTTGATCCCTTTTTCGATATTTTCATGGCAGGTTTTGGATGTTCTTCTTAGATTTGCTTGGCTACAGACTGTGTTGGCATTGAACGTACATTCGTTACAGGGAAAGACGCTGACGACAGTGTTTTCGTGTCTTGAAATCCTTCGGCGTGGAATGTGGAACTTCTTCAGGTACTTGGATGATCGATAAATCGAGAGTTTTCGGCAAGTTCAATTAACGATTTGTTTGATTTCAGGCTGGAGAACGAGCACTTGAACAACGTTGGCAAGTACCGCGCATTCAAGTCGGTCCCACTTCCTTTTACTTATTACGACGAAGATGAAGATGATGACGACGAAGATGATATGGATTAATATTTGTGTTAGTGGTGATGGTCAAGAATAAGGGCGATTGATAATTGTATCATTGGATTGGATTTAAGTATTCTGGAACCTCAAACTATTCAACAATATCACAATGAATAATTTTTTATTTTTTTTAAAACAAACTTTATTTTTTTAAACAACCTAAACGTTGAATTGAGCTTTTCGTAATGTTATTTTATTTTTTTCGTAATATAGGGTATTAAAGTGAAACATGACTAATTTTAGGTATCAAGTTGTAATTTTCCTATTTTATGAACAAAATAGTGAAAAAATAATATAAAAAACAAACAAGTAAAAACAGAGCATTTTAAAAGAACAGAGTGGGGTTTAAGGAGAAGAAAGAAAAGGTTTATCAGTAGCTACAGACGACTCCCTGTCCAAGCCTTCTTCACAACCGCCGCCGCCGCCACCATGTCTGAGCAACCCCACGACGCCCAAACCCCGATCGAAGAAATCCCAGATCTTCCGACAGATCCAAATCCAGCAGAGGAAGAAACCCTCTCCGAAGAAAACCCGCAAAAACGGGAAGAAGAAACAGTGCCGGAAGAGGACGAATCGGAGGAAGGCGAATGCGGGTTTTGCTTGTTCATGAAAGCGGGCGGGTGCAGAGACACATTCACGGCATGGGAGGTGTGCATCGCGGAGGGCGAGAAGAACGAAGAGGACGTTGTCGGAAAGTGTTACCAGGAGACCATGAATCTGAAGAAGTGCATGGAGGCGCATTCCGATTACTACGCGCCCCTTCTGGAGGCGGAGAAGGCGGCCGAGGAGGAGGCATCCAAGCAATTGGTGGAGGAAAAGGAATCGTCTTCTTCGGGTTAGGGTTTGCTTTTTTAAAGATTGTACCTTTTTTTTTCTTATACTGTTTGTTGTTATTGGTGATCGGAAATCTGTGGTTTTTGTTTTACCGATTTAGGCTGATTCTTTCCTCTTAGGCAATTCGACAAACACTTTGAGTGCCTCAGACAGAAATTAAGAGTTTATTTTTAATGAATAATTGTATCGGATATTGAAGAAAATCTTGATTTTCAGTAGTTATAGAGATTGTTCTTTGTGATAAATATATACATTTGATCACGATTTACAGGCATTAGTTTGTTTGCATTCTGAGAGTATTGTTTTTTGTTTATTAAGGAATTCGATTTTGTTTCTGTAGTGTTTTTGCTTGGCTTAACTTCTGTTGATGGGTTCGATTTATCTCAGTAAAAACCTGTGGTTGTAGTCTTTCTCAGCCCTTGTGATTACATTCTTTAGTGACTACCTTAATCCGATCTTGATCGGTTAGTTTGGGAGCTCCAAAACTTGATTCGCTTCGTTTTCATTTCATTCCTGTTGTGTTTTTGCTTGGCTTAGCTTATGTTGATGGGTTCGATTTAACTCAGTAAAAAAACTGAACTTGTCATCCTTCTGATAACATTCTTTAGTGACTGCCTTAATCCGATCTTGATCGATTAGTTTGAGAGCTCCAAAACTTGATTCGATTCGGTTTCATTGACAGCAATAGTTAATTTTTGTGATAATTGCAAAATGTACCCTTGAGATTTGACATAATTACTGAAAACAACCTTTCAATCTTAATATTTATGTTTGTGTTCATTACAAAATGTACCATTGAGGTGAATCTAATTGCTCAGAGACCCTTGAATCGAGCTCCGAGCCTTTTAGCAGTTTTAGGAGCTAAGAAGATAGATCGACCTATTTGGTCTTTCGAATGGTATATAAGCTCGTCAGAAAAAACGAGGTGTTGCACTACACTATACAAAAACAGTCTAGTCATCCTTATCCTCGTCTTCTGTGTCATAGTTGAAAGGCAATGGCACCGATTTGAAAGCACGATATTTACCAACATTGTTTAGGTGTTCATTCTCGAGTCTGCACAGACGAGAATAAAGAGGAGAGATTATTACATTTGAGACGATTGTGTTTACTATATTGAGATTTAGCATTTTGCCCTCAAAAGTACCTGAAAAAATTCCATATTCCGCGCCGAATGATCTCTAGAGAAGCCACAAGTGCTGTCATAGTCTGCCTATGCAACGAGAAAACCGTGATGCCGATCACAGTCTGCATCCACGCCAATCTCAGCAACACATTCATAACCTGCAAAAATCAACATCCAAAATTACTTACTGTTTTTTTTTTTTATTATTATTATTATAATTTTTTATCGAAGAGAAGTGTTTAAGGTCACCATGGCTAAAAAGTAGACACTTTTGTGCGGGACGAGTAGTTTGTCTCTCAACAATCGGTTCTTGGAGTGCAGTTGGAAGAGCCCCCAGTCGATAACAATGTCCCAATAGGTGCTAGCGATTGTGGCTAAGATTGATGTGATCCAGGCCGCTAATCTCCAAGCAAATCCCTTGTTGAGAGAGTAAGCTGTCCGTGTGCAAACGGCTATGATCGTCGCAAAATACTTCAAGCTGTTGTACCCTTGCATGGAATCTTTCTCTTCAAACAGCCGCCTCAGACACTGAATCATCGTACGAGATACTTGTAAATAATTACAAAAACAGGCCTCGATTTTGGTCTATTTGCAATTTTGAAAGAAAAGTGGGGATTTATGTAATTATGCTAAACTTCGAAAACCCCAAATTTCTTTGGAAATTGCAAATAGGCCCTGAAATTATCTCATCCACTTTCGATTTACGCACCTGAAAGAGGCGCCACCCGTATGGTATCACAGCCACAATGTAAGAGAAAGTCTGGAAAACGTCGTTCGACTGGCAATTGTTTTGCCGAAGTTTGTAGTCTCCCCAACCATAATAGCAAATGTAAAACTCAAAACTCCTGAGAGCTTGAACCTACACAAAAATTGCATATGTTCGGTTAATACACACACACACACACACACACACACAAACATAAAATTTTGCAAGAGATTAAAGTAGTAGAAACCTGGCTTGTAAGTTGATCTGCTAAGAAGAAGTCGGGTAATGTAACCTGAGAAGATAAACATATAGCGTTTTTTGTAAGAGAAAAATATTCATTCCCGAAGTTTCAAAGATTATTTACAAAAGAGTACATCTATCTTTCAAAATTATTGTTAAAAAAAAAAGACTCAAAACTTGTAGTATCTACCTAATGCAATTACCTTATAAAGAGGAGCTAAGAGACAATGGAATAGGCACACGAGCAGGAAGAATCGGCTTGAACGGTATATGATGTTAAAAGGGCATAGCATAATGAGAGTCACAAGCTGTTAACAGTTGTAAGTATAAATATTGAGAATAAATGCATGGTAGAAATAACGAATTTCAAAAAGAAAAATAATATTGTATTGTATGGAGTATCATTTTTACCACTACTAATCCAAGAGGAAGGAGTTCAGTTATGGCTTTATAGTCGTTCGTCTCTGGATCCATTTCCATATCCAGATTCGCGAGTACACTGGCTAAAGCAAGCACAGTTAAAGAGAAACTCACAAGCAGAATCTCTCTGTATCCGAGTTCCGATCCTTCCTTGAAACCGAATATGAAGGGGTGGTTGACTCGGTATCGCCTCCAGAAGTATACGTTTCCAGCATACATCAGCATGTGTAGAACAATGAAGCCAAACAAACTGTAACAGATATATTAAGTTGGGTATTAGTAAAAAGTAGCCCTGAATTTTAGACTAATCAAAATAAAGACCATCATATTTTGAAAATTACAAAATTGACCCATACGGATTGATTACGTACTAAACATCACCATTCTGAATCAATTCCAAACACACCCCTTTGAATATCTAAAAATACTACAGACCCCACTTACATAACAAGTAATCGAACCTCAGGGGTATTTTTGTAATTTTGAAAACAAATAAATTTGCAACTACATCAGAACCTCCAAGTCATTTAACCTGTAAAGAGGAAACATCGTTTCCATATACAATATCCTCCCCGGGTTATTTATGAGATCACGCGCACGAATTATTAAACCAACAGCCAACACAAGCGCCATTGAGCATCCAACAAGAAATCCTACAAAATATATCCACAAAAACATTCTAAGTATTTTGTTTTTCACTTCTTAAAGAATGAAACTCATTTAGTATGAATATATATAATTTACCCATAGAGAATGTTATTCTATGCCTTTCCCTTCTCTTCTGTGGCCTTAATAAATTCATCCCTATACTTCGATTTGAGTTGGAAAAATGCTTGATGAAAATAACTTCTACCCTTTCCATCAACTTGCTGACCTATAGAATAATAGTATAAATTTATACAATCTATAATGAAATTCTTATCAACTATTATGAAGCCTTCTTTTTTAACGTAATAAAGCTTACCTCATCGGAGCTTCCTAAGTAGGAATTATCGACCATTTTCATGTAAGGTTTTGATGCACTTCTTGAAGCAACCTGGATTTAATTTAGTGAAAATAAATAAATAAACAATTTAATTTAGGGGGATGTTATAAAAAACAAAAGAATTGTTTGGTCAGACTCAGATATATACCTTATCGTACTTCTTCATGATTTTGGAGAATGCCGTAAGATTGAGAAAACTGTTCAATCGACACAAACAAGTGAATCAGTACAAAATAGTATTAAAAAGAAATCAAGATTCGTGATCTTAAAATATCACTTTCTTCGTACCTGTAGCTTTTCAAAAGCCTCAGCTTTTGATAAAATACGACAAACGCATTCTTAAGCTGTTCTTCGGCTCTCTTCAGATTGTCCTTACTGAACTTAAGTTCAGTTTGACTAGGAATATTGAGAACCCCTTTAATTGTCGACCGAGGAGTTTCTGCAGTGGTGTTGAACTTCACTCGTGCAAGTATATCTAAAGACGCCATCTCATTCTTCCTGTTTTCTTGAATATTATTCGAGTTTACCGCTTTCATTTCCAAGTCGTGCACATCATCATCATCATCATCATCACCACCTGATTCAATATCTACTGGCCTCTGCTTGATCGAATGATCCTCATCTATAGCTTCCATATGAAATCTTTCTACATGACAAAAAACAATGTTACCTTTGTTTAGTAGTAGTAATTATTTTCTCGTAAATTAAATTACTAACAATCTAATACTGTAAATATTTTACGAAAAAAAAAACGACTCTTTACGCGAATCATAGTTCCTAATCTACACGAATTCGGGAAACCCCTCACCCTACCCCGAATCTCCGGGCCCTAGAATAGAAACCATGCCTCAGGAGTCGGACCAGGTCAAACCCAGGCTGATGCAGACCCTTTATGCAAATCATGGTTTCTAATCAACATCAACAATCACCGGAGCTGTCATAAAATCGAGGAAAATGTTCCTGGTCGGACAGCCCCGGCCCAGGTAAACCCCCTTCTAACCAACAAGAACAATCACTAGAGCTGTCAAAAACACCGGGCCTGCGATTTTTCGTAATCTAACCCCAGCCCATGGCATAAAATTACGAAACATATCCCCAGCAAACCCCCTCCTCTGATAAATCGAGGCCAGCACGAACCAAGAATTCCTTTATACTATACCCAAATAAATTATAAAAAATGCATCTTTTCGATCATGAAAAAAAAACTCACTGCTTGTTCTTCCAGCGGAAGCCGGAGTTGTAGAAGCCAAAGCAGCCCTGGAAGCCGCAGCATCCGAAGCCAGCTTACAGCTCGCCTCCTCCAAGCCACCAGCATTGCTCCGCCCATTCGGGTTCGGGCCCTCGACCCTGACCCGAAAAGCGATTAGGGCCTGCATCTGCTTGTTCAGAGCGCCGGCCTCCGCGACCACCTCCTTCACTTTCTCCTTGTAAAAGCCCACCACCTTATTGAACTCGCGGTCGAGCCCCCTGAAGTAATCGAGCTCGTGCTCGCCCCCCACGTCGGCCGACATCAGGAACATCGTCTCCGACCGCTCGTTCACGGTGTTGACGACGATGACCGGGTTCTCCACGTCCGGCGACGCCTGCGAATTGTGGTTGACCAGGCCGCTGAAAGCCCGGTAGAGGGTTAGGGCTCGTTTCGGGCCGGTGAGTCGGGCTGGATCGGGCTTGTCCTGTTTCTTGGAGATTTGGATTTCTTTGAGGAGGGCCTTCAGGTACGCGTAGTCCATGTACGCGTCCTGCCATTCCGGCACCATTTGCGACGCGAATTCTTTGCCGAACTTCATTTTTTTTTTCGCCAAGGTTTAATTTTTATTTTTATTTTTGATATGAGGAGGGGAAGATTAAGTGGGGAAATAACGAAGAAGAGAGCAATGCAGTAAAAATCATATAATAAAAAAATGGGTTTTAGAAAAATCTCAGTTTTTTTCAGGTGGGATTTTTGTACAGTGATATCAAGAACAGAGCAAACGACAATGGTCCAATGGAGGCAAATAAATAAATAGGCGGATTTTGGGACAGCTGTGATAATACGACCAATTTCAGTGCGTAATTAATTGTAGTACCCAAAATACCCTTCGTAAATCATTTAGGAATATCATTATAATTTATTTCGGTGGTAGATTTTATTCATTTAATCAGTGTAACATTATTTATTTCTAAGTTTGAAACATTTAAATTTGCATTGTTTCATTGATTCGTTTATGAAAAACTTATTTTTTTACAAAATAAAATATTTTGTGAACATTATAGTTTAAAATAAAATAAAATAAAATAAAAATCTATTGACTCGACTTGAATTGGATAATTTTATAAGTCAAATTGCCTAAATTAGAATTGATCAACTATTTTGATTGATTTGTTGGTAAATTGTACTGTTAATATTTAACCGTCCGTTATGAATTGTATGAAAATAGCGATGATTTTAAAATTACAAGAAAATATTTATTATGTTATCAATTGATTTTAAAATGTAAAATATTTAGATGATTTAATTCTTCCGGTACTGTTCACTATTATTTAGAGGAAGGTCAGAGAGCACATGAGAAGTTGAAAGTAAAATTGATTTGTTTACTTTTTACGAGTGAAAATGTGTGGTAAAATTGTGATACGGTCAATTATTACACTATGAACTCTTGTAAAAACAGAGTTTTCATCTTGTAAAGTTTAATAAAGAGGGATTTCTAACTAAAATAAAAGGTTAATTGTATTTTCAAAATATAACTTTCTGTTTATTTTATATAGAAAAGAAGCATTTTCCTTGCTCCTTCGCGAGTGTCCTTTCATGTACGTACACATCCAGCTATATTCCTTGGCAAAAAAAAAACAATATATATATATATATATATATATATATATATATATATATATATATATATAAATGTTTATTAAAATATGATTTATTTATTAATTATGTACTAGAACCTGGATTTTTTTCAAAAACAACAATTGTTGTTTGTCAATGAGTGGTCAAGATTGGTTGTGTATGACTGAAAATGGATTTTTTTTTATTTCCTAATTCAACCCTTTTTTAATATTGTTTCGAAATTAGTTGTAAACAATGTCAAAATTTAACAATTTCACACACTGCAAAATTACAAAAAAAGTATAGTGACATTATTAACAAAATTTTAGGCTTTTATTGATTATTCAACAAAAGTGATGGATTAATTAGGTGAATGAATCCGCATCAACCAGCGCATGCAATCAAATCAATTATATACTCCTTTTGGGAAAAAAACTTTTACTCGTACGAGGATAAAAAAATTATCTGTCTAATATAAATGTTAAATTGTTACAGTACATTACGATTTTTTGCGGATTGAAATCCTACAATCGTGATTGATATATATAATGATTCACTATACTCCTACACTTGTTTGTATTTTGATATCAGTCATATCACTGATGAGTAATATGTAGGACACTTTCAAAGGGTCTCGTTTTGTAATTATTAAAATGCATTTTGTTGGCATTGAATATATTCATTAATGCTTTAAACACTTTAGTACATTTCAATTTTTTTGTTATATAAATAAATAAATATTACCAACAATCAATTTAAAATGTCAAAAAATGAAAAGAAAAAGTTAAAGGTTGAGTAAGTGGCAAGGTGACTATGATTGATCTCATTAAAAAATGAATGTTAATTAACAAAACCGATAATTTATAAAATAAAATAAAATAAATAAACAAGCTTGTTAGATGAAATTGATCAATCATTCAAACAACAAACATGAATTCTTTAAATCTTTTATCAAAAACATTGAAAAAGCTAGCACGGAATATTTCAAGTTGATAAAAATACGAATGATGAATTATTTATTAAAATACATTCATATCGGTTCTTGTTTTTTATTGTTGCATAATTTATTATTATTTTATTTTATGAAAAATAGTTAATTTAAAATACGTTACATTGTTTTTTAATTTACTGTTTTTCATAAACTAAAATAAAATAATATTAAATTATGAAACAATAAAAAACAAAAACTACATGATTACTAAACTTTTTTTATAAGATCAAAGTATCAAAAAATTGGATATTGTCAAAAATTCAAATTGAAAATTATCATTAAGTCTGACTTATTTGAAAAATGCATACTAAAATATTAAAGCGAATGATCACGAATAAATATTATTGTATTGAAAGTAAAATATATTTAGTAGAAAAACAATACATACATTTTAAAATATTAGTATTATTTAAAATAAAAATAAAAATATTTGATACAAATAGAAATAGTATGAGTTTATATAATTTATTAATCCTCTCGATCGTTCTAAACAATTTTTCGATCGTGTGTTTTTACAATTTAAAATAAAAATAATTAGCTCAATTTTCACCTAACTGGCTCACTCTCTTTGTGCTTTATATTTAGTTTTTTTTTTTCTGCAAAATCTCGGTGGAGACACTGGTCAAATGTTATAAGATAGGATCTATGTCATGTTTCCACAAATTAAATTAAATATTTAGTATGAACGAATTATCCACGAATATTTGACAATCCTTGACCCTTTGCCTTTTTTTCATGGACCGAACACATGCTTCGTATCTTTTGTTCATATAAAAGTGATCATACCACTAATCTTGTACTCCGTACACCATATTTATATGAAATGCAAATATTACTTTCTTATTTTTTATATGAAAATTAAAAAATTTATATTTTAAAGTAAAAAATATGACGATTAAAAATATTTATTTAAAAAAAAATTGTCTTGTTATTAAAAATACGCTTTCCATCCCACAAAATATACTATAGTCTTTTTTTTTGGGTTATTTTTTGAAATTTTGGACATTTTTTCTTTTTTACAATTTTATCTTCTCAGTAGACTTATAGACCTTTATTTATCTTTATACTATTGCTTTTTAATAAATTACTTAAATACTTAAGATCAATATTTATTATATTACTATTTTACTATTATTAAACAAAAAAAGTTTTTCTCCCTTAATTTATTGACTTTTAAGGATGGAGCCTAGAGGTAGTAGCGCGTTAAAAGTTTTATGTACTAATCCGACAAAAGTGTTAAACGCGTCGGAAAGCAAAACAAGAAAAAGCCCATCATCTTCATTGAGGCAAGATGCAAATGCAATATGAGAGCATTATTTCTAACTATAGATACAATTCTTAAGAGGCATGAAACTAGATAAGTATATTATTGGAAAAAGAAGTATAAATAACAGAAATAAGTATAATCGTGGACCTAATTTATAACCTTTTCAATTTTTTATTATTTACTCCTTCTGTCCCAGAGCTATAAGCACAAGTGGTCAACGTTATGAAATTATGAACAATACATATGATAAACAATATACAAAAATTATGAAAAAATTATTAAAATAAAATTCAATAGTTAAATTATATTTTAGTTATTTTTTCATAATTTTCGTATACTTTTTATCATAAGTATTGAACGGACAAAAAAAATCAACGTTGACCACAATTGCCTATAGCTCTAGGACAGAGGGGGTATTTTTTAATATATGTATGTAAGTAAAATAAAAATGTACCCCCTTTGATTTATAATAACAAGATCCCTTTTCTTAAATAGAAGTATTTCACAATGATATGATCCTATAAAAAAAAAATTTACTTTTTCACTTTAATATAATTTTTTCCTATTTTATTCGTACATTTTTAACTCCACTCACAATTATTTACTTTTTAATTTAAGAATAAATTTATACTCTTTGCTTTTTGATTAAAAAGTTTTACTTTTTTTTTTATTAAAAGTCAAAAAAATTATTTTTTTTAAATTTCGTAACTCTGAAGAAAAGTTCTTATATTTATGAATCAGAATGAGTATATACTAGTGGAACCTAGCAAGTAAAAAATGTAACTTGTATCTTCAATATTATACTCTTTACTTTTTTATTTGATATAGTATCTGGAACCTAGCAAGTAAAAAATGTAACTTGTATCTTCAATAATGTACCTCTACTTTAGGTAAAAATTATACTCTTTACTTTTTTATTTGATATAGTATGATTTGACACAAATTTATACTTGAGTAAAGATACATCATTAGAGATCCTAGAGACTCCGATTTGGTTTGAGTAAGCTCCGAAAAATAATATAGGGTTAAAATTAAATATTTTTAGTTCGAAAAAGTCGAGTCTAAATTCGCTCAAATTGAAAGATATCGACAATCTAAGTGAGCTAGACCGAGTCACACCAAATCGTGTGCTGACTCGACGACTAATTCGATTAATTTTTATATATTAAAATTTATTTAGAGTATTAATGCAAATATTTTGACTAAATACAAAAATATATTGAAAAAAAATACAAACTCAAATTGTATTTTTTTATAATTTAAAATTTAATATTAAATTATTTTTATACTTTATTTGTTAAATATTTTAAGTTTCATACAATTGAAAATTTATAACTATATTATTAAACATTAAAAATTTATTTTATTTAACAATTATAAAACATATAATTTGAAACATTAAATTTATTTATTTATTTTTGGACTATACTAATATTTATTTTAATAAAGAAAATATTTTTTATAGCATATATTATTACTACTACTACTACTATTTTTTGTAATTTTCTCATCACCGGCTAGCCGGAAACTAAGACTTTAAAGTTACGATTGCTAGTAATTTACAAACGAATTTGTGGACGAATTGAACATCCCTTACCTGGATTAGTCGGTGTGAAAGACTTGATCTGAAAAAGACATGACCCACATGAGCATATCCTTAAAGATGGAGCCTTTTGTCATAAATTTTTATTAAAATATTATTTGAACCTTTTACCTAAACTCGATGGAAATATTCCAAGGAAATCGAATTCTAGATGTGTTGTACGACCAACACGGTGGTCTCAGAGTCATTCACCAATTTACAGCTACTATAAATTTACTTTTAACAAAAGCAAATTTAAGGTAATAAAAGTGTGTGCACTTTTATTGAAAATAAAAACGAACGAACACAAATAATGGGTTTAATTTTTTAGTCTTAACACAATCAAAACCTAATTATCTTTCAAAATTACAAATTCTCTTTTATCAGGTGTGTAATTCAAGAGTTTCAAAACATGGATGGAGCCATGGAAGGAGTATTTGTGATTTTAAAAGTTTACTAAATATCTTTGTAATCAGACAAAAATCATGGGTGGTTTTTGTAAATATCCCTAAGTTATTTCTGCAAAAGATCAAACAATTTAAAAGTTATTCTCCCCTCTGATGGGCTGACTCACAACAAGTAAAAATATATTATAGTAACAAAACCAACAATTCTCAACAAATCACAAAAGCCACCCCACATATTCGACCTAATTGCAAAATTTTCTTGTATCACAACATCAGATTAAAAGCAATGTATAATGAAAACAAAGATTGAGGGGCAATTGTAATTTTGAAAGATCGTAATCAAAACAAAATTTCCATAAATTGGTTAAAAATTGCAAATCAATCAAGTTCCATGATACAAAAATCAGAGCATCTTGTGTGTGTATATAGATATATATTACAGAATCAAAATACACTCACTATATTAACAAAAATGAATCAATCAAAATCATAAAGCTCTATCCTAACAATTTTTTTTCTTAAAATTTTCATAGCTATTATTCCTACAAAACGTAAACCGAGCGAAGACTAGATTTTTCACATACCTAGACGGACGACTTTTTTTTGAAGTCGTCGTATTGCTATTTCCCGAGAGAGCTTGCGCAGCGTTTTTTGCCAACTCCAAGCCTTTGCTTATTGAAGCGGCATTATCGTTTCTGTGGATGAGAGTACACTCAAGGTCCATAATACAAAATATCTAAAAGGCTCGTGGGCTCGTCTCAGTCGCATTTCCGGAGCCCAATGGGTCGAAACAATTGGCGCCGTCACATAGGCATTCGTATGGGTTCGAATAAAAGTAGTCTTCTTCTTTGGGTTTGTTCGGAATTACCAGACGACGAGATGGCTGCCCCATTCTTTTCTCGTGGGCCAGCCGCACGGCAGATGAAAACTCTTCCCTTGACAGAGTTTCATTGCCGTGTAAATCCAATAATTCAACGAGCTTTCTACGGTCTAGTTTGAAGGTCTTTTTGAACCCGAGATACCTGCAAAAGCCCGAAACAAAAACTTATTTTCAGTTCAGATCTATTAATTTCAGTTCAGTTCAGTCATTTAATTTTTTTTATTATTATTTCAATATTTTAAAATTAAATTAAACTTAATTTCAGTTAAAATTTATTAAGTTTAGTTCACAGTTCAGACCTATTAAGTTTATTTCAGTTTCATTCCAAGAGAACAGGTCATAACTTCAACTTTTAGCATTGGGAATTAATTATTAAAAAAACACAAAAAAACATCTTGGTACCTACGATGACCTTCGACGACCCTTGCCATGTTCCCATCATAAGTGGGAATAAAAATATCACTGGCTACAGAAACTAAAAAATCGAGCGCCGCCATTTGAGATGAATGGTTTTGGAACTGTCTTAAATCTTCTGGATCCAGCAGCATTTCCTTTTTCACCTGATTTCATGAAGAAAAAAAAACGCAAAATTATAGTAGTAACAATTTAGATCACCAAGACAAATAAATTAAGTAAATCGTAAAAATCACTCACGATTTTCGGAAACGCAGCTCTTAGTGCTGCGAGTCTCCTTTCACTTCCATAAATCTCGCCGGACGCGATATATATCTGAGTCTCCTCGTCAAAGCCCAAAGCTTGCAAAATCAGAGTCGTTTCTTCGGGGGTAAGAGGACATAAGCCTTGAGACCTCTTCTCATCAGAAACGATCTCTTTCTCTCTCCACCAAGGAAACGCATATCTAAACACCAAAAATCGAATTGAAGAAATAAAGAGAAAAAGAAGTCCACTAAATTTTTTGTAATTCATCGAGTCTAAATCAAAGATATAGTCGAATTAGCCTTGAATATTACGGGTCTTTATGATTTTTTTTTTAAAGTTTTTCGTGTATAATCGAGTGAAGAAGAAATGATCACGAGAATAAATACTATTATCCTTAATACTGATAATTATTTTTTCAAGCAAATAAATTACCTCATTTTTCGAAGCTCCTCAGCTTCCTTGTCTGTGCAGCCATGTGTGCAACCCGAAAAGGCCAACATATCCATCTCGTATCTCAAATGCAAAGCTAAATAGGATCCCTTTTGCTTAATAATGCGAATCAACTTGTTACCCAATTCCTCTATCTCCGGAGTAAATTTCAGTGCCTGGAAATTGACGCGGCATCTGAGTTTCTGAAGATCCAGTGGGATCCCGTTGTTAGCCAGACGAGAATCTGTTCGGCTGAAGTGTATCACTTTGTGCTTATCAAAGAGAGGTAGAATCTGCAAGGTGGACTTAAAACTGAACAAAATGCTAAGCAAAAATTCTAAACAATAAAAAGATAGGAGTACATCTTTTATTTCAGTTTTAAAAAAAATCGTAATTTCTATTCAACAATCTTGTGCAGTGTTATAATATATATATATTCAGGTGAAAACGAACATGCTGACCTGTTGCAAGTAGTATTGCTCGTTTGACCAGCTAATAGGAGGCATTACAAGCGGCTGGTATCCATTTCTCAACCCAAACTTCTTTGGTAACCTCTTCACAATCCGGACTTCGTCTCGCAGTGAAGTAATGAAATGACCCACGTCGAATATATCATCAAAATTGCTGCACGTGGAAACTTCAATTTTGAAAAATGCATTAAATTTAGATAGAATATATGGAGAATCAAGTATCGTTAAAATTACCTCGGGTCCGCCCAAAATGATGTCTTGTCGAGTTCGGGAACAACCAACGTGAGATTTAGAAGCTGAGCAATCACGACCATGTCGCAAATCTGGAAATTGAAAAAGCGCAAAATTTTAAACGAATCGAAATTTATTTAATGCTGGACAAAGAAAAGACGAAATAATAGATCCGAACCGCAGATCGCATTTGATTCAACCCGCCGTTGCAAGTCACTCTGAGAAAGCCGTTACTTGTGTAATTCCCTGCAAACGATTGTGTAGACGATTTTTTTATTAGATGGACCCACAACGTCAAATTGTAAGACCTTAAAAATCTATTTTGCGACTAGAATTAACAAGTTAATAGTCTCGGTCGAGATAATAAAATAAACATCATATATTTAAAAACAATCAAATAAAACGATGCTACATGGATACGAAACGATGATCACAAAAATGTGGCGAAGTTGGAAGGATCACACATAGAGAACTTCCATGAGCCCTACAAACCCTCCACCCCCATCCCACCCAAAGACTGTAAAATACATTCAAAATTGATTTTCCGAATAAATACACAACCCCATCTGTTCACTACAGATAACTCAAAATCGAATAAGTTCATAATTTCATCAACACAATAAAATAAGCATTGTGTTTAAAACAACCAAATCGAATTAGATAACATACGGCCCCAATCACAATATGAGCAGATGGATATGAGTTAACAAACACAGACTGTGGCAAAATCGGAAGAAAGTAGAAATCAAAAACTTCCATGAACTCCACCTCTTCTCTAGTTACAGCAATCACACCCCACAATGTAATCTTCACAATCACACAGTACCAAAATCGACTAAGATCCACAGAACATCATCATCAAAACAAACATCTAAACAATTAAGAATAAGAAGAAGAAACTCACTAGCCGGAGGATAAGCCGGCAATAACGATCCCTCTTGGCGAGCAGACATTTTGGGGATTCCGGCGGAGTATCCGGTGAGCAACCGGGGATGCCAGAGCTCCCCGACTGCCACGAGCTGAACCAAACACGTCCATATGAGTATGCTGGAACAAACCCTGATAAACCACACTTGCAACCTCGTCCTCTGCATCGCAGGAACCTGCAATGTCGGAAATTTCTCCGAACTCCTGTCCGATCTAATCGCCTCCATTTAAGAGACCCTCATTTCACCGCCGACAAAAAATCATATCTGGATTTATTACGCACTGCAAAAATAATTGGGATTTATCGAGCGATTTCGAACGTGGGTTTGCTCAAAGATTCAATTTTTAGGGTGCGTTGACGGGTTTGGGTGAAAAACCAGTTGAGAAAATCTCAGGAAAAATGTGATCTAAATTTCTGGAATTGGAAAGGAGATTTATTGCAGAAAGAAATGAGAAATGCCGTCAAAGTTAATTGAGAAATATTATTCAGGAAATGATTATAATAAATTGATTTTTTTTTAAAGTGTTTTTGTTTTCGTTTTGTTTTTCTTCCTCAAATCCGACTTTGATATGTGCTGTCTGTTGTTGTTCACCTAAATGACGAGGGATGAGGTGCGTGAGAGATACGATATAGTAAAATTATTGCCTATATGAATATTAACAATTTAGTACTTCTTTATTTCAAAATTTAAAAACCTTTTCTTAAATATAGAATAAAATTTTTATAAATTAATACTTCATAAATTAATAAATTTTTTTAAAATAATAAAATTCTCCAATCACAACTTGAATTTTCGTAAAAAATGAAGATACTATAATAATATTTTTTAAAAACCTTTTATAATAATAAAGTCTCGTCATAGCTCTAAATTAATAATTTGTAGATATTAAATTATAAATATCATCTTTAATCAATACTCTCAAAATTGGCTTTCAAATACTCTCAAAATTGGCTCTCATTATCTAAAGTGTATGATACTATACTAAATTTCAAATAATATTTTTCATCAATTAATTCTTATAATATTTTTAGTGCATGATAATTTATATTATATTCACATAATATTTTACTGCATGTGATTATTCATAAATGATTTGTAATGTTTTTTAAATAATGAAAAAACATAATTTGGTATTATAAATTAATTTATTTTTTTATTATAATATATATACTATATAATTTCATAAATATAATAGTTAACATTATATATTGAATCGTACATGAATATATTAATCACGGTAGTTACAATGAATGGGTATAGCTACAATGAATCGGTTGATCATACAAGAATCTTAATTCATCTATTTTAAATAAATATATTTAAATTTATTGAATTTGAAAAATCTCTCTTCGAATTAATAAAATATTAATTTATAAAATCGGTATAATTACAATGAACGTTGATCATACATGAATCTTAATTCATCTATTTTAAATAAACAAATTTAAATTTATTAAATTTAAAAAAACTTTATTAATAAAATATTAATTTATAAAAGTTTTGTCTGTAACAATTCATCCTCACATTTTTACATTCATAAACTATTTTAGATCTTTTTTCTTACGTTTATGAAACATATTTATTTATGAAACATATTTATAAAAGTTTACCCGATAAATAACTCTAAAGCATAACAATTGAACACTTTGAAAGGAATATAAATAAGTAAAATGACATCATTGTTTAACTAAACTGAATTAAATTAAAAGTAATAATAACTAAATTGTATATTGAAAATTATAAATTGAAATTATATTTTATTTTAATTTATTTTGAAACGAATTGGAATTGAACTGAACGGAAGAGATCTGAACCGAACTGAATTTAAGTTATCTGAATTGAACTGAACTTGAGTCAAAAAGAAAAGTCCTGAAGCATAACAATTGAACATTTTGAAAGGAATATAAATAAATAAAATGACATCATTGTTTAACTAAATAAAATAACATCATTTTTTAACTAAATAAAATGTCAGCACTAATATCTAATAATTAAATCGAAATGAAATGTCAACAAACCACAATCTTTAACTATTAACAAAATTAATTGGGGCTATTTGTCAATATCCAACTTTATTGGGGTTGAAAGTGATATTATACAAAATTAATTGGGAGCTATTTGTCAATATCTAAATATAAGAGGCAAGAAAACAATTGTATACAAAAACGGGGACCGATTAAAGAAAACACAAAAACCTCCAAACGCATAGAAGTGATTTCAGCAAATACACTCTTCGCCCTATCAAATCTGAATCAAGACTGAATTTTTACTTATTTATTTATTTAATTAATTAATTAATTTTCGTTTCGGAAAAAAATACGGATTCAGATGACTAACTAACCCCATTTCATTTTTTTTCCTTTTCAAGATTATCGATTATAGTTTCGTTCGTCGTTAATATGTATACCCAAATCGAGAGACCGGGCGTTTTCGCCGTGTTAATTTCGCTGCTGTTCATGCTGTGGAATCGAGCCGAGTCGATCCGATTCGATCTGATGACGGGTAATACCAAATGCATATCGGAGGACATCAAGCTCAACGCGATGACCGTCGGAAAATATCATATCGTAAACCCTAAAGAAGGAGAGCCTCTGCCTGGTTCTCATAAAGCCACTGTTCGGGTAAAAAAATTCCCCAATTAATTTTTCCGGGTGTCATATCATTTATTTATTGTTTCATTATTTTGGGTGAAACTGAAATCAGTATATAAATTGGATCTGTTTGCTGATCAGTGTCTGGAATCTCTGTTTTTTATCATTGAAAAGACGAAAACTTGGAGACCTAACGATTGTTTGCTTTCATCATTGCAATGTAGTGAGCTTATAGTTCGTATGTTGTAGGTGACATCGTCGTTCGGAAATAGCTATCACTACTCTGACCATGTCATCGAGGGGCATTTTGCGTTCCAAGCAACAGAGGCGGGCGACTACATGGCTTGCTTTTTTGCGATGGATAACAAACCCGCTGTAGTTATAACCATTGATTTCGACTGGAAGTCGGGTGTTGCCGCCAAGGATTGGACCAATGTCGCCAAGAAGGGTTCTGTTGAGGTAAGCATTCGCATGCATATATACGCTTCGATTCGTCATGTATAAAGTATTATCGAATGTAGGTTGCTGTTGAGACTTTAGTCGTTGGATTATTTAATACATGACAGAATAAGGCATTTGGTGTGTATGTATGGGTTTATTATGCGTATTCGTTAGACGTTATGCTGGAAATTTTCCTTCGACAAATATGAAATTAGTTACTCAAGACGTGAATGTAAAAGAGGGGTCAACAGTGGAAATTTTTCCACGCAATAATAAATATAGATTCATTTCTTTTTATATTCTTGCTTCATCGAGTCATGTCAAATGCATAGTAATACGAATACATGTTTTTATAATTGTGATTTAAAGTACTTAATGCTTGTGAGCTTTCGTAATTTTGGCATTTTGTTCTTCCTCTACAATCCTTGAGTTTTGGTCTGACAATCTTTTTTTCTGGATGCTTTCTCAGTTAATGGAATTAGAGCTGAAGAAAATGTTCGACACAGTACAGTCCATTCACGACGAGATGTTCTATCTACGGGAAAGGTAAACTATCCTGGATTCTTAGTGGAGTCTCGTCATGCATTCTTTTTAATATTACTATAATTTTAGAATGATGTTTACTACAGTATATTAGAATTCGGGATGTCTGACCTAGTGTACTGATCCTTATATCAGGGAAGAGGAGATGCAGGAACTCAATAGATCGACCAACTCCAAAATGTTCTGGTTCAGTTTTCTATCCATTCTCGTGTGCTTGTCTGTGGCAGGTCTGCAGATATGGCATTTGAAGTCGTTCTTTGAGAAGAAGAAGCTTATTTAAAATGTTAGCTCTTCAAATCAGTTCCTCGGTGTTCCTAAGTTAAATGTACACATTCATCATCTAGAGAAAGCAGTGGATTACATTATTTTTTTATTTCACGTGGGGGATCGAATTGTAATAAAACTTGGAAGTTACTGATGACTTGTTAGGACGCCATCTTTCGACTTCCATAAATGATCTTAGATTATAGAGAGCAAAATTAAGAATATTTACGGTTCTTGAATCTTGACACCTTTTTGCTGTCCTCGAGTTTTGGATTACTCTGAAGATGCTCCGATGATGATCGGGAGGTATAATTTCTTCGACTTTTTTGAGCATCAAAACCTCCAGGAATGTTGTGTTGGTCTCTGGTTCCTGTTGGTTGCCCAGCATTGCTGGAGATGCTGAGCGATGAGAGTGTAACTATTCAAATGCTATCAAACTTCATGGAAATAATCAGATACCTTAGATTAATACTATCTCAGAATTTTATATTCTCTATCCACTATCTGTTACACTTCCTGCCACATCCTGTAGATATTTAATTGTTGACTGAAAGCTCAAGTGACACTAAACTTAGTCCACTATAACACCATGATGTTATCTAGTCGAATCAAGTTTATGGATGTATTCTTTTCGTGTTTGAGCTAGTTCGGCTTATTTGATTTTAATGGTCAAGTTGGACTAATGTAACTTAAAAAAAAGTTCAAATTGTTAGATTAACTCAGTTCAAATGAATCTCTTTAATTTTAAAGATGTTTGTTGCTAGCTCTTTATAGAGTAGAACACAGAAGATTTTAATTTTTGTGTTTGTTTTATATACTATTTTCTATTGAGAAAATAATAATAATAATAATAATAATAATAATAATAATAACAACAATAACATAAGTGAAGAAAAGAAATTTACCAAACAAAAATTATTTATTTGCAAATATGATCAAAATAAGAACAAAGAAGTAAAATCCTCTGAGTAGACATTATATGAACTCATTATGAGTTTGGTCTAAAAATAAAACAAAAGAAATCCTAAAATTAAAACAAAAGAAAGAAACTCTGCCAATCTTGATTACTTTGGTGGTGGGAAGAAAATCTCCTCCGCCAACCTCTTCGAGCGGAACTTCTGCTCCACCTCCGCCGGAACATTAAAAGCTGCCTGAAGCACTTCTGGGGAAAGTGCCTTCCACACTGAAGTCTTTCCAGCAAGATGAGTGAAAATTGGGCTGCAAATGCACACATTTCATAGCCAAGTTAGAAGAAATAAATGGAGCTACAGTATTTGCAATTATTTATGTAATTCAACTGAACACACATTGGGTGAAACGGATACTTACTTGGGAGTGGTGATGATAGAGAACCAATCCATACCATCAGGATCAGCAATCTTCGAGACAACAAAAAACCTCGGCACAATAAAGAGATTGCCAGCCTTAACAGTAACCTCCAATACACGCTTCCCGTCGGCACCCACAACCTGAGCACGGCCACTACCCCTCACAATATATGTCACCTGCAGAGCTGAGTCGCAAGAGAAACCTGGAGAACACATAGCACTGCCATCGAGCCTAACAAGATCGGCCCCAAGCCCAACTTCACCGACCAATGGCAAATTCTTAGTGTTCAAAACAACCACCTTCCCACCTCCCTTGATGTCCACATCAAGTGGGGCCTCCTCACAGTTCAAAGCCATTCCCTTGTAGTGCTCCTTATTGGGCTCAGGGAATTTGACATTGTCGTTGAGTTTCACAATGCCGGTTCCTGATTGACTTGAGACGAGGGTTTTGGCAACGCTTTCTTCAATGTCCCATGCCCGGCTCACGAATTCAGTTGAGAATCCGGTGAAGATGCCGTTTGAGCCGGTCAGGAAGAAGTCAGTGAAGGAGCCGGATTTGTGAGCTGTCGCGGTGTTACCGAGGAAGAGGATGACTAGTTCGGTGTCTTCCTTGTTGTAGTACCAGGTGACTACGCCGAAAGGAAGGGCGATTGCGTCTCCCTTCTTGATTGGAAGCACCTTTTCTTCTTTCTCAGGGAGGACTATCCCAGCAACTCCACTACCTAGAGACAATTGAGACAATACATCAAACACCGTGAATACGTGTGAAACGTATACTTAACATTGAAAACAACAGGATTACCAGTTATGAACAAATGATTTCAGTAAAATCAAGTGCATGAAATTCGTATCATAACTACAGAACATTAGAATTAGAAAATATATATAGACGAGCTATACGTTCGTTCTCACACCCTCATCGGCATTATAAACCATCTTTTTCCTGACATTGAATTTCAGTGAAATACCATATAATTTGGGATCGAACAAATAACGGATCGCTGTATCTACAGAGCAATCAAAGCTGTGGTAACTATAGAACGCTCTAATGGAAACATGGAATGAATAAATTCGTTACGGATCGGGGATCAAAACGTCCATCTCGATTCGGTATCGAATCGATCGAAGCACAATTTTGTCATCGTTAAAATCAAAATCAAAATCAATCGAAGATCTGGAACCGGTGAATACACATACCTTGGAGAACGTAAGCAACCTTAGCGGAATCGGAGTATCTCGGGAGAGCGAAGCCGTTCTTCTCGAGCGAGAGCTTCGCGGCGCCGATGTTGCCTTCCTTGAGCATCGGCAACTCGTTGGGGCACCATGCGTGGTACGAACCACCGTCGCCGCCGTAGATCTTCTTCGCCAACTTTGGTGTCAGGTCGAGCTCCATCTTTACTCTCTTAAGTATATTAATTTGTATATTCGCTCTGTAAATAAAACAGAAAAACACGATTGAGATAAGAGAACGATCTGTGCGGTATTTATAGGGGGAAAAAGAATTTGTGTAGTTTGATTAGGATAAAGTTTTAGAATTTTGATTATTAATGGGATTTGGATAAAGTTTTCGAAATTTTGGATTATTAATCGGATTTTTTGTAATTTACTCATTTACGGATATAATTAGGATTTATGTGCGTGTAAAACTACAATTCCTAATTCATAATTAGGATAATTAGTTAATTACTATTACCTGTAAAATAATGAATTATGAGTTTAATTAAATATACATATTCGAGTATGTATTTTGGCCTTGTTTTGTATTTATAGTTCTGATTCCGAAACTCTTTGCGGTGTAAAAGGGTCAACTATGCGGTGTTCGAGGTGTGACAATGATTTTTGTTTTTAAGAATAATTTGGGAAGATGATACAGTTACACGAGGTGTACCGGGCCTCCGGTACACCACCAATCAAAATACGACACGTGTCATTTTTAAATTAATTAATTAAATAATTACTATTTTAATTATTATTAAATTGAATTATTAATTAGGAAAATATATTACCAAATCTTCTAAAAGGTTAAGTAAATAAAATCAATAAAATCATACCAAATATTGAATATTCTCCAAAATCTATTAGATTGTTTTCCTTAAAATATAGATAACAAATAAATAAATAAAATATATATTAAATCGTAAAAAAACATAAATAAAAATTAAAAAATGTAAGAAATAAAAAGAAAATATTTTACTTTTGTAAAAATATTTTGCTAAAAAAATTAATTTATACATAATTATAAAAATTACGAATATAAAATAAATTAAAAATAATTAATTAGATTAGTAGAATTTTACAATTTTTTATTATTAATTTAAAAATATTATATAATCAATAATCAAAATAAATTAAAAGTAAATTTAAAAAATAATTAACTAAATTAGTGTGAAAATTTATTATTTTTTAAATTAATTTAAAAATATTAAATAACTAATAATCAAGATAAATTAAAATAAATAAATAAAATATTCAAAATATGTATTAAAAGAAAATAATTTTATTATGTCAAGTTTTTAAAGAAAAAAACCTAAATCGTCTAAACCAATCATTTTCATTCCATTATTAAAATTGTGAACATAAATGAATAATATATTTGTACCTAAAAAATATATTTTTTAAAATGATCAGTTCGATCAATTAAATTATAAACGTAAATATAAAATAGAAGCATAATAATAATTCGTAATTTATTAAACGAATAATAATATTAAGAAATGTTTTTCTAATCAATATATTTTTATTAATTTAATAAATATCTAATGAACATAAAAAATAAGTTTTTTTTAGGTCAATTGCAATGTCCGAGTTTGAATCTTAGAAGTCTTCAGTTTAAGTGTTCAACCAAGCTAACAACCGGACATAAAAACAATAGTTGATTAGCTTTAATTTTATTTATTTATATTTGATTTAAAACTTATATTTTAATTTGAATGAAATAATTTGTCGTTCGAACGTTTTATTTTATTATAATTTTTTAAAATTATTTAAAAAAAATTATTTTATGATTAAGTTAATTAATTATTGCATTTCTTATATATTTTATAACAATTGCGTAAGTGTCATGCAAATTTAATTTTTAAGTGTTTAATTATATGTAAAAAACATAGGTTTAAAAAAAATGAAATTCAAATTATTTATTATTCATAATACTAACGCATTTAAATTAACTTACACAATAGTGAATTATATATTTACTCTATTTTTATAGTTATACTTATTGTTTATTTTTTTCACAAAATTAAAAAAAATAAACATATTAAATCATTGTGTATTGATATTAAAACATACAGAGTACATATATATTAGAAATTTAGAATTGATAGTACTCAACAATTATTAAATTCAAAAAAATATAAGAAAAATAAATCGGGTAGTAAAATTGTATTATTTTTATGTAATTGTGTATAATATAATTAAAAGTTAATTTTTTTTCTAATTATATTATAAGTTTAAAAATTAACTATAGTTTTTAAATTGAACACATGTAAAAAAAATATCACAATTTAGTTATGCTTCAAACTATATCTCAAGAAATGCATTTTTTTAATTAAAATAGAGATAATTTACATGTTTAATTTTGTAAAACTAATTTTATGTATTTACATATAATTACTACAAATGTAATTTTTTTAAATAGATCTATAAATATATGATCAAAATTTAAAAATAAACTACAAAAATCACTTTAATGTTTTCTTAAATTACAAAAAAAATAAAATAAAATCATTAAGTAGTACTAATACATGATATTATATTTATTTTACACAACAAAAGTTTTTTATACATTAGATTCAATGTGAATTGAATTGAAAAAATTACATTTTTATTCTTAATTTGTTAAATTTTAACAATTTTTTTGTAATTAGACAATTTTAATACAGTTTATTTTAATTAATTAATAAAATTAATTTTACTGTGACAATTTTTAAATTTATTAATTGTTTAATGTAATTTATTTAATTAATAATTTCTTAATAAGTACAAACTTTTTAAATTAAGTAAATTTTAATTTAATTAATTCTTTAATTCTTATAAATGATTGATTTAATTATTATTTTTATTTAATTGATATATTAATTATTTCTTATCTATTATTATAAATTTTATTAATTTTACAAAAATATTTTACTACCATATTAATTTTGCCACAATATCTATTCATTAGGAAATATTATTTTATTGTATTTTTCAAATTTTTTTAAAAATTCTTAAGATTTATTTTCCTAATTAATAATTTATTTTAATAATAATTAAAATATTATTTGTTTAATTAATTAATTTAATAATAACACATGTCGGATTTTAATTGGTGGTGTACCGGAAGCCCGGTACACCTTGTGTAACTGTAGTCTTTTCCAATAATTTGTTATATTATTATTATTTTATAAGTAATAGTAATATTCTACAATTATTTAATTTATTTAATAGTACAAACGCACGACCGTAAAATAATTCTCCCTTCTTTCTCGTTCCAAAGATAAATTATAAATGAAATAATGTATTGTGATGAAGTATAATAAAATTTTATTAATAAATAAATATTTAAATATATGTAAATAAAAGATTAAAGTAAATTTTTACTAGAATGTATAATACAATCCAGATTTTTAAATACAATATTGAAAAATAGTGATAATTGAAATCTTCATTTAGCCATCATCATTTACTCGAATCGCACTCTTTTTCATATATTATACAAATAGCCCAAAAATGGATGTTATGTGAAGGATCAAATTGCAATTATTTAATTTGACGGGGTCCAATCGATAATAACCCTATACTTTCTCTTACGAGCGTGTATTCAATCAAGACTCCGTAAGATTTGTGTGGACTTTTAAAGTCTACGAGTATTAAATTCGGACTTTTAAAAGTTCATTAATATTTTGAGATATTTAATAAGGATTTTAAAAAGTTTTTAAAAATTTATTAGTATTCAAAAGTTAATGAATTTTAATTGATTTAATGTCCAAAATACAAAATAATTCCATCATTTGAAATTTCTCTTAGATACGTGATATTTCTATAAATTTCTATTTTAATTGATTAATTTATTATTAAAAAAAAATAAAAAATAAAAATATATATAAAAATATAATAGAATTAATAATAAAATTAGAAAACATGGAAAAGATAAAAATAAAAAATAAAATAAAATTTTCAAAAAATAATACTATAATAAAATTAATATTAAAATTATTTAAAAAAAATCCAATTTTGTTCTCCAAGATTGAATGTTCAATTCTCCTCCGTATCCTCAATTGATTGTTTTCCAATAATATTTAGTCGGTATGTAAGCCATGTATCTTAGAAGAACTTAAAAAAATGACCTATTTTGATCTTGCAGCTATTTCAAAAAAATCCGATTCATGCGGATTTAAATTAATAAATTTTTATTTAGTAAAAATATTATATTGTATAAATATTATAAAAATAATTAAATTTATTTATCAAATTATTTTCAAAAATATAACTATTTTTTTAGTTATATATTTTACTAGTTTAAAAATTGTAAAAATCAATTTAAATCAATAAAATAAATATTTCAAAAAAAATAATTTACAAAATGAAAATTTAATAAATCTATAAGAAAGAGTCTATTGGACTCTACGAACATTCGTATATAAAGTTAATCAACTCCGTCAAAGAAAATCTAATGAACTACTCTCGAACCTCTTTCCTCTGATCCGAGTCAACTCGTCCATTTCATTTTCGATTTTTTCTTCTCCCTGAGATTTATCGAGCATACCATAACGATGAGTCAGGTGTACGAAGGATACGAGAGGCAATACTCCGAGCTGTCCGCAACTTTGTCGAGGAAGTGCAGTTCCGCCGGCGCGCTTCCGGATGGAGGTACTGATCGTAGTAATTTTGATTTTCAATTTTGGGAATTGAATTGATTGATAATGATGTGAGATTGATTGTCGTTTGTTTGTTTATTGAGATTTTTTTTGGATGTCGCTGAGATTAGGGTTTATGTTTTGTGTGATTTGTTTTTTCGTTTTTGCTGGAGAGAACTTTTAGTTGTATAATTTTGTAGAAATTGCCTATATCCCACTCTATGTTGCAGCTTACAAATGGAAGGGGTGTCGTCTCTTTCGTTTATCCGTTTTTGTGTGCTCGTGTGTTATTCGATGTTGCGATAGTTGGTTTTAAGTTTTTTTTTCAGGAAAAGCATATCTGATATTTCTGCCTGTGGTATATAAAAATGAAAAGAAAGGATAAGCTTATGGACGCAGTGGAGTCTTGTGCAATAGCCCACTTCCGTCAGTAGGATCATTTGATCGCGTGCTAATATCATACTCTTACAGCATTTATTGTATCTTCAAATAAAAACTTTACTCAGTTCTGTTTTTCTTTTGTTTTTGCATATTATCACTTCTTATGTGATTCGATTGATCTGATTTAGTTTCGCCTGTCCATTATCATCTTGCTGTCTTTTCGAATTTATCTGGTTGCCGACTAAGGTTATTCTTATTTGTTGGCCTGCAGACAAAAAGAAACAACATGTATCCGAATTACAGGCAGGAATTGACGATGCTGAAGTTCTGGTAATGATTGATTTCTCTCTCTTTCTTATCATCAGTCTCTATTAGCATGGTATTTTGGGGATTTGCAATCTTGATTATATAATCTGGCGGTAATGCCAGATTCGGAAAATGGATCTTGAGGCCAGAAGCTTGCAGCCAGGCGTGAAGGCAACTTTACTTGCTAAGATTCGGGAATATAAGTCTGATCTGAATAAGTTGAAAAGAGAAGTGAAGAAACTGACTATGCCTAGTTCTAATCAGCTTGGTCATGACTTGGAATCCGGAATGGCTGGTGAGGTATGGTATGCCTAGATATAGTTGCACCTTGCCGATGTTCTCCTCCCAGTTAATATACATATATTATCCTAAATGTACAGTACGAATTTGATATCCGAGATTATATTCCATTCAAAATAATATTTGTAGGGCTCTACAAATCAAAGGGAGAGACTGACAATGTCAACTGAAAGGCTGAACCAATCTACTGACAGAGTAAGGGAGAGTCGGAGGGCTGCACTGGAGACAGAAGAGCTAGGGGTTTCAATCCTTGAAGATTTGCAGCATCAACGTGAAACTCTTTTGCATTCCCACAATAAGGTATGCTTAGACCCTTCTCATTACATCTTAGTACAATTAATTAATTAATTACTACAAAACACTCCCCTGAGAATTATCCTAATTATGAAAGAACTTTTAAAATCTCAAATTTCTGTATAAAATACAAATACTCCCTTGACGTTTGTGTTCGGTCTTAATAAAAGATAATTACAAAAACTACCCATGGAGATTTTGGTATTTAAAAAAAAGAGCTTTACTTTGAAAATTACAGAAAATGAAGGTTGATTCCGGTTGCCACTGAGTTTTCTAGCTTCTTCAAATAATTAGCAATCATACTCCTCAACTTTCAGAATATTACAAATAGACACAGGTGCCCCTCTGGTTATTTGTAAATGACATGAAAGTTGAGGAATGATACATGTAAAATGTAAAACGAAGATTTGGGGTATTTTCCAATGTACCGCCCCATCTTTATCAGTGTGGCGTAGTCTTTACTTCCTCTTGCGTTCGAGAAGGTGATTTTTTTGGTTCATTTGAATCTATTTTGCAGCTATCAGATGTAGACAGTGCCATTGATAAAAGTAAAAAAGTGCTAACTTCCATGACGAGAAGGATGAGTAGACATAAGTGGATCACCGGCTCCATAATTGTTGCGCTTGTCCTGGCAATAATCGTTGTCCTGTATTTTAAAATCTTTCACTGATTGGTATGTGTAGCTTTATTTTCACCGAGTTATCTTGCGATTTGTGTTTTATTGTTTAAGAACGAAGCAGGATTTGGTTGCTGATATAACCAAAATACGATCTTGATCTTGGTCTTAGGTAGTTCATACATGCTTAGATTTTGCTTTCTCTGTCTATATTGTATAGTTTGAATGTACATTGTACAAGTTCTGAATTTAGAAAGAAATGTTTTTATTTTATGTTGAATTGATAATAATATATGGAAATAAAACATATTTATCATATTTTGTAAGAATGTATGTCAAATATTATTATTATAATTTTATTTATATATATATATATATATATATATATATATATATATATATATAATTTCTGGATCCACGTACTAATAGATTAGCAATAAAAAAATTATAAATTATATATAAATTTTAAATAGTAATTTGAAATTATATATTTTTAATAATAATAATTAATTATCAATTTTAAGTATATATGTTTTTATTTCTCTTTTTAAAATTATTTTTTATACCATTAATAGTAATTTAATTTCAATTAATTGTATCTCATAAAAATCGATCTTCTTCTATTCCTTAATGTTAAAAAAAATTAATCAAATTTTTTAGGTATATTATTTTCACTTGCTATAATCTGGTTTTGTATGTCATTTTTTTGAACACGGAATCGATTTATATGTATACGTCTTCTATTCATTCATTTTTTTTCTTTGATTTTTTTAATTTTATGTTATGATTTTTTCGCAGATTCCATAATCAAATTGTCGAGGTATTAATTATGTTTGACTATATTATTTTTTAATTTTTAATTTATCCCTAATTTAGTTATGTAAAATATGTTTTACATGTTAACATACGGTATATTAATATAATTGCATTTTGCCATCTTATCCTTTACCAATTAAATTCAATTTTTTTTATATTTCTATTTATTTTCCAACTTTATAATTTTTACTTTCCATTTATTTTCATTTTACCCGCGGTTTTAGGTATTTGTTGTATCCTTCATGTTCACCAATTAAATTCAAATTTTTTATATTTCTATTTATTTTCCAACTTTATAATTTTTATTTTCCATTTATTTTGATTTCCCTCTTGCGGTTTTAGGTATTTGTTGGATGCTTTTCACACTAAAAACTCATCTTCCACCAGATCAGAGACTACTCGATCGGGTATGATGTAAATTAGTATTAGTAATGTACCCGAGTAGCAGACACATGTGGGAGAGAGCCAATAGGTCTCATGTGGGAGAGAGCCAATAGGTCTCATCCAAGGATTAATTTCATAATATTTCAATGAAAATTTGTCATATACGATATTCGAACTCTCCGTCGTCCACCAACATCACCACAAATCTTACCACTCGTCTATGCCCCAGAAAGCTTACATACTGTAAAATATATCAACAAGGCGTAATCTTTGAAAATAATAAAATTTTCATAATTGAGATAACAGTTAATAATGAGATTAATACGAATTTACAAATATAATCAGTTAATAATGAGATTAATACGAGTTTACAAATATAATTTAAATTTTCATAATTGAGATAACAGTTAATAATGAGATTAATACGAGTTTACAAATACAATCAGTTAATAATGAGATTAATACGAGTTTACAAATATAATTTAAGTGAGAGTTAAATTATTAAATAAAATAATTTTTTAGTCTATTAATAAATTTTTGTCCGAAATACGTTTTAAGATTAAATAAAATTTTAGATTATTTCAAACAAATAAATTACTTGGAACTGCAAATCTGCAGTGGTACTAGTTACTAATAACTACAGAGTATTTTTTAATTAATAAATTAGTAATTTGGATAAACATGATTACATATTAATCCATTTATATTTAGTAATTTGGATAAACATAATTACATATTAATCCATTTATATTTAGTAATTTGGATAAACATTAATCCATTTATATTTAGTAATTTGGATAAACATAATTACATATTAATCCATTTATATTTAGTAATTTGGATAAACATAATTACATATTAATCCATTTATATTTAGTATGTTTGATAAACATAATTAAATATTAATCCATTTATGTTTAGATGGAGTACTAGTATATGGAGTATATATTACTATCCGTTTATCGCATGTATTTTTTTATTTTATAAAGATAAATGATAAAATATAAATACTTTTTAATTAATAAAATAAATACTACTGTAAGTTTTTAGTTAAATTTACAAAAATACATGAAAAAGTTAACAGATAAAAAAAGAGATAAAAAAAAGTTGTCTTCTTACACACAGATAAGATAAGATTAATATTAATAATTATTCTTGATTATTTACCCTCATAGATAAGATTAAGATTGAGGTGAGTATTTATTTATCAACAAAACTCTATCTAGTTACATCACATGTGCGAATTCTATTAAAAAAAATTAAATAATCGAATTACACAAACAAACATAATTGCTTTCGGATTTCTTTTCACCTATAAATACCGAGAGGAATCGTTGCGAATTCTCATCAGCTTCTCAATCGCTTCATCCTTTTTTTGCAATATACGATACAGTTACCGAGAGAGTAAAGATGGAGCTCGACCTGACACCAAAGTTGGCGAAGAAGATCTACGGCGGCGACGGCGGTTCGTACCACGCATGGTGCCCCAACGAGTTGCCGATGCTCAAGGAAGGCAACATCGGCGCGGCGAAGCTCTCGCTCGAGAAGAACGGCTTCGCTCTCCCGAGATACTCCGATTCCGCAAAGGTTGCTTACGTTCTTCAAGGTATGTGTATTCACCGGTTCCAGATCTCCGATTGATTTTGATTTGATTTATAGAAATTGTGTTTCGATCGATTCGATTGCGAGTGATAATTGATCGCGTTATTAGAAAGCTGCTGATTAGTCTAGAAAGAGACTTTTGGTTTCTCTGTTATAACTATGATTGCTATATTCTCTGATTTCAGATCGTCGATTTTACTTTCAATTTCAGAAATAGTTGATTAAGTTTTGCTTTGATATCCGCTCATGAATCCAATACTCAATGGATCGCATCTTATTTAGTGTTTCTGTAGAATATAATGAGATGCAAATTGTTGTAAATTTTCACGATTATCGTTCTATCGTCTGCTGCAAGATCTTCTGCTAGAAAAATTTACAGGAGTGAGAACATATAGCTCATTTATTTACAATTATTGATTCTATTTGTGATATGTAGTGATGGACTGATTACAATTCATGTTAATTATACGCTTCTCGTATTCATGGTGTTTGACCTATTGTCTCAACTGTCTCTAGGTAGTGGAGTGGCTGGAATAGTCCTCCCTGAGAAAGAAGAAAAGGTGTTGCCGATCAAGAAGGGAGATGCAATCGCCCTTCCTTTCGGTGTAGTCACTTGGTACTACAACAAGGAAGACACCGAACTAGTCATCCTCTTCCTCGGTAACACCGCGACAGCTCACAAATCCGGCTCCTTCACTGACTTCTTCCTGACCGGCTCAAACGGCATCTTCACTGGATTCTCAACTGAATTCGTGAGCCGGGCATGGGACATTGAAGAAAGCGTTGCCAAAACCCTCGTCTCAAGTCAATCAGGAACCGGCATTGTGAAACTCAACGACAATGTCAAATTCCCTGAGCCCAATAAGGAGCACTACAAGGGCATGGCTTTGAACTGTGAGGAGGCCCCACTTGATGTGGACATCAAAGGAGGCGGGAAGGTGGTTGTTTTAAACACTAAGAATTTGCCATTGGTCGGTGAAGTTGGGCTTGGGGCCGATCTTGTTAGGCTGGATGGCAGTGCTATGTGTTCTCCAGGTTTCTCTTGCGACTCAGCTCTGCAGGTGACATATATTGTGAGGGGTAGTGGCCGTGCTCAGGTTGTGGGTGCCGACGGGAAGCGTGTATTGGAGGTTACCGTTAAGGCTGGCAATCTCTTTATTGTGCCGAGGTTTTTTGTTGTCTCGAAGATTGCTGATCCCGATGGTATGGATTGGTTCTCTATCATCACCACTCCCAAGTAAGTATTCGTCTCAGTCGAATTACATAAATAATTGCAAATAGCCCCATTTATTTCTTCTAACTTGGCTATGAAATGTGTGCATTTGCAGCCCAATTTTCACTCATCTTGCTGGAAAGACTTCAGTGTGGAAGGCACTTTCCCCAGAAGTGCTTCAGGCAGCTTTTAATGTTCCGGCTGAGGTGGAGCAGAAGTTCCGGTCGAAGAGGCTGGCGGAGGAGATTTTCTTCCCACCACCAAAGTAAACAAGATTGACAGAGTTCTTTTTTTTTTTGTTTTATTTTTAAGCCATCTTCTGTTTTATTTTTAAGCCAAACTCGTAATAAGTTCATTATACTCAGTATTTTACTTTTTATAGTGTAATGGTTATGTTTTAATCATTGCAAATAAATAATTTTATTTTGGTAAATTTATTTGGCTTCACTTATTATTATTATTATGATTATGATTATTATTTTCTCAATTGAAATCATAAACAAACAAAAAAAAATCTTTACTTATATGCTGAATTTGACACAGTGTTGTAAAAATTATTCTCTAATTGTTGGAAAATGGAAATTATGTTCTAATGTTTTAGAGAATTACACTCTTATTGTACAAAATATTTTTATTCATCAAGTATTTTTTTCATTAATCACATCTATGTAAATCATATAAAGAAATAATGCTTGATACTTTGCCCCACCTTAAATAAAACAAAATAACAGAAATAAATCCCAAATTTTCTTATTTCCATATATTATAGTACATTTATATTCATCTTGTCAAAGAAAATAAAATAGTTTTCCTTGACTCCTTTTTTAAAGTAGTGCAATTTGAATCAAGATCAAGACTGTATTCTGCATATAGCAACCAAATATACTGTTTTGTTCTCGAACAATAAGACACAATCACAAGATAACATGCCGAAAAAGCTGCACATACCAAATACCAGTAAAAGCAAGACGTGTAGGTGGATCGACTTACTGCCGAGACAAGTTCAGTGAAAGATTTTAAAATACAGGACAACGATAATTGCCAGGACAAGTGCAACAATTATGGAGCCAGTGATCCACTTATGTCTACTCATCCTTCTCGTCATGGAAGTTAGCAACTTTTTACTTTTGTCGATGGCACTGTCTACATCAGATAGCTGCAAAATAGAATAGAAACTCGGTTTCTCTACTGCAGGATGAACTAAAGACTCTAAGCCACATTGCTCACATAAAGATTTTACACAACTGTGGTAGCAAAAGTTTTGACATCATCTTAACATTTACATCCCTATAATTTTCTAAATATTACAAATATCCCCAAAGTTTGGCCTACATTTACATTAACATTCCTCACTTTTTCATAGTATTACAAATAGGTAGACTGCAAATCTAGTGCCACTAGTCTGAAAAGTTGCTGGTGTAAATGTAATTGCTAATTATATGATGACTCTAACAAACTACAAGGGCAAAAAAGTAAAGCGGAATTGGACTTCTGGAATAGCTATTATAATGTGTTTTTAGAAAATACTGCAATTCTTGCTTTTGAAACTGAACAATGTAGAGGGAGTATTCGTCCATTAATATGTGATTTTTTTTTATAATTTTATTCGTAATTAGGAAAATTATTAGGGGTATATTTTGTAAATAATTAATTATCTGAAGATGCAATAATACGGGTCTAAATGACAAACCTTCTTGTGGGAATGCAAGAGAGTTTCACGTTGATGCTGCAAATCTTCAAGGATTGAAACCCCGAGCTCTTCTGTCTCCAGTGCAGCCCTCCGACTCTCCCTTACTCTATCAGTAGAATGGTTCAGCCTTTCAGTTGACATTGTCAATCGCTCCCTTTGATTTGTAGAGCCCTATAAACATTTATGTTAATTGGTAGGCTAATGCAGAGGGAATATTGATCAAATTTGTAAAAATAAGTGGAGAAATAAGAGGTAAGAGAGCAGACCAAAACCAAGGAACTGACATAAATAAAAGGCGAGAAATGAAAACAGGAGAAGAAGAATATGTAGATATTATCAAGTAATATCAACTGTCATCTTGAGTTTGCTTTATACTTCTCATTAGAGCCAAATGAATCCACATCTATAAATCAATATTTAACTGAAAGTAAGCATGGTTAGTGTTTGTGTGTGTCATTAGAGCACGCACACATGATTGTGTATTCTGTAATAAAATGTGTATAAAGCTATATAAGTGTACGGCATCATCTGATGTACTGATTAATCTTGTTCAGTGCCCTCGTAGACAACTGAATTATTCAGTCTGAATGTTTCTACTCTACATTTAGAAAATTATAGGTATATGAACTGTGGGTAAAGTATTAGCAAAGTGCAACTATATCTGACTAATCTGAGCATACCTCACCAGCCATTCCGGATTCCAACAACTCCTCATGACCAAACTGATTAGAACTAGGCATAGTCAGTTTCTTCACTTCTCTCTTCAGCTTATTCAGATCAGACTTATATTCTCGAATCTTAGCAAGTAAAGTAGCTTTCACGCCTGGCTGCAAACTTCTGGCCTCGAGATCCATTTTCCGAATCTGGTAGATACTGTGAGATATTAATTTAAGATTCCAAATCAACAATAAGCCATGTTAACAAAGACCGACAGATTCTTACCCAATTAACATAACATAAATAAATACAAGAAATAAGACAGACAAATCATGCATTACCAGAACATCAGCTTCATCGAGTCCCGCCTGTAATTCAGATATCTCTTGTTTCCTTTTGTCTGCAGTCCATCGAAACACAATAATCAGTCCACGGCCAGGTATTTCCAAAAGAGGGAGATGATAACAACAGTAACTAAGACTAATTCACAATCAATAAAATTTGGACAAGTTGAATTAAATAAGTGGCCGATTTTGCAGATAAGCAGATGAAAGCTCTTTAAATTGTACATAACAAAAATGTTGGTGAAGAATATTTTTAATAAAATTATAGGAGGGAGATTCGATTTAATTGGATATTTTCATACAATGTAGGCCACGAAAGGATAACAATAATCTCTGAAAACCACATGCATTTAACCCCTAAGCATAGAGTTGAAAATGATGGGGGGAAAACACAGATCCGAGTGAAGTTTTCTCACGGCCAATTTTAACTCTTTGCCAAAAGCATGCTAACAAATGATCTCATGGAGGCTCAGAACTCTCTTCACTGTAGGACTTCAGCGCTAAGGAAAGTAGAAGTGAAATGTTGCAAAAGACAAAGGTTGTGTTCATGATGGTATTTTTGTTTTTGTTATGACGTAACTCACGGAAATGTCGATACCTTCTAGAAAACATTGTCAATTATTATCTCTCCTGAATGACAAAAGCTTAAAAGAAACTATCCCGAGCAAGAACATATTTTAGGACATAAGCAATTTCTAGAATTACACATCTAAACTAATTTCTCTCCAGCAAAATCGAAGAAAAATACCCAAACTAAAACCCTAATCTCACCAACATCGAACACAAAACGCAAAATAACTACTGATAATCGATAACCCCAAATGTGAAGAACAATAAACAGATCAAAAAATGGATCTCGCGTAATTACTAATCGATTCAATTCCTGCAATCCGAAAATCCAAATTACTACGATCAGTACCTCCATCTGGAAGCGCGGCGGCGGCATTGCATTTCCTGGACAAATTTGCCGACAGCTCACAGTACTGCCTCTCGTATCCTTCATACACCTGGCTCATCTTTTATTCTCAAACCCCTATTCAATAAATAAATAAAATCTAATTAACATCACACCAACGAATTCAATCACAATATTAATCAGTTTTGTACATGCATACCTGCGGTAGAGAGAGAAAGTATGGTGGAGTTGATTTAGAAGAAAGCTCAATGGTGAAACTGCAGAAAGAAAACGAAAAATGACAATGGAGAAATTGTTATTTTCTATTCGACCCGTAAAATCTAACTAATTGCAATTTGGTCCTTCACACCTGATTCAGAAATTGTTTTTCACTTTTTATAATGTATTTTTCGACATTTGGAGAAAAAAAATATACTAAATGGACTATATAATAATCTGAATTTCTTAATAATCTGAATCATCAAAAATAACAATAGAAATGTTCACGTTCTGTACAATATTAGCGGTCCGTCTTCATACAAAAACCAAGCCAAATGTTACAGCACGGTAAATGGAAAAACGTTTCCACCACCACTAATCTAAATGATACATCACACGGTAAAAATTTCACAGGAAAAAACAATAGGAACTCAAAGAACCACATATATTTATTCATCTTGAGCAGAAGCGCTTTCACAGTTTCACTCACCCCTCACCCTCTGCACTACCCTTCAAAGCCTCTGAGTTCTGATTGTTCGGAAAAACCTCCGACTGTAAATCCGGGAAAACTTTGTTCACGTGCAGCCACGTCTGTTCCCATACGTTGTCCCCTCCGAGCGTCCCAGTGGGGACAAGAACGCCCTTCGCCTTCATCACAAAAAGAATATTCTTCAGCAGTTCAGGCACCAGCTCCTGAACCTTCTCGCCCCTCTTAACCTTCAGCTTCATGTACTTCTCCAACCGGCCAATCACGTTGCGCCACAGTTTGCAGAAGCTCATCAACCCCGACAGCCCATGCAATAAATGCAGGAACACTTTCCCAAGCAGTTTCAACGCAAGGATAAGCGTCCCTTCGATATTCCGATATTCCTTCTGAGTCTGAGGGTTCCCCTGTGCGATTTCAGCTAAATCATCCAGCATCGTAAATATAACCATTTCGAAGCACTGAGGCCAGAAATTTATCGGAAGGCAAATTTCGTCGACCCCTGTTAAGCACATTTGCAACGATAAAAGCGCGTGGTTTCTAACTTCTTCCCTTTGATCCAAACATACCTTCCTCAGTCCCTGTACGAGCTTCATCCATATGTCGCCAATATCCTGACACAGCCTCGCCGAATCCGATTCCCCCATACCCTCACGGGCATCCCGGGCCCACCGCACCAGGCAGGAAACGGACCCTGCCATGAGGTCAACCGCATGGAGCGATCGGTCTGCCTGGCCCACGCGAGACTCCGCGAAATGCCTAGCTGCATCCACACAGAGAACAAGATTTGATGGAGACAAGTGGGCCCCATCAGACATGATAAACGTTAGGGCCTCGAAGCCAGGCCCAGATGCGTCCGGGTGCTGGGCCGTGATGGAGATCAGGGAGGCAACAGTCCGCCAGCCTGTCGGGGATCGGATGTGGGCCGCGTTTGCCCTCACCAACCGGCCCACCTCCTGAGTGATCTGCTCGCAGTACTGGTCCGCAACCCTTGCATCGAGCTTGAGGACTAACTGCAGAGACCTCAAAAGCTCGTCGGCTAAATTTTCCTTATAGGGAAGCAGACGCTGGCAAATACGAAGAAGACCGAAAACCGCCTTCTCTACTAAGGCGGACGCCACTACTGTAGATTGGACTATACCTGCTATGTGCTCATAAACACCCTGCCACAGAAGGGCAATTCTGTCACGGTTATTTAGAGTGATAGCGATTAACAGTTCCAGGCAGAAAACTGCGGTGTCTTCGTCCTCAGGGGATGCGTTGCCCTTCTGGGGCCGTCCGGCAGCCCATATGAGGGCTCGCGCGAGCTGTAACAGGGAATCAGCTTGTAAGAACTTGCTTTCCGTAAAAATACTGTCGATATGGCATTTCTGGATCGTCTGGAGCGTGCTTTGGTGAGAAGCAAGTTGTTGTTCGGTAGGCTGAGACCTGGGCTCCTCGGTGTCTAGAGAGAGAAGCTGGCTGAATCGGCCCATCAGGCCTGAAGACCGTCTAGGCGTACCAATGGACTGCATATGAGCAGAAGACAGCGAGCTAGTGAGAGGCTTTCCATGTCCAGTTGAATCAGGAGACATTTCTGAATCGTCGGCTGCGTCGCTGGCCACGCGGGCCGGTAATAGCCCAAGCTTGTGCAATCTCAAGATGCAGTCGAGGATATTTCTCCAACCGGTACGGATAAAATCCCCATACCTATTGGCAATAGTGAAAACCGTAACAGTTGCCATTCTAGCTTTTGCGTCGTCTCCAAAGGCTAAAACGGGCTCCTCCACTGATGAGGGGTTCAAAAGGGTAGTGAACTTACACAGAGACACAACTAAGTCATCCAAAACATCTTCAAGGTGATGGCACGCGGATATTTTTGCGATGGCCAGGAATCCGTCGATGCACGTCTGGTAGACATCCTCGTATTCCGCATGGTCAAACACCACGGAGATGGCAGCAATTGTCGGTCCAGACATTATTGCGAACATGTCGTGGTCAAGGTAGGCTCTGGAATCGGAGACGATATAGGGGGAAGTTTTTTTGGATTTATGCATCAAGTCTATCCAACGGCTGGGATTCATCTCAGCGAAGCCAGCTCCTTGTTCAGGCGTGGTGCGGATCTCGTTCTTGCAGATCGAGTAATAAAGTTCGGAGAGGAACTCACGAGGGAGGTCATTTCCATCGTTAATGTGACGGTTATTCCGGATAAAATCCTCCTCGGTCATTTTTTTCTTTACCTGCACGTTATGCTGATCCGTGTTGAGCATTATAATGGAATAAGATAACAAGAGGGCTGCATCTTTATTGGCTAATATAAGGGGTGATTGCTCGTAGTATCTCCCAGAGAATGCCTCCAGCACCCGTTGTATCTTCTGAGATTCCCCAGGCAGTCGGAAAGTCTCCAGGAAAAGCCTTAGTGCGGTGTCGAGGTTCATATCTTGGAAATCGAATGTCCCAGCAAATTCATGCAGAACCTGCACGCAAAACTCGTCGTGATTTCCGAGAAAGTCGCCAACAAGGTTTTTATCTAGTCCGGCAGTATAGCGGAAAAAGCACGCCACACTCTGGGGATCGAGTTTCTCGGGCAAAAGATGTGTCCCCTGAAGAAACTCTAGCCCTTTCTTGGGGTCCCGGTTGAAGTGATCGGCTCCGATCATCAATCTTCTTTTGATGTACTTTCTTCGGCGGACAAAAGGGACCCAATAATCGGGATCACTGTAATCCTCACATTTCACCATCCAGAACGGAGTATACTCCTCAAGGTTTACGGGAGTTAATTCGGAACCAACCGACCCGTTGCTAATCCTCTCGGCCATTCCCTGGATCACGGCAATCAGACCATCCAGGGCTAGAATGTGCATGCTGGACAAAGGGCAATTCACAGGGAAAGCACTCTTTGACAATAAATTGCTAAGTTCTTCAAAAACGTTACCACAGGTTATATCGCAATCCAAATTCGCGTACATTTCTACCATAAAGGTTTTCTGTCTGCAAAAATCAACTAGAGCCTCCATTGCAACCTCCTGCTGCTGATACGAGGCTCCATATCGACTTTGTGCAAGTCTCAAGATCACACAGGAAAAGAAAGCTTCTAGCTGAAGCTTCAGCTGCGAACGTAAATGTTGGTATAAATTGAGAACAACGCTACAGACCATGGAGAGAATCAAGGGACTCGTTGACAATCCAAACTGCATGAGGTTGCGGAAAAGCTCATCCTGTATTAAGCTCAATAATCTAGGGTGGTGAGAAATAGCAGTGCCACCCAACTCGATTGCTGAGTTAATCAAACCCAAGGCAAACAGAGGCACGTCTTCATCAAATGAAACAGAATTTGTCCTGAGACCCATCCCTGTATTCTCAACTACATTTAGCAACGAACATAGAAAATGAAATATTTCAACCATGCAGGGTACGCCATATGGTTCTGTCATTAGATGCAAGTCATAAGGAGCCCCGTCCTTCCCATTATCTGTACCGGCATTACTTTCATCCATCACGCCACTTATGAGCCCAGAAGAGAGTTGGCCATCATATTCAGAAAGTCCACCGCCATTTCCTGATTTGCTGCTGAAACTATAATCAGCATCAAGACCCGCAGTCTGTACCAAAGGAAAAGATGAGAAGCCCATAAGCACATAAGAGTGGGATCAATAATGGGAGTTTCTATGTTCACTGGAAGTTCTAGTCCAGATCTACATATATACATTTAGTGATGGCCATAACACACATGAACTTTGATGTTTGAAACTTAAAGAAAAAATTATCAACTTATCAAGCATACAAAATGTCAAAATCCCGTCTTAAACATAGGAACTAAATGTATTTTTAATTTAGAGACAAACATACTAGACAAGGATCATCACTATGTTCTCAGATTAATCTCCTAGTACATATAAGAAGAATCTTGGAGATGAATACATTCTAGAAAATACAATCTACATGAGAAAACAAGTAATCTGGCATTATACCTCGCTATTTATAGCATTGCCTCCTTTAACCAGCGACTGCTCTGTGTTGTCAACATCTCGAAGGTGTGAGAAAATACATCTAACCAGTTCAATCATCGTGTGGCGAGCAATCCTCTGTAACAGTTCTCCCTTTGTTCCAGCTTGGTGAACTATTCGGAAACAGGTGTTCACAGTGGTACAAACATGCTGATTACTTAACATAACTGACGCTTTACTTTTCATACAAGCCAAAAGGACCTGAAGTATCTTAGTCAATACAATTTCTTCAGATGCGGGGTCAGTTACCTCAAATCTACAGCTAGTAACAGCATCAACAACCATATGCATGGCATCTTCAACATTGATAATATTCACATCCAGCACATCAAGAGTCAAAATCTTGTAAACAGATGACAATGCAACACCAGTGATTGGAGGACCTGTTTCATCGGATCTAATTACCTCAAGAAATGGCTGGAGGTACAAGGATGGATTGATCGACTGCCACTCATTTGGCCATGAAAATATCTGTCTTCTCAAAGTTTTGAGAGATTGAATGAGAGAGTGCTCCAATTGATCATCACCGGACCCGTAACGACCTCCCCATCTCACATTCCTCCTCATGACAGCCAGCACAGCTCCTATCTCAGAATTAACCATACAACCCAATGCAGTCTTGTTGGAAGAGGTAGCATCACAGTCTTCTGGTTCCTCTTCGATCGCATTGATGCTAGATTGTAGCCTTAAACGCCCCATCTCTATCTAACTTCGGCAGAATTGCAACTTCGATCGAGTATTCAGGAACTGCTCCAAAAGGGAATCAAGCCAAAGCAATCACCACGTGTCTTGAAAAGGGAAACAAATCATTCATAGCAAAAATGTATTAGGATAATGTGGATATTCTACTCTCATTAATAGCACCCTTGAGAACGAACACGAAGAAATACATATTTTCCATATACAGCATGCTACGTAATGGGTTTTCAAACAGGCGTACATCATTTTAATTCAAATAAAGTAATTAAAGACCAGAAATAATGTTTTTGTTGATTGGTGAAGCAGTGCTGCATTTCAGGGACCTATGCTTTCACCAAGAAACTCGAAGAGTCTGTTCACAGAAATACTATTGAAGTATAACAAAACAACACACAAACATTTCCTCACTTGTATTTACAAAAAAAAATAAAAAAATCCATCTATATAGCAATAAACGAATTAGTCCATGGAAAATTCAGAGAATTGACCAACTCAAACCAATGGAGGTATCAGAGGTACATGTTGATCCACTTCCATCTACTTTAATTCCAAGGTCAAAAAATCGATTAGAACTTGCAAAATTTGAAATCAGGGGTTAATTAAGTTTTCGACTTCCCCAAAACTATATCACCCCTTTGTACCGGTACTCATACATCGAATCGAAACTTAAGCTTTGCACACTATCACAAAATCACTCGCATTACGAGATAAACCTCGAGTGTGAGACTACTAAACGTAACTTAAATCTCAACCAAATCAACGAAAATGCAGTGAAAAAGAATCACCTAATACTACAACAGCTCAATTCTTCAGCATTAACAGACTAATTTCGAAAATGCAACAGTACGAGATCAGGAACAAAATACCAGATTCACAATAGTGCATAAACTCACCGCCGGAAAACAGAAGAGACGAGTCCAGAGAAGATCCGCGGTTTTCGCGTATGAAGTTCCGGCGGCCGGCGTTGATTTCCTAGGGAATGAGTCGCCGGCTGATTTCGGTTTGACTGGTTGGGAAAAAGCAAGCGAGAAAAAAATTCGAAAAATGTAGAGAGAGAAGAGAGAATATGGTTGAAAGAAATTAGAGGGGTGCGGAAAAAGAGAGGTTGCAACACACGACGTCGTTTCGAGTCGTCTCAAAACCATAAACCGGAATTCTTTATATTAAAAGGTGAAAATATCAAAATACAGAATAAATTAATTCACTTTGTACCGAATACATAATTTTTTATTTTATTTTATTTAAATAACTCCTTTAACATAACTACAGCAACTATTGTATGAAAGAAATAATGTTTTGTTGGCTTTTTGAGTCTTAGCATCTCGAATATGCTCCCTGAACCTGGAAAAACAATGTAAGTAAGATTACACATTAGAAATTGAAATGTTGTTCAATATAATGAGAATGTGAAATTACAAATTACCGGCATGACTGATTACTAGAGAAGCCGATTTCTATATTCCCCGATTTTTTCTAAAGAAGAAGATTCTAACAACTTTTCCAAGGGGATGATACTAACACTGCAAAAGGAATCACACGGTTTAGTCAGCTAAGTATTCATTTCAAATCGTTGTTTCGTTAACACATTCATGACAATTGACAATACCCTTCACACAAGATGATTAATCTGAAATGCAGTGTCTAATTCTTAGTTCACGCCCTCAAAAATTAAATTAAAAAAAACATCAGATTTTAGAGTTCTCAATCACTCCCATAAAATCTCACCAATTGCAAACTATAATCAAATTCCGATTAACTTAGATATCAATCCACCAAACACAATAACCAAAATAGGTCAACATAAACGTAATGTTAATTTATAAAAAAAATAACGAAAATTGTAGGAAAAATATTGTCTAGCTAGATGCATTATTTTTCATGGATTCACCTCGTAGAAACAGAGGAGTTGAGTCCGCCATGGATCGGTGAGTCCGACGGGAGTACGATTTGACCATCTCTTGCTTTCAATTCACGGATCATAATCTGGGTTAGCTTCCGATTTGTTTTTCCTTCAATTGATTAATATAGTAAGCTTTTCTTTTCATCTTAATTAATTGCGTCTCTTATTATTTTTAATTTCTTGTAGTTTAATTGCTTCTTCATTTTTCCAAATCTTGTTATGAATTTCACAAACCTTGAATCGAATTGTTTTGCAATCAATATCATGAGTAGCTAATTATTTGATTATGGTTATCGATAGTAGAAGTTGAGATTTAAATGTCCACTTGACTCTAAATTGGAATTAGTCGAACCACAATTGAGTCAACCGGTATCGGCTTTCTCTTCTGACTTTTGCAAATCAAAATCAAACTTTGAAATCGAGAATTGAAGATCCTATCTCTAATCCCCTCTTTTATTATTTCAAAAACCATTTTTACTAGTGCTCGTTTTTTCAATTAAATTAATTAATTCTTAGTTTTTAAAACAAAACCAACCATGTGAGTATTATGATATATCTGTTTCTTCTCCTCGTTGCAAACAAGTACTTGTAAACACGTGTATGGTTGATAATAGTGTTCTTCTGGACTGACTCGAGGGTGTTTCGACAACTAATTCGATAGAAAATTTAATTGATTTTTGACATTAGTAATATTACAGAATTATCGACATGTCATAAAATTAAGAATCATGCAATGAGAAATTATTCTTTGTACCCGGTACATTGATGATTTGGTGGTCCTTAACCAATTAAGGTTTGACATGTGGGAAAGTAATTTTTTTTAATATTTTAACTTATCGATTCACTCCACGTAAAAATAAAATAAAAATCAATTAAAAACACAAACAAGAATAACTATGAATTCCCAAATTTTGGCTAAGTATTCAAGGCCCTTACTCCGGCGCCGAGGAGCAGAGTCGACGGCCGTTTCTAAATCGGCCGACGAGGTGTTGCACGTGAGACGTGGCGGTGATAATTCTCATAATCCTCACGCGCACCTCCTCGGCTCCACCCTCCGCCGCCAATCGCCGTCTCTGTCCCGAACCTCGACGAGAGTATGTCCGGCGGGTCTTTGGGGAAATTTAGGACCGCCCGCGGAGGCAGAAATCGGCGGCGTCGTAAGCTCTGGCGACCTCCTCCGGCGCGTCGTAGGATCTCAGCCATATTCGGTCGCGGATGTTGGGCTGGCGGACCTCGTCCACTCACTTGCCCCATTTTCTCATACGAATGCCCTTGTACCGCCGCCGCTGCTCCGATCTCCTCGCTGACTCGAGTCTCACCATTTTAATTTGCGGATCGACTTATTGATTTTTTGGCCGAGTCAACAAAGGTTTTACTTAAAAAGGTTAGGCGTGAAGGGGGAGTCTTCGTCTCCTGATAATCGTCACGGGCACTACCTCGTCGGCCGGTTTAGAGGCGACCGTCGTCTCTGCCTTGCCGGTGCCATCGTCGAGGCCTTAAATCCTTAATCTCAAAATTTAGGGATTTCATATAAGTATTTTGTATTTTTAATTTATTTATATTTTATTTTTTATCTAGGTGATTTAAAATTTTAATTCGTGATTTAAATTATTAATATGTTTTAAAGTTAACACATGTCAAATCTTAATTGGAGAAGCTCACCAAATCATAAATATATGTGGTGCACTGGGTATATGGAATAATTCCTCGCATGCAATTTACATATTATATTCAAACGCGTAGTACAGTATATGGTAAATACTCAGTATAAGAACAACAAATATAGAATGGTAAGAGAGAAATGAACATTTTATTTGTTAATTTATTTTGTTCAAAATTGTAGTAGTATTCTTTAATTAGAAATTAAAAAAATGAAATTAAACAATTAATTAGTTTTTATAGTAATTTATAGTGATTATAGTATGTGATAGATGTAATTGTTAATTTCTTATTTTCAGAATGAATAATCATTGACCAATGACCGAATGAAAAATGTTTTCCCATTTTTAGTCAGTGATCGAGCTATATATATAATGTATACATCACACGTCACAACAACCAATTGATAAAAGCAATATAATTATCACTAATACAATCTCTCATGGATTCATCAAAAAAACGCTGCGGCATTACTTGTTTTATTAGTATAATCATCATGTTTTGCAGTAGTTCTAGTGCGAGACCGAGTGACTACATTTTCAACGTTTCCGATAATTATGATGCCGTCTCGAGTGCCAAATCATCGGATAGCAAAGAGGTATACATACATACATGTTCTTATAAATTATAATTGATTGATTAATTAATTGAATTCGTGTATGCATGCATGCAGTTTTTTTTGGCCGGATGGAAGAAGGCTTGCGCGACTAGAAACGGCGTGTTCCTCATCCCAGCCGGAACTTACTACCTGAGCCAGGCATCATTCGAAGGCCCTTGCATCGGCAAAACAACGGTCAAAGTCAACGGAGTCGTCTCGGCTTCTCCACAAGCCTCCGGCTCCTCCGACGACTTTTGGATCAAATTTACCGACATCACCGGTTTAACCATCGACGGAACCGGCACCCTCGACGGAAACGGGGCCGCGTCGTGGTCCCGGACTTGCAAGTCCTGCACGTACCCATACGTACGTGGGGTTACGTACTTACGTTGGTTTATAAATTTTAAGTAATTAATTAATTTTAATTAATTAATTTTTTGTAAATATTGCAGACGTTATATTTGGGTAAGGTATACGACTCCAAAGTCAACAACATAAAACTGGTCAACAGCAAAATGTTCCACATGAACATTTACGACTCGGAGCGCGTGACGCTCAACCGCCTGACCATAACCGCTCCCGGCGACAGCCCGAACACGGACGGGATCCACATCGGCCGATCCTCGTTCGTACGGGTACTCAACTCGACCATAGGAACAGGGGACGACTGCATAGCAATATTAGACGGATCGAACAACGTCAACATCGACGGGGTTTCGTGTGGGCCCGGGCACGGGTTCAGCATCGGGAGCCTCGGGAAGTACAGCGGAGAAAAAGACGTCAGCGCAATCAGCATCACAAACTGCCACCTCAGCAACACCATGAACGGCGTCAGGATTAAGACGTTAGGAAACTCGCAGTCGAGCACCACCGTGAACGGGGTCACTTTCCAGCACATCACGATGAACAACGTCGACAATCCGATCATCATCGATCAGCACTACTGCCCGGCCAAAAATTGCCCAACCGTACGTATATATAATTAATTAAGTTTAATTGATCATCGAATCATCTCGTATCATTATTATATGATGCAGGTTGCGTCGGGTGTTCAGTTGAAGGGGTTGAAGTTCATCGATGTGCAAGGGAGCTCGACTACCGAGGTTGCGGTGAAGCTCGACTGCAGCGCGAGCAAGCCGTGCGAGGACGTACAGCTGGCGGGGATTAACATCAAGTATAAAAATCAGCCAACAAAGGCAACATGCTCCAAAGCCAATACTAAATTCATAGGCTTAGCTCAAGTTCCTCCTAATTGTAATTCTTGATTGATCGCCAATGTCAAACAATACACTACCTATGTCGCCATATAAATGTCATATGTCATTTGTATTAGATAGACATCTTATCTTGAGACGACAGAGAGAGTAGTAGATAGGAAGTTCAATATTGAATCACAAGTTAAAATAATTTTTAATGGCTCTAATATACGTACAGTACTTTAAATATGTTAAAGTGTATTAAAATAAAATTTAAATTATTTAAAATATCTTTTAAATATTTCAATGTATCTAAAAATAGTTTTTTAATGATTTAAGATATTTTTAAATAGTTTGAAATATCTGTTATACATTTTAAAATTTGAAGTAATTAAAATAAAATTAATTTAAAATCAAACCTTTTAAATTTCTCGAAATAGTTTTTAAATGTTATTTTTAAAATTATAATTAAATGTATCTAAAACAAATATTATATATTGATAGTATAGTCGATTATAACGAGTGACTCAATTGGTTGAACTCCTCTCATTTGATGGAATAGAACATGCTTGATCTTTTTTAGTTCTTTATGTATAATATATTTTTCTAGTGAAAATTTAAAATTTTCAATTAAATTGAACTAATTAATTTGACTACAGTTTTATGATTTATGGGACTAAATTCAAACAAATTTTTATTAGTAAATCAATCGGGATTTGACCCTTTTTAAGGGACTAACAAAATTTTGAAATCTTTAAAATATTTACAAAATATTTGAAGTATATTAAATTAATTTTTCAGTGGTTTGAAATACATTTGTAAACATTTATATCATTTTAAAAATAAATTTAAGTGATTTTGAATTTTTTTAGATATTTTAATTTAATTTTTAAATACTTATAAAATAATTTGAAATACAATTTAATTTTTTAAAATAATTTGAAAATAATTTAAAATCATTATTTAATTATTTTAAAGTGTATTAAAATAATTTGTAAGTCAAGGCTTAGTTGATTGAGCATTTGAATTGAATATCAAATGTTCTAGGTTGAACCCAAGACATTGCAATTGACCTATACTAACAAAAATTTAAGTTATTGAAATAAATTTTAAACATTTGCAATTATCTTAAAATTCTTTTTAAGTTTTTTAAAATACATATTAAATATTCCAAAGTCTCTTAAAATAATTTTGAAGTGATTTGAAATAAATTTTAAGCATTTCAAATTGTCTTAAAAGTATTTTTTTTAATGATTTGATGAAATAATTTTTAAATATTTCATGGTATTATATAATAATTATATTGTTTCAAATGTATTTTAAATATTGTATTGATTGTTAATATAATATCTCATTAATTTGAAATAAGGTTTAACCATTATTAAAATACTCTTTAAATATTTGTTTTAATAATTAAGATGCTTTTTAAATATTTTTAAAACTAGCTAGATAATTAGCTAGTTTTAAATAATTTTTCAATCAATCAATCATATATATAATTTTAAAATATCTGAAAATAATTTAAATATTATTAATCAATCAGTTATTATTAAATAATTAAAGTAACTATATTATATAGATAATAGATAGATATATATTTTACATATGATAATGATAATCAATTATATTAATTATTACTGTATTATACTATTATATATATATATATATATATATGGTAAATACTAGTATTAGTATAAAAATAGCAAATATGGAATTGTAATAGGGTCCCCCTGCCTTTTATTAATTTGTTTCTTTTGTTCAAAATTGTAGTAGTAATCTCTAATATAGAAATTAATCAAAAAAGGGAATCAAACAATTTTAGTTGTTATAGTAATTTATAAAAAGTCAAACAAAACCTATTTCATAGATCATATTTGTTTTCTTATAATTGTCATTGACCAAGGACCATGTTGAACTCCCAAATAAACATATTATTTTTCCTTTTTTTGTCACTGGTCTAACTACAAGCATATATATCACAACTCACAAGCCACAACAAATATATATAATTATTACTAACACAATCTCTCGTACATGGATTCATCAAAATGCTTTGGCATTGCTTGTTTTATTATGATCGTCGTGTTTTTCAGTTCTACTGCGAGTCTCGTTGATCTTCAAACCGACACCATTTTCAACGTTTCCGATTATGGAGCCATCTCGAGTTCTGCCAAATCATCAGATAGCAAAAAGGTATACATGAATGTACATGTTACATTTTTACAATTAAATTGATTGATTGATTCGAGGATCGATGCATGCAGTTTTTCTTGGCAGGATGGAAGAAGGCTTGCGCGACTAAAAACGGAGTGTTCCTCATCCCAGCCGGAACTTACTACCTGAGCAATGCATTATTTGAAGGCCCTTGCATCGGCCAAACAACGGTCAAGCTCAATGGACTCGTCTCGGCTTTTCCACGAGCCTCCGGTTCGAACGACTCTTGGATTAAATTTATCGACGTCACCGGTTTAACCATCGATGGAACCGGCACTCTCGACGGAAACGGGGCCGCCTCTTGGCCCCGGACTTGCAAGTCCTGCACATACCCAACCGTACGTCCATTTTAATTAATTAATTGTATTACTATTTATATTCCAAAATAATACTATGTGCAGACGTTATCTTTGTATAAAGTACAAAACGCCAAAGTCAGCAACATAAAACTAGTCGACAGCAAGATGTTCCATCTGATTATCTACGGGTCAGAGCGCGTGACACTCAACCGCCTGACCATAACCGCCCCCGGCGACAGCCCCAACACGGACGGGATCAAGATCGGGCGATCCTCCTTCGTCCGGGTCCTCAACACGGAGATAGGCACTGGGGACGACTGCATAGCAATATTAGACGGGTCAAACAACGTTAACATTGACCGAGTTTCGTGTGGGCCCGGCCACGGGTTCAGCATCGGGAGCCTCGGGAAGTACAGCGGTGAAAAAGACGTCAGCGCAATCAGCATCACAAACTGCCACCTCACCAACACCATGAACGGAGTCAGGATTAAGACATTAGGAAACTCGCAGTCGAGCACCACCGTGGACGGGGTCACGTTCCAGCACATCACCATGACCAACGTGGACAACCCCATCATCATCGACCAGCACTACTGCCCGTCCAAAAATTGCTCGACCGTACGTATATATAATTAATTAATTAATTAATTAAATTTAATTGATCATCATCTCGTATCATTATATGATGCAGGTTGCTTCGGGTGTTCAGTTGAAGGGGTTGAAGTTCATCGATGTACGAGGCACCTCGACTACCGAGGTTGCTGTGAAGCTGGACTGCAGTGCAAGCAAGCCGTGCGAGGACGTACAGCTAGCGGGGATTAACATCAAGTATAAAAATCAGCCAACAAAGGCAACATGCTCCAAAGCCAATACTAAATTCATAGGCTTAGCTCAAATGCCTCCTAGATGTGATTCCGACTAAATTTATAAATGCATTTTTTTTCTTTCATATATGTTGAGATATTTTTATAATACCATCTCAACATATAATATATATGAAAGAAAAAAATTAATTAATGCATTTTTTTTTATAATACTATCTCAAATTCTCAAAATGTATGAAAGAAATTTGGTCTCAACATATAAGTATTACATTTGGTCTCCTTATTATTGATATGGTCCCTTATATTAAGAAAACTACTGCACCTCTCTTTTGATAAAGAAGCAGAAAATTTTAGATAAATATGTTGCATTTTTTAATTACAGGAATAAAACAAAACAAAACAAAACTTTATTTAAAAAATATTTAAGTGTTGATTAAATAAAAAACTAGAAAAAAAGATAAAAATAGGAAGAATAAAAATATAGGGGTAATTTAGTAATTAACAATTATAAAATATATTCTTATTTATAATTATAAGTTTAGCAATACATTAATTAATAAATATGCCAAAATTTTATTTTATGAGGTACATGTAATTTATCATGATAAATTATTAAAGTACATTTTTTTCCGAAAATACATTATTGATTATATATATATGGGGTATATGTTTGAATTGAGCTGTACTTAGAAATTAGTATACTATATATGTAGTGCCACGCAGAGTGAGTCTTCGTCTCCGAATTCCCGTTTACCTTTTCCTTCACTTTCACCTCAAAATCCGAATACAGTTATAATTTATTTATTTATTAACTAATTATTATTCCTTTCCTTGCTCACACACTTAATCACGGATCCAATTTCCCCCCTTTTTTTCACCTCGTTTTCTCCATTGTTTCTCTGCATTTTCTCACGCGATCCTTCTCCGTTATTCACGAGCTTTCGTCGGTCGGTCAACAGATTTTTTTCTCTTCACACATTTTCCGTGCCCTAATCGCATCAGGTTCGGGATTATATTATTGTCGGAATGTGATTTCATTACTTAGATCTGAATTCTCATTTCGGAATAAAAAAAAAAAAAAGAGTGATGAAATTGGGGGAATTTGCTCTGTTCCGACTCTGTAAGTAATCGTGAAAATAATAATAAATCAATGGAAGCATCTGGTGGGCTCCAGAAAGAAGAGGAAAATCCGATGCTGGATCTGGAAATGGAGATGGCAGGTTCCGATCACCGTTTCCATCCCATGAGCGCATTGGAGATTCTGAGAGAAACGGTGAGGATCCTCCGATACAACTCCGGCGGGTTCATGACCATCGCCGCCCTCTTAATCTGCCCGGTGTCGGCCGTCGCTTTGCTGTCGAACGTGCTGGTCGACCAGGCCATCGTGAAGAGGCTCGCCTTCCGGCTAATGCTCGTCGCGAAATCGAGCGGCCTCCCTCTCAGGCCTTTCGTCAAACACTCGTGCCAGAAGCTGTCGGAAGTCGTGGTTTCCGTCTCAATGTGCTTCCCCTTATTCCTCACTCTCTCCCTCCTCTCGAAGGCAGCCGTGGTGTACTCAGTCGACTGTACTTACTCGAGGAAGAAATTCGACCCCTCGAAGTTTTACGCCATCATCACGAAGATTTGGAAGCGCATAGCCTTCACTTACTTGTGGGGGTGTCTTGTCATTTCAGGTTGCCTGACTTCGTTCCTCGTCTCAGTTGTTGTTGTGAGCAACGTGTTATTGACAATGGGTTTCCCGCCGGATTTGATGCTTTATCCGGCTATGGTTTTGGGGTTTATATTCTCGGTGGTTATAGCAAACGCTATTATTATTTGCAGTGTTGGAGTCGTGATATCGGTTCTTGAGGATGTTTCGGGCCCACAGGCGTTGATGAGGTCAAGTTTGCTGATTAAAGGGCAGACCCAAGTCGGGCTCTTGATATTTCTCGGGTCGACTATGGGGATGGCGTTTGTCGAGGGCTTATTTGAGCACAGAGTGAAGACACTGAGCTATGGAGACGGGACTTCGAGGATATGGGAAGGGCCTCTCTTGGTTGTGATGTATTCATTCGTGGTGCTAATAGACTGTATGATGAGCGCGGTTTTTTACTTCAGTTGTAAATCTTATCGGATGGAGAATCCGAATGTGGAAATGGAGCCGGTTCTGGAAGCCGCCCTTAATATCGATGAAAAGTAGATATTTGCAGGAAAGAACAGATTTGAGTTTCGACTCGGATTTCGTTCGTCCGGTGATACTGGCAACCAACGAAGAGTTTGGATTTCTGCAAGATATGGTAACTGAAGAGGAATGGCATTTTACATCCTAAAGATTGTGTACTGTTAATATGGTAACGAAGAGTTTGGGTTTCTGCAAGATATGGTAACTGAAGAGGAATGGCATTTTACATCCTAAAGATTGTGTACTGTTAATATGGTTCAGTTTATAATGTTTCAAATTATTTTGTTTTGGTATTATCTGTTTCATTATACAGTATCAAGGTGAAAGCCAGAAGTAAAAATAATATTATTACAATACATGTGAAATATTAGTCTTCTACTAAAGGTACTTAAATAATTAAACATATTTTTCATCAGAAAATTCCACTTGATAAGAAACTGAAAATTCCTAGACATTAATTAACAAGAAGGGTTGATGACAATAATCTTTTATGCAATAGTTTGAATAACTGGACATAAATTTACAGGTCACAAGCTCTCTCTCTCTCTCTCTAATGGTGGCGTCGAGACCCGTGATCCGAATGCTTCTTTTTCGGTTACCTTTCCTTCACAGCCATTTGTTATAATCTCGAACCAAATATCGCACCAAATTTCCTGATTAAGTATAGCCCAAGACAGGTCAACACGAGAACAAATCTCAATCTTCAGCTCCCCTTTTTTCATGCCATGAACACGGTGCTTTAAAGCAACCTATGAGTCGACAAATTAGACGAAGACGGTGTCATGTACTTGGGAACATTTCTATCCGACTCAGAACCGGACAGTGCATTGCTCCAGTTATCAGACATGTGCATAGTTCTTGTGGGTACTCGATCACTATCTTCTCCACCGGACGCGTCATAACCACCGCTAGTCGATCTCGACAAAGGGATGTCTGTAGCCACACCACTAGCAGAAAGCCTGATAAGCCCTCTTCTATCTTCCTGCCCCAAAGACAAAACCCGGAAAGGGTGAATGTCCGGAGAATCCAAGCTACTCTCTGGTGAGGAAGCGATTATACCACTGGATGGGCCTGGGCCTGGGCCTGGGCCTGGGCCTGGGATACCTCGACTCGTTCTGTAATCGCTCGGGGCTTCAAGCTGTAATGGACCCAAACCGGATGATGATGTGTCGGCCATCATACGATGATCTCGGCTGTTTTGGGTGGCCAAGCCTTGAAGTTTTGATAGTGAGCCGAGCGGCATCTCTGTGGGGAGACGAATTCTCCTGCTTCCACGCTTTCGGTTATCGGTCTTCAGACCTAATCTGCGGCTGCTACTGCCGTAACTGCTGTCTGTTTCATGGGCGTAAGTGGGATCGGGCCTTGTCACGGGCCGGAGAATCTTTGACTTCTTTCTGGCCTCGGCAGCAGCCTTTGACACGTCATCTGCATTTAAACGGGCCAATGTCCATGGGCTAATCTTCACGGGTGCGTGATTCTTTTTCTTCACTTGTTCCTCGGGTACTGTCTTTTTCCCGAGTGAGCTAACAGATACATTGTCTGGAGGTACTACATCATACTGCAAGTATTGAAACATAAAATCAAGCCTAAGAAAATAATGTGGCTGGAGTATTAAAATGAAGAGAAATAGGATCTGCTGAGGGATTCAGAACATTCCATTCTATCTGTGATTTCTAAACTGAATTTTTAAAAACAATGTACGAATAATTTTGAATGAATTTTTTTTGGCATTCAATGAGAAATGAAAGTTCAAGCTGAAAGTGACAATCATTTGTTGAGGTTGGCTAAGATTTTGAAGATTTTGGATTTGTTAGAGAAAAAGGAGGGAAATAAATGAAAGAAACTAAGAATGACATTTGAGTGTAGCTGGATATGATTTTGAAAATTTTGGATATGAGATCAAAAAATGTAATGATGAAAAATGATGAGATATAGATATAGTAAAATCAATGATTGGTATTGTAGATTTGTAGGAAAATGTGTGTTGATAATTTTTGCTTTTTTTAAAAGTATATAGATGTGATTGGTGAGAGAAAAAAGGGAGTTGATGAATAATGTAATTTTCATAAATATCTGATTAAGAATCACTTTCCAAGGATTTCAGATTTAACAAACACAATACTGAGCCTCAGAGACTGCCTAGATATGCTGATTAAAAATCGGGACAAATCATTTATCAGGAAAAAAAACTACTACTACAGTATACTAATTTATACCTGATCTTCAACAAATAGTCGTGGTGGAGTGCACCATGCGGCTCTGTGGAAAGTGTTGAAGGAGCTAGCACTGCTTAGTCCAGTAATGGAACTCATGGGAGACATCCCAGGACTTTGCTGACCACCACCACCTAGTTGCTCTTGCTCTCTTAGAGCTACAATGTAATCGTATGTGCTTACACCCTGTTAATCGCACCGTTAAAAATGTGAGTTTAAAATAAAATAAAAAACACTACAAAGGCTGCCTAGACATTTGTTTCTATTTTTACTAATTTCACCATCAAGACGAGGGCCGTCCCTTAGATAATAACGAACCTCAAGGGAGTTTGTAATTTTTAGATATAATTTTGTATAGATTACAAATACTATACCATAAGGTATGATCTGATTACAAAACTAAAATAAAATCGAGTTATCTTTCGTAATTAAACCCAATAAGTATGCGTTAAGGATGGTTTATTACCAACCTTTTTAATCAGAATGATGTGAAAGAAGAAGAGTTGAGCAAGTGGTAGGGTTGCAATCATGGCCAATATAGTGCACACAACCTGTAATAAATGTAAAAGCTTAGGCAATATTAATAATTAATTTAATTTTTTGACAATTAATTATTTTTAAATTTAGAGGAATAAATTTAGAGTAGCTTAATGGACTCCAAAAAACATATCTGGTTTATGTTGGCAATCACAAGCTATACAGAAAAATGACAGTGATGAAATCGGAAGGGAGTAAATACACTCACCACCACAATTACAAAAGGAACCACCGAGAAACTGCTTCCTAACTTGGAGGTGATGTCGGTAGAAAATTTCTTCTTCTCAAGAAAACAAAGGACCAGTACAAGGATTCCGGTCGACCATTGAAATATAAGCTGCAATCTCAGGACAAAACATGTATAAACCTGTCAATATCTATCTAAGATACGAAACTAACCAAAGAAAAAAATTCACTAAATTTTTTGGTGAGATAGGCAACCAGCAAGTCATTACAGAAACAGAAGCAAAGGAGGACATGCTCAGTAAAAAATGAAATTTTGTATCACGGTTGTATCGTATTGGTTAGTGAGAAACACAAGTTCCTAATCGTCGTCAATAAGATTTTGTTCATTAACCACACACAATTTAATTTTTGAATGGTTTTGAAGGTAAAAAAAAAAAAATGGTTGCTCGAGCATACCAGGAGAAGAGAAGACAACATAAGCGTAAAAAACTTCCGATAGTTCTTTTTGCCTATGCAATTGTTTAGCCACTGCACGATGAGGAAATGAGTCAGAAGCTCTTCATTGACAATAATAGGGGCAAAAAAAGAAATGTATGTTTTAACTTACTCTGCAATGATGATCAAAACAGTCGACACACTTGTCACAAACTCGGCAATGCTTGCTGTACTTGAAAACCTGTTGGAAAGTCATATTAGTCACACGGTACAAGATCTTGTACGGATGATAGGTATAATGAAGAATTGAACCACACCTCTACTTCGCACAAACTACAGTAGAACATCCCATCTTCACTCTGTTGACAAGAAGACTCCTCATGCGAGTTTTTACAAATGTAAGCACACGGCAATAAACCCAAAATGCCCATAAAGCATTTGCTGTTACGTTTGCGTTCACTTTTATTATGACCAGCAACTGCAGACTCCATATCTGTATTTCCTTTACCGTTACCATCTTTAAGTGATGAAGTTGATTCTCCATCATTTTTAGAGTCATTTGGTTTGACCAACTTCTTGTCTACCGGAATATTTAGATATTTTTTTGATCTAAAGACTCCACTATCAGCAGGGTCAGAACCAGCGCACCAAATGTATAGACCAAAGGCACAAATCAGCTGAGACAAAATTGATATAAGGATTAGAATAGTGTGATAATAAACAATAGAAACAAAATCTCACTAGATCAGATATTTACGGGCGTTCTACAAATGAAAAATAGAAGTTTTAAAATAAGAAATAAAAATGGAAACTCTTTAAGATCGTAATCCGACTAACATTTTCCAACTACATTAGCTAAACATTTCAAAGATCACCTAGTGTTTTCAAAACAATTATAGCTACCGTTTATAATTAAGACAATAATAGGTTATTTTAGTATCATTGGATTTGTTTGTTGTTAACCCAAAACCCAGGGGTAGGGTGGGGGTGGCAGGGATTAAACTTTCCCTAAAAAAACAGCATTTTCAGAGGGTAATGGCTAATAATAAAATTAGAAGAATTGTCAATATCCCTGAATCACTCATCACCCCCATGAATCATAGATATGCAAGCTCCCAGAAAAAATAGTATGTCACAATTGATCAAAAAACTTGTGTTATTCTAAGCCTAGGAACTAGGTAGTAGGAAATAGTTCTATAAGTTACACTATCAATATTGATAAATTTCATTCTAAAGTGAAAAATGTCTTCAAAGAATACTGCAAATTATGACATTTATAGATTGGCTACACAAGCTTAATCAAGATCCAATTGACGGCCAAGTTTAATAAGGAAAAATAATGCAATATTTAAGAGCAAAAAGTGGAAGAAAAGGAAAAAAAATGAATGAGAACTTAATAGGCTCTGTTAGTATTCTAAACAAAAAGCCATAGGACAGGCACCTTTAGTTTTCTTGTCAAATAAGCTTACTTGAATGCTTTTCTCAACAACATCAAGAACCCACTAAACATGGAAAATTTAGAGGAGACCCAAAAAAAGGGGAAAATTTAGGAAAAGCAATTAGACAGAAACTAATCTAGGACAGATCCATTTTTATAAGGTAGTAAGAATATACCAAATTTCAACAAGGATTGAAACCACAGATCTCATTTTATCTATAGCACACTGAAAAGACGAATCATAGGGTAAGGATGATTTTTGTGCTTACAAGAGGAGTGTAAATCCCCATGGCTATGTACTGGAACAACTGCCTTCCCACAAAAGGCGCAAAGAAGACGTAGAAAGCAAACCCCAATGCCAGAAATACAGCTACAGCCACAACCTGCGCAGATTCGCATTGTTGAGCACCCCAAAACAAATGTATGTACAATGTAAGATACGAAACAAATGCACACTCTTTCTCAGACAAATTAAAATACCTGGAGTGGATGGTAAGGAAGTTGCCATCCATGCTTTCTCATTGTGCAAAAATGCAAGCAAAATGAATTTAAGGAGCAAACTAAAAAATAAAAAGAACAACTTTTTTTCCTTCACTGAGTAAAAACACCCTCTCACATTTTCAGATCAGTGTTCACACAAAGGTTACCATTTCAAACAAGCAAAATCTCAGCAGATAAAGAAGGAAAGGTTGAAGAAAAAGAAAGCAAAACCCCACATAAGAAAGTGGGATTACTCAAGAATGTGAGAAACCCTTTTTCTTGTTCAATCCAATGATAACCACCCACCCAAAAAAAAATGGAAAAAAAAAATGGGGGTTCAAAGAGGCATTTTCACAAACAGGTAGTGGGCTGTAGCTTTGTTCTTTTGTTTCTTCAAGCAAAAGATCTGTGTGCGGATCCAGAGAGAGGGGGAGAATGGGGCATTGAATTGCAGGACTGTCTTCTTGCTTTCTAAGCCTACAATTACCATAGGTCCTTGGGCCAATTTCACTTTCAACTTTTTCCCCTTGTTTCTTGCGTCGCCCTTTTCAATGGGCAAAAGTATATTTAACATTTTTCCTTTTTTTTCTTTTTTTTCTTTTTTTTTTTCAGTGACAAGTCAAGCGGGTCTACTACATACAGCCCTACAGGTAACAGAAGCCAGTTGTACAATCTTCTTCATCATCACCGATGTAACCTTTTTGCCCTTTTTGTTTTCGTTTTTTTACTCAGTAGCAGCAGCAGTAGTATCTGCTCTTTTTACTAGTGTTACTTCGCATGTAGTAAAATTAGGTTTAATTAAATTCAATCGATTCAATTGTTTTTTTAAAATACATTTATTCTTTTTATTTTTTTAAACAAAAATAAAATAAAAATGATTCATCATGTAAAATTGTAAATCATATTAAGGAAACGTGAGTAATAAGTAATAAAATGGGGAGAATATAGTAGTTGTCTTTGAGTTGGAGAAACTTAAAATTTAAAGTACTACTGTATGTGTGATATACAGTACTACAATCTCTATTTGTCATTTTTTTTAATTACAAAGAAAATCAATAAATAATTATGGAACATAGAGACTAACGAGGAAACATAAAAAGAAAAAAGAAAAAATAATTTATTTATTTGATCTTATACTACCTTGTCATAATAGTTACATTTTTTATAAATTACAAATAAAGCGTGACTGTTATGTTGGTACATAAGTTTTTTTTTATTACTAAGCATGTTATACAACTAGATTTAAGATATAATTTGCCACTATCGTATGCTACAATATATATGGAGTATTGTTAAATAAAAAATATTTATGAAGAAAAAGTCTAGCTATTTGATTTGCTTTATGGAGTTGACGAATTTTTTAAATGCATTAAATAATAAATAAAATAAAATATTGTCGTCAAAACAATTAATTATATAAAAGTAATGATATGTTTGTTTATAGCAGATTAGATATGGACTCCCGTGACACTTTCCGTTTTCTTGTTTTTTTAATTTTCAACAAGACGTTACCCTTATTTTATTTTATTTATGTTTATTCATTAAAATGTAGATTTATTATTTTATTTTATTTATGTTTATTCATTAAAATATAGATTTATTAATCTAAAATATACTTATAGACACAATAGATAATAGTCAAAATACAATTCTAATAAGAAAGTTATTTATAGATCGAAAAATAGTTAAATTATTATCTTGATCATTGAGTTTTTATTCAATTTTGATCTTTTCAATTTACACAAAACATACGACAATTGTTGATTTACGAATAATAATGATTTGATTATCAACTATGGAGTACTAAATTATTTACATTTTAAAAATGATTTTTCAAGTAAACCTTTTTTGGCATGGAGTGATGGAGATATATCGTACTACACTACTACTACGGTCCCCCAACATTAATTATTGTAGTATATCGTTACATGCAGACAATAAATGCACAATTTATTGGTCCACAATATATAAAATATTATTTTTAGTTTAAGAAAATAATCAATATATATAAAAAAAAGTTTAGAAAAAATAGATATTTATTTGTTAAATATTGATATTATACATTTTCTGATTTTTATCTTATTCAGGAGTATTGATCATTCATATTATTATTTAAAATAATTTCGTGTGACGATTTTTTTAAAGTTATTATTCGTATATGAATACATAATCGAGTTCTTGAATTCTCTCGGTCAGCTTACCGTTACACACCCTTTTCTAGTTGGAGTACATTCTAGTTGGATAATTAGCTGCAACATTCTCTTGGAAATTTTTGGGAATAAGAAATGGGTTGGGCTGACCTAGGCATTTGGGCCCAATAAACAACTTTGATGGGCTTTAGCTGCATATTGATATGGGCCTAACATTCGAGACGTAACATAAAGTTTTTAAAATGTCTATTTGATCGTTCAAACGAGTGCCAAATGCTAGTAATTCTTTGCATTAAATAATTGAAATATTTCATATTATTCACAGTCAATTTATAGTATGTGATTTTGAGTATAACATACAAGTTGCCAAGTTAATTATATTTTAATTTTAAAGTTGATTTAATAGTTACTATTAAATAAAGTCTTCAATCTAACAATATTTGTCAAATAAGGGAGCGTTTTGCCATATAGGGAAGTCATAGTACCGTGAGCAAGTATATGCTTACTTTTTTTTACATTTTTATTTTATAAATGTCAGACATTTTTTTTACACTTAAAACATACTAAAAATTATATTTATATACTTCATTTTAAAATACAAATTTTAACTCTTAATACTCTTACATTATATTCATAATTTCACACTATTATTTTAACTTATTCACTTGAAAAAATAATTTAAATTTATTTTAAATAATATTTTTCTTAATTATGATCACAAAAAATAGTAAAAATAATCCCAAGAAACATCGAATTTTCATCAATAATATATTGTCATCTCTATTTCTAAAATATTCATATTATTTATCTATTTGTTTTGGAGTTCTTATAAGAGAATTCTCAGAAAAGAAAATGAATATTGTTGAGATATATGAGTAGCATATTCAATTTTAATAAGCACTTGAATTTTACGGGGTGTTATAGATCACCAATAATTGTTTTGGAAGAAATAAAATAGACATTCAAATTTCTTAAAACTCTTTATAAATCGGGGCATTAAGATTAGAGTAAAATAAATATATAAAATTTCATGAATGAAATGACATCTTACCATATAAACATAACTTTTGTTTGTTTGTTTGGTGTACACGAAAACCAAATGTACTTGCTACTCACCAACTCATCATTTGAATATTAGTAGTATTTTTTTAGTATTAATTGGGGCATTGTTTTTCATCAATGTTTATGGTGTTTCGATTCAAACTGGATCACCGTTAAATTTTCACTATATTTATAAAATACGAATTATTAATTATTTCTTAATTTTCTGTCCAAAATAAATAAATAAAAAGCAGTAATAATATACTCCATGATGCATATTGCATAGCAAGCAAATAAAATATACGTTTGTCGTAGATTGGCCTGAATACGTGGGAGACTAAATATTGATTGGATAATTTTTTATACACTTTGCTCTCGATAATGATGCTCACCAAAATAATAAAATAAAAAGTATTTTTTATTAATTTTGTTTTTATTTTTATTTTTTTATTTTTTTTTCGAAACTATGATGTGACGGACCAATTAACTACCCATAATAAAGTACATACTACGACAAACACGATACTTAATTAAGAAAAATACAATTAATTAATGATGTCAATTTCTACATGAAAGTTGTGTACACCAAGGTTTGCCAATTACATGATCTCACATCAAACCCAGACCAATGTCGAGCTTTTGTAACATGTCGACTATTTTCGTCGTACATAAAGTACGAACATATTGAGCACAATCATTGAAAAAAAAATTGAAATTCGGAGACCGGAGTAGATATATTACCGACGACTCTGCAAACTTTGCAACCAGAATTAAAACATGCAGTGATATTTCTTTTAGGTTTTAAGTTTCATTAATTTGTTGCATCATAAATTTATATGTAAGTTTGAATGCATGAATATGTCCTTGATCCTTTTGACCTAATTGTTTTTTTTCTTGATAGCATAATAGGTGGGGCGTCGGAGGCCTAATTTTGAATCAATTTTATTCTTCGATAGGTAGGTAGAACTGGGGATTAATTTTGGCTCCTTTAGAGGCCCAACCACTCCAAAAATTAAACAAATAAATAAATATATAAATTAAAAAATAAATAAACAAAATATAAGTGCATTTTTTGGTTGTTACGACTTACCATTTTTTTAAATTTGCACAACCAAAAGAAATAAAAAATAAATAAATTGGAACACGGAAACTTATTTAAGCATACATCTTTATAGCACATATAGTTGTATAATAGAGAGATGATTGCAATAATTCAATTACTAGTGGAGTGGGAGTGGAGTATTGCATGTAGACTTGTCTTATATAATTGAGCTTACAATTTATCAGGTTTGATAAATCATAAGCTCAATTGTGGAGACAAATTCAATTGTGGAGACAATTTCATAAAAATATTTTTCATAGCAATACAGTAATTAAAGATCATAAATACGTAAAAACATATTTTATAGTGGAGTAAAAAATCATACTCCGTATAACCGAGTTCGTAAGAGATCACAGTTCAATTTTTTTTTCTTAAATTTAACACGGAGGATCGTCTTTAAAAGAGTGCATAACAAAATCATACAATCGAGTTCGTAAAACACGTTTCAAAGTTTGATTCTATGTTTTTTTTTCAAAATGATTTGATGCAAAATTTAAGCTTCAAATTTGATCTATCAAAAATAACAATCCAAATCTCAATTGGATCTCACGCACTGTCAAGACTTTTGCAAGTTGAAATATTAAAATTAGTCTTTCTAACGCGAACTTAGGATCTCATTATCATAGACCTTTGTAGCTATGCCGAATTGACGAAAGTGACCTTCTTCATCTCCAACATTAATTAAATAAATATTTTATGTTCCAATATATAATTGTATACATGCGTGTGTTCATGTACATGTCTATATATATATATATATAATTTAATTATCACTAAATTCAATTATTTGAGGAGCCATTCAAAGGTTGGAGGGGTAGATAAGATACTACACACTACACATGAAGTATAACATATACTCGTATAACATAGTTGTGTTTACAAATTCTAAAATAAAATGAACATCGATTATTATAACGTAACATTTAAAACGAAATGAAAGTGATTTTTCGATTGATTTGTAGATGAGATTTTTTTTATAAATGTTTTTTTTTATTATTTTACACATTTATAATATGGACAAGTTTTCATCTTTTGTAATAAAATGTCAATTTCACATGCTGATTTTCGAATCTGCTGAGCACATCTAGAAAAGGACACGCCCTCCAAATTAAGTTAATTACTTTTAAATAGTAATTGCAATTTTAGTAAATAAATTAAAGATAGAACATCCAATTCAAAACAAATTTTGTTTTCTCACAATCCTTTTTTGTACGTAGATCGAATGTAGGTATGGTTTCACAAGAGGAGGGCGATCATTCCTCGATCCGGTGGCCTTGGATTTTCTTTATCAATGTTCGATAAATATCAAAGAATTCTGTGAAACGGCACGTTCAGGTACTCCTTCCAACTTAATTTTAGATACATCTTTGATGTAAAAATATGAAAACACACTTTTAATTTTTACTTGTTACTATCAAGAGAGTGAACAATTTGAAGTAGTTGACCTTCAAACTTGATGGGGGAAAAGTCTATTTAAATATCTTTCTTGAACTCTCGCATTCCATGCAAAATATAAACATATAAAAAAAAAGTACAATATTCAAGGACTCAATTTTCTTCCTTATGACACCTCATTTCAAAAGCTTACCAAGTTTTTCTTTGTTATTTTTTGAGATTATTTTCAAGATTTTAACAGTGAACCACACCGTCACTGTGAAATGCCAATAATAACCCCTTAAACCTTAAACATATTGCCTAATTTGTTTGGCCATTTTTTTGACTTGAAATTTTTATTACTCATTTTTCTATGAGGGTGGAAAAAGGACAAAAATTTTGTCATAAAAGGAGAAATCTTTAATAGTTGACTAAATAATGATTTAAGTTTCTAATTTTTTTTTTTGTAATAACAAATATCCTTATGTGATTTGTTGGGTGGGTTTTTCATTTTATTATTTCTTAAATTTATTTTAAATTTTAATTTTTGTTTTTGGTCAAAAAGTTAGGCTTGCAAGGTACTTAAATGACCTTAATTTATTTCAGTTTGATATGCATCCACTCAAGGCTCTTTGTTTTTTCCCCCAACCAGACCTTCTGTGTATAAAATTTTAGCTTCAAATTCAGATTTTTTTTCTTCATACCATCCCCCACACAAGGGGTTTTTTCGTACTCTGTTTCGATTCTTCAAGGTAACTCCTATCGATGTATTGAATTTGTTATCGATGAATCGATGTAGTTTAGTAGCTAGGTTCTTTCCTTGATGATCATTTTTCACCTCACATTATGTTTGGATTTTGGAATATGTTTTTGATGATCTGATATAAGTTTAGCTTAATTACAACAAACCCCCAACATCTAAGGGTCTATTTGTAATATTTAAAGAACTTTTTTTTGTTTGTTGTTTGCTTACAGTCTGTGGAATGGAGTAATACACTTTTTTGCAATGGGTGTCTGTGTTTCAAAGCCAAACAAGAAGCTGAAATCAAAGGCCAAAACCATCTACAAGTCATGTCGATTTCGTCGAAAAATCGCCCCTTCGACCCCATTCGGACAAGTAGCCCACTGCACGGACGATAGCGATTTCTCTTTCCGAGAATTCGTCCAAGACGAAGAGAAAAAAAATCATCATAGCTCTCGGGTTCAGAATCTTGATTCGCTTCAAGACGATAACTTCAGCCTTATTTGTCCACACATCAATTTCCCTTTGCAAGAAGATCAGTGGTTCGACTCTCTGAGTATCCTCGATTCAGATACCGACGAAGACTATATCAGCACCATCGGAGGTATTTAATTTTCTCTCGTATATTTTATTCCATTTCCCAACCTATCGACTCATTCATTCTTACACTTGCTTGCAGATGGTTACGCGTTCTTAGACACACCATCTCATATCAACTCGCCCTGCCATAAAAACACTTCCGACTTCGAAGAACACAAAGAAGAGATCAACAAACCAAACACAGCTTCCCTTTCGACCTCGACAAATAACAACACCAAGCAGTCTCCATCGACATCCAAAAGAAGAAAGTCGGCAATAGCTACAAAAGGGAAAGTTCACGACGAGGAGTATACATCGTCATCTAAGAGACTTTTGTATAACCCGAAAGCAGGCACTCTCGTACCTCAATCAGCGGACGAGAAGCCACCTCAGGGCTGTTGGTGCCAGGTGTCGCCTTCTGCATTCAAGCTGCGCGGAGAAAATTACTTCAGAGATAAAAAGAAACATCCGGCTTCTGACTATAGCCCGTACGAACCTATCGGTGTTGACTTATTCGCGAGCCCTCGGAAGATAAACCACATAGCAGAGCACATTCGACTCCCTTGTGTCGATAAGCCACACCATGAAATGCCTTCCTTACTAATAGTCAATATCCAGCTTCCGTCTTATCCTGCTTCCATGTTTCTCGGAGATAGCGATGGAGAAGGGATGAGTCTTGTATTGTACTTCCGACTGTCGGAAGATTTCGACACGGAGGTTTCTCAGAAATACTTGGACACTCTAAAGGTGCAAACTTTACTTTTGGTTGGACACAGAGGTTTTTCTGGTCGAGTTATGCACGATCTCTAACATGGCTTTTCTTTTGCTGCAGAGGTTTTTCGCAAACGAGATGGAAACAGTGAAGGGTTTTGCGAAAGATACGAATGTTCCTTACAGAGAGAGGCTGAAGCTCATGGTGAATCCTGTGAATCCCGAAGATCTCGGGTTGAGCTCGGCTGAAAGAAAGCTCTTGCACGCGTACAAGGACAAACCTGTCCTTTCACGTCCCCAGCACGCTTTCTACAAGGTATGTGTAGTATCATAATGCTGAAATGAATATCATAGAGTTATCAGTAAAAAAAAAAGCAAAACTAACCGATTTCTACGATTAATGCAGGGAGCAAATTACTTTGAGATCGACCTCGATGTGCATAGGTTCAGCTATATATCACGAAAGGGGCTGGATGCATTTCGGGAGAGGCTGAAAATCGGGATCATTGATATAGGATTCACAATGCAGGCTCAATCGCCAGATGATGTGCCTGAAAAGGTGTTGTGCTGCGTGAGACTTAACAAAGTCGATTTTGCGAATGTCGGACAATTGCCGACACTCGCAACACAAAAATGAGGGAACCACGAAATCGTTGCATCGGAGAATTGTACATTTTGAGCCTCTGAGAAGGGGGTACTTTAATTTGTTATGTCATGGGGGCTAAGGATAAGAATAAATAAGCTAAAGTATTACTCAGAGATATTTCAGTACCTTTGTTGTACAGAGTTCATTCATCTGTGTTGTGATGAGGACATCATCTCATCATAAATTATTCTTCTTCAATCCTACCGTTTCTTTCTCAAGATTTTTTTTTTACTGTAAATATCGAGCAACAAAGAGAGGAGTTCATCGCTAGTCCATGACTCAACTATAAAGAGGGAACTACCCAAAAAACGAGGAATTTCGCCCCGGCCATGTCTTATGCTTTATCATTTAAAATCAGCCATAACTCAATATTGTTTGTGATGAAGGAATAGAAAATATGAGTGAAAAATTGCAGGAAATTCTAAAGGTATAAAATTTCAGTTTCACTTGTGGTGTGCCAGAAATAACAGGCTACCGAGACGTGTCCAAAGTCAACAACCACGTCAACAAGGAGAAAGTCAACCAAAGAAGAGAGATGCCAGACCGATATAATCAGAATTATGGACAGGAAAGATCGCCCAGCGATGTGGGAAAGATGCCCAGAGGAGGACAGAGATAGCAACAGGATTGATCCCACAGATTAATCATGAGAGGGGAAATTGAGGGTTTAATGAGATTTTTAGTGGATTGTTTGATTCAATTAGAAGCTAATAGTTGGCTTAATAGGTATCAACATGAGGGCATGCATGAGAGTAGGGAAAAAGGGATGCAATTTCACTTGTAAAAATACTACAAATAAATAAAAGAAAAAAAGAGCATCAAGCTCAAGATCTTCATCTTCAACATCTTCATATTTTCAAGAATCCATCTATTCCCCCTTAAAATATAAATTTGGTGTCGAGTCAAAATAATCAAACCCCTGTCCGGCTATATATTTCGATATGTAAATTCGTTCCAAAACAACTTGAACCACCAAAAGAAAAATCTTCCACAATTAGACACCACCACAAAACAAATTACACACATAATTCACAAATACAAACACTCCTATTTCAACTAATGGTTCGGTATTGAATCGGGAAAGTAATGTGTAAACCCGTATATCCTAAATCCTATTTTTTGTATGTTTATATATCAAATAAATATATAATCCTGGATCAAAATCACAGTTCAATCAAACAACCACCTTACAACAATCTTCATTCGTTACCTGTTCTTCTTCCAGATTCCTTTTTCTGAGAATCCTACGTTGTCTGTTCTTCCTTAAACTGGAGAGACGCCACACGATTCGGCTCTTCATTACCAAACCCCGCCCTCGTATTTGCCATGTGAGAATTTATTACAGTATTGTGCGGTCTCAGCTGTGAGGTGGCGTGATAGCCGCCCCCCTTAGAAGCAGGCACATCGTGTGTGTGCTTTCCCTCGTAAGTCGTTATCACAGCTTTCGGGTCGTTCGGAGCCCTTTCCACATGCTTCCGCACGTTGCACCCTGGGCTAGTGCATTTGTAGTAGCTCCTGCATGCACGATACGATAAGTACAAAAATACCCCCGATTCTTCGCTTATTTACAAAAACCAGTTTTTTTTTTTTACCTTGGATAAGGGTTCCCTTTAACAACCTTCTGTCCATACTTCCGCCACTTGTAACCGTCGTCTAAGAGGTCGACTTCACTCGTCGTTTGAACAATGATCCTAGGCTCTGTAACTGTGCGGTGGGATGAAGCTTGCTCCGAAGGCTGAACCACCTCGATATTCCTGCAAAAAAAAAAAACATTTAAAAGTAATATATAAATCTCAAACTAAGTTTATTATCCGGAGCTAAAAAATCACCTTCTTTTGGAATTGGGTTCCTCCTCCTCGTCTCTTCCATTGACCTTACTCTCACCTTCACTGTCGCTCGACCCTGATATATGCTCCGGCGTAACTTGACTCGACTCTTGGTCCTTCACTGTCATCCCTTCGTTATTACCCCCCTCTGAGTAGTTATTCTTCGGGCGCTTACCTGGCGGGGGGTGGTTATGCTGCCCTTTGTAAATGATCTCGGTTATCTGAGCATCGTGGGCCCGCTCGACCTTCTTCTTGACCGGACATTTTGGGTGGGTGCATTTGTAATAGCTCCGAGGGTAGTCGGCCCCCTTCACCTGTTTCTGACCGTATTTCCGCCAGTTGTATCCGTCTTCAGCGGGTTTGTCCACATTGGGGTTGGAGATTTTGTGGGCCTCGCTGTGCTGATGTGGCAGAGGCAGGGGAGGCTGAGTCATCGTATTGTTCTGTTGCAGAGATGATGCGTATTGAGACTGCATGAGGAGCATGTGGGGTTGGGGAGTTACTCGAGCGAGATATTGTTGATGCGAAGTTGCAGGCGGAGCCTATTTCAGAGTAAAAATGTAAAACCGAAAAAATGTTAAGTAAATGTTTCCCGATATAGATTAGAGCGGTATTCGCACGCACGGAAAAATTGGGCTACGATTTTTAAAAATATCCGTCCAAAACATAACATTTCCTTTGTAATTTAATCAGTCTCAAACCTATAGTCACACTTCCTTTGTAAATAATTTCATGTTCTTTTTTTCTTTCTGAAATGGCGAACAAATCAAACACACACACATGAATGCCCTAAGCTCGGGTGATCATTTCATGTTTACTTCTCGACACTTTCACTCTATATTCACATAAATAAGGTCGATCAGATCGTGGGCCCTCTACGGGTTCACGAATGTGGTAGTTTCCGGTTCGGCCTATATACGAAATGATTCTCTCTTCAAACACAAACACAAAGCTATATATTCCTAACAGAGAAACACTAGCAAACACAGACACAAAGCTATATATTCCTAACAGAGTAACACTAGCAAACCGTATTCGCTGGAATCGACTGCCAAACTATCGAAAATTCGTTTCAGCCCCTATAAAAACAGTATTTACATTTTGCACCCCACGGCAATAAACAAAGAGATCTATCTACAAAGAACACTTTTTTTTTTCATTTCCCCTTTTCAAAAAAAGGTCAATCGAAAAGATATACCTGCGAATCGGGCGGCAAAAAGGCCGGAGAATCGAGCAGGGTCGCCGGGCTCAGCCCCGGCGGAATCGTGAACATCCCCGGCGGCTGCGTGACGGTGAGCCCCGGCGGCCTGTTCTGGTCGAACCTGAAATCCTGACTGAGGAGCTGGGAGAAAGAGCGGCAATCGGCGTCGGGATCGTTTTCGGCGAAGAAGCTCGAGACCAGGGTCATAGGGCCCGGGCTGATCCCGCCGAACATCCTGTCGTCCGAAGTTCCCGGCGGCGGTTTGTCGCCGGACATGGTTTTTTGACAGTTGGATTGTATAGCTTTTGACTTCGATTTGTTTCTTTTTGAGTCGGGGATTTGCTATTTCCTGTTTCTCCTTTTTTTCTTTCTGAAAACGTTTCGTTGAGAGCGGAAAAAAAGTCGTCGCTCTGGTTTGGGTTTTATCATGTGCGAATTATTAGTTTTGATTATTTAATTTTTTTTTTTTTTTTTTTTTTTATGAAATCATTAAATTTGTATGCATATGTATATGAAATGGCAATGTTTTTGTATGTATTCTCTCGTGTATATATAATATATCTAAAATTTTAAAAAAATATATATAAATCGTAAAATAATGTTTCTTTTAATTGAGCATAATTAAAAATTATCCTTTTTGTACGAAGAAAAATAATTTTAATGAAATATCCAAAATCTAAAAAAGGACGATTTCAATTAAAACGAAAAGAGTTATTGTTTGATTATGTTTCTAATAATTAGAAGATTTAAAAGAGTGAAAATGATTTTGGTAAAAATAATACGTTTGTCAAGGGTCGGTAGCTTGGTTGAGCACTCGAATTGAGGATCAAAAGTCTTAAGTTTGAAGCCTAAGACATTATAATTGACCTATACAAAAAAAAATAATAATATGTTTTTAATAATTAGAAGATTTAAAAGAGTAAAAATGATTTTGGTAAAGATGAGTGTGATTTAATAATTAAATTCTAGTTTATTGCGAAATATAACGCTTAATTTATTATTAAAATAACTAATAATTTACTTTAAAAAATATTGAGTAATTTATCAAATTAATAATTAAATGTATTTAAATTAAATTTTACTAAATAATTTGATATATTTTTAAGTATTTTAAAGTGTTTTAAAATAATTTCTAAATAATTTGAAATACTGTACTTTTTAAACATTATAAAATGATAAAAACTTAAAGTAGATATGATTATATATAGTGTAAATGTAAAAAAATGTCATTATAGAGATAGTGAACTTGCTTTTTTACCATAGCATATAGAAAATATCCTTTTCTACACAAATAGATCAATTTACCCTTATTCTCCACTTTAAATACACATTATCTCTAACCCTAATTTTTCATTTCAAAATCCGCCGCTCTCTTCCAATTCTCTCTCTCTCTCTCTTTTATCAAATAATTTTTTCTATCCTCTCATCATCCGCTCCAATCAGCTCCCAATCCAGCACCTTGAAGCTTGAAGTTGAGATCTCAACTATGGCGGCTGTGAATGGTGGCCCCTCGACTATGACGACAACCTCTCGACGATGACGACAACCATCTTCTTCGGTGTTAGCTACGGCGACATCAGATCTGTTCATCCAGATGTGAGATTTGTATGTTCATAGACATAGATGTGACGTGAATATGACAGATCTACAGATCTTGTGTTTGTATTGATTTAATTTTTTGTTTGTTGTAAAAGGTGTTTGTTTTGTTTGTTGTATGATTTTTTTTTTTGTTAATTTTAACAAATCTGTACCTGAAAAAATGAAGAATTAATCACTCGAATTAAAAAAAATGGTAGGATATTACAGTTTTTTAAATATATTATTCTCAAAATTTAAAAGTAAAAATTTAAAAAGTGAAACTCTTGAACTAATCGAATATGAGACTTGTCGAATGGCTTGTCGAATTCCTCATTCGAATTGTCGAATTTCATGTCGAATCTGAGAATTGACTTGTCGAATCTCATTCGACTTGTCGAATTCCATGTCGAATTTTAGAATTGTCGAATTCCATGTCGAATCTCATTTGACTTGTCGAATGTGTCGAATTCGCCGTGTCGAATTCAACGTGTCGAATTCGCCGTGTCGAATGTGTCGAATTCGATTGTCGAATCCATGTCGAATTCGCTGTGTCGAATTCGCCGTGTCGAATTCACCATGTCGAATTCGCCGTGTCGAATTCGATTGTCGAATCCATGTCGAATTCGTTGTGTCGAATTCGCCGTGTCGAATTCGATTGTCGAATCCATGTCGAATTATGTTTGTCGAATTAATATTTGTCGAATCATGTTTATCGAATTGGAAGGACAATTTCGGTAGATCACCACTTTTTAGTGTAAAAAAGCATGTTTTTTTATATGGGATGACAAATAAGCCAGTACACTATATGCTTTATGGTACTTATATTTTTCTCCCTTACTTATATATAAGATGTCTTAAAATAGGGTAAATGGGTGTTAATATACCTTTACTTTATATATAAGATGCATTCTTTTATACACCTGCATTTAAAAAATAACCTTCTTTACACTAAAATCTGGTGAAAAACCTAAAATATCCTTTGTAAAGGGTATGAATCTCTGTTATGACTTAGATTAAACCCTAACTATGTTAACTTAATTCCTTGAGAAAATCAAACCAGATGCAAAGAAACGATACAAAGTACTAATTATACATGAACATCAAAAGTTCTATAACCCAATAATTTCGTAAACACTAAATCGATTTATTGTGAAATTCCTAAATAAGAGTTTAATCAATCTAAATTAAATTTTAACAAAATCCATTAAACCATTATTCAAATTGAATGGATAAAGAAACCAAAAAGTGGTTGCAGTGGTGGGCCGGTGGGGGAGGTGAAGGCAGGGGTCTGGAGTTGGGTTCGAAATCGAAAGCTGCGAAATAAAGGTCGGGAGTTTCGGTTGCGAGAGCATCTTCAGAGAGGATGAAACTTCTTCTTCAGTTGCGGGAGGATCTTCGGAGAGGATGGAACTGCTTCCCCTGAATTAATTTTCAAAACATCATTAGTTGCTTTCCCAATTTCGAGGGCACAATGAAGAAGACGAGTTTTGTACAAGGGAAGTTAAAAAGACAATTAAAATAATTATAAAATTTTATTTAAAACAATTGATGTACAGAGGTTAATTCCGTAAATTAATGTATAAAAGAATTTTTTTATTAGAAGGTGTAAAAACGATGATTTTATGTACCAAAAGGGTGTATTTAAAAAAATCTCCCCTTAAAATATTTCATTCCTTGAGAGAAAGTATTTGTACAATTTCATTAAGAAATTATACTCAACTGACTCGCCACAGTGTGTAAAGCCGATGGATCGGAGCCGCCAACTCGCCACCACCAACTCCGCCGCAGTCACACTCACCAAACCACTTCACTGTATCGTCAAGCTCGGTGAGGTTTCCATACGCATCACGTGTTCTCGTACCTCCTCGATTTACCTAGCTTAATCGCCGTTAATTTATTTAATTTTAAAGTTGTATGAACTCTTTGATCTAATTGAATACTCAGGCGAGTTTCTCCGGATAATCATATCGACCTTTCAAGCTAAAATCTCGGAATAGTGTTTCACTAACTGTCAATTTTATTCGCTAATGCACTTGATGTGTTCATAGGGGGAAATATGCATATTAGTTTACTTAAGTTTCGATTTCATCAGCTCAGTTATTGTACATTGTGGGATGCAGGGGGGTCTGCAATTACCTATAAGAATGAGTTGGAGACGATAAACGAGGAAAACCTTAATGTAGTTTCGTCACAGCTTAGGCAGGCAATGATTTCGGGTCCATGTCGTGGGATGGATTGGAGCAGAAGGCCTGGGTCCTCGGAAATCTCGACTGCCGTTGATGATTCTGATGATTGGTTGGAATCCGATTCCAAAAAGTTTATAGTTGTTCATGGTGCAGGTTGACAATTTCATTTGGATTAGTTATTGATTTTTCATTTTTGTTTGTTATTTGTCTGTTAGGATTTCCATTAGTTAGAACCGGGTGAAGAATATGTGTGATTTTGTCAAAGATTGTAAGAAAAAAAGGGAGAAAAGGTCAAAAAATATTTATTCATAATTGAGAATATACAAGAATGCTCGTAGAACATCGAAAACACGAGCCTGTTTGAATTGGCATTGGTTTTCCTTCAGGTTCATTTGGCCACTTCCAAGCAAGCAAGTCGGGTGTTCATAAGGGTGGATTGAGCAGACCTCTTGTCAAGTCAGGTTTTGTAGCTACACGAATATCTGTAAGACTTAGAAATTGTCCAATTTTATTCTACTCTGTAATGCCTCGTGTTTTTTTACGCTGTATCTGTTTTTTTTTCTCTTTCAAATTCGGATATGTTACTTTGTGTTTTTTTACACTGTATCTGTTTTTTTTTTCTCTTTCAAATTCTGATATGTTACATTAACATTTCAGGTCACATCCCTCAATCTTGAAATTGTCAGAGCTCTTGCAAAAGGTATGAAGTACTCCATGCAATCGATTGGTGTCGTATGTTTCTTTTCCTTTCGCTATGAAGTACTTTTAGTTACTGGTGCCGGCTTTTTAATCCTGCTCAATTAATTGTCATTAAGTTGTCGAGTCTATTATAGCAATGTGTATGTGGAGCTGGATTCATTTTTGGGTATATATATCTGCTTAATCTATCTAGATATTTTATATAGGGATCGATCTATCTCGAGTTATTCAAATTAATTCATCCCTGGAAAACGCCATAGTTAGAGATACAAACAAAATTTACTCCACAATATCCATTGTTATTTCTTATCACCTTTTTTTGTTTTCATCTAAATAATATCAAGATCATTGTTCATCTCAAGATCATTCATCGGTGTAATGTTTTTAGCTTTCGTGTATCTATGTAGTATTGATGTTTGTTTGTTTTGAAGTTTTGTTTATTTGATGGTGAAGGATAATCTATTATTACATTGCCTTCAACATTATGTATCTATGTAGTATTGATGTTTGATTGTTTTGAAGTTTGGTTTATTTGATGGAGAAGGATAATCTATTATTACATTGCCTTCAACATTATGTATTATGTCCCCTGATTATCATTTTGTATTCTACTTTTCGTGAACAAGTTAAGTGAACTCCTTCATGCTATTTTTGTGCAACGTACATGCCTTGACATTCATATTTTTATCTCTTCCCTACAGAGGGTATTCCTTCTATTGGACTATCTCCGTTTTCATGTGGCTGGTCAACTCACGAAAGAAATGTGAGAAGCACCCAGAGATATATACCACCTTTTCTTTTTCCTCGTGATATAATCTCAGAAAATGCTTTGACTTTCCCAGATAGCTGTGGCGGATACCTCGACAGTGGATAAAACTTTAGATGCTGGATTTGTACCCGTGAGTTTGAAGAGTTTAAATTTCTTAACCAAGTGAAAGTTGTTGAAAAGTCAAATGTGTATAGAGTTACATATTTCTCAAGTACCTGCCCCCACAATCTTCAATTTCCATAGGTTATTGGCTGCTATATACTAATTACTAAAAACGGAAACTCAAATTTTGTGCTTCAGTGTGCGATTTGATGCATTTTATTTTGGAAATTGGAGGGAGTAGTGATGATTTTATAATTTATTTAAAAAAGAATGAAAAAGATTAAGAGTGTGAATGGATATGAAATGACAATCTAATGATTAAAGTTGATTTCATATATAAATAGTTACGTATCCACTTGTTCAGCATTGTCTATGGCCTAACCGTCCTGATATATGAAGTTTTTAAATATAATGATTGTTTATCAATATTCCAGGTTTTGCATGGAGACGCGGTACTGGATAGCTTACAGGTTTGACATTACTGTATACATTATATTATACTATAATGTTCTTCCAAGTTTCTTGGTGTTGGGCATGATGTCATTTCATTCGAAAACCTTGACAGGGTTGCACTATATTAAGTGGAGATGTGATCATTAGCCACCTTGCAGAAAAATTAAGACCCGCCTACGTTGTTTTTCTTGTATCCTTTGCTATGTTTTATCCTGTAGATAACCATGTTAGATGATTAACTTTCTCTTTCTGGCAAAAGGGTTAGTGTCAAGATATCATTTTGTACTTCTTGTTTGGTTAGAATACATGCACACTCTTGGTAAACCTAACCTAATTTGAACAGTCCATGAAAACCTTTGTTGCATCAATATTTTTGGGGGATGAATATATGAATTGGTACACATGCTATTACAATTCCGGGACCCCGTTTAAGTTGTAGGTCAACAGAAATATGTATGTGTCTCCTATACAGTGCTTAATTTTAGACAGATGTTTTTGGCGTATATGACCGCCCTCCAATAGAACCCGGTGCCACCCTTCTTAGGGAAATTGGTGAGTGTCCGAACACACTGGTTACACTTTGAACGTAACTGATAAAAAACACTGTTACTCGCAGCTGTGCGTGAAGATGGATCATGGTATGTGTTAAAACCTGAATTACAAGATATGAGCAGGCAAGGTAAGTATACAGTTATGACTCATCAGGCCGTAAATGATTATATTATATCCTCGAGTTTTTGATTTCTAAATGTTTTTTCGTTTGTCACTTAACTAGGCACCCTTTGCAAAGCTTTCAAGTATAACATGCTCATCTCGGATTAAATTTTCCAACATAATAATAAACTTTGATGTTAGCCTAATTGCGTAAATCTCAAGTTATTTTCCAAAATTTTATATGAGCATCATGGAGGTTTGCATTTACATAATAAATATGTTCCTCGTGGGGCTACACTTTGTAAACGAGTAAGAAATATGGTACTTTGAAGTTTGATCTTGAAAGATTTGTAAATATTAGTATTATTTAGGCTAACATGGGGTGGTTTTGTGTGATTAAACACGCTCATTTAGTAAACCGATAGTACTCCTGATGGAAAGCTATTATGTTCTTCCAAGTTCTGCATGAAGCTAAATAAAATCCCATAACCATACCATTATATTCTGACAGTGGAGATAACTGTAGCAGCTCACGACACGACAGGTGGTATGGTCACCAAAATATCAGAAGCTGCTATGATAGCTAAATTGGGTATTGATGTCTACATTGTGAAGGTAATATGGTTTTGAAGTCTCAACTTCTGAATTCTGACCACTCGTTTTCGTGTAGAACAAGCGATGACTATAAAAGACTACATCTGTCTTCCAAAATTGCAATATACACTTGGTAGTATTGCCTATCAGAAAAAAAAATTAAAAATTGGAAGACAATTTTTTATTTCTGTAATTACCTAAAATCTCATGGATGACTTTTAAAATCCCTTGCAACAATATATGTGTACTTGCTTACTTATTTTCCATGTAAACTATGCAGGCTGCGACAGAACACTCGGAGAGGGCTTTAAAGGGACTAATGAAAGAAGATATACCCGATGACTGGCTCGGAACAATCGTTCGGCTCATCAAATAAAACACAAGGGAGTGACCCAATTAACAAACTGAAATTCATGTTATTATTTGTTGTAAGTTCCAACTTGTAATGGTACCTTACCTGTCAAATTTAAAAGCACTAAAGATTGGCCAACCATTTGTTGATTCATTCTTGAGTTAAATTTATTTTTATAATATGAAAACTATTTAGATGTTATTAACTTGGCAAACCATTTGTTGATCCATTTTTGAGTTGAATTTATTTTTATAATATGAAAACTATTTAGATTTTTCGAGATTACCAAACATCAAAGATTTGACAGCATCGAACTGAACAAAATGCACTATACCAAATACATTCTCATCTGCAAAACAATGATAAAAACCTCCAACTTATATATAAAAAACATGTCATTTTTGGCAATACCAAAACTTAAAAAAGATTGACATTACCCACACTGTGATAAAAGGGATGAGATCCAACAAGCAAGACTCCAGAAAAAAAAAAGAAAAAAAAAATAAAAACACGATACTGACACACTTAGTCGAGGGCATTAAACCATCAACATTTCAATCAGTCTCCAGAAAACTGAAATAATTAGATGGCAAATATCCCTCCCATGTCCGACTCAAATCAAACTTAAAAACATCACGAAACCTCCCAGTAACCAAAAGAAGTTATTTGGGACCAATATCCTTGAGGGCATTGATCTGCTCCTCTCCCATAGCAGACATAACACTCACGACAAGGTCTTTCCCCTCAGCAAATCCATCCTTGATCTGTTGGGCATTTAAATTATTTAAAGAGTTAGTAACCAGTGTTGAGAGGAACATACTCACATAAAAGTGTCACGTAAGTTTTTCAAAAGCGATCTAAAATAAACTTATGAGGATCATATGGAAAGCTCATTAGCACCTTTTTTTATAAAAGGATGGGAATCATTAGTTTGAATAAAGAATGGTCTAAATTAAAAAATGTGCACACACACACACACACACACACACACACACACACACACACACACACACACATATATATATATATATATATATATATATATATATAAGAGCCAATGTGGAGATTGCAAAATGTCTCACCTGGGTAAGCAGATTGTCATCAGTTGGAAGCCTGAGGTCATCCTTAGTGTTACCATTATCAGTCAGCAAGCTCACCTGCAGAATTATTTCATTGTTAATATATGAACTATAAAATCAAGGGATATAAATAATTAAAACAAAAAAAGCAACAACTGAAATAAAACAAAGCAGTTACATACAAATCCATCCTCAGAGATATCGATGAGCTGGTAGTCAGTGCGGTTAACATGTGGAACCTGAAATTCAATATTAACAAGCCATCAGGACAAAGACAATCATCATAAAGATCAACATACGAGTATTTATCAACAATGGAAACGTGCATACATCACAATTGTGGGATGAGGGGACAATATCTTCGAGCTTCTTGGAAGTGAAGATGTCAATTGCAACAAAGTGACATTTAGCATGTCCATGCTTTCCAGTTTTGGATGTAGAAACTTCCACAACCTGAAACACAGAAGGGTGCCGCAAACTAAGATGATATTACAAAGCATAAATTGGAACAATAAAATCATATTTTTGTAAACATATAAAGTTCAAAATAAGGAGTTTAACTACCCGTGCAAAGTGACTTAATAACTTTAAAGTTTAAGCCCACAAAGACATGGCGATTTTCATATGGAGTCGTTGCCAAAAAAATTCTCAAATGATTAACAACAGATTGGTCTACATAACTTTATAGAAGATCTCAAGGGCAAAATTAGTAATACTAACAAAACCCACGCTAAAATCGATCAAACTAATTCGATACAGTCTTACACTTAAAAGATACCAATATATTTTTTTCCTGCAGAGATTCAACTCAAACCCCACTCAGAACAGCTGACAAAAATCAAAACAACGATGGACCCCACAATCCATAAACCTAATTTTATCAGATATCAAAACAATAACCTAATCAATAAATCATAATCAAATACACACATGATCTCTCCAGCTAAATCACGGAAAAACAAATCAGCTCGAGTCATCAATATACACACAGAAGCGAATACAGAGAAAAAAAAATAAAATCAGCTCGATTCATCAGTATACACACAGAAGCGATTACAGAGAAAAAATATAAAATCAGGTCAATTCAAAAGGATAAACCAAACCTTGCACGGACGACCTTTGATGACGATATAGCCGTTCTTACGGATCGTCCCGGCCTGCTGCGGATAGGTCTTGGATGCTCCGGCGTCGGCCTTTGACTCGAAGTGATGCTCCTCGTCCGACATCGCTGAATCTAGAGAGAGAAATTAATGGGTTTTTTTCTAGAGAGTGAGGAGCGAAGGATTGCTACTGTGTGTTCGTGTGTGTATAATAATGGAGTGTGTATATATTTATAATAGGGTTTCACCTTTTTTGGGATGACTACAAAAGGTTAGGGGTATGATGGGGAATTGTTCTTTTACATTTCAGATAATGGATTGTGTTTGGATCGTTGGATCGCGTGTTGAAGCGGTTGACGGTCAGGATTCGATTACAAAGTTTGCGTCAAAACGACGCAGTGTTGGAGCTAGTAGTAGTATTCATTTTAGATTTATCCAACCAAATAGCTTTTTGATATTTATTAAACAAATACGTACAAAAAATTAATTCCAATAAATATAAAAATTATTTATTGGATTGTAAAGTTTAATACAACTTGTCATTACCTCTCAAACAAATAGAGTTATACACTTATACTTACCCTAAGAAAATATGTATTTTTTAATAAAAATTAAATGTAAGAATATTTTTTTTATTGAAAACGTAATCTAGTTGAAATAAAAATGATAAAGTGAATTTTACACCATCTTTCTAAATTTTATAATAATTACTTTAATTTTTAATGTAAAAATATATTTTTACATTTTAATTTTTGTTCAACCTTCAAAAGTAAAAAAAAAACTTTAATTGATGCATCCAATATATTTAATTGAAATAAATTAGTACTCTTACTTTTTAATGTATATTATTTCATTTGTTTTATAAAAATAATCACAATTTTTTGTAATTTATAAAAAAATATAATTGTTTTTACGAGATATAGGTAGGGATGTCAATCCAACCTGAAATGGTGGGCTAGCCTGAAGCCCGCCCGAAAAAACGTAGAGTTAGAGCCGAATATTTTCGATCCGAAAAAATTTCAGTCCGATCAGCCCGAATCGAAATAACCTGATAGCTTGAGTGGGCTAGCCCGATAAATCGTGGGCTAGCCCGACAATCCGATGTATTTAAATATATTATAATTCATTTTATTTATTTATACAAATATTTTAAATATATAAAATAATATATTCAAATAAAAAAATTATCAATTAAAATTACAATTTTAAATATTATCGAATGTATATTTGATAATTTGGGCAATTTAAATATTAGAATTATAATAATTATTATTAAATATTAATATTTTATTAATATTAAATTAAATTTGATATTAAAAATAATTTTTTTATTATATAATATTATTTTTTCCAGCCCGATGGGTTAGCCCGAGACCGAAGATTTTAGGATTAGGACTACAAATTTACAGGCCGAAAAAATTTCAACTCGAACCGAAATAACCCGATAACCTGAGTGGGCTGGACCGAAACCTAGTGGACTGGCCCGATTAACATCCATAGCCTAGATATAGTTAGTACTACAGTATAATTATGAACATTTTAGATAGAGAGTCATCTTACTAATTGTTCCAAACAAATTGCATTTCTTTGGAAATAACTAGTATAATTAATTATTTAAGCAAAAATAAATTATTTACTCTATCTGTCACATAGCTATAGACACAAGTGGTCAACGTTTACTTTTTTGGTTCGTCCAATACACATGATAAATATTATACAAAAATTATAAAAAAAATAACTAAAATAAAATTCAATAGTTAAATTATATTGTAATTATTTTTTCATAATTTTTGCATATTGTTTATCATATGTATTGAACGGATAAAAAAAGTTAACGTCCGTTTTGCCTATAGCTATGGGACATAGGGAGGGAGTATAAATTATTTAATATGGGACATAGGGAGGGAGTATAAATTATTTAGGTGAGTCATTAACTAACTTGTTACCGAGTAGAGAATTAGATAGTCCGACAAATCCCTGTGTTAGGGTTTAACAGTCACTACCGTCGTCTTCTCCAAATCACTGATTTTTTCCACCCAAAATGGCGTCCTCCAAAACCCTAATCCGCACCGGTGTCTCTCTCATGACCCGTTTCCTCAACCCGACTGTCCACTCCAACCCGAATCCGATTATATCAAAGTGCCCACAATCCATCGCCCCCGGCAAAAACTTCCCAGCTCTGCTTATTCCTCAGACCCACAAGGTGTCGCCTGTACATTTCCCTCAGAATCGAGACGAAGCCGTCGCCGATCCGCTCAGAAAGCTCTCCTCCTCCGAAGGCTTCCTTTACCCTTCCGGCCTTCCTTATCTCCCGTTCTTCCTGCCTGAATGTAACTTCTGAATCTCATTTTTATTTATTTTTCATTGGGAAATTTAAACTGTAGAAAGCTAATTGAGCTAAATTGTTGCTGTGTTACTGTGATTGAGGTTACTCTTTGAATCATTTCGATTATGGTTTCTTACGACCTTAGAAGTAGTTACAATTGGGGCTGCCCTGTTTTAGGCATTCCAGTAAACTAACTGCGGTTTATCGCCTTTCCGTACTCGACATTCTTTTAATTTGCTGTAGATATGACCCGTCATGGTTTGATCTAGAACTCATGTACTTAGGATACCGATTGAATTTATGTCACGGGGAAATGGGGAATGGTGAAGTTGTGTTAGATTAGTTTCGAAGCTTGTGTTTCGTCGAGTGAAAAACGCTTGGCCTAATGTTGACAAGAAGGACCTTGGCGTAGGGTGCTAAAAATTTCACATTGGTGTTTTTCTTCTTAGAAGACCTATACAGTGATTTTGGTTGTAGTGAAAAAGAGTCATTTTTTATTATGTAGAGTATCGAATAAGTGAATAACCAAGTGTAACATGTGTGATCTGATATTTCAAAGTTAAAAATAACTAACTTGTATTCATAAGAAGTATAATTTCTTAACCCTTTTTGTTGTCAGTAGATATTCTTTTTACAAGTAGTTGATAAGTAGGAATGATACTTAAGTTGTACGTAGTAGTGTTATACTCCTATAATTTATATTAATAAAAAACATTAGGTGAATCATATTGTTATCCATTTAGCAACTAAATTAATATGCATTTCTACTATTAATTGAATAGGAAACCAAGGATAACCACGTTATATATTATTCTCTGTTTTATGTTATTTTTTACTTACTGCAGTAGATGAGTCCTCATCAAGTACGCCTATGCAATTATTCCCGAAGCGAACCTACCAACCAAGCAACATCCGGCGCAAAAGAAATCATGGATTCTTCGCTAGGTGTGTCCCACTCTCTTGTTCACACAGAAATCATGCACAAAATGCTTAACTCTTCATTGTTACTGTTCTTTTGGTTGAGAAAACATTGACAATTTAGAACAATGAATCACCTATTACGTGCATGATAAATATAAATATAACTGTTTAAAGATGTGCAAGACAAGAACTGTCACAAAGTTATGTCTGTCTTATTTCCCTGATGCATTTTCTTGCTCGGTGTCTTGCATCCAATTTTCTTTTCATTGAAACTTGTTGCGAGCTCTTTTAATATCAAGGGTTTACTACATAAACCACCTTGAGGTTTAGATCACAGATGTAAGTGTGTACCACACTGATATATTACTCAAAATCTACTTATCTCGGGACTGGGGGTATTTGTTAAGGTGGGATTATACTTTTGATAGTTAATTGTTTTTTCTTCTTCTAAACTTTCAGATTTTCAACTTTTTTTTTGTTTTCATATTCTGAACAGAAAGGCGACAAAGGGTGGCCGGAGGGTTATTGCTCGTAGAGTTGCAAAGGGTCGGTTTAGAATCACAGCATAACCACGTTTTCAACCTGATCTTTTCCAAGAGACATTGGAGTCGATGTCTGATGTTGGTTTGATCAATAACTCATGCATTTCGAGGGGGGCCCATTATAAGAAAAATATTAGCGTTGTTGACAATTAGAGTTCATCCATGCTTTTTGTTTGTCATTCTAGCGTTCGGGTTTTTCGCTCTTAAATTATGTGATGTAGTTGCAATATTACAAGAACTACACTGATCTATGAATTTGGAATGTTCATAATTGTGTCGGCTTTACTTCTGCATTTGTATGGTGTTCTGTAATTCTATTCTTTAATGCCCCTATATCCTTATACAGGTTGTCTAGATGGGCCCGTTGGGTCAATGCAGAATTTTGTCCGAATAGACTGGGCCTCGACTTCTAGGGCTGGTCCGGCCCAAGTAGGCCCATAAGCGTACATGAAACCCCTGCTAAAAATTGCCAACTCCAAGCATAATGTTTACATGCTCATAAAATGTGATTTGGTGAAAAAAATCAGTGTCACATTAATTCTCATTTATTACAAAATCCTGCTCCAATTTTTGTTGGACATACTCTGACCAACAACCTGAGAAATCACACGGTGGTATCATCGAGCATCTTCCATCCGTTTAATTTGCGCATTTATTTATTTATTTGTTTTTAGAAAAGCAGGGGCGTGTAAAGTACACGCGCCATCTGTTCAATATCTGGTGACGTCATCCAACAAAAGGAAAGTGCGTGTGTGTGTGTGTGAGAGAGAGTATTGACGGGCCCACAGCAGTTTTTATCTATCTGTCTCAACACACACAACATGGCAAATCATACCACAGTAAAAGATAGAGACACATTTATCTAAGTATTACGGAGTACTTACTTACTTAACACATGCATTGTTCAAACATAAATAAAATAAAATAAAAAAAACATAACTTTAACTAATCTAATAATAATTTTATTAACTGAACTCATACTAAAATCAAGGCAGTGTCGAGGAGCCGGAGAACGACGCGAGGAGAGACTCGAAGATGACTACATCCGTTGACTTATAAGACGAAGAAGAAATCCCAACGATCTCGTGAAGAAGAGGCTCGTGTTTGGCCGGATAATAAGACGAGAAAGGGTGCGGCTGCACCTGCACGTGATCATCAAAGTCAACCCCTCCTTCGTACGACGAATCTGGACGAGGTTGGAGCGGGTTGGGGCTGTTGAAGTTGAAGATGAAATCATCGTTAATTAGGGTTTGATCACGGTGGTTCATTTGTGGGCCCCAATAATTTGCATGGAAATTATTGTCAATAGAGTGATCGTATTGGATCATCATGGGGTTAAGATCAAACCCTAAATGATCGAGGGGTGCTGTGGTTGTGGGTGGAATAATAATATTATCGTAATTTGGAGGGGCGGAAGTGCAAATATGATTAGTTTGGGGGATGATTGTATTATTATTGTTATTGATATTGTTATTATTGCCACTGAAATTAGGAAGGTGAGGGGATAATCTTTGTGTGTGATTGGTGGAGTTGATGAGCTTCTTCTTGATGCTCGAGTTCCAGAAGTTCTTCACCTCGTTGTCGGTTCTTCCGGGAAGATGCTTAGCGATCTGAGCCCACCTATAACATAAAAAATTAATTTTTGAAAAGTATGGGGGTTGATTTGTAAATAAAAAAAAAGTAGCTAAACCTGTTCCCTAGAGCCTTGTGGAGCTGAATGATGACGGCAGCTTCGTGTGGGGAGAAATGGCCTCTCTTGAGATCGGGCCTCAGGTAGTTTATCCACCTCAGCCTGCAGCTCTTCCCGCACCTCTGCAAACCTTAATTATTCGCAATCGAATAAATTATAATTCGAAATATTAATTTAACCAAATGTAGTGATTGTATTGAGATATATATATTTATTTATTTATTTATTTATTTATTTATTTATTTATATACCAGCAAGTCTTGGAACAGCACTCCAACAGCCATGGCCATGGGCAGAAATGTAATTAACCAATTTATCGTCCTCGTCCGGTGACCACAGACCCCTCTTCACTTTCTGTTTGTTGCAGCAACTGTGGTGCCCCATTTTTCCTTTTTTTTTTTTTTTTTTTTTGTTATTTATTAAAGGAAATAAAATAAGAAAAATAAGTGAGAATTGGGATAGGAGTGTGTAGGGATATATGGAGGGAGGAAGAATATCGAGGAGAGGTCTGAAAAGTACATTTCAGATATTGAATTTAATGTCAAAGAGTTGTACCATGACGGCTGTACATATATTACATTAGGCCCCTCTACCTTTTTTGAGGTGAAAAAAATTCATATCAAAATTATAAGATGCTATATGCCCCTCCTGAAAATATATATACACAACCCTTTTTGTATATATATAATATATGTGCGGAGGTGGGGGTCGGTAGTAGGGCTGCTAACGAGCCGAGCGAGCAGCTTAATTGCGAGCTAGACTCAACTATCGAATCGAATATCATAATGATTGACTTGTTCTCAGAGTCTGCAGCCATGCAGCAAATTTGTAGGGCACCATGAAATCAAAATGATTTGACTTATATAATTAAGTTTTACATGGATCAATTCATCATTTTGTTATTATATGCATGAATATATATGCTTTTAATTCATATCATTCTTTCCCATAAGAAAGTGTGATCATTGTTATGAGACAGAAGTAGTATATTCTGTGGACACACGTACATCAAATAGAGTTTTAATAGTTTTATTCAGCATTAGTTTCTTGCATTATTCAAAATTGACAAACCTAACTAAGTTAAAAAGTTTGCCTCGAGTAATCCGTCACACCTTCGTCAATAAATTCGTTAGTGAACACTGACGTATTCATCGTTGTCTCCAAATAGTTATAGCGACGACGCTGACTTCATTTTTCTTAAATGCCTTAAATCTTTGGCGAAACAATTAATGCGATACGTGCACATCACAATACGCACTATTTACCGAGCTAAGATTCTCGATATCGAGTAAATTAATCTTCAACGAGTGTAAATTTTTCGAGATGATAGCGACAAATTCGACAATCTAACCGACAATGAAGTTCGTCGATAACATTCGTTGGCTAAATCGCGCAATTTATCGGTGATTCTTGACGTAATATTTACAACTCCAAAATTTTGTAGGGCATATGTATAATGAAATGAAATTATTTGCAATGACAATATTATTATTATTATTACTTGTATAGAATGAACGAGATGAAGGAGAATCAGTTATGCAAATCGTCATCGAGATCGGCAAACATTAAATGCGAGAGATCGCAAGGGCACAGATGCGGACAACGAGAATCTATCTATATTCAGACGAGATGAGATCGAGGACCATTTCTTCCTAACTAATTTATCCCTATCGATGGACTAATCGGGCCTAATGGGCCTGCTTTGATCCAATGAGTTGACCCCATCACATTTCAACCATTTCAAATAGTTAGTATACTACTTTTTGCATGAAGACACGTACACAACTAACCTACAATGGTATGTGATACGTTTCAGAAAGAAAAAAAACAGACTGAGGACTGAGGCAAAGTATATATGTGTAATGGATTGTTTCAAATTTTGGATATTTGGTAAAAATTATACTACTACAATTGATATTGTATTGTGAGTATAATTGTGTATATTGCATTTTCTACTAAAATAAAAATAAAATAAAAATTATAAAGTTTCTTAGATATATATTCCATATAGTTTAGACATCACTTTCTTATGTTCTTTATATGGAGTATATAGTTTGAAGTAAAGGAAAGAAGTAGAATAACCGAAATAGCCTTCTCAACCAATTCAATAGTACCCTTGTGAAGCAATACTTGTTATGGTTCTCTAACTAAACCATAACACCACAGATCCATATACCCGTCCCAAACTAATGATTATAATTGTTTTCTAAATTTATAAAAAAGTGTGATCATTGATTTGTGACAAAAATACTAGTATTTTGGTTCAAATTAGAAACGTTTTATTTTATTATAGTTCTCTACGTTCGACTGCATTTCTAATAATTTTTTACTCTGTCTCAACTTAGTTAACGTGAAAATTAAGAAAAATAATTTTACACAAACTCAAACATTCATACCAAAAGTCTCTCACTATTGACTCTTTATCTATATTTATATACTCTCCAAACAAGCTTTTCAATAAAGAAATCAAATTCCAAAAAACAAAAAACAAAACAAAAGAAAAAAACAGAAGAAATGTAGCAACTATAGAACAACAAGCTGTTGCACTCCAAATCCAAAATGAACAAACTAATAGTGAGCCACACTTAAAGGAGGGTACAAGTCCCTGCACAAATCCACACCATAAAGATCGCCATCGGCACTTCTCCTCGCCAAGACGCTCCCTTTCGAAAGCGGGCTCGGTTTTCTTCGGCCCGTCGACATATCCTCAACGGCCCGCCTCTCGTTCGCAGCAGCCGACGAGTAGCTGAACCTCTGCTTGGCCTTGATCGAGCTAGTCGGCCTCATGTAGCTCGGCTTGGCTTCCCGAGCCTCCGACGAAGAATTCGAAGAAGTCGTGCTCTCGTCGTAAACCGACTGGTTGCACGAGTCCGAGCACGAGCGGATGAGCTGGCAGCTCGTCGAGGGCTTCGGCATTATTCGAGTCGAGACTTTGTTGCGCCTTATTCTAACAGAGGAATCTTGGTCGAAAGATTCCATTAGCCTTGTGTCCCATGGCTTGGTGGCCATCCATCGCTCCAACCAATTCAGACCTCTCGAATGACTGTTCTTGGTCGGAGTTCCCATCATGTTTCGAGTCGAGCACGACGTGGGGGTTTTCGTCAAATGCTGAAGAATTCAAATTAACAACACACAGTGTTAAATTAGGTTACCCCTCAACAAGGTTATTATGGTAATTACAACTAATGACCTGTTGGGAAAAGGCATAGGCAATGGCTCTCTCCCTCTTCATAGCTCCTTGCTGCTTCATCTGCATCTTCGACATCACGTCTTGAACAGTCCCTCGGCTATCGCACCATCCGCTCTGCAAATTACGCGAAAAACAACACATAGGCTCGAGTTTCGCTAATGAAAATCGGAAATAAGGTTTTAATTTCACATGAGATGTTTTATGTGATTAAATCTGAACCTCAGCCTTCTTCACGGGGTCGGGTTGGCTTTGAACATCTTCCTCGTCTCCGGCACATGATTGGGTGCATTGCGCTCGAACTCGGGCTTGGGCCCGAACGAGAGCCTGCATGCACCTCAGTGTCACAGCGGCTTGCTTCCTCACGAGCCGCCCGCGAACGATGGCTTGCAGTCGGACCAATGCTCGTAGGGCCCGCAACGCGCGCCTCGCCTAATAACATCGATGATTAGCAAGGCTTACAACACACAAATTACCAAAACTACCCTTGAATGATGAACTCTTTTCTCACACTAGAAACAGAGTAACACTATAGAGATCACAGAATACACAATTCATGAGAAAAATGTGGATTTTTTAGACAGACGGATACGTACGAGAAAAGCGCGAAAGAGGGACTGAATTCTGATGGCGGCCCATTCGCGGCGGACCACCATGAAGTCCTTGGGCGAAGCCTTGGACAGGGCAGCTACAGCGGCGGCCATTTCGGAGTCGAGGATGAAAGGAGGAGGAGACTCCGATTCCTCCTCCGTGTCCGGCCCATCGGAACCGCCTCTTTCGCCTTTTGCGGTGATCATCCCGCCGGAAGCACTCCTCCACAGCCTCCACCTTCTCACTTTACCACCCAATTTCTCCTACTCAGAAAAATCCCCAAATAAAAATCAGTTTTTTATTTCGTATTTGAGCAAAAAAATTAAAAATTATAAATCAGAAAATTTAAATTGATGCTTACGGGCTCATTGAAAGAGGGTTTTTTGAACCCGATCAAAGTTTTAATCCACTTCCCAGAAGCACCCATTTTTCGCAGTGCAGAAAAATAACAGAAGAAAAAACAATAAATAAATAAAACTCTGTTTTTTTTGTTTTCAAGAAATGTTCTTTGAAGCAATTGAGAGACAGTGCGTTATGAACAACGATTGGGATCGGCGAAATTTAACGTGGGGGTGCTGGATTAATTTAGTAATAAAGAGGAGCGTCACGAGCGTAATGTGTGTTGTTGTTGAATTTTTGAATTTTGAAATTTTGAAAGAAATAAAGAAAGAAAGAAAAGAAAAGGGAAGTTGTAACGGATACTTGTTTTTTTTCTTTAATACTGTCTTTATTTAGGGGTTTTAAATTCGTCAAAAGCGACGTCGTTTTTCGAGCCGCTGTTGCTTCCAAAATTCAGGATTCTGGGAATAAAAAAATATTAGGAGGAAGACGAAGATGATTGAAAACATTATCGTATTTAAGATAAATCAACAGGGACCTTTATGTAATTTTCCGTATAAATTTAAGCACGGGGGCGGAGGTTAGCTATCTAATTTGAGCTAAAACACTACTCGAGTTATAGGTCAAAATCAAGTTTGAAAATGTTGTTACCATAATCGAGCCGTGCACGTGCATCACCATCTTGATATGATCGGTAAAACTAAGTTTGAAAATGTTGTTATATAGTATCATAAATTCATATTCGAGCCGTGAGTTAACATCGTGATACTTGGCTCGTCGAAATTCATATTTGAATGTTGTAGTTAAACATAAAATGAACAAAATGTTTAATCAAAATTAGACTATCTATTTTCAATTTTTGAAATTAAAAAATAATAATAATAATAGTAATACAGAGGCTCCGTTGTTAACCGTCCCAAGTGACGATCCATGAATTTGGATCTCAACAAACTCAGCTCGCTTGCTATTAGATCGAGTGATTTTACTTTGAAATTTTACCCTGAAAAAAAATACTCGCAAATCATCGTCTCCAATGGCCACCTTTCTCAGTCAAGTAAGTTTTTTTTTTCTGCATTATTTCCATTACTCGATTCTCGGTCACATTGATCTGTTTGTTTCACCCGCGTTTTTTTATCCTCGAAGCGAATTTACTCTGATAACATTCGATGTGAAACCTTTGATTATTGTAATTTCTGTTTTTTTTTACCCCCAAATCCAGTTCCTGTAATTCAAATGAGGATTATATTGTAAACCCTAATTGAAACTTTTGGTCGGATAAGATCTGTGATTTGCTGTATAATTAGGAGATTGATTATGTTGATCACTGTGTTTTTGAACTATATGCAAAATGGTAGGAGTCTTGCCCGACTATAAAGAACATACTTCTGTTGGATTCGGAAGGAAAGCGCGTGGCCGTTAAGTACTATTCGGATGACTGGCCAACGAACAGCTCGAAGCTCGCTTTTGAAAAATCGGTTTTTACAAAGACTCAAAAGACTAATGCCCGCATAGAAGGTAAAATTTCGATCCAAGGTTCCGTTCGGGGTAATATTAGAAATTTCATAATTTAGCTTGGTATATTGGTATGTGGGCAAGGGCAAGTGCCATATGGTCAAAACGAGTTGTGAAAATTTTATTTGCTGAACATTTCGCAATACAAATTATTCATGTTTTCTGGTGGAGGGGGGAGGTTAATGACTTAAACTCGTGTTAGCCTAATTACCAGAAGATATGTTAATGCATTTTCACATATTGAAGTAAATTAACTGTCAAGATTATCTTGAGTTGTATGAACATAGGCTGAGCTTGACAGTACTTTTTCTAATAATTATTTTTCGGGGATGATATTGAAAACTACCAAATAGTTTTGTGGTAAATACCAAAGAAAAAATAAACCTTGAATATTACAAACCATTGTGACAATATTTGTTGTTATGATCATATATTTTATTCAGAAAATTTGGACATATATTTTATTCAGAAAAATGGCAGGTGTAATTGTAGAAATACTCGATCATGTCAACAAATTCCCTTAATTAGTTATGATCATTTAGTTAAAATCCTCAAGGGTAGTTTGTAATCATCCATTTTTTGTATTTTTCTTTAGTGATTCAAGGCTTGATAGTTGATAACATGATATGCAGCGGAAATAATCATGCTGGACAGCAACATAATTGTGTATACATTTGTCCAAGATCTTCACTTCTTCATTACCGGTGGCGATGATGAAAATGAACTGATCTTAGCTACTGTTCTACAGGGCTTCTTTGATGCAGTCGCCCTACTCCTCAGGTTTTTTCTTTGTTACATATTCCGTGAGATAATAATAATACAAACAATACTAATAATAATAAAATCTGCCTACTGTTTGTTCTGTATCTTGAGAAAAAGTGGATATCTGTATGATTGTGTTTTATTGATACTCGTGTTTGTAGGAACAATGTGGAACAAAGGGAGGCACTTGAGAACTTGGATCTGATTCTTCTCTGCCTTGATGAAATTGTTGATGGCGGGTATGTTATGAAATCATGTGACTTCAGATTTAGGATCTTCTTACCCAATTATCTGTTCTGCATATTGAAATAATTTTGCTTCAATCGCGTCTCATCGTAAAAAAATTACTCAGCTCTCCATACGTTCAACACGTAATTAGACATTAGGGGGTATGTAGCCTTTGTAATTTCTACACTTCTCTCGACACTTTTGTAGTTACTGCAAGCCTGGGGATCGATATGTTTTGAAAACACTATTTTCAATATATATATTGCAATGGTTTTCTTGTAGTATTGTTCTTGAAACAGACGGCAGTATTATTGCTGGGAAAGTAGCCACCCATAGTATCGATGATGGCGCTCCATTGTCCGAGCAGGTCAGTTTCGTAATTCTACAATTTCGAGTATTTATAATTTATGTAATCATCAACTATGTTTCAGAAGTATATATATTACAAATACAAATATCCATCTAGTTAGTAATCCGGTCAATATAGGTGCAGATCATGAAGTTCGAAAGATGACTATAAGGCATTGTAAATAATTAACACTAACTCGGATTGTTACTGCAGACAATATCACAAGCTCTGGCGACTGCACGGGAACATTTGACGAGGTCTCTTTTGAGGTGAAGGAAGAATCTTTGCGTTTTTTTTTTTTTTGGCATTTATTATTCAAGAAATGCACACAATAGAGTTGAGTAGAATTGTCGAGGGAATGACATAAAATTTACTCCCTTTGTGTCGAAGTTGAAGCAATGATCGTCTTATTAACCAATATAAGAGATGTGGATGTGATTAAGTTTTTTTTTATAATTAAATAACTTGTTTAATTATAAAAAAATATTACATAATTTAACTTTTTTAATTTATACTCTTAAAATAATTATCACATTAAAAATAAAAATCAATATTATTCCAAAATTTAATCAATTTTTATTTGAATGATTTTTCACATCCTCTTTTAAAGCCTAAACTATGATTAGATCTAAATCTAAAAACCCTAAATCTACCATATGCATTTATTCGAAAAATCGTCAAAGAATATGGGGTTTGGAGACTACAAGCAGGTGGCGTTTTCGAGTGGCGTTTTCGAGTGAGACGAGCACGTAGAAAAAATATTACTATATATTACTATAAGGAGTGGCGTTTTCGAGTGAGACGAGCACGTAGAAAAAATATTACTATATATTACTATAAGGAGTTATTCTTATAAATAGTTTTACAAAATAAAAATAATTTTTTTTTTATAAAAAATAATATAAAAATAAAAATAAGATATATTGAACTTAACCAATTTAATAGTTTAGACTAAGTATATTTGACCATATATATATAAAAATTATGTTTAACATATATATTAAATAAAATAATAATAAATCGAATTACTATAAACTTTGATCATATACTATATGTCATTGATTTTAATAAATATTTTAAGTTATTTTTATTGTTTTGATAAATTTATATATTAATCATTTATTCTTATATAGAGGTATAAATCCTCAAGGTGAGACTTGCAAAATGTATAATTTATGATAATGTGGAGTTTATTCCTATTTATAATTGGTCCTGAATCGGGACTTGAATTTTTTATTACTATAAAAATTTTATTTCTATATAGAGTATTACTATATAGAGTTTCTACTGTATTTCAAAATTTTGGGTGGACTATAGCCTGGCCGCCTCCGTGATGATCCGCTAAGGCCTAAGATAAGTGGATTACAATATTTTTATAGATCAATCACTAAAATGCCAAAACAAAATGGAGGTATAAAAGTTCAAAAATGCCTTTAAGTTCGAGTATAAAAGTCTGTTTTCCATATTAATTAAATATAAATAAATACTAGTATTTGTTTGTTTGTGGAAATGAAACAAATATTATATAAATATATTTAACTATATAAATTATTATTTTAATTGAAAACATATTTTCCAAAAAAAATGTTGAATTGAATAATTTATTGTTTTAATTATTATTATCAATCGTCTATGTTCTATAATGAAATAAATGTACAGTAAAAATCTCTATAAATTAATAGTTTCGGATCGTAAAATTTTATTAATTTGGGGAGGTTATTAATTTTTGAATACTTTTTTCCATTTAAAAGACCAAAATTTTATTAATTTATAAAAGTTATTAATTTATCGAGTTTTTTTTCATTTAAAAGACCAGGTCGAAACCGAAAAATTCTATTAATTTATAGAGATTATTAATCAATCGAATATTAATTTATAGAGGTTTCAATATACCTTTTTTTTTTGTTTTTTTTATAAATACACCGTATAATGGATATGCATAATTTTTCCCGTAGAAATAAATGCACAACAATATTTCGATAATTCAATTGTTTTTTATAAATGTGTAATTGAAGAATAAAAGTTTGAATGATTGATATTTTTCCATTTTCTAACATAATTAATGAATTAAATTCATTAAATGTATGTTACCTCAAACAAACAAAAAAAAAAACTACAAATATAGGTAGTTTAAACTAAAGAAATAATTAAATTTACAATCACCAAAGTAAATCCATGAATAGGTTGGATTAGGATTTACCGTTGGGTTGTCATTTCTCAATGTATAAATTAAAAAATGTTCCTGATTTGAAAATATTTGTTCTTCTTCATTATCACTCTTTGGATATGGGAACATTCGAAACCTATGATAAAACCTGCAAACGACGTTTTTAAAGCTATGAATCATATTTTACGATATTAGTGTCACGTCCACTGTCACTATATATGGTCTATTCCAAGACAAGAATACTCGACCTATATAATCATGGTTCATTGAGGGAACCTAAGATTTCAACATTCTCTTTTTCAAATAAATAAACCATAATGGTAGTGAAATGTTGAAATTATATTTGGGTGTTGGCCCATTTCATTAATCACAAAGGCAGCCTGGCCCAATTGAGTGCTGGCCCATTTCATCTCTCAACCCTTTGCCTCAGCTCATATGTTGTTACCCGGTCCATTAAGTGCTTTGACTTTTCCTGACCGTCAGATGTAGGGTTGTTGTGTGAGATGAAATCCTGGCCGTTCCCTGGCTATGATATAATAAACCTCAGCCCCTGCATTCACTCACTTCACCCTTTACTCAAACCCTAGCCCCCACAGAGTGTGTGTGCGATTACACCTTCAGTGTGTGCGATTCTGAGATCTCTCCGTTCATCGTCTCCGCCACTTCCCCCTTCGTCTCCGGCTGACCTCCTCGTGAGCTCGGTTGCTGGAGACGACTAGTGAAGCCCCTGGACACGACTGATTTACCTCTTTGTGAGGCGGAGGGCACTGTTTGAGTGAGGTGAGAGCTGAGTGCTCTTGGGTCACCGGCGAGGCCACCGTGAAGTCACTGCCTTGCTACCACTGCCACCAGTCAACGCTACAATGATGGATCTACAGTCCTGAGCCTAGATCTTATCTCTATCTCTGTTTTCTATCTTGATATATATATATATACTAGATCTGTAATTTTTCTTGCCGCTCACTGTACTTAGGGTCTACTCAGGCCCAAATCCTTTCCATGTGGACTGGATCTTTCTAGATCTTCAGACCGCTGTGATTTGGGGTCCTGCTCTAGCCTTAGGTGAATTACAGACCTGACTTTGTTCTTGTTTGTGTATTTGCAGGTGCCTAGAAGCGACGACCGCCGACGTGGAGCCCTAACAGTGGTATCAGAGCACCACGGCGGCGGCTACCAGCAACCAGATCTGCAGATCCGTGACCTAGGGTTCGTGATCTGTCACCTGGAGGGTTGGAGTTGCTCGGCACCGCTCGGTAGGAGGCCCAGGTAGCAAACCCGAATTAGGTGCCCCCAGCCATTGTAAATCCGGGATTGATCACCCCCTTGGCTGTAAGGTTGGTACCCGGGTTGCCTGTGAAACGCGAAACGGGAACTGCTACAAGGGGTCCCTTGCGAATAACCCTGCAAAGTAAGTGATTGGCTTGAACCCTCCTCTTTTCTGCTATGGTCGGCCCGCCTGGAGGCTTTTATGTGATGGTGTGGCCCGCCTGGTGGTCGTGTGTTTGGTGTTGTGTTTGAAAAATTCTGTTTTCAAAACCCTTGTTCAAAAATATTTTCTTGAGAAAACTTTGGTTTACTGATTCTGTGATAAACCCTAATTTTGTGAAAATATCATGAACAACCTGCCTACTTGATTTCTGTGTTAATCCACTGGTTTGGTACTTGTGTGTTTGAACCCTCTGTGATCTTCACTTTTGTGTGTTAGGTTTAGGGTTTCATTCTGTGATACCAGAAACCTATAGTAACCAAACCTATTTGGAGAGGTGAGTGCCAGTGTAGGGTTCAAAGTGGTGGCCCCCAACATACCAAACTTCCCTTGCTGCACTTCCTTGAGGGGTGTTAGTATATTGTGAAGGTTGGGGTGTCCATTTGTCTGAGGACTTTACCTACTCATCATAGGCTCTGGGTTACTCAATAGGGAGTAGGGCGTTTAGGACTCTCTCTCTCACTTAGTGAGAACTAGAAGTGTGTGTGTGTTGACCTCTGTGGTGCTCACTATCTTCTGTCAAGTGCTCTTGTGTGCTTCTGTGAATTCTGTGATAGCTTGAACTTGCTGCTTTCAATTTGTTTTCAAAAACTGAGTCATCAAAATCTATTTCTCAAAATGTCTGGTTTTAACTTGGCACCATTTGATGGAAAAGGGGATTTTGCAATTTGGAAACAAAAGATGAAAGGGATTTTGATCCAACAAAAAGTTTTTAAAGCTATAAGTGGTGGTTACTCCACTGATGACTCTGATGAAATGAAGGCTGAAACTAATGAACTTGCCCACTCAGCCATAATCCTGTGTTTGTCTGAATCTGTTTTAAGAAAAGTGGGTGAACTTGAATCTGCTAAAGAGCTTTGGGAAAAATTACATGATCTTTACACTGAGACTTCCCTGAATAGTAAACTGTTTTTACTTGAAAAGTTTTTCAGATTTAAATTGGATATGAGTAAAGACATTTCTGATAATATTGATGCATTCACTAAACTGATTCAAGACATTAAGTTGACTGGTGACAAACACATTGATGATTATACCCCTATTGTGTTATTGAATGCTATACCTGATTCCTATTCTGATGTGAAATTTGCTATTAAGTATGGTAGGGACTCTGTGACTCTAGAAACTGTGATTAATGGGCTTAAAAGCAAAGAATTAGACTTAAGGTCTAATAGAGGCCATAGGGTTTCTGAAGTTAATCAAGTTAGAGGGAGGTCTAAGTCTAGGAACAATGGTGGTCAGAACCATAAAGGTAATGGCAATCAAAACAATGACAAGAAGAAGGGGAGGGGTAAGTCTAGGTCTAAGTCTAGACCCAAGGGTAAGAAGTGCTATAACTGTGGTGAGCTGGGACACTTCATAAAGGACTGTCCCAAGCCCAAAAAGGTCAATGGTGACCAAGCTAATATTGCTGCTGAACATGATCATGCTGGTGTTGTTTATATGATTTCTGAGAATACTTTGATTCCTGATGTGAATGCTGCATTGCCTGCTTTTCTTGATGAAAATAAGTGGCTAATTGATTCTGGTTGCACATATCACATGACTCCATACTTGCATCTGTTTACATCATATAAGAAAATGCATAACTCATCTGTTTCTATGGCTAATGATAAAAGATGCATGGTAGAAGGAATTGGTGATATATGTGTAAAATTTGATTCTGGCTATCTGTACACTCTTAGGAATGTTAGACATGTGCCTGATCTATGCCAAAATTTGATATCATGTGCTGCATTGGAATCTGATGGTATTTCTGGGAAATGGGGGAATGGGTGCATGACTATTGTTAAGGGTTCCATTATTCTGTGCAAAGCTGCTAAGTGCAATAACATGTATATTTGCAATGCATCTCCTTACTTGAAAGAATCTGCTCATATTGTGCATGATAGTGCCTCTGAGCTTTGGCATAAGAGGCTAGGTCATATAAGTAAGAAAGGCATGGAATTCTTGAAATCTGATGGTTATTTTGGTAACACTAAAATGTCATGCATGAATTTCTGCGAAACTTGTGTGTTAGGGAAGCAAACTAGGGTTAGTTTTCCTGTGAACCCCACCCCCAATGTGCCTACTACTTCTGTTGTGCTTGAATACTTGCATGCTGATTGTTGGGGTCCTTCCCCTGAACCTACCCAAGGTGGTAATAGATACTTCTTATCTGTGATTGATGATTATTCCAGAAAAGTGTGGGTTTTCTTGATGAAAAACAAATCTGATGTTTTCCAAAAGTTCAGTGATTTTAAAACCTTAATTGAAAATCAAACTGGTCAGAAAATTAAAGTGTTAAGAACTGATAATGGCCTAGAGTTTTGTAATACTGAAATGCATAACTTATGTGCACAATCTGGTATTAAGAGACATAGGACAGTTCCTTACACCCCCCAGCAAAATGGAGTTGCTGAAAGGATGAATAGGACCCTTCTAGAGAAGGTTAGATGTTTGTTGACATCTTCAGGCCTTAGCAAAAGGTTCTGGGGTGAAGCTGTCTTGACTGCTGCTTATTTGATTAATAGGTCACCTAGTGTGCCCTTAAAAGGAAAGTGTCCTGAGTCTGTCTTTTCTGGAAAATCTGTGAGTTTGGCTAATTTGAGAGTGTTTGGTTGTTCTGCTTTTGTGCATCATTCAACTAATAAACTTGAACCTAGGTCTAGGAAGTGTGTCTTTCTTGGATATCCTGAGGGGACCAAGGGCTACAGGCTGTGGCTCAGAAGTGAACCTGGTTTTAGAACCATAGTAAGCAGAGATGTAATTTTTAATGAAAATGAAATGCCTTGTCTAAATGCTAGAAACCCTAAGGTTGGTGGTACCTCTGGTGAGGTGGAGTCTACTCCCTCTGTAGGTCCCTTAGGTGTGCATGACTTGCCTGCTACTTCTGATAACTTGCCTGCTGATATGCCTGAAGATCCTGTTGTTGAGTTGAATGAAAATGCTGATAATGCTCCTGCTGTGAATCCAAACTTGAACCCTGATAATCCAAATTTGAATCCTGTGAATCCAAATTCTGTGAACTTGCCTGCAAATGATAATCCCCCCATGCATGCTGAATATGAACAAGATGAAACTGTTGTTGATGTAAATCCCAATCTGACTAGTTATCAATTGACTAGGGATAGGACTAGGAGGAACCCTAGGCTGCCTGCTAGATTTGATGATTTCCAACTTGGTAATTTTGTTTTTAACATGCATGATTTGATTGAGAACTGTGAACCTAAAACCTACAATGAGGCCATGAAATCTGAACATTCTGAAAAATGGTTAAGTGCTATGAAAGAAGAAATGAACTCACTTTTGAAAAATGAAACTTGGACTTTGGTCCCCAAACCCCCTAAATGCTCTGTGGTAGACTGTAAATGGTTGTACAAGGTCAAGCATGAGGGTAGTGAGGTCAGATTTAAGGCTAGGTTGGTTGCTAAGGGGTTCTCTCAAAGGGAAGGGGTTGATTATACTGAGATATTTGCTCCTGTTGTTAAGTTTACTACTGTCAGAATTATGCTTGCATTATGTGCTCAGTTTGATTGGGAAATGAAACAGATGGATGTGAAAACTGCTTTCTTGCATGGTGAATTAGATGAAAAGATTTTTATGAAACAACCTGAGGGGTTTATTGAGGATAATAAATCTGAACATGTGTGTTTGCTGAAAAAGTATTTGTATGGTTTAAAACAGTCCCCCAGGCAATGGAATAAAAAGTTTGATGAATTTATGCTTTCCTTGAAATTCAGTAGGAGTTCTTATGATCCCTGTCTGTATTATACTTGTGATTCCAAAGTACCTGTCTATCTTGTTCTATATGTTGATGATATGCTGATTTTTAGCTCCTGTTTGAAGTCTGTTGAATCTGTCCAGAAACATTTATGCTCTAAATTTGAGATGAAAGACTTAGGTGATGCTAGAAAAATCCTTGGCATGAACATTGATAGAAATAGGGCTGACTGTTGCATTCATCTTCACCAATCTGCATATGTTGATAAGCTGCTTGAGAGATTTAACATGTCTAAATGCAAATCTGTTTCTGTGCCTCTTGCTGGTCACTTTGTGTTGTCTAAAGATCAATGCCCAAAAACTGAGTCTGAATATGAAGCTATGAATTCTGTGCCCTATGCTTGTGCTGTAGGATCTGTTATGTATCTCATGGTTAGCACTAGACCTGATATTGCCTATGCTGTTAGTTGCTTGAGTAGATACATGTCTAATCCTGGTCAGCCTCATTGGGAGGCCATGAAGTGGTTACTTAGATATCTTGCTGGTTCTAAGTCTTATGGCCTGAAATTTCTGAAAAGTAAAAGTGGTGTTGTGTTGAGTGGATTTGTTGATGCCAATTATGCAAACTGTAGAGATTCTAGAAAATCTTCAACTTCCTATGTGTTTACTGTTTGTAATTCATGTGTTAGCTGGAAATCCCAATTGCAAAATACTGTTGCTTTGTCTACAACTGAATCTGAATATATTGCTATTACTGATGCTTTTAAAGAAGCTATTTGGTTGAAAGGACTGCTAACTGAACTGAAGTTGTTGCATGATTCTGTGGTAGTTTTCTCTGATAGTCAATCTGGCATCCAATTGTGCAAAAACCCTGTATTCCATGATAGAACTAAGCATATAGATGTTAGGTTCCATTTCATTCGTGATCATGTTGAAAAGGGTGATGTTTTGCTTGATAAGATATCCACTAATCACAATCCTGCCGATATGGGGACTAAGCCCCTGCCTCTGGAGAAATTCCAGTTCTGTCTGAAGTTCTTGAACTTCAGTCCCCTGGGCTGATGTTGTGCCAGTGTACCCCTTGGGGTGCTGCTGTTGTGTAGCCAGCCCAGGAGGTGTTTTGCCTGTTGCTTTGGGTGCAACAGGCGTTTCTATGTAAAGAAACAGCCTTAAAGCCCACGCTTTTCCACTCACCCTGAGTCAGTGGTGTTTTCAGAAGAAACATGTTTTAAGCTCTCACCCTTTGGGGTGTTAGCTGTCACCTCAGTGTGACGGTTGCTCAGGGCAACCACCCCTGCTGTTAAGTCAGCAGGGGAAAGTCCCCGTTGCTCCGGCAGCGGGGCTAGGCGATGATGAGACTGTACTTGTATTCGACGCTTGTGTTTTGATTGTGTTCCTAGTAGCAGGTGGTATGACTGGGTGGTGGTGGCCAACAAGGTGGAGAATGTTGAAATTATATTTGGGTGTTGGCCCATTTCATTAATCACAAAGGCAGCCTGGCCCAATTGAGTGCTGGCCCATTTCATCTCTCAACCCTTTGCCTCAGCCCATATGTTGTTACCCGGTCCATTAAGTGCTTTGACTTTTCCTGACCGTCAGATGTAGGGTTGTTGTGTGAGATGAAATCCTGGCCGTTCCCTGGCTATGATATAATAAACCTCAGCCCCTGCATTCACTCACTTCACCCTTTACTCAAACCCTAGCCCCCACAGAGTGTGTGTGCGATTACACCTTCAGTGTGTGCGATTCTGAGATCTCTCCGTTCATCGTCTCCGCCACTTCCCCCTTCGTCTCCGGCTGACCTCCTCGTGAGCTCGGTTGCTGGAGACGACTAGTGAAGCCCCTGGACACGACTGATTTACCTCTTTGTGAGGCGGAGGGCACTGTTTGAGTGAGGTGAGAGCTGAGTGCTCTTGGGTCACCGGCGAGGCCACCGTGAAGTCACTGCCTTGCTACCACTGCCACCAGTCAACGCTACAATGATGGATCTACAGTCCTGAGCCTAGATCTTATCTCTATCTCTGTTTTCTATCTTGATATATATATATATATACTAGATCTGTAATTTTTCTTGCCGCTCACTGTACTTAGGGTCTACTCAGGCCCAAATCCTTTCCATGTGGACTGGATCTTTCTAGATCTTCAGACCGCTGTGATTTGGGGTCCTGCTCTAGCCTTAGGTGAATTACAGACCTGACTTTGTTCTTGTTTGTGTATTTGCAGGTGCCTAGAAGCGACGACCGCCGACGTGGAGCCCTAACAGTGGTATCAGAGCACCACGGCGGCGGCTACCAGCAACCAGATCTGCAGATCCGTGACCTAGGGTTCGTGATCTGTCACCTGGAGGGTTGGAGTTGCTCGGCACCGCTCGGTAGGAGGCCCAGGTAGCAAACCCGAATTAGGTGCCCCCAGCCATTGTAAATCCGGGATTGATCACCCCCTTGGCTGTAAGGTTGGTACCCGGGTTGCCTGTGAAACGCGAAACGGGAACTGCTACAAGGGGTCCCTTGCGAATAACCCTGCAAAGTAAGTGATTGGCTTGAACCCTCCTCTTTTCTGCTATGGTCGGCCCGCCTGGAGGCTTTTATGTGATGGTGTGGCCCGCCTGGTGGTCGTGTGTTTGGTGTTGTGTTTGAAAAATTCTGTTTTCAAAACCCTTGTTCAAAAATATTTTCTTGAGAAAACTTTGGTTTACTGATTCTGTGATAAACCCTAATTTTGTGAAAATATCATGAACAACCTGCCTACTTGATTTCTGTGTTAATCCACTGGTTTGGTACTTGTGTGTTTGAACCCTCTGTGATCTTCACTTTTGTGTGTTAGGTTTAGGGTTTCATTCTGTGATACCAGAAACCTATAGTAACCAAACCTATTTGGAGAGGTGAGTGCCAGTGTAGGGTTCAAAGTGGTGGCCCCCAACATACCAAACTTCCCTTGCTGCACTTCCTTGAGGGGTGTTAGTATATTGTGAAGGTTGGGGTGTCCATTTGTCTGAGGACTTTACCTACTCATCATAGGCTCTGGGTTACTCAATAGGGAGTAGGGCGTTTAGGACTCTCTCTCTCACTTAGTGAGAACTAGAAGTGTGTGTGTGTTGACCTCTGTGGTGCTCACTATCTTCTGTCAAGTGCTCTTGTGTGCTTCTGTGAATTCTGTGATAGCTTGAACTTGCTGCTTTCAATTTGTTTTCAAAAACTGAGTCATCAAAATCTATTTCTCAAAATGTCTGGTTTTAACTTGGCACCATTTGATGGAAAAGGGGATTTTGCAATTTGGAAACAAAAGATGAAAGGGATTTTGATCCAACAAAAAGTTTTTAAAGCTATAAGTGGTGGTTACTCCACTGATGACTCTGATGAAATGAAGGCTGAAACTAATGAACTTGCCCACTCAGCCATAATCCTGTGTTTGTCTGAATCTGTTTTAAGAAAAGTGGGTGAACTTGAATCTGCTAAAGAGCTTTGGGAAAAATTACATGATCTTTACACTGAGACTTCCCTGAATAGTAAACTGTTTTTACTTGAAAAGTTTTTCAGATTTAAATTGGATATGAGTAAAGACATTTCTGATAATATTGATGCATTCACTAAACTGATTCAAGACATTAAGTTGACTGGTGACAAACACATTGATGATTATACCCCTATTGTGTTATTGAATGCTATACCTGATTCCTATTCTGATGTGAAATTTGCTATATTAAGTATGGTAGGGACTCTGTGACTCTAGAAACTGTGATTAATGGGCTTAAAAGCAAAGAATTAGACTTAAGGTCTAATAGAGGCCATAGGGTTTCTGAAGTTAATCAAGTTAGAGGGAGGTCTAAGTCTAGGAACAATGGTGGTCAGAACCATAAAGGTAATGGCAATCAAAACAATGACAAGAAGAAGGGGAGGGGTAAGTCTAGGTCTAAGTCTAGACCCAAGGGTAAGAAGTGCTATAACTGTGGTGAGCTGGGACACTTCATAAAGGACTGTCCCAAGCCCAAAAAGGTCAATGGTGACCAAGCTAATATTGCTGCTGAACATGATCATGCTGGTGTTGTTTATATGATTTCTGAGAATACTTTGATTCCTGATGTGAATGCTGCATTGCCTGCTTTTCTTGATGAAAATAAGTGGCTAATTGATTCTGGTTGCACATATCACATGACTCCATACTTGCATCTGTTTACATCATATAAGAAAATGCATAACTCATCTGTTTCTATGGCTAATGATAAAAGATGCATGGTAGAAGGAATTGGTGATATATGTGTAAAATTTGATTCTGGCTATCTGTACACTCTTAGGAATGTTAGACATGTGCCTGATCTATGCCAAAATTTGATATCATGTGCTGCATTGGAATCTGATGGTATTTCTGGGAAATGGGGGAATGGGTGCATGACTATTGTTAAGGGTTCCATTATTCTGTGCAAAGCTGCTAAGTGCAATAACATGTATATTTGCAATGCATCTCCTTACTTGAAAGAATCTGCTCATATTGTGCATGATAGTGCCTCTGAGCTTTGGCATAAGAGGCTAGGTCATATAAGTAAGAAAGGCATGGAATTCTTGAAATCTGATGGTTATTTTGGTAACACTAAAATGTCATGCATGAATTTCTGCGAAACTTGTGTGTTAGGGAAGCAAACTAGGGTTAGTTTTCCTGTGAACCCCACCCCCAATGTGCCTACTACTTCTGTTGTGCTTGAATACTTGCATGCTGATTGTTGGGGTCCTTCCCCTGAACCTACCCAAGGTGGTAATAGATACTTCTTATCTGTGATTGATGATTATTCCAGAAAAGTGTGGGTTTTCTTGATGAAAAACAAATCTGATGTTTTCCAAAAGTTCAGTGATTTTAAAACCTTAATTGAAAATCAAACTGGTCAGAAAATTAAAGTGTTAAGAACTGATAATGGCCTAGAGTTTTGTAATACTGAAATGCATAACTTATGTGCACAATCTGGTATTAAGAGACATAGGACAGTTCCTTACACCCCCCAGCAAAATGGAGTTGCTGAAAGGATGAATAGGACTCTTCTAGAGAAGGTTAGATGTTTGTTGACATCTTCAGGCCTTAGCAAAAGGTTCTGGGGTGAAGCTGTCTTGACTGCTGCTTATTTGATTAATAGATCACCTAGTGTGCCCTTAAAAGGAAAGTGTCCTGAGTCTGTCTTTTCTGGAAAATCTGTGAGTTTGGCTAATTTGAGAGTGTTTGGCTGTTCTGCTTTTGTGCATCATTCAACTAATAAACTTGAACCTAGGTCTAGGAAGTGTGTCTTTCTTGGATATCCTGAGGGGACCAAGGGCTACAGGCTGTGGCTCAGAAGTGAACCTGGTTGACCTCCTCGTGAGCTCGGTTGCTGGAGACGACTAGTGAAGCCCCTGGACACGACTGATTTACCTCTTTGTGAGGCGGAGGGCACTGTTTGAGTGAGGTGAGAGCTGAGTGCTCTTGGGTCACCGGCGAGGCCACCGTGAAGTCACTGCCTTGCTACCACTGCCACCAGTCAACGCTACAATCAGGGGCGGACCCAGGATCTTGACTGAGGGGGGGCCAAATAAGATTTTCCAGTATAAAAAAGCTTGCACTATTTCTTATGTAAAGTGTAAACTACAAAAAAAAAAAAATTGCACTATTTTTTTGTAAATTACAAAAAAAAAATAGTGATTTTTTTTAAGATCGAGTTAATAAAGTTTATCTATATTTTTGCTTCCTTTTTTTTTTTACTTTTAACAAAGTTTGATGATGTCAAAATAAATAATTTGATTTATTTCCACTCTTAAAATATATATTTACTTTAATTTTATGTCATTGTTTTTTTAACAATATTTATAATTTTTCTTTACAAAAATGGATGTTTTTATTTTTTTAAATCATTAATTAGTTTTAATAAATTTGCAAATTCTGAATTTAAAAAAAAAACTTACTTTTTGGGCATTTGAAAAATGTATATTACTATTATTTATATGATATTAAAAGTGAAAAATAAAAATTATGCATAAAAAAGTAAAAAATATATATGAAAAATTAATGTTTTTATTATATTTTACTGTGAAAATATATATAAAATAACAAAAAAAATACAAATATATAGTATATAATATTAAGAGAATAGTTCTCATTTAATTTAATTAACAAAGACATTATTGGAATTTTTTCAGAACCCACTCAAATAAATTCACACGGGGTTTAATATTCAATATATAATACTAATATATATATGTATAGAGTAGAGAGAACAATATTATAGTACAAATACTAACAAATAAAAAATACGAGGGTGGGCCAATTATCTAAATGGTACTAAAATTTGCTAGATGCATAAATATATATAAGGAAAAAATAAAAAATTGAGGGGGGGCCAAGGCCCATGCTGGGCCTTAGCTGGGTCCGCCCCTGGCTACAATGATGGATCTACAGTCCTGAGCCTAGATCTTATCTCTATATCTGTTTTCTATCTTGATCTATATATATATATATATACTAGATCTGTAATTTTTCTTGCCGCTCACTGTACTTAGGGTCTACTCAGGCCCAAATCCTTTCCATGTGGACTGGATCTTTCTAGATTTTCAGACCGCTGTGATTTGGGGTCCTGCTCTAGCCTTAGGTGAATTACAGACCTGACTTTGTTCTTGTTTGTGTATTTGCAGGTGCCTAAAAGCGACGACCGCCGACGTGGAGCCCTAACATGAAATATACAAACCATGAACCATGAATACTGTATAACGTATATAACGTATAGCTTCATTAATTATGCTCATATCATCATTCACTATGAAGAGTTTTGATAGCAAGATTGTGCAAAGTGACATAAGTGAAAAAAAAAAGTTGTCGCACTCACTCATTGAACCTTATTTCCATATGAAAGAAAAGTAAAGACAATCCAATAAGAAGTGTTGAGTCAACCGAGGTGATTGCGCAAACAATGATAAACTAAGTTACCAACTCATCTAACTGATCTGTGATGAATTTGCCTTAGGATATTGACTTCCATGGTAAAATCAATAGCAAACTTATCATCATATGAATAATGACACATGCATATAGTGGGAGAATGAAGCTTGGGGAGATGAGGGTTTTTGAAATTTTAGATATGAAATGGTTAGAACTGTAGATACGGTTGTTTTTATCGATATATCCATATATTGATTTAAAGGATCAATATATTGGTATATATCAACAAAATTTAGAATATCAAATTGATATTATATCAAAAATTATTCATACAATATTATTATATCGAAAATTTTAATGTACAGAAAATTAGATATTTTTCACTTTCTAGACCGACTATTTGGTGGGCTTTGAACAAGTAACTGGACCCGCGCCGGTATCTTGTTATTTGTTCTCTAGCCAAGTATGAGTAGTATTTTTCAAGAGTTTTTAGATTTGAGGGCAAATATACAATTATAAAATAGTTATAAAATTAATTTTGCAATTTAGTTTAATATTTTATATCATTTTTATTATTTAAAGTAGTTTAGTAATTGTATTTATAAAACTTAACATTTCAAAATTGAAATGTCTTTTTTTTTACTCTTCGCTTAACCAATTTAGTCAAATTTTATTTTAATTATGAAAAAGCTAAATATGGTAATTCATTATAAGCTACAATTAGAAAAAACTAAAGTACAGTATTTAAACATTATATGAGGACATTTAACATTGCTCCGTTTTCAAAATCCCATTTATTATTATTATTATTATTATTATTATTATTATTATTATTATTATTATTATTATTATTATTATTATTATTATTACTACTTGGGTTTATTACATTTTGCATCCTCACGTATGGGGTTTTTTACACTTTGAAACCTAATCGAAATTTCGTAACACTTTGCAACCCCATGTATACGGGTTTTCACTTTGCAACCTGTATCAGAATATTTTATCGAATATTCCGAGAGATTGAGAATTACGCGCCAGTGAAGTGTGTGAGCGTGCATTTATTCTGGAGCTGGAGGGGTATTTATGTATTTACCCATTATTAATTATTTTTTAATTAATAACTAAAATATTAGTTAAAAATGAAAGCGGGTTCATTACATAACGTCGTCTTCTCCGCCACCCCAAAATCCCCAAATTCGCAAGAACTCTAAATCTCTCTTTATCAAAATTGTCAATTGCTTCAGACTTGAAAATTCCCATAGAAGCTCAGTCGGCTCTGATCTCCTTATTCCGAGGCCGCGACAATCCGCCATCACACGACCCGCCTCCGTCACCGGGTCGAAGTTGGCGCGAAAACAAGATACATTTATTCAACGAGTTATCAGAAACCCCAAATCATCCTTCGCCTGCGTCGTCTTCCTCGTCGATGTCATCCTCATTTCTCTCACCATCAGCTACGTTCCATGTAACTAAGAAACAAAATCGCATTTTTCAATTTCTATACGCTGTAATTCTAGTACTTTTTATTAAACCTTCCTTCGTGGCTTTTGCATTTCAGACACGAAGATCGTCTAGGATGCGTACATGTCACAGGTGAGAGCTCACAGATTATATTCCGTCTTCCTCTGTTTTTCTGCATTTGTTTTTCGAAAAACTAGGTCTAGTTGAACCTTAATTTTGGATTTTCATTTTTTTATTATTATTTCATTAATTAATTTTGACAGGTGATTGGGTTTTTGGGAGGGGAAAGAGATTACAGCAAACCGGAGTGGGTTTTTGGGAGGGGAAAGAAATCTAGGTGGATTTCTGTTATGTGTACTGAAATTAGCGTTCATGGAAATGGGGTGTGGGTGAAATCCCTCTTCATATACCCGTTTTTAATTTCAGTTTTAATTAAAAAAAATTGACTGAAATTGACTTGGAAGTTAAATGTGTAATAAGCCTTCTTAAACGGAATATTCTATCGAATATTCTGATTCAGGTTGCAAAGTAAAAACCCGCATAGATGAGGTTGCAAAGTGTAACGAATTTCCGATTAGGTTGCAAAGTGTAAAAAACCCTATACGTGGGGTTGCAAAATGTAATAAACCCTTATTATTATTATTATTATTATTATTATTATTATTATTATTATTATTATTATTATTATTATTATTATTATTATTATTATTTGTATGTTTGTTTTTGTGTTTTTGTGGTTGGATAGGTTTTTATTTTTACTTCATACACTTTCTTAAGTAGTATTCACTATTTCTTTCTTTTCATATTTGCAAAAATCGTGTTGCAATTTAAAGCACAAATCGCGCACGGTGCTCACGAATATAAAAACGTGATGAAATAAAAAAAGATATATGCGAAAGAACGAACACATAATTTACGTGAAAACCCAAACACGGGAAAAAACCACGGGAAGGAATAAACAATTCACTATATCGTTGACGCTTACAATAACTCGTCTAGTCTGGTACTCTCTGATTTTCGTCTACCGGAGAACCCCAATTTATAGGTGTAGAAAACCTATCAAATTGGAAACAATTAGAATTAGTAATAAATTTTTTTCCTAATTTATGACTCATAAATTAATAAAGAATAGAATTATAATCTATATAATTTTAATTTCCTAATTAAATAAACTCACGCACAAATCTCAGTGCAAAAAAACCTGCAAAAAAGAACCCGCTGGACAAAACGGTGACTGTCATTTTCATTTGGCGTCGCAGGACATCATTTGGCGAGCGCCGAAAACCCGAAAAACGTCCAGTCCCGATTTCGACCTTTTCGGCGGTCGCCGGCATCATTCCGCGGGCGCGGAAAGCTCTTCCGCGAGCGCGGTTCCCCCTCCCGCGAGCGCGGTTCCCCCTCCCGCGATTTTGACCTCTTTTGCGTTCCGATTCGAGTCACACACACAAATCGAATATATATAACGAGTTGAAGCTCAAAGGTGTTGGGTTTGGAACATTAGTATAAGATTTGGACTCGGTTTAAACTAGCTAGTATTGGACCGAGGAGTACTAACTGTTGAAATATGACTCGAATCGGAACGCAAAAAGAGGTCAAATTCGCCGAAAGTGGTTTTTGCGGGCGCTGAAGGGTGTTCAGCGGGCGATGGAGGTGGACGGCGGGCGCGGAAGGCAAATCGGCGGGCGCCAAACATGAGAAAAAGCAAACGCTGTTTACAAAACAGCCGTTTTGGCTCGTACCCAATCTGACCCTTTTTCTCATCTTGCGCTGAGATTTTTGCACTGGGATTTTTGCGTGAGTTTATTTAATTAGAGAATTAGAATTATATGGATTATAATTATATTCCTTATTATTTTAGGAGTCATAAATTAGGAAAATGATTTATTCCTAATTCTAATTGTTACCAATTTAATAGGTTTGCTACACTTATAAATTGAGGTTCTCCGATAGACGAAAATCATAGAGTGCAATAGATCATAGAGTGGATTATTGTAAGCCTCAACGATGTAGTGAATTTCTTTCTTCCCGTGGTTTTTTCCCGTGTTTCGGGTTTCCACGTAAATTGTGTGTTCGTTCTTTTCGTTTATCTTTTCTTCACATTTTATATATATTTCGAGAGCCGTGAGGGATTTAGTTTCAATATCGCAACAAGTGGCGTAAGAGGATCGTAAAAACATAACACTAACTTTTAATATCATCACTTTCAAAATATTTAGTTAAATTAAATAATATTTCGACCGATGAGGAGGTAATATATATAGGCTCTATGTATATTGACTTTATTTAGAGAATTTTATGAATGAGAGACATGTTGTGCATATGTTTGACGTTGTGCATTGTAAAAGAAACTACGAGACTTTAGTGACTTCGGGTATGAATATAAACGCTTAGCACCAAAGCACCAACTGTCGAGAGTCGAGAGTCGAGAGACTATCGATTAATCTAACGAAAAGGGAACATTCGATCAGTTTCGACTACATTAGCTCGGGATAACACTCAGCCACCTGTATGCCCTTACAAGTCTCTACCTTCTATGCTTTGCAAGTCGAGAGTTGGGACTTGATCATGAACATTATAGAAAAAAGAGCATTTATGTTGTTTTTCGAAACGCTAGTTGCAATTGACACGATTTTTTCAAACCCAAGCGCAACAAAAACATCGAACGATAAAATCAATCTGTAAACTCAACTAGTTCCGAGAATACCGAATTCTCAACCGATATTAATTACAACCACAATAATAACTACAAGCATTGCATATTTATTAGTACAATGTAACGAGTATAACTTGAATTTCGGAGGGAAGCGATTTTCATGACAAGCAAACACACGCCCATAATTAATTAAGATAACGTCACCAGTGAATAATTAAGTCACGCGCACAAATAGTATTGAAGGCGGTGGATTAAATATTTTAGGCTATGTTTCTATGTTCTGTTAAATTGAATAAAGATGACATGATAACAACCGAATAGACTTAAATTAAATTAAATTGAATTAATTGAGCTTAATTGACTTTTTTTTATAAAACTAATAAGAATAATAATTTCTATATATTAATAAATAAAAAATTATAAATTATGAATAATATTCTGACATAAACCATACTATTATATGATTGAATTCATTCATTTTAATTATTATTTTTTATTTATTTTTTGTAATTTTTTTTTGACATGATGAACTGGAAATTGAACTTATATAGTATTGAAATTAAATTTAATTAAATTCGTAGTCGTTAATTAAAGCGGTGTAGTATAATTTTTTTTCTCTACAAAATGATCAAAATCTAATCTAATATCCACTGTACAATTATTTACATATTTAAAAAGAAAAGAAAAAAAATGCACAAGCATAACAGAGAGCAAGCACACGCATTGTGGTTGGTTGTTGTGTAAAAGAGTGTGATTTGTTGCTGTGTGTACATGTCTGATTTGACAGAAACAAATGAAACAAAGAAAATTAATGGCCGGAGATATTATATACAGGATAATATCTTAAATGGGTATTTGTTGCAGCTATATAAAAATGCTACACAACATATTTGTATAGCACAATGAGTATATATAATGTAGTCAAAGTTGACAAAATCAATAAATGCAAATGTGTATACAAATGAATTTGAATAAACTTATCACAAAATAATACTAATAATAATAAGAAGAAGAAGAAGAAATTCATCAAACCCCTAAGACCATACACAGTAATGAATATTTCATCCTTTATTTTTTTTCATCTCTTTCTTCCACATCACTTTTCTCTCTTATCCACATCATTTAAATTTATTCATACTTCATTTACAAAAACACTACACAACAATGGGTAACCATCACATCATATTTTATCCTACCCCACAATTTCATTTATATTTAAAAAACAATTCAATATATTTTATCATAATTTAAAAAAAATAAATAATTAAATATTTTGTATAATACGCACACAATTTAATAAAAAAATCATAAAAAATTGAGATTTAAAAATAAAATACACAGAATAATATTCTAAAATTTTATAAATAAACAAAAAATATTATAATTATAAATGTATTTATTATTAATATTAATTATTTCCAAATATGTATTTAATTACATTATTAAAACGTAATTAATTATTATTTATTTTTATTTTCAAATTGTTAAAATAAAACTTAAAAACTACTACACATTCAATTCCATAAAAGGTCCACTACATTAATTTTTACACATTCAATTAAAAAAACATAATAATAATAAGTATGGCCCACTAAATTAATTTCTTTCATTCATTTTAAGCTTCACAAAACAGCCGCCCTCTTCATTCCTCCTTCATCCACCCAACCACTGCCCTCCCACTTAATGCCACATAAGCACCATTTTATTTTCATCCCACTTAATAATCTCCCGTTGTACATGCTCTAAGGATACCATGGGAAAAAGAGAAATAAAAAACTGTGCACACGCAGACATGCAGAGTGCAGACGGCACGTCGCACACCGTTCTTGCTTTTTGACAAAAAGTACAAGGTGATACTGCTATGAATTCAAAATACTATTTTATACATTATTTCCTAATATATTAGGGTTTTATGGGGGTGTTTTGGTAAAAAGTGAACGAGATAAAAGATCAGGAGGGAAAAGTGCTTGTGGGATGATTTTGGACAAGCATTAAAATGCTTTGACTTTAATTATTAATACTAGTAGTAGTATTTTGACTATTTTCGACCATCTCTTCAAGATGTTGTTTTTGTACTAATCTTGAATTAATATTTTAATTGAATCACCTTTACATAGTGGAGTAATTTTTAAGCTTAAAATACAATCTAAGTTTAACATCTTAACAATACTTTTATTAATTTACAGTTGGATATATCATATATAGAGCAAAAGACTGAAAATTATTGTGAGTACGTGTATTTGTATCACATAATGTTGTATTATCTATGTAACAAGTACAGTAGTAGGTACGACATGCACTTACTTGTTTTTAGACAAAACCCTAAGACGTGAATAAGACATTAGAAATCCTGCTTTATTTCTTTCCACAGAGTGAAAAGCCAACCAAAACTTTCAATCAGTATTTATTGTTTTAAAGACCACAAGATAACATACAATATTTGATATTCCTATGTTCTATATTTGAGAACTAAACTTTGATTTATAAATTAAACTAAAAAAATCTTAAACAAAATTTAAGTAATAAGAAGGAAATACATCCACTCTAATTATGTAATTATAAATAAGGACACATGTTATAGTAGTTAATTACATATAAACACTTGTACTTGCCGTTTTTACAAAATCACCCATTATTATTCTAATTGAACAAAAATTATTAGTAGTATACGTTTATTTCGGTTATTGTGATTAATTTTCACTCGATCAAAACCTAGCTATGTCTTTGTCACAATATTTTACAATAATCGATTCTAATTAAATCTTTAAACAATTATTTATATATGTTTACTTTTATTTTTTCATATATAAGCTTAAATTAAAATAAATTGAATTAAATGAGCTTAATTGAATTTTTTATAAAATTAATAGGAGTAATAGTTTATATTAATAAATAGTTTAAAAAAATTATGAATAATATTCCAACATGAACCATATTATATGATTGAATTCATTCATTTTAATTTTTATTTTATTTTATTTTTTTGAAATGAATTGAATTGGAAGTTGAACTTAGTTGAATTGAAATTAAATTTAATTAAATAAGAGCCAAGAAGTGTACTCCGTATAATTTATTTCTCCACAAAATGATCAAAATGCACACGGATTACTGAGAGTACAAGCACACAAAGCGTGCTTGGTTGGTGTGTAAGAGAGTGTGATTTGTTGATTAGTACATGTCTGATTTGACAGAAAATTAATGGCGGAGATATGATGTACGGGATGATCTCTTGAATCGGTTTTTTTTGCAGCTATGTAAAAATGTTACAGCTTTTCCCCCTTAAAAACAAACAAAGAAATGAAAAGTTTAGCCCAGTATGTTACTGTGTGTGGGTCAGTACACAGTCTATAGCTGTGTTAAAGTAATTCAACATGTCACTTCAATTTTTAAATCATTATAAGTATTTGATTTAATTAATAATGATAAATCGATTTAAAAAAAAAAAAAATTAAAAAATTCTCTTTTGTCCAATAATCTGTATGTCCTAGCAGTGGTTCGTTTCAAAATTATCCTACCTACGTATATAACTTATAAGCACATAACCCAAACCCTATTACGTTACTGCACTTTATTTGAACCAAAAATCTCAAACAAACAAACCAACGAAAAAAAACAAATGGACCCAAAAAACTTGTCCGCAGCCGGGTTTAAGGAAACCCCCGCCGTCGTCGATATGCCGGAGAGCCCCGCAGCATTGGGTTTGAAGAAGAAGCATGCGGAGGAGATGGAAAAGCTGAAGCTGGAGAAAGAGGAGGAGACGAAAAAGGTTATCGAAAACCTGAAGATCCAGCACAAAGCTGAGATGGAGGAGTTCAGCAAAAAGCTGGAGCTGACTCACGGCGAAGAGCTGAAGCAGTACAAAGTGTATGTGCAGAAGCAGATCGATGAGCTGAAGCAGATAAGCGAAAATAAGAACTTGCTGGAACAGAGGCTGGTGGTGATCGAAGAGCTGGTGAAGCAGGGGAACGGCGGCAATGGCCAAAACGGCGGCGCCGGCCACGTTGACTTAGCTGATATGGTTGCTCTAGTTAATCAGGTTGTCACTGGTTTCCAAGCCACAGGGTGTTGGTACGTCCCGCATCTTTATTTTAACCTTTGTTTTTACATTATATATATTTTAGACAAATATGTTTAACTGTAAATCCTTTTATCATGTTTATGGTTTTATAGTTTGTTTTATTTTCTTGATCTTATAAGTTATAATGATAATAAGGGTGCCCGACACTGTTAAAAATTCATCACCACAAACAACAAATGTTTTTTCATTTAACCTTTGTTTTTACACTATATTTAATTTAGAAAAATATTTTAATTAGTGGTAAATCTTTTATTTATGTTTATGGTTGTTTAAAACAACAAATGTTTTTTTATTTAACCTTTGTTTTTACACTATATTTACTTTAATTTTTTTTTTAAATAAGTTGTAAATCTTTTAAATATAGTTGTAAATGTTTATGGTTTTATAGTTTAATATATTTTTTGATCATAAAAGTTAATAATGATAATAAGGGTGCCCCTGACACTGTTAAAATTTTATCACCATTAACATTGTTTTTTTTTCAAATATTAACTGCTATTTTAATAATATTTATGTTTATTTAGGTATTTTGTGAACAAGTCATTTGTGCTGACTTTGATGATCATCATACTCTGGATTTGTTCCTGGAGTTTGATATTCATTAACTTAGAGTCTCCCCTCACCAAGTGGATCAGCAGTGTATGGTCTGCCAAGCAGGTTTTCAACACCTGTAGTGCTGGTGTGGCCTTTGTTATCTCTGTGACATACATGAGTCGGTCTGCATTCGTATTTGGGGAGAGGATGCGCCTCGGATTTACCGTGTGTTTCTTCATGCTAGCGATGTTAACAGAGGGGCATTTTATTGATATGGTAAGTGTGTTTTTTTCTATAGGCATGGCAATAATTTCGATTCCCATATCGTTTCTCCTAAATATGGAGGACGATATGGGAATGTTTGAAGCATTCATTAAGCCCGCAGATGATGCTCTCAAAGCGATGGGTTATTCGTGGTATTTCATGTTAGTTTTCACACTCGTTTGTGTTTATTCAAAACGAGGTATCGTTAGGCTCATTAAATATCTTTGTGCATGAGTCTTTTATAATTAGTAGTTGTTTTGTTATTGTAATTTTTATTTGAACTACTTAAGTATGTAATTTTGTTATTCGAACCTTTTAATATGTATTTTTATTGAATTATTCGGTATGTTTATCTTTATTTGTTTTATTTTATATTGTTTAATAATTTATAATTAGCTAGCTAGATCGACAGGTGTATAATAAATATTTTTTGAGTTATAATACAAAATATATTCACACAAGTTAAAAAAGGATTGGTAGTAATTGTTTTAGCATCAAGCCATAAAAATTAAATGACATTAATAAGCATTCAGATCAAATTAAATGTTTCTCGGACGAATTCTTGATTATCCGAGAGCGAAAATACCAAAAGGCATTCTTTATCAACTGGAGAGCAACGCCCCCAACCGAGACCCCGATCAAGATCAAAACACCGTCTCGCCGGAGACGAAACACGGCCGCCTCGACCGCCACAATCAAGCCGAAATCCAAGTAGCTAATGTTGTCGAAATGCAACCAAAGATTGATTATTGGAACAGCGCTCAAACAGATATCAAGCCCTAATGCGGCCATGTAGTCATACTTGTCCATGGTGTAATAACCCCAACACGATGAACAAACAACAAAAGCCGACTCCAACAATTGTTTATGGGAAAGACGTAGGACTACGCGAGGCAAGGGCTCGCGTGGAATGAACACGCGCATCAAGAGACACAAATAAAGGGCGCCGGAAACGACAGTGTAACCTTCAATCGGACCAGGGACCAGGGAATCATCATGTATCGGTTTCTGACCAGGGACTTTCATAAACTTGCATGCAAAGAAAAAAACTGAGAGAGCCCATGAGAACATACCAAACACAAACCAAAACTGCCTGTTGGCCGGAGCAAGCTTATCACAATCGGATTTATAATCTATTGGTCGCGGCCTCGGCCGCTCCTCTCCCAATTCTGGATCTGCCATTGTTGATAATATTGCTTACGATAAATTGTTCGACAGCCTAAATATATGGGAGTATGCTTGGATACGAGGTTGTGGTTTCATTCTTTACACTTCCATTTTTAGATCATGCATTTCTTTTTATATATGTATTTATTTTAAATTATACTAAAAAAATATTTATTTATATATATATAAATCCTAAATCCACTTTCTCACTGCGTCAATTTAACTGACCAATTAAAATTCTTAATTTAACTTTTATAAAATTAAAATATATATTGAGAACTGAAATATATGCGCTTTAAAACTCTGAATTTTGCTACGTCAGATTAAAAAAATATCATTGCGCTACATTTAGATTAATTAAAAGACTCTTAATTTAACTTTTATAAAATTAAAATATATATTGAGAACTGAAATATATGCGCTTTAAAACTCTGAATTTTGCTACGTCAGATTAAAAAAATATCATTGCGCTACATTTAGATTAATTAAAAGAAAAACTTATTCCTGCGTTTCATTTATTAATTTTAATATTTTTTTATTTTTATTAATTACAAAAATCATGAACTGAAACATAATTTTCCTGTGCTACATTTTTTAAATAAAAAAATATTATAATTTTATTAATTAAAAAAAATCATTAACTCAAACATAATATTTTTGCGCTTCTTTTAATAATAAAAAATGATCAGTAATTAATAAATATATTTTTGCCCTTCATTTGAAAAATATTGCTAAATTTATTAATAAAATAAAATAAATTAATATTTTTCTGTATAAAAAAAACATATTTTTAATTAAAAAACATATTTTTAATTAATATCATTGCGCTATATTTAGATTAATTAAAAAAAACTTATTCCTTCGTTTCATTTATTAATTTTTAAAATATTTTATTTTTTTCATTTATTAATTTTTAAAATATTTTATTTTTATTAATTAAAAAGAAAAACTTATTCCGTTTCATTTATTAATTTTAATATTTTTTTATTTTTATTAATTACAAAAATCATGAACTGAAACATAATTTTCCTGCGCTACATTTTTTAAATAAAAAAATATTATAATTTTATTAATTAAAAAAACCATTAACTCAAACATAATATTTTTGCGCTTGTTTTAATAATAAAAAATGATTAGTAATTAATAAATATATTTTTGCCCTTCATTTGAAACATATTGCTAAATTTATTAATAAAATAAAATAAATTAATATTTTTCTGTATGAAAAAACATATTTTTAATTAAAAAAATATATTTTTAATTAATATCATTGCGCTACATTTATATTTATTAAAAGAAAAACTTTTTCCTACGTTTCATTTATTAATTTTTAAAATAATTTATTTTTATTAATTAAAAAAATCATGAATTGAAACATAAAAACACCGAATTTTCCCCGGCATCCAATAAAAACACCGAATTTTGCTGCGTCAATTTAACTGACCAATTAAAACTCTTAATTTAACTTGCGTTCACACTATACACGCAATCTTTTTAAATTTTTTTTATTAAATTAAAATATATATATATATTGAGAACTTTAAAAATCTGAATTTTGCTACAAAAATCTGAATTTTGCTACAGATTAAAAAAATATCATTGCGCTACATTTAGATTAATTAAAACTTATTCTTGTGTTTCATTTATTAATTTTAATTTTTTTTATTAATTATAAAAATCATGAACTGAAACATAATTTTCCTGCGCTACATTTTTTAAATAAAAAAAGATTATAATTTTATTAATTAAAAAAAAATCATTAACTCAAACATAATATTTTCTTTTAATAATAAAAAATGATCAGTAATTAATAAATATATTTTTGCCTTTCATTTGAAACATATTGCTAAATTTATTAATAAAATAAAATAAATTAATATTTTTCTGTATAAAAAAAACATATTTTTAATTAAAAAAACATATTTTTAATTAATATCATTGCGCTACATTTAGATTAATTAAAAGAAAAACTTATTCCTGCTTTTCATTTATTAATTTTTAAAATATTTTATTTTTATTAATTAAAAAAATCATGAACAAACATAATTTTTATGCGCTACATTTTTTAAATAAAAAAAATATTATAATTTTATTAATTAAAAAAATTATTAACTAAAACAGTGAGAATAATAAATAAAAATATATTTAACTTAGTGGAGTTCAGTACATATCTTTATTTATAGATACACGATTTTGGGTTCACTTTACAACTCCTTATATACAATCGTCTTCTATAGAAGACACCATTCAACTTTTTTCCATACAGTTTCATTTTCTTATTCACAGCGATGGTTAAGTTATACTTCAATCTCTCCAAAATCAAACCTTCAACAAAAGATCCAATTTTGTGTGTTAAAATATGCCGTAAATGGGAAACTTTTGGGCCCGATATGATTGCAGTAAACTTGAACGTTGTTTTCATGGATGTTAATGTAAGTTTGAGGGTTTTTTTTGGTTCAACGTTGTTTTCATGGATGTTAATGTAAGTTTGAGGGGTTTTTTTGGTTCAATTTTTTTCCTGTTCGTTATTCAAGCGTATTTTTAGGTCTACATAATGTTATAAAATTTTAGATGTTAACTTTTTCTTTGTGTTTTTAGGGCTGTAGAATTCAAGACAGTCCCATATCAGCCATTTCCATGATGTTTTGATTGAGGGTCGTCTCTATAATGTTTGCAATTTTAAGGTTGTTATTAGGCCCAAATCAATATCAGTGACGAATCATAACTACATGATCATCTTCCGAGAGAAAACTTTCATTAGGGAATCCAATTACCCTTTCTTCCCGCCTTCACTGTTCAGAGATGCTATTTAAAGTTGGAATTGAGGAGCATCATATATGTACACCGATTTAAAGTTGGAATTGAGGAGCATCATATATGTACACCGATATCACGCGATTATTGCGTTTACAAGTGTTGCGATGATGCTGAGTTGTTGAAAAAGATTAAGATAAAATTGCTATCTCAACAAGTTGCCGTAAAATCTGATCCAGCATGTCTATTTTATTTCTCTACAGAATCATGTCCATTTTATTTCTCTACAGAATCATCAAGTGGACAAAGCTCTGGGCTATCTAGCAATGATAGCCAAACATGTTTGTAATATGATTCTGATCAGCCCTAATATCCTCTGTTATTAGAATGAATAGTTTGACTTACATTTCAGAATGTTCAGACTACAATGTTTTTTTTGTTGCTACTTTTTGAATTCTGAATTTTAATGTTATCATTATCTTAATAATTATTATTATTTTTGTTTATCTTATTTAGTATAACAATCAGTTTCATTAATGGAAACAAATTTTATCCATACACATTTAAAATTAATGTTTCTCAAAATTGGTCTCAACTAATTTATTCTTCAGAGAGAGAAATTACATGAATAAGATCAAACCTAATTATATTTTTATTCAATCTAATTATATTTTTATTCAAATGTCATCTATTAAAAATAAATATTTTTAAAACTACTATTTTAAACTTCCCATGTCACGTTACATATGGTACAGTTCATGATTTACTGCGTTACAACTTCCAATCCTACAATCTAATTCAATATTATTGACAATTTTATTCTTTAAATCTTATTAAAAATATAATTTATATATGTTATCATAAATAAATCATTATATTAATTTAATACCTTTGAATTATTTTTATTTAGGCTTTTTGCTCTGTAATATAAAATAGACTATTACTATTAATGATATCTTATGCTATGACTATTAACAAAAGTCAAGGGCAATTTTTATCAAAGGTGAGAATTCTTTTAAGAAGGCCAGTATCTTTTAAGAAGGCCAGTATTCACGCACGGACAATTGTATGTTGCAGTTTCAAGGGTTACTAATAGAGCGGGATTGAAATTTTTATGTTGTGATGAAAATGGTAACCTCACAAATAAGACTACTAATGTAGTTTACAAAGAAGTGTTTAGAAATTTGCAATGACACTGTTACTTTGTTGTAGTTGTACATTGTATATTAATTTAAGTTAGTCTTTTCGAGTTATTCATATACTTTTTACATGTGAAGCTCTTTCAAATTTTTAATAATTTTTTTTATAAATTTTTATATGTAAAAAAATATCAACATATATATTATCTCAATAAAAAATATTTCTTTTCATAAAGATAAATCACATAGAAAAGAGAAAGTGTATGATACATTACATTACATAGCGATGAAAACCCCACCGCATTACCGAGCTAACATACTAGCTCTCCAACCAGCCAAACTAAACATTTAGCAAAAAAGAAATCCAATACAAAAATTTGATATGTACATCTTTGTATATACATTCACATAAAAATATATTTCTCAAAAAACAACTAAAATACTGGAATAAACTACAGTTAATCATCCCGGTGCAATGCACGGGCCGAATTTACTAGTTCTCTTTATTTAGGAGACCAGAAAAAAATAAATATATAAACAATGCATGAAAATAAATAAATTAAATTATAATGATAAAATAAAAATAATTTTCAAATAAAATGGTAAATTTTTTGAAAATTTTTGCAAAAAAATACTTGTTCATAATCACTAATTAAATTTATTTATAAAAAATAATTTCTTAACTAATTAGTCAAATACGCGTCCGTAATTATTGTAAATTCAACGTGCGTATAATATAATTTATATATAAATATAAATAACAAATAATAATATTTATTAAATTTATTTAAATTAACTTTTTAATTACAGCAAGTAAATAGACCAGATATATTTATCATTAATATTACTTTAATTATGCAAATTCTGAAATTAACTTATCAAATTTAAATTTATTCGCCGTTGACTACAGAATTGCATAACAAAATAATAATAATATTCTTAATGTGATTATTTGCAACTATAAAATGATTATGTTTTCATACATTTTGTACCTCTTACAATTTTTTTTAACGTATTCATGTATTTTGTACTCCGTGACCCTCACTCTGTCCCAGAGCTGACACATTTGGTCAACGTTACTTTTTTGGTTAGTCCGATACATATGATAAACCGTATACAAAAATTATGAAAAAATAACTAAAATAAAATTTAATAGTTAAATTATATTTTAGTTATTTTTTCATAATTTTTGTATATTGTTTATTATATCATATGTATTGGACGGATAAATATGATAAGGATAAATATGATAAAGTATACAAAAATTATGAAAAAATAACTAAAATAAAATTCAATAGTTAAATTATATTTTAATTATTTTTTCATAATTTTTGTATACTGTTTATGATATTTATTGGACGGACAAAAAAGTCAATGTTACTACAATTGCCTATAGTTTGGAACAAAGAGAGTATTATATTATTATTATAATTACTATTATCATATAATCACATTAATTAAGAATATTTTTATATTATTATTATTCTTTATTAATTGTTTAATAAGTGAGAGCATGAGAAGTAAACAAATTAGTCTTTTGCATAATTTAATAATTAATTATTTAATTACAACTCAGTTAATAAAACTCATCTTTAAGAACTTAATTATACTATAACGCATGATAACTCATTAACAACTTAGAAGTTAGAAGTTTGAGATTCACATTAATTGATAACGCATGAGATTCTTATAGCGCAATTAACATTTTTCAAGTGGTATCCACTGTAAAAACGTACTCCCTCCGTCATAGAGCTATAGGTATAGATGGTGAACGTTGACTTTTTTTGTACGTCAAATACATATGATAAACAGTATATAAAAATTATGAAAAAATAACTAAAATAAAATTCAATAGTTAAATTATATTTTAGTTATTTTTTATAATTTTTATATATTATTTATCATATGTATTAGACGGACAAAAAAAGTCAACGTTGAGCTTATAACTCTGAGACAGAGAGAGTATGTTCTATATTTCGAGAACTAAAACTTTGATTTATAAATTAAACTAAAGAAATCTCAAGCAAAGTTTAAGTAAAAAGGAAATACGTTACATCCACGAAATTGTTTTGGACCAGGCGATTGCTTGGTCCAGTGCTCGTTTTATTAACATAAAAATCAAAAATAAAATATAATTAATTTAATGTACTATATAATAAATATATTAAATAATTATACATAGTATCGTTTGACTATATATAAGAATAATATGATCACTCTGACTTGATCAACACTGATGTTGAGGTTAAAATTCACAAGTCTAATTATGGAATTACCAAAGTGAGAGATATTCAAACATGTTCCATTGCCAATATGAACTTTCTCATGTCCTTGGTAATCAACACTGATGTTGAGGTTGTTAAAATCATATGTCACATGACTGTTTGCCCCAGAATCAGGATACCAAGAATCTTCAGAAGCAGAATCTGGGATATTTTTATTGTTGGCATTAGACTGGTTACTATAATTAGCACTGATTCAATGAGGGTTCTGGTTATTCATGTTGTTCCCATTACTATTGTTCATGTTGTTGTTATAGTTGGTATTGGGAGTGTAACTCACATTAGCTCTATAAAAACACTTATCAGCTATGTGGTTATTCCTTTGACATATTTGGCATTTTACTCCATTTCCACCAAAAGAGTTTGTTCTGCCTCTTCCTTGATTTCCACATCCTCTCTGATTGGATTTACCACCTCTGTAATTGCCATTAGTTCTGTCTCTTCCTCCTCTTTGACTGTAACTCTGATTTGTGTAATTCACATTAGGTGAAGACCCTTCAAAAGCCAGTTGCTGATTGTCAATCTTTTCAAGTCTTTGCCTCAAATGTCAGCAGCAAAGAACTGAGCTCCATGACTGACACTGGTTCAAATTTGGATGACATAGACACAATCACGGATTATATTCAACTCCTAAGCCAGACATGATGTATAGGACTTGATCATCATCAGCTAAGGTATCACAACAACTCTTTACCTTGTTCAAATAATCCCTCATACTCAGTGATCCCTTTTTCATACTTTTGCAGTTGTTGTTTGAGTTGCAATACCCTAGCTCTAGATTGACTACAAAAACCAGACTCTAGGCTTTTCCAAATTTCACAAGAGGTATTCAACCCCACAGTACTCACAAGCAAACTCTCAGTAAGAGAAGCCAATAACCAAGAAGCAATTAACTGATCTTGAGAAGAAAACAAACTAGCTAAAAACTTTTATTCAAACAAATAAAATAAAATAAAATAAAGCCTCTGAATAATAATAATAATTGGACTATATATAATTAAGAATAATATGATCACTCTGACTTGGAAATCTTGATGATGTTCTGAGAGAGATTTTTATAATATCGCCGAGAGGCAATATTCTTCATCAACTGCAGAACAACGCCCACCACCGCGACCGCGATCAAGATTAGAACACCGTCTCGTCGGAAACAAAACACGGCCGCCTCGACCACCACAATCAAGCAGCAATCCAAGTAGCTAATGTTGTCGAAATACAAACAAAGATTGACAGTCCCGACGACGCTCAAACAGAAAGCAAGCCCCATGGCGGCCACATAGTCATACTTGTCCATCGTGTAGTAACCCCAACACGAAGAATAAACAACAAACGCAGACTCTAACATTTGTTTGTCGAAACCACGTAGGACTACCCGCAAGGGCGGCGTCTCGGATTGTAAGAACGCGCGAATCAAAAGATACAAATAAGAGGCGAAAACGACAACGAAACCAAAAATCTTAATCAAGTCTTGATAATTCGGCTCCGGTTTCGGCTCCATGAACTTGCAAACAAAGGAAATATACGAGAGACCCCATGACCACAAACCAACCGTAAACCAAATCTGTCGGTTCACCGGAGGAGCAACCCGATCCGATTCGGATTTATAATCAATTCCCATGAAACAAACTTACAGTATTACTCAATGAAAAACGATAACAAATAGTATTGGTATTTATACTAATAGTAGAGTAGTATTTCACTAATGCTATCATGACTTATTCAACTCCTCAAAACTATAACAAACTTGCAGATTTATATTCAACTACCATCTAAAACATAGTTGCGCTGATTATTAAATATTGAGATATTTTGGATTAAATATTAGGGGGATAGTTTTTAATTTTTGTTTAGAATTTTAATTAATCCATCCATCTTTTTGCTCTTTTATATGCTTATTAACCCTATATATATATATATATATATATATATATATATATATATATATATATATATATATATATATATATATATATATATATATATATATATATAATATATATGTATGTGTATTTATTAAATTACACTGTATGTTCATTTCAAATATAATTAGTTAGTACTAATTAACTAGTTAAATCACCTATTAATTAAAAAAATGTTAAAATCACCTATTAATAAAAAAATGTTAAATTTTTGCTTCATTAATTGTTATTAAGCAAAAAATAGATAACGGAGATCAAATTAAAATGTTTCTCGGTAGAATTCTTGATTGTCTGATAGCGATAATGCCATGAGCCATTCTTAATCAACTGCAGAGCTCGAAATGCAACCAAATATCGAACATCGCAACGAAGCTCAAACAATTGTTTAATTAATTCTGACGTAGGATTACGCCCGGTTCGGAGGGAAACAATAGCGTAATTCGACTCTGGATAATTCGGGCTCGGTTTTAGATGGTATTCACCCGGGACTTTCATGAACTTGCACATAAAGGAAAAAACACAAGAGAGCGCGCCCATGCGATGATGCGAAGAAACAACCCAAATACCAAATTTCTCTGTTGCCATTTATTGGTCGCGATTGCGATTGCGATTCTCCCATGTAACAAATTAATAACATATAAAAACCACAAAGCTGGGTTGAATCTAGCTGTAAGAAAACTAAGAGATACATTACTACACGAGGTATTAGCAGGTGATCACGACTTATTCAACTCATGACAACTCTAACAAACTTGCACATTTATTCAACTAGCTAGCAAGTAAAAGATAAGTATGCACTAAATTTTAAATTTTAACATCCCGCCAGTTTCATTCTTTAGATAAAAGATATTCTCAAATAAATACGTGGAGGAAGAATTCTATTTTTTATTTATATTTTATTTATTGATGATATTTTATATTTTAATTTAATTTAATGAAAAAAATGATTTCAGTAATTTTTCTCATCAATTCACAAAAAGTGCAATATCACTAAAGTTTAAATACTGCGATGTAAAAATTGTAAGTTGAGTAACCAAATTACAAAAGTATTTATAATTCAATCAATAAAGTACATTTATCTCGTAAGTTTATTTCGGTTATTGTAATTAATTTTCACTCGATCAAAACCTACAAGGCTACAATCATTGTCACAATAATTTTTTAAAATAATAGATTCTTAAATTTCTATACAAGTGTTTATATATATTTACTTTTATTTTTTCATATATAAGACCTTTCATTTTATTTTCACTAGTAACAACTCCCTGTGCGATGCACAGAAATATTAAATAAAAAATTGATATTAATTAAAAAAAACAATTAGAAAAAAAACTTATATTTAATGTAAATAATGTAAATTATATTATTTTTCATTTGTATGATATATTATAAAAAACAATTAAAATTTAGTTCAAATAAAACAAACTATGTTTAAATTTATATATTATATTACAATAAAATAAAAAAAATTGAAATACCTATTTACAATTTAACATTATTATTTTATTTGTAAACTTTTATCTTATTGTAAATGTTTGAACTCAACCTTATTAGTAATTTATGAATTGCAATATTCAATTGTGCTTAAATACTGAAATCTTAAAAAAATATCAACTTTGAACAAATATTGAGTTTGCCCGCGTAAATCAATCGTCCTACCCGTTAAACAAAAGTGTTTTTAAAAAATTTCCTTTAGTATATATTGTTATTTTGAAATCTTCATATTTCAATTTATATATTATAACATTATATAAATATTAATAATATATAAATAACATTTTTATATTTATAAAAGATAAAATAAATTATAGTAGTTTACATGGCATGATTAATAATAATAATAATAATAATAATAATAATAATAATAATAATAATAATAATAATAATAATAATAGAAAATAATATAAAAATTATTTGGTTGCTTTAATTAGGAAGTTTAAAATTAAATTAATATTACTATATATAAATTATAATTTATGGAGAATGAAATCACCTTATTTAAGAACAAATATTTGAAATTTATTAATTAAAAAATTATTGTCTAATATAATTATGTAATTAAACCAATCGAAGTTTATTCTGATTTATATAAATATATAATGTAATCGTTTATTAATTAATAAAAAAGTGAAAAAATAAATATTAATTAAGATTGTTAATTGTAATTACAAATTGATAATATTAATTATTCATTTATGGGATATATTAATTTTTTTATTTCACTTAACTTATTTTTAAATAATGGTAAATTCATTTTCAATTATGGAAGAATTAATTATCGATTGTGTCTATTATTATATTTGACTGATTATAGAGTTTTTATCATTTATTATTATTATTACCAATTACACATTAACCATTTATACTTAAGTAAATGAATGTAAATTAGGATAGCTAATTAATAAGTAAATTAACATTATCATATCTAATTAATAGGTTATTAATTATCTAAATGAATATATTGATTAGTATTTTTTTAGTAATATTCTTTTACTATATAGAAAAATTAGTGATCCTACAATTAAAAAATCAATCACGTTTGATTTATGTTTTATTTAAATTCATTATAAACATAATTTTTTATAACATAACCATAAAATAAGTAAATAACAATGAAATAAATTTATAAAAAAATATAAATCTTATTTTGTAGGGAGACCAATTCCTACTACTTCATTGTCCATTAAATTAATATACTACTTTAAATCTATATACAGTACTAAATAAATTACATTACATAAATTGGATTCAGAAATTTCAAAATTTTAAATTGTTATTATTGTACTTATTATTCACAACTAATTCGCAATAATAAAAAATAGTTGAACAAACTTCATTTTGTAAATACTTTTTCCACGACAAAGCTTGAATACTTTTTTTTTGTGATCTTCAATTTAAGCGCTCAAGCAACTGAGCTAACATCCCTTACACAAAGCTTGAATACTTTCGGGAGAGATTTTTCAAATTAGTGATTAATGTAATACCAAAACACTTAAAAAAATATCACAAATTAGAATTCATAAACATGGTATGGTAAATAATAAAAAATAAATAAAAATTCATTTAAAAAACAACCAAAATAAACAGAAAGAATACTCGATTATGTGTTATGAACTATATTATAACATTCAAAATATAAAATGATTACACAAAATACAGAATTATATTATACCTCATGAGTCTTGTAAAAAAAATTAAACAATGATTACATAATTACAAATAAATTATAATTAATCAAAAAATTAAATTAATGAGAAAGTAATAAATTAATGAAATTAATTGTTGTACTTAGTCATCTGCAAAAAATATACAAAGATTAAATTCAAGAATAAAAACAATCCAAAACTAATAATAAGATAATATGAAAAAAAAGCTTAATAAATGAAAATAATTACCTAATGAATGCTGGTAAAAAGTAAAAACAAATTAAAGTCAATAGAATTAATCATAAATTAATTACTTAAATCGTGACCTGCAAAATTGAAAAATCATTGTACTTAAACAGCCATTTGCAAATAATACAAAGATTAAAT